>JAWWEV010000083.1:8008151-8159150 GCA_035583235.1 Hafferia zeledoni | reverse complement strand
AGGGAAAGAAGGGAAAGGGAAAGAAGGGAAAGGGAAAGAAGGGAAAGGGAAAGAAGGGAAAGGGAAAGAAGGGAAAGAGAAAGAAGGGAGAGGGAAAGGACTGTCAGCCTCCACGGACAGAGGAGAACGGGCTCTGCCCTGCCTGCCACCCCCAGACGCAGTGGCAACGGGAAACAATGGGGAGAGGGAAGCCGAAGGGCACTTCATTGGGGAGGAGAGCTGAAGGGACCTGTCACCCGCATCCGGCAGTCCCTCTGCCACTCCCCCCTCGCTCTTGTCCCGCTCCCGCAGCCGGGGCACTCCGTGGGCGGATGCCCTGGGTGTGCCCCACAGGGTGTTTGTCGGCGGCATGCGGTAATTAGGGGGAGATGGGGAAGACTGCGAGGTCCGTATCGTTTTAGGAGTTGGTGCCGCCTTGAGCACCTGCCCGGAAACGTGGCTTTAACTGGAAGTTAAGGGTGTGCAGGGCCGGGCACAGCACGGCCCCGCTCGCCCGCACCGGCTTTCAGCAGTGCCTGCAGCGGTGTATTGAACTGGACTTCGCCACTGTCCCAGAGCTGGTCGCAGTACACTCCTCTTTCCTAATTTCGTATGTCGTTTGGAGAACAAGGACGAGAGGGGAGAAAGTTTGGATCTCCTTTGCTTGGCAGTATGGGGATATTTTTTTACGGAGGAAAGTCTTTTCAGGAAGAAGCATTGAGGACTCTTTTGCTGTTATTGTCATGCAAATGATATGTAGGTTTTCCTTGCTGTCCTTGTTTGATTTTATTTTTAGCTTTCGGTCATTGTTCTACCCTCCACTTCCATCTTGCAAGAGACACCAGAAAAAAAAAACAAAAAAAAAAATGGAAAAGAAAAAGGTGGGGGAGGGTGCGCGTAAAAAAATCAACCAAAAGGAAAAAAAAAACTCACATCCACAACAGAAACCCCAAACAGCGTTTCCAAATGAGTGACACAGCCCGTGTCCATTCATCGCCGCACTCCGGCGAAGGGTTTCTGCACAGCCCAGACCTCCTTAGCCAATTGCTGCCAGCAACATGTGGAGGGGAGGCATCGCTATAGCAACCGGTGGATGGGCCATGTGCGGCAGCCGGCAGGGGCTGCGAGCGGCCCGATATAAGGAGGGCAGCGGCGGGGCGCGCCGGCATCCTCCGCCCGCGCCCCGCGGGGACCGCCGGGCCGCCCGCGGCCGCCGCTGCCCCCTCCGCACCGCGCCGGGAGGCGGCTGCGGGCTGCGAGGGGCGGCTGTGCTGGCCGCCGCCTTTGTCTGCGCTGAGGAGGGGCGGGGGGGAGGAGAGGGGGAAGTTTTGGCACCAGAGGAGGATTGCTGGAGCCCGCCGAGGTGCGCCGAGCCCTTCCAGAGAGCGGCCCGTCCCGGCACGCCGGCCGCGGCATCAGGTACATGCAGCGGGGCGCGGGGAGCGTCCGCGTCTGTCGAGGCTGCTCGGCCGGGGCTCGGGAGCGCCCTGTGCACGGCGTGGGGTACGAGGGCGGGCGAGACGGGGACAGCCGCTGCCGCCGTGTTGGGTCGGGCCGGGTCTCCGCGGAGCGGCGCGGGCGGCGGGAGCGGGAGCCACTTCGCCTCCGCACGGCCGCCAAAGCCCCGGGAGCCCCCGGCCGAGCGGAGCCCCAGTGATGCCCCTGGGCCGTCGAACAGGGGCGGGGCGGAAGGGGCAGCGGGCCCGGAGGGGCAAGGACGTGCCCGGCCCGCGCCCCTCGGACCACTCACGGCTCGGGGCTCCGAGGACCGGACCCCACGGAGGGTGCGCGCAGGCGGCCGCGGAACCCCATCCCCGGGCGGGGACGGCCGCGAAGCCCCATCCCCAGGAAGAGATTGCCCAGCTCCCTGCGAGACGGGGCGGCTGCTCCGCTGACGGGTCCGCCGGCGCTTGCCAGGGTTACCGAGAGCTGGCTCGCTTGCTGGCACTCGGCTGTAAGGGCGCCTTATCTAATCCCTAAATTATGTGCCTTCAGCATCAGCATTAGATCAGCGCTGGCGCTGCGGCTCGTGTTTCTCTTGCTTGATGAAGATATTTGATTAAGCTCGGCTATCGCTGACGGTCCTCTTGGCTCTGGCTCTGACACTGTGACTTAGACCTACTGAATCCCTCTGTTTCTCGTTTTCACTCTGGCTAACAAAGCCTGGGCTGCTGAGGAAACCTGCTTCCTGGTGCTTCCAATCTGCTGCTTTCCCTTAACTGCTCCCGAGTCCTTAGAGACCAGAATCGAAGTTCTTCACCGTGGTGTCTCTGCACCCTTCTCTTCTTGCTGCCACTCGAGAGTGCACTGTTTGGCTCCGGGCAGGATGGGCCATGGTCCTCCGACTCACCTACCTCCTCCACAAGCATGGATGTGGCTGTCCGGTTTCCTGAGTCGTGCGTTATTCCTACAGTGTCTCAGTGATGCTGTAGGCTTTTGTGCTTTACTCTTTATCTAACTGCTGAATTAAAAAATACCCAGATCCTCAGGAAAATCTTGAAAGTCATTGAATTTCCTCTCTCACAACCTTGTTCCTTCCATGCCACAAACTTCTTCGGGGTACTTGGACATTTTGGCATTTCAGCATCACCTTGTAGTGGGACTCAGGATAATAGCTATAATTTCTTGTAACTCTAACCAGAAACTTCACTTCTATTTGCCTTTAGGAAGCCAGAAGAAAATATCTACCATTGATCAAGGGATCTTTGAACTCACTGAATTCTTGATTGTATTCAGTCATTGTTCATGGTATTAATCCTACTAAAAGGTATAGAGACGCTCCAGAGTGCTTTGTGGTGTTGAAGGTTGCAGAAAGATCATTGTACCCCTACAGATGAATAGATTTGTGGCTCTTGCATGGCTCTTGCAGTGACCTTTCTCAGTGATTTGAATAAGCTGCAGTTCCCAGAAATCCATCTGCCTTTTGTGTTTGTCGATTTGTCTAATCTTTCCGACCCCTAAAAGAAGCAAAAAGTACCTTCCCATCCGATTTCATCCTCCCGAGTAAAAGCATTAAATTGACCTCGTTTCAGGTGATGAACTGACATTTACTGAAAGTGATCCTGGCATCAGGCGAGCTTTCCCGGGGAGAGGAGCAGAGTGTGCGAAGAGGGAGGCAGAGGACAGCAGCCCCAGAAATCCCTTCCTAACTCTAAAGGCAATACCTTAAAATACCAACAAGTATCTTGGACCAAGCATCTTGGAAGTGTAGTGATGAACACAAGGAATGTTATATGCACGAAAGGTGAACATCCCCAGGCCCTGCTGCCCCGGCCTAACCTGACTGGGAGCACAAGGTAGGGGAGGAGACACAGGAACCAAAACTGAGGGAGATACCACTTTCCTTTCTATTTGCTTTCTTACTTTATGAAAGGTAAAAAATCTCTGTAGCTTTCCTCAGGACAGATTAGGGTAGCCAGCCTCATCCTGATGTGAAGTGTTTCTCTTGGTTTTCTTGTAACCTATCAAAACTTAATCAGCAGAGTGTATCTCAACCTATGTCTCAGATAACTTTTGTAATAGAAAAATGACTAGAAGTGAATTTAAGTTTAGACTTATATAAATTAGCATACATGCACTGATGTGTATATATATATATATGTACGAACACGTATATATGTAAATATATATATATATATATATATCTCCATACACACCCACATACATCCCTTTCTTCATGCTTTCTATATTAAGGAAATAATATGCATATCCTTTATGTTTTATTTTAATGTCAGTGACTGTGACTGTTAACACGGGATCTTCTTTAGAAAACAAACAAACAAACAAACAATGAACTAAAACTTACTTTGGTGAAGTTTATTTTTAAGAATAGTGATTTTCTTGCAGAATTCTTTTCTTCTGCCTAGGTACTTTTTCCCCTCCTTGAATGGCATATTTGCAAGTACAATTTCATCTGCACAGAGGAACAATAGCTTTCAGTTGCACAAAGGATTTCTCCCACCCTGAATCCAAACCACAATGCCTCTTGCTCTGATAATAGCTTCTGAAAAGATTTTGTAATGCACAGAATTAATACATGATTATTTCCGCCTCACTTCTCTCATTTATTAGATTCTATAGTGAATTCCAAATTAAAAATAGCACCTCTTGAGTTTCTTAACGTTCTAATATTTTGAAACAAATCGTATCCTGAAGTTCCTCTTTTTGCCCATGTTTACTAAGAAATCTGCATTTTTTTATTATTGCTCAGAAGCAAAACTCTGTAATGTATAAATACAAATCAAAACATGCAAAAATTGCAAAGAATTATAATGTCGAGTTGTTTTAAAATGAATTGTAGTGATTTTTCCTTTGCAAACTGGAAGACTGATCAGGTGTAGTAACTGGCAAACTAGGCTTTAATTCAGAAATATCTTTTTATATTTATGAAGTAAAACAAAACCTCAACTTCAGTTGAGTTTTGCAAGGACCAGAAACATTCCCTGTGTCCTAAAGTAAATAATGAAGTGTAATTCTGCTGAGGCATGTGAAAGGTGAGCTTCCACATCACTGCTTGGGGAGCTCCTCTCTGCTCTTACAAAGACTTTCTCCCACACTTCCAGCATAGGTGTGAGAACTTATTTACATGAAAGCGTGCATTAAATATTTACTGACATTTGCCTGAAATTCGTTTGAAATGTCGACTGTTCTGCTGCATCATGAGATGACACTGCGGAACAGGACGCTGCTCTTTGATTAGAGCAGTGATTTGTGACTCCAGTGTTATGGCTGCTCCAGTTAATGACTCACTTTTGGGTGTATAATAAAATGTGTTCTGTCGAGGGACCAGGAAAACCTACATGAGATCAGACCCTAAGCATTTCTTCTTCCCTCTTAAAAAACCCACAGACCCTCACCGAAACAGTGTATTCAAGTAAACACTGTCGAGTGTGTTAGGTGCAATGTTGTTCTTTGCCTTCTAGCATTTAAACTAAGGTCAGGGGTTTTTTTAAAGCAAGTAAGGACTGGATGAACACCTGCAAACGTTTTTCATTCAGAGCGACTTTCTAAGACATTAATTTAGGAATTGGTTGTTTTTCCTTCATTGGGACCCTGTGATGCTTCATAAAGAGAAAATGATTTAGGGGAATGTAAATATATTCTGTTATATTAAGTTTTAAAAATGCGTAGTTGCGTGTAGCTGAGTTTAATATTTAATTGCGTGTAATTTATGTGGTCTATTTATTTGTTAAGCCTTGGGTGGGGAGGTAATTTGTTTTTCTTGTTATGCAACAGCTATTGTTCCACTTCCACCCCAGGCACACGCACCATGGCACATGCACCATGGCAGCCCCAACCGGCACAGAGAGGTGTTCTGCTTTAAAAGACATCCGACTGTAAATGTCAAATTCATAAATATTTAAACACTTTTCTTTCAATTTCAAGTCAAGGCTGACAGGACGCCTCTAATTAACCCTGGGCTCCGTTTCAGGCTGGGGCCTTATTGCAGGGAAGAATCAGGGGGTTAGGCGAGGTGGGGAAATCTGTGCTCCTGGCTAGAGGGAGCGGGGGCGGGGAGGTGGGTGGAAGGAGGGAGCTTGTAACTAACACGTCGGATTAATTTTTACCCGCTTCATAATGTTATGTTTGGTCAGGCATCTAGCAGGATGAAAGAGCAGCGGGTTTCTCCAACTGCGTTGGGCGCGGTGGGAGCTGTTTTCTGAAAGTCTCCGGATGGGATGCACCCGGCGGGACCGGGCCCCGCTGCCCTCTGAGGCGCCGGGTATCCCCAGCCCGGGGCCCGGGGCCGCCGCCAGTGCGCGGCCCGGAGCTGGAGCCGGAGTTGGGCGATGGGGCTTTGCCGTCGGCCGCACTCGGCGATCTCTGCGGGACGGCGTGGCCGAAAGGGCATCAGCTGTCGGGGCCACGATATTTCTCGGGGGTGGCGTGGGGACTGTTCGCGGTGACCCGAAGCACCAGCCCACTCACCCCCAGAGGCAGGGAGGGTAGAACGAAATCTTCCGTGCCCCGACGGCAGCGGCTCCGGAGGTGCTCCCCCTGAGGCGAGAGGAAGGGAATGAGCGGGAAAAGGGCTGGCGGCCGCGCGTCAGAGCTCCTCTCCTTTCCCTCTCAGCTGCTACGACGAGGGGGGAGCGGCGGGAAGCGGCCGTGCCCCTTCGCCCCCTGTCCTCCGGATGCGGGGACTCCGTCCCCTTCCAGAGTACGGAAGGTCCGGGGCAGTTGTGGGGGCCGCTCCCCTTCGACGTATAGGGGTTTTGCAAGCCTTCCTGAAACCCGTCACTAGGGACGCGGCTACACTGACTCCCCCAGGGCAACGCTTACCGAGGTGTAAGCAATGCCGAACGCCTCACGGAAGGTTTCTAACTCTTCCCCGCGATCCAAGCTCCCGTGTGCAGCCGTGAGCTGCGGACGTGCTGGGGGGGCTCGGCGAGCACTTTTGTCACGGGCAGCCAGCCCAGGGACGGCAGCCCTGGCTCTGCGAGGAAAACTGCCTGGCGAAGTTGGAAGCAACATCTATAATCACTGTAACTCCATAGGGGGAAAGGGCGGCAGGCTCTTTCTCTTCCCCGCGTGAACTCGGGGCATTTGACAGCACTTTGCTCCCATCATTGACATCGTTTCTCTGGCATAGCCCTTTCCCCGGGTGCTTCCGCGGCTCTGTCACACTCCATCCGGAGAAGGAAAATCGTTTAAATACTAGTTGAGAAAGGAGATACTCAAGAACAGTGCCCGCCAGCCTCTTCCTTCCCCGAAGGTGCCTCCGCGCCCCTCCGGGGCCCGAGGCGCCCGATGAGCGAGTCCGGGGAGTCCAGGGCACTGGGGGTGATGTCCCTGCCTGGCTGATGGGAGGCCAAAACACCGCGGCGAGGCGGATTAACGTCCCGGGGAGCAGCGCTCGGGGAGGGGGCGCCGGCACTTCGGCGGGAGCCGCCTATTGAGATGTAGATTGCGACCCCTGGCCCCGAGGGGACGGGGCCTTTCAGGGAGATGCTAATGGCAAAGCGCGTCAGCCCTTTACCCCCTCGGGAGCCGAGGCGGCGGGAGCAGCGAGATCGCGGTGGCTACCGTCGGTGTTGCCCCTCGCGGGTCTCCTTTGCAAGCTCCCCCTTCCCCCGCCCAGCGCGGGGGGGCGGTGCAGGCCGAGGCCGCGCTCCCCCGGGGCAGCCGGGGCAGGTGCCGGGCTTGGGGCCACGGGGGAAAGGGTCGCGGGGAGGCGGCCCCAGAGCTCGCCGCGGCCGCGGTGGGGGTGGGGGTGCGGTGCAGCCCCCTCCCCCTGGTGGCTGTTGGGATTTGGAGGAGGGGCCGGCTGCCGCGCAGGGGAGGGGAGGCGGCGGCGCGGCGGTGGCTGCGCGGGCGCGGAGGCGGCGGCGGGCGGCACATGGCCGGTGGTTGCGGCGAGTCCCGCGCCCGCCCCCAGCCGCCTCGCCGGGGCGCACGGACCCGGTGATCCTCCTCCTCCGCGCCGCGGATCCAGGCAAGAAAATCCGGGAGTCTGACTGAACCTGCATTTCCATTAACTCAGCCTCAGCCCCGGCTAATCCGCAGTACTGAAGGCAAGGAGGCTAATTAATGACAAGCTTTTACAGTCAAGACCAGCGATAATTGCTTTGGTGGCCTTTATGATTACAAGATAAAAATGGACCGAGCCTGACATAAGAGCCACTGTGTACACTGCAAGACAGGAGGAAATTAAGAGCTGGCTAGCTGAATACGGAGCAGAAAATTACTAATAGAGGAGAGATAATGAATAGGCCGGCTAGGCATTCATGGGGAAAAATCCATTTTGTTACCACGCGAAATTAGGTGGTGGAAAGGAGTTTGCTAATTGTTCTCATCTTGTAGCAACCAGGACTGAGGCAGGGGCGTGCTTTTCAATTCATTTCCCTGGTAATTGTGAAAGGGGGAATGCAGGCCAAATGAGTCTTGCTGCAATTTGCGCGCCTGGTCTTTTCATTTTCATGTTGCGTTTTTAATTGTTGCTAATATAGCTTATAATGAAGCTAATGAGGGGAAATTATTGTACAACTTTTTAGCACATGGAGACAAGTGAAATGCACTAGAAGGATTCTCTCCTATTGCTCCAAAAATAATAGTAATCTGGAGGAGTTTGGAACTATCGGGCTTTTCTTTTTTAGCCGTTTCCCTCTACAACAGACAAAAGGAAGGATCGCCACCTACTTTTCTTTTCTTTTTTTTTTTTTCCTTCCTCTCCCCTGTTCTGTGTTTCATTTTTGACTAAGAAAAGTACAATACCGGATTTTCCCATGCTGCGCCCCCCGCAGTCCCTGGCCCTCGATGGGGTGCAGGGGGGGCGCGGAGCCGCGGGGCGCGCCGCGGTGCTTGCGCGCATCCAGCGCCTCCGCCTCTCGGTAGTTAAATGGGAGCCACCGGAGGGAAGGGGACGGCGCGGGGCATGGCAGCAGTCCTGTCCCTGCGCTCCGTTTGCCCCGTCCCCGGCCGAGAGTTAGCGCTGCCGGGTGTCCCCCCACTCGACGGGGTCCCCCCTCCGCGTTGCTCCGTGACCGCGCAACTCAGGCGCTGCCTCTCTCTCCTCCTCTGCAGAAAAGCAACGTTCCGCCGCTCGCGCAGCGCGGGGAAGAGGCAGAGTCCGCCAAATTTCTCCTCCTCACCCTCCTCTCTCTCGCCTGCATCGCCGGGGTCCTGGCGGCGTCGGGGGTCGCTTACTGCCTCCGCCACCGCGCCCACCACCGCCTGAAGGAGAAGCTCTCGGCCCTGGGGGCTGACGCCGGCTCCGACGCGCCCGCTGCTTACCAGGTAAGAACCGAGCTCTTCTCCTCCGGTCCTGCGTCCCGATGCCCGGCAGAGCCCCGGGGGGCCCCTTCTCGCGTTGGGAGTCGCGGAGGTGGATTTGTTTCTGACTCTGCCCCCTCCGCCTCCCCTTCCCGCTCCATTCATAGTCCCGAGGATTCGCTGTAGTAGCTTTTTACTGCTGGGTATTAATCTTGGCTATTTTAGTAGTTGCTGTAAATTCGTGCCTAATTAGAAACATTGAAAAGAAGGAGAAAAAAGAGAGAGAGAAAAGAAGCCCTTGCCATTGAAATTCTCAGAAAAATAACATTAACATCCATAATCTGTCACCCCTGCCACTATTAATAACGAAAAATCTTTAACATTTATGAGGAATGGATTGCACGGTTATCTGAAGATGTCTCTCTTTTTGAGTAATCGACTTCTTCAGGGTCTGATATGAAAAGAGCCTTTGACCCGATCTGTTGCCACCTTCTGCCATTATTCAGATAAAATGAAATCTAATGCTGATAGATGGGGAGGTAAACCAGGACTGGTTCTGGGAGAACAATGATAGCAGATGTGTAGCCAGTAACACTGGAGGACTGCACTGAGCTTTCCTGAAATAAATCAGAAATCTCAAGCCTTCTGTTTCAAAAGTATTGGGTGGAGAGATACTCTGCATCTTCCTGAAGTTTGTTTTAGATCATGAAGTTTATTTCTTGATGTGCTATTGGTGTAGTAATGTATGTGTTATGGTCATATACCACACAGCTCTGGTCTGCTATCCAAAAATATTTGGAGTATGACCAGGAAAAAGGTCTGAGAATATGTAAACATTGTTTCTGTAGTACTCGTCTCTGCTGTGCACACATAGGGCCTCACTAACGGCACTTTTCTGTCAAGTTTTATTCTACTTTCTTGTTCTGCTTAGAATCAGGCATTCTGGCCTTTCTGTATCCTGGAGCTGAGGTAGATTCAAATTGGCAACTGAGAGTTATTTGGGAATAAACTCATATTTCTTCACAAAGTTTGAGTCTATCTGTATCTCTCATATGTTAAAGATGTAATGTATTAAGTATATCTCCACAGGCTGAGTATAGGGACAATTTAGTACAGAATTACCAATATGAATGTTTCTGTAACAATTAGTATCTTCAGCAATGGTTTTGATTTTCAGTTCAAATGAAATACTTTCTTTCAAAAAAAGAAAACATTAAATTACTTTACACCTTTGAATTGAACACCTTCCAAAGCACGACAGAGCAGGAGCAAGATCACTTCCAGCACAAAAAAAAAAAAAAAAAAAAAAAAAAAAAAAAAAAAAAAAAAAAGACTGTTCTCTGGGATAGAGTGTGAGCAAAAAAGTGGTTTGTCAGTTCTGTTGGCCAATGAGACTCTGGCCATGAATATTTTTGTTTGGTTTTAATAGGGAACTTGCTGTTGGCTTATTTAAAGCACAGAAGCAGTAGGTAGTCTTTTCCTCTGTCAAATGTGAATACAAGAATTTTTATTTTTTTTTTAAAAAGCCCTCCAGGTTCCAAAACCACACTTGAAACTGAATTTGTGATAATTAACAGGACAATCTTCCTACTGACAGCTCTAATTAATAGTATCTGTAATTAAAATCGTGCCCTTCCAGCAGGAAAATTGTTTGAATTTCTTGGAGTGACCTTTTTTGCCATTTCTCCTGGGAGTGTAGTGGTTGATATTGATTTTATAATGAGCTCTGGTTTGTTTAATAAGAATCTGTATTCCAGACACTAAATGAAATATGTGCATCATTTTTTCTTCACAGATTTATATATATATTTAAAATATTTATATTTAGACACAAGAGTGACATTTTCTGTTTGAAAACAACAACAATGTTTTGAGGATGCTGCTCAGTTTTTTTCAGAAGCAAGACTGTATTAATATTCTTTGTTCCTGACCTCTGGGCCCAGTCCTAATCACCTGACGTCTTAAACATTTCCATTGGTTTTTCAGGGGAACTGTAGTCATGAGTGGGAGGAAAACTGCTTTTCCTTAAATACAAAGGTTTCTAAGTGCTTAGCTCTCCTCCCATGGAAGTAGATTGAATTTTTGCCATTTTTTTCAGTGGCAGCAGTAGGAAACCTTAGTATAGGCAGACAAAATGCTCAGGCAGTTTTGATGCTGCTAAGTAGTATATTATCAAAATGAATCACTGAGCCTGGATCTGCATATAATAAACTATTCACAGAGGATTGAAGAGAAATAAGATTGAGCCCCGTTCGCATTGTCAGAAGTGCCTTATGTTGAGCTGTGTTAAACGTAATGGATATCTGGTGTCATGCATGTTTTGGATAACACCAATTAGGTCTCAGAAAACCATCCACTATCTTTTTCCTCATCTTCTTTGATGCTCATAGGGGAGTATGTAACCTGTATTGATATGAGGGAAGAAAAATAGCAGATAGCTTTCAAAATTGTACCTACTTGGTTCTCTTCTGTTAAATGTTTCCCAAGTAGCTACTCAGTTTATTCAATATATTTCAAAAACAGGAAATTTTAGGAGCTGCTGCCACTAGGCTTTGAAACACAGTACTCCAATGGGTTGCTGCTTACAGCTAACGTGACAATTCAGATTTATTTTTTTTAATTTGAAGGGGGAGAAATTGGTTGGTATAAAAGGGCCTAGTGGCCCAATGTGATCCAGAGACAACACTGAAATATCACTTCGATTCACATGCTTCTCAAAATGTCAGTGGTTTATATCTTCACATAAACAAGACTGACCTAAATTTTCAGCATTTAGCAGAAGCATTTTTCATCCTAACCCAATTCAGCCAGGAGAGTTCATATGGGGTTTTACTCCTTCCTTACTCACCCTGTGAACTTTGAAGAGTTGTTTCCCATAGCTGTTTGGGTGTGTTTTTTTGCTTTCTGGTTTGTGCAGTGAAATGCCAGCCTGCAAAGGGGGAAACAGACAAACC
This sequence comes from Hafferia zeledoni, assembly GCA_035583235.1. Lineage (NCBI taxonomy): Eukaryota > Metazoa > Chordata > Aves > Passeriformes > Thamnophilidae > Hafferia > Hafferia zeledoni. The sequence goes on along the minus strand of JAWWEV010000083.1, from coordinate 8,147,505 downwards.
ATATTTTTAGGGAAATAGCAGGTTGGGTGCTAAGTCTCCCCCCCATACTGGCAGCATAGCACCTGCCATGCAACATCACCCTCCCTCAGGCACTCACCTGCTAACACGAACTGTCTTTACTCATAGCTACTATCACAAGTATTTCTTGTGTAATTGCATGTAGGAACAACCTGACTTAGGCAGGACAGCTAGTACCATGTAAAAGTTGAAGCAGGCAAATGAAATCTCTGCAGTGCCTTTGATAAGCTGCCAAACAGCCCAATATCTCTTGATACCTGGTTTTCAGGTGTTGGGTAAGCAGCAAGCAGCTGGCCCTCAAAGTGTTAAAGTGGGGTCTGGAAAATCCCATTGAAAGACTAAGTAACAGGAGGAAGGATAGATACACAATTGCAACTTCACTTATCTTTGAATCACTAAACAGCAAAATTACAGTCTGGTTTAATTAGACAGAAGCCGAGGAGCTTTTCAAAATCAATGAAAATAGTGTATCTTGTAAAATGTTGCATGTGCACAAAATGCATTTTATACATAAAGGCGGACAATTTTTGTGTGCTTTGCAGACACATCTCCTGTCCTTTCAAACCACACATGTAATGATTAGATAAGTGAGCGTTAGCATTCAGGGATGACTAAAAAGAGGTTCTTAGTGCCTCCGCGGAGCCCCTGCGCATGCGCCCACCTGCACCCCTGTTTTTAATTGTTGCTGCTGTTGCTTTGATCTTCTTTGAAAAGCAAGTTTAGCATTCTGCAAGCCTACTCTCTGGTCCAGGAGATTAGAGCGGAAGCGTTTTAGGAATTTTCAGCAGACACTCTTTGATTTATTTCACAACGCTGAGCAGATTTTCTTCATGCACTTTGAAGACTTTAGAACATAACCCAGAGAAAAACGGGCATTGAGGCATCGGGAGCAGGCGGGGAACGGGGCCGCTAAGTGCACATCTTACTTGTCACTGCTCCCATTAGCGAGCAATTTATTAATGTAATGAGTGTGTGTTAGTGACTGTTACTATTTAGGGATGCTCTATTTGATTCAGGGTGATGTATTTGTGAGTCCAGCTGAACCCTGGCTTTTGACCCGTGTGAGGATTGCTGGGCTGTGTGAGATGTTAAATCATCAGCATATTTTATACTTTGCACTGCAGAACTTTGCTGTGAGCATGGTCTTCTGCATCACTGATAATGCTCACCAGAACACTGCCCATAATGGAATTTAAAGGCAAAAGTTGAAATGCTCTGAAACTGGCTTCAGCAAGCTTGTCTTTTAATATTTTATGTTAATATTTGATGTTCTTTTTAATTTTCCTTCATCTCAGCCAAAAAAACTTCCTCTGAAAAGCAAGGGCGAAAAGACAAAACAGTTTACAATGAAGTTCCTTCTTAAATTGCCTGAAGTATTCAAGGTTGCATGAGCCATGCACTGTCAGTGCAGATGGATTACATCATCAGCTGTTTTAAAAACTTGTCCAAATAACTTGATTTGGCAGGCATATAATTGTAAATTATATGTTAAATTCTACATTATTACATATATTTTATTATATATAAATAATATACTTCTTTGTCAAATACAGTCTTATTAATTACATGATCCTGCTGGATTCAAAGCCCCTAAGAACTTCTCTGTGCATTTACAGATTTGATCCTGCTGGTGTTTTTTATTAGAGATGTTAAGAGCACAGTATTTATAACAATTACAATAAATATTTTGCAGCAAATACTTTAAAAGACTCCAAGTGAAAGAATCCACTGGAAACAAACCCTCTATTTAACCATCTTGCATGGTTTGTGTGTTTAAATACAGATAATTCATTCCCTCTAATGTGGCTTAATATTTTACACTCTGGACTGAATTTCATAAGCAAACTTGTTATTATAGTATTAGACCTTTAATATTATAGTAATACTGTATATCAACTCCTTAAAAAATCAAAATTTGTGGAATAAATGAAATGGGGGTGTGAGGGAAAGAAAAATTTTACTGTACTTATTTATCAAGGTCATAGTAGTATCCCAATTAACATCAGCATGGGGACCGAATAAAGCTGGTAAACTGGATATGATCAGTACCATGAAGTATTACCTCATATCTTTATAAACCTTAGTCTTCAGGGACACTTCTACACATAAGCACAAAAGATATCACTGAGGTTGAAGTGTATTCAGTGCACGAGTATTTAATAAACATTTCAGAAGGAATACATTTAGTAAGGATTTTGGATAGATGAAAATTTTGCCTTAAGGCAAAATGCTGTGAAGGGCTTGCTTCTGTTTTCTTCTGGGAAAACAAAGGGCATAACACATTTTTAATCCTTTCTGTTCTTGTGTCCTTATTTAAAGGGGAAAAAAAAGGTCATCTCATGACTCTGTAAAACAATAGGACAAACTCTAATTGTTTATGATAAAGCATATTGAGGAAGGTATATGCCTTAGAGTTGTTCTTGCCCACTTAAGTCTGCTTATTTTTTAGTATGTGAACAATTTTCTCTATCTTTGATTAGCATTTTGTCTTAAAATAAATTCTCAGGTACCTGCAAATGCATTATTGTAATGTGGTTACATAAACCACGGTACTTTAAGGTGAAATAGTTTTCACAGTGTGCTGTGACTACACAGCAGTAGTAGAAGTACTGGCGGATGGAAAGAAGTGGGGAGTGTTTCCAGGTGATTAGAAGAAGAGTTTACCTTATATTTAAACACTTCATTGTAGTCAGACAGTGGATGGCCAAAGCAGAATGAGGCAAAACAGGATGTGTACAAATCTGGATTTAACTTTTAGTCTTGTTTTGTTTTTTTTTAATCTGGTTAGTGTTCAGAGCAATCTGCAGTACCTGTGGTGCAGTGGACTCTGTAATTCCCTAACCTTGCTTCCTGTGGTAGCCATAAAATTGAGTTAAATGTTAATAATGCTAAAAATAGCATTCCAAAATACTGTATGAATTTATAAATCAGCAGAAATTTATCAAACTTGCCTGTTTGATAAATAAGGATGTAAAGAAATAAATAAGGGTGTATTTGCTGACATACCCCTAGCATTTAAAACCAGTTTCAAAATACTGCTTAATAAGAAATGCCCACCTTAAGAGCCAAAACTCAATGGCACAGATTTCAGAGGGCACTTTGGGAAGTTGGTATTTGAGCATGTTGTGCCTGCGAGAAGCTCTGCCCTCCCCTCCGCCCCTGCTCAGCCGCTGCTCTGGCACACCCCCCGGCAGGGGCAATCCCGGGGAAGCCGCCTGGGCTGCCTGAGAGGGTTTATTGGCCGTGCTACAGACGGCTCTCCTCTGTTGGCGTGGGTAACTTCTGTAAATTACTCAGTGCTGGAGAAATGGACCAGCCCTCAGCGGGTCCTTGGCTGCTGTAGTAGTGGCAGTGCAGAAACACTCAGGAGTAAAACACTCTTTACATTAGAATGGGTAGGTGGAGAGAGAGGCTTGTGCAGCTGCAGAAGGAAAATGAGTATACGTGCAACTCCTGCTTGGATGAGAAGGTGCCATATGGGTTTACATTTCCATAAAGAAACCATTTTTTTTCAAGTCTATTAAACTGCGTGGGACTAGAGCAAAATGGCACAGGGAAGGTGATGTTGACCTTCTCCTATTAGCCACCTTTTTTTTTCTCTGTCTAAAGAACCTGGTGTTTGAGCTTAGTGTTTATGAAACAGGGACAAACATGCTCCAAGCATCTTGCAGTATCATTTCTGTGTATTTAGGGAAAATGCTAAGTAAAAATAGTAGGAGTGGAAATCAAGTTAGTGACTCATTTTTAATTACTGGGAAATCCAGAGTCCTTACCCAAAGAGGCATTTCGTAGAAAATGTGCTGGAGGTGCTGTGTACTTGCTGGCTGCATCTTGCCTGGTAAATTAAACCAGTAAGTAGTTTGAATGGCCCTGGCACCACCTCTGGTCAAGCCACCCAACCTTTTCCCAAACAGTTTCTTAGCACAGTTAGCACAGGCTAATAAATTCATAATAATAATTTCATTCATCAGGCAGTTTTATTAATAATTTGGCTGTAGCCACATGGTTTTAGAGGGTGAGAATTGCTCATGCTTTGTCTGCCCTGACTCCCTGTCCTGCATCCTGCTCCTGAGCATCCTGCTCCTGCTTCAGAGCCCCTTCCACCCATGCCTGCGGTGCCACAGGCTGTTTGCCAGCTGTGCGGGGGCTGGTTCTGGATAAGTACAATGGATTGTCTCCCCCTGGTAAATTGATTATGTCCCAGTGCCTGTACGTTATAAAGAAGCCAAAGATAACCACAGCCTTGCCTAATGGGCTGGAGAGTATTTGATTTGCAGTCCCAGGCTGTACATCATCTCAAGTGTCCCGATTTCTTTCTGGAATAACTATACTGTCTTCAGTGGCAATTTTTGTCCTGATGTAATGTAGAGGATAATCAGGCCTGTCTTTCCTACACACTTCTGCCTTTTTTCTGTTTTAGGATTTTCTTTTTTCTTTTGCAGCAGCTCTGTTATCGTGTTTCAGATTTGACACATTCTTCTATTGTATATTCTCTGAATGCTCAGCAGCTAACACTGCGATCTGCCTTGCTGAGCCTTTCATTTTCCTCCGGAGTGATGCACTAGAAGAAAAAAATATATTTTTTAAAGTTTTTAACTGGGAAGTTTTTGAGTTTTTTTATTTGCAGGATGAATCCTATACCACAGTCTCTGGAAGAGAGTGGAAGTTAATTTTGTGTACATAAAGAACTGTGGTAGATGATGTTTGTCAGTTCTTGTAGGACGATGTTGCCTGCAAGCAGGAACAGGTTGCAGTTTATTCTCTGAAGTCTGTAAGGTACATAAAAGCATTCTTCCTACTGCTTTCTTCTGGGTACATCTGTTCCTCCTGCACACCAGTCTCACATTGTAAGCAGGCAAAGGAAAGAGGACTGGGGAATGCTGTGTTACTTCCTTTCTCCCTCTCCGTGTGTGCAGGGAAGTTGTGCTGTGCTTGGCAGTGTGCTGGTGGAGCAGGTCTGTGTCCTGCCCAAACCAGCAAGATCTTACCTTCAAAGATCTTTGTCCTTCCTGCACTGTGTGTTTGTGCTTCACCTTAGGGAAGGATTTGAGGCTGAAAACAACCACCTGAGGGTGTACCATGGAAAGCTCATACAGGCTTGGCTGGTTTTTGGGACAGATGAACAAAAGTAGGTTTCAGATCCTCAGCTTTCCTCTGCCTGTAGCCCTGTAGGGACTCTTGTAGGGATGCTGGCAAGTGGAATATCCAGAGTGGACTGTGATGTTTTTGCTTGTTTTATTGTGGCATAACCTCCAAGACAAGTTTAGGTAGAGCAAACCGGAGCTCTCCTGGGTTCATGCAGCTCAACTTCTCCAGTCTTCCTAAAGGCACCAGTGAGAGGTGACATCTTGAACAGCCTCAGGACTGTGTGTGACACACGTGGACAGGGATGCCTGTGGGTGGACTGTGTGCTGAGCTGCAATGAGTTGCATGTTGAGGATGTGATTTGTGTTGGCTGGACAAGAGGCTCCATTTCATTTCTCTCAACATAGAAAAAGCTCCAACTCCAGGGATGGAGACCTCCCGTCCAAAATATTTTCCTTCTCATGTATTTGCATGTGCCACAGAGATCTAAATGCTTTCTAGCAGTTTAAAGAACTGTAAAAGAGTGATTTAATGCCCACCAGCAAGGAATGGTAAAGGACTGACACAACTCACCTAGTCTGTGCTGTGGTTTTTGCTCTAACAGGTTTCTGTAGCATCAGTGTCTGTCACTGCTGTGTAAGTCAGTGGGGCATTTCTGCAGCTCTCCATATTCCTGCTCAGGTTCTCAGCTTTCAGCACACAGATACAGTTTTCATCACTTGTATTCTTACCAACCAACCAATTCAAGACTGAAGAAGGGAGACTGTAAAAGGATGATCCTAGAACTTAAATCCTTCAAAGAACCAAAATTAATTTTGAAGGAGGGTGGGAGAGAATAGCTTATAAATAGGAGAAAGTAAAATTTAGTGTAGGTGGCTTATTCAGAGGAGAGAATGCATGAGGTTTTCTCTAATCTTTGCTGACCAGTTTCTGAACTTTTTGCTAAAGGCAAATGAGAGATGTTTTATTGATGGTTGCTTGGCATGACTGCATTCTGAACAAGCATAGATTTTGAACAGGGAAATAGTTTTTTTAATTTTTAATATTTTAGACTGATAACCTGCATTAAAACTGAATAGAATTTTTTATTTTTCTGTTTTCCTCTCTGGCTAGCATAGTTGCAGGCTTCTTGATGATTCCAGCTTTTTCCTCTGCACAGGGCTGCTGTTGTTTTGCAGAACCGTGTTCTGGCAGCATCTCAGGAGATCTCAGAAATGGTTGATCTTGCACTCCAAAGTGAGAACAGCTCAACATTATCATGATAAAACTCAGTTTTGGTGTTTGGATTACATGCTTACCATGGTTGATTAAAATCTCTCCCTTTCCTGTCATCAGATGTTACCTGACTTGGAGACTGGTGTAATTCATGCAGGTCAGAAGGCTTGTCCTCGGTCCTGCTGTCTGACAACATCAGACATACGTGGTTTGAAGTGGGCTGCAGTAGAGCCCTCACTACCAAAGCTACCAATCTTCTGGTACTGCTGTTCTGAACATGCCCCTGATCTTCAGAAGTGTATTGGGTGGAATATTCACATGTTGGAGACATACTGATCTTTCCCATTAACTATTAAGATAAGAACAAGGGAAAGGTGAAAAGGTAAAATTCAGTACGCTGAAGCCTTTCTGACAGCATGGGAAAAAGAAACTTGGATTTTACCTTTTTGCAGCTTCTCAACTGGAGTTCATTCTGGCTTCCTGGGAAAGAAAAATGCCATAAGTGGAATGAAATGGTGTGATTTGCTGGAATAGGTTTTGCTGCAGTGGATCACAGCAAAGGGTGCCAGTGGCTGGATATCCACATCAGATAGGAGGAGAAATGTGATGGAGCTGAACTTATTTCTGGGGGCAAAACCAATGTACACATGTAAATTTGTTTTATATGGTGAAATTATGTCATACAACATCTTCCTCTGTACGCTGTGGTAACAATATGTGGGAATGTGAGCATGTAAATTCCATATACTGTCACCCACAAGAACGAAATGAAGAGCTGCAATTCCTAATTAACCTCACTGAAAAGCTCTTGCGTGTGAAGTTAAAACATACAGAAGGGTTACCTTGCAAGCTGTTCCAAATTTCAGCTTCTTTCTGAAGGCCTGGGTCAACCCAATGGCTCTGCAGGCATTGTTAACTAAGACTTCTGTTTGCTTCTTTGAGGGCTTTAGAAGTTAATTAAGTATAAATCAGTGCTTGAGGCTTCTGTCACTGGTCACTCCATCGCCGAAGGAACATTGCAGAAATGGAGGGAGCAAGGAAAAGGTGACAAGAATGATTAAGGGCATGGAAAACTCATATGAAGAGAGATTGAAAAGACAGATTATTTCTTCTAAAACAGTAGCAAGGAGCAGTATAGAAAAGAAAAAAAAATATAAAATGAGAAAATGAAGAGGGAAACTCTTATTCTGTTTTTTGCCAAGCACCAGGGCAAAGAATTTCAGTCATATTAAATACATAAAATATAAAAGTAACAGAAGAAAAGCTGTCACCAGGATACAACTGCAACACATAACACTTTCTGCAGAATGTTTTTGATGCACAAGTTGTTAGCAGGAATCTTAAAAACTGAAGGAGCACATGAGAAAAATATTCTAAGTGATAAAATAGGTAACGATATTTTAGAAGATGTCTGTAACATCACGCCCCAGGTCTTAAAATAATCCAAATATTAGATGTGACCATTTCATGGTCGTATGTATTCTCCTGTGCTGCTCCAGTGGTGCTCTTGCAGACAAACTGGTGCCTGGTGCAGAGGTCCAAGGTGGAGTCATGACCCCTGTGGTTGGATGAGTTGGCAGAGGGAAATCCAGGAGCCTTAGTAATGGCCAGGGAAGTTAGTCTCTTTGAATTCAAACACACACTTTACCTCCTTGCTGCTGCTGCAGGGTATTTATTAGAAGCCATGCCGTGGGGCAGGTCAGGGATGGAGGGATGGGCTGCAGCTCTGCTCTGGGCAGGCAGTGCCAGGCACATCCCTGATCCAGCTGAGAGCATGGTTCTATGGAGAGGCAGGGGAGAGCCCAGGAGAAATTGTGTGATTTTCTTGTTGCTCTTTGCTCCAAAATATGAAGTCTCTCTTTATCTCTGACCATCAGTACTGAGTACTAAATCCCTGTTAGTTTTTCCAGTATCTCCTGTGAGACTAACAAAGTGAAAGTGTAGAAGTATTGACCAACAGTTTTTAATCCTTGAAGACTTTTGTGGTGTGTGATAGAAAGAAAGTCTGTACTAAGAGACATGAGGGACTTCATACATACTATTTTTTTTCTCTTTATTATCAAAGATGTGGCTCATAATAAGCTACTCGGACTTATTAGCAATTTTGTGCTTTATAGATCCTTTTTTAACACTGTTTCCTTGTTCACTAAATTTGCAGTTGTTCTCCTTAGCAGAGCTGAAAAGTGATTTCATGTTTATTTTCAGTGGAGAATGGTTGAAAAGCAGTGACTTAAATTTTCAAATCAGGAGTAGGTAATGACTGACACTTTCAACTGTCATGATAGATGTTATGAAAAAAATTTGTCACCAATGGCTATCCTTGATAAATACTTCCTCATTCCTGCATCCCCTCTGGTGTACAGCCACCTTCTTGGGGGGGAAAAAAAGTACTTGGGGCTTTTAGAAGTTTTTAGAACTTTCTGTGTTTCTCTGACTCCTTGCAGTAACACCATTACCATGAATGCAGTTACATAGACTTAAGGACAACAGTACTAATGTCTGCAATGTGGGGTAAAATAACACTTTTAGCCATAAATTAGTGGCTATTTTGTTTCTTTCCAGGATGTAAGTGCATGCTGAGTCCTGCTGGCTGCTGGGAATTCTTATTCCTAGCAGAAATGATCTCCGATTTTCAGTCCTGCAGGCCAATAAAATAGTGGACTACACAGCCTTAATGTGTAGCTTTCCTGAGAAGCTACAGCTGTCTTGGGACTGCACTTTTGGCCTGCTTTGGGCCCCAGGCAACTATAAACGCTGGGAGTGAAAAGGGAAACATTTGTGGCAGTTATCTTTAAGAGCACTGGCATCTGCTGGTCGGGTGGGTTAGACAAAGTCAAAATACATGATGGATTTACACAGGGTTCTGCATGGCCTTTCAGGTTAATTCAATTGTTACTATGGTTTATTTGTAACTCATACTGTGCTGCATGGCCCTCACTGTGCTAGTGGTGAATTTTCTGTGAAAATTCATATTAAGGAGCAGCTGTGCCCTCATGAGCATGTATTTGAGCTAGTTAAGATGAACAAAACATAGGAAAGATGAAGTTTGTTTTACATGTTGTTTTTTCCCTGTCTAGTTGGTCCTTAAGAAATCTTTTCTCTCCCAACTTTTTATTTATCATATACTTGTAAAACATTGCATGCAGCCACAGCTGGAATGTGGGAAATACAATTTAGAAACCAGCATTTGTTGAAACCACATTTTATATAAAATATATACAGGTTTGGATTTTTTTTATGTTGTTATTTTTGGGGGGGTTTTGGGTGTGTGGCAAGTGAGTCAATCTCATGTACCACTGCTTCCAGAATTAGTTGCTTGAGCAGCAAGGCCAGTAATGCTCAGGCACTGTCAGGGGCACTCTGAGAAAAAAAAATGGCCTGCTTATATACCAGCAGATCTCAGGTGACTTCAGGTCCACAATTTGCAGATATTTCCTATTAGAAACAGTCTGTGGTTTCCTTGGAGGCATCCAGGTAGTCTCTTTAAATCATCAGAGAAGCCACCATGATGTCATCGTGCAGGGAAAATACTCTTTCAAACCAGTTTAAAGACACATGACCTTTCTTTGTATATCTTCTATCTGTGAAGCCCAGTGTGCTGCAGTCATGTTGAGTCAGGCATCTCTTTCACAAAACTCCTCTTGTAGAAATCAAGGCTCTGAACTCTTTTACTTGGTTTCAGAGCTCCAGTTACAGTGGTCTTTTTGTATTTTTGTATAGGAAAACCTTCACCAGCTGAGTAACCTAAACATGGTCTTCAAATTTCACTGACCCTCTGGAAAGAAGTATCCCCAAAGATACCTGTGCTTTCCTGTCATGGATTGCAATGCAAACACACTACTATTATTTCAGGCAAATATTGTTAGACCTATGTTTTCCTGTCTTCCTTGGTGATGTGAGCCATGTAAAAGATGTCTCCATCCTTCAGGAGCTTCTGGACTATATGGATCTCTACCTCATTGAAGAGAGGTTACTGAAAGAATGGTAGTAAAAATATTATATTAATCTGTATTGTATAGACAGCATCTTTAGTTCTGTGCAAGCCAGAAATTTTCATGTCTACTGGAAGTCTGGAGAGGTGTACAAGACTGTGATGGGTTTTTGTTTATTTGATTTGGTAGGATAAGACTGTGCAAATGCTTGAGTTTAAAGAGAGGCAATAAACCAAATAAATACAAATAAAGGAGAAGTCATTTTCCATATAAAATTAGCCATGTTTTCTTTGCCTTTCCTCTTTTTCTTGGCCTCTGCTTTCTTTGTGTACATGAAGAAAGGGGAATCGTAATTACATGAGTCATCACCAGGAAACACACACAATGCTAAAATAATTGAAATTTTTAATTTCCCAGACCATAATCAAAACTGAGGTTTTGTTAGAACGAGTCTCAATCCTGCAGTGCTCTCAAAGAGAAACAGCATCTCTGCTTTTCAGATCATTTAAAAACCAAACAAAGCAAACCCGCCCACACCCTGAGATTCAGAGTTCAATTCAGAAATACAGAGTGTGGTGACGTACAAGAGGGCAGATAATGAATTGAACTGGGCAGACAAAGGCTGTATTGATAATCTAATAAATATATTTTACTTTCTTCTTTGTCTTTGTTTTCCTCCCAAGATCTCTCACATACAAGCCCAGATAGATATGAATTGTAGAGTATGGATGTGTAATGATACATTTGATGCCATGTCTCTCAAAATATGACTCTCAAACATTTTCCCAATATCTCCCTTTATCCCTTTTCGGAAGGGCCACTGGTCTCAGTAGTTGCTTTTTCTGACAAGGATAGAAAATATAGATAGAAATATTCCATGTAAGTAAACAGTTCTTTTATTCCTGGACAAAAAGTATGCTAAAATGAAACTAAAGCTTGAAAGTACATTTCAATAACTCAAAAATAAATGGTAATAAAGCTGTAATTATCCCCAAAGCTACAAATACAGTAAATAAGTTAAAGTTAAATTTATAACACCTGCAAGCATATTAAGTATGCAAAAGCAAAACAAAGGCAGCCAAATGACTTTAGCTTTACCCTGTAGTAACACTAAGCAAATTTAGTTAGAGAATAATGATGTTTATAGTCCGAGATTCATTTGTTAAAAAAAGAGAGTTTACCTTATTTTTTCATTTTTTAAATCTCTCTGTGTTATGACTGCATCCATTGCAGAGGAGTGAAATCCAAGCTGTATGTGCAGACCTCAGCTCATCCTGTGAATAATGCTGCCTGAAAAGAAAAGGAAGAGTACTGTTTAATTAAATGTATTAAAGCAGAGGAAAAGGAAAAAAAGAAAAAAAAAAAAAGGCATTTTAGAGGTCGTATTCCTCCATACCTACCATATAGGTTACAGTATTTTTAGTTTTCATTATATATTTTGTTAAAAGATATAGCCTTGAATCATTTTGAATGAATTACCAGCACTTTAAAAATTAAAGTTTCTACAAAATAAATTTGTTTCACAGGTAAAATGAACACAGTGTTCTTGCGATCATGCCTGCTTAAGCAATTTTGCTTCTGATTGATAGACTATTAGGCAGGTCAGGTTGGGAGGTCTTGGTGTATACTCACCTATCACTTTTAATAAACAGTATATTTTTTATCTATTGTCTCTGCATTTTCTTAGTGACTATCCATGGAAAGGTTTATTCTCTCTCATATTTTGTTAATTCTGAAAATGAATGGGCTACAATAGTTTCTGGATTAACTCAGATGATTTACATTTTAAATTGTTAAACAAAGCATTTTTTTTTAAAGTGTGGAAATGTTTATCCTCTTTCTTGGACTTAATTTTTTGGAATTACGTAAATTTGGGAATCAGATTCCAGGTTCCTGTTAGGCAGCTCTGAGGTGACAGTGACTGGGGAAGAAGAGCAGTGTTTTGGATACAAAGCTATTTTTGTTTGCTGTGCACTGAACAACTTCATTTATCAGGTGCCTGGTACCAGCTAGATGAGAATGATTCATGTGCTGTGGTCACTGGCTGAACCTGGACTACCTGAAGATATTGCATACAGCATTTGCATTAAGTAGGTGTATTTTAATAAAGAGCAACACCCTCTCTAGAGGCAGCTTTGAGGTGGAGTGGCTCATCTTTAATGACTGGAAAGCTGAGGTGAACACTGGCCATTTGTTAACTGGGATCCTCCAGTCAGGTCTCCTGCCTGGACTGTGTCATTTCAGGTTTTCAAATTCTATTTTTGCAAATAAAGCAAAGGAAAAGACTCAATATTAATCATTCAAGCCTTAGTGCCCTCTGGTTTTACTTTTATGGTTGTCTATACTCTTAGTCATTACAAGGTCATATACATAGTTTTCTCTGTAAAACCAAACATTTTAGTAAACTGTGTGGCCGTAATGGATTTTCCAGACAGCCCCTCTGTTAGCTTAACGTGACAAAAGAGAAAACTTTCTCTAGATTATCATTTGCTGTCTCGTCCTTCTGTGCCCCCGATGGCTGCCAGGCATCACAGAGCCAAGTGGTAGCAAGTGCAGTCTCTGACACTGGCTGGGGACATCCAGGAGAGGTGGCCTAATGCTTCATCTCTAAACCAGACCTGGGCAAGTGTCTGTGGGCTTAATTTCTGAACAGACTTAATGCCTCCCTAGTTAGGAGGAGAGTTTCTTACCTCTTCAAGTTCAGAGACGCATCTAACAAAACACAGTGCTAAGACTGGCTCTCAATCTGTGTGTGTTCTTGCCCGGGAGGCTCAAGAAGTCTCTTAATGCCCTTCTTTAACTGTGGATAAACTACATTTATGCTGCAGTGTGGTTGATTCACAAGTGGATTGTATGGATTTGAAAATGTATTTGTTGTACCTGAGGAAATAATTGTGCTTTGTGCTCCTCCCTGTCTCTGAGTGGACAGCCAAGTATGGGAACAGTTTAGAACCTCATTGGAAGAGGGCCAGAGGTTTTGTAGTGATGCTGTTTATGGTTTGTTTCAGGTTATCAATTATGTCTCAAATAAAAAGCTCACTACAGATGATCATTGTGCTCTACTTTGAACTCATTTAACTCGACATTATTTACAGAATATTTGTCTTGGTTATGGCAGTTTTTGTCATACAGTGATATTACTTTTCCATTATATACTGCATGTGACCACCACATAAGTTTGATAATAAATGCTGGGAAATAAAAAACAGAGTAAGTGCCTCAGTATGATAGCAATTCTCATGTGGCAGGAAATAATGTCATAAACTTCAAATTACCTTTTAAATAAATGTTTATGTCCAACCCATCCATTAGATCATAGCCTGAAGGGTCAGGAGGATCATTTCTTCATCTTTCACTGTATGCATTATGGTTGCTTTTTTAGGTGTAAATGATGTTTTTAAATGAAGAATGACACTCAAACTATACACAAACAACAGCTAGACATTACTGAGTCGCAGTGTGGCAGAAATAGCTTCAGCCACGTTGCTAAATATAGAAGCGCGGCAGTAAATTGAATTCATTCTTAGAAAATATTTTTAATGGTGTAAATGCTGAGATGAAACAGAAATACAGCTCGTGTCATTCTCACAGTCTGGAGCTTTGACATTTTAGTCAAGTTTGAGTTCTAGTTGTGGTTTGGTAAATGGCTGATTTGCAAAATTCTTATGGGAGTAAAGATTTTGGAGAGCAGGGCAGAGAAGCGTAAAGGTAACAGATATCATATTGATGAGGGTCTGAGCCATCCAGGGCTTTGTGCATTTGGGAAGAGTTCCCACCTCAGTCAGTGTCCAGGGATGATGAGAGTGTCCCTGAGAGCACCCAGTGTGAAACATCTCCCATGCTGAGACCCCACTATTCCCAGTGCCCTGGAAAGGAAGGGAACACTGAGGACTATCTCAAGGATGAAGCAAACCCAAATCCCACATTTAGACATTTCCCTGCTTTGAGCTGGACATCCCTAGTCAGTCCATATGTCCTGGAGGAACCCGTATGGCTCCCCAAAACACCCCATGCATCAAAGCTTTTATACGTGGTGGGCTTAACTCTCTTCCCCCTACAGTGCCAGCAAATAAACCCACCTGGGAGCTGGAATGGTTGGATTAACAGAGAGGTGGCTTTGGAGAAGCAGAAGCTGGAGCTGCCCTGGGTCTGCTGGTGTGTATGTGGGGATGGGGCAGGTTCCTCAGCCAGGGCTGGTCTGGCTGGGAATGGGGGAAGGAAGAGCTGTCAAAGTCTGTTAGACTGATCTGGAAATAAATTCAAACAAAAAATTTCTGTTTACAGGCAGGGGAAAACCCATTGTCATGGAGATTTAAAACACCAATCAAGAAATTCACTGGTGTTTTTGCTTCAGCTATGATTTGACCTTCCTGTTTACATTGAAGATTTTTTTTATGGCAGAGCACAGTGACGTGGTTGCTTTGTTTGAGATATTTGACAGTTACAGCAGTTCTGGGAATAATTGTTTTGGTTCTATATATGACAGGAAAGAAATACGTTCATATTTGAGAACAGGTTGCTTTCTTTTTTTAAAATAACTTATTTATATTTGCTGTGTTTCTCAACTTTACCTTCTTCCATAAGGACCATGAGGATGATAAACTTAATTTTAAACTAACATTTTTTAGTAACATGTCCAAAACATTCTTTTTACTTGGAGGTTAATCTGCTCTAGAATCAGTTGGCCATAATATTGCTTCTTTTGTCATTATAATTTGTGTAAAAATGGTGTATTAATTTCTTAGAGTTCACTTGATCTTGATTCTTTTTTGTTGGCAGAGATCTATAATCCTTTCCACAGTAACCACTTGTAAAAGCAGAGGATTATGACTTGAGGCAGGATATGAACAGCAGGAACAGATCAACTTAAAAACAAAGATCCTGTTTGAGTACAAATGCTATTGTTAGCACAGAGCTGGGGTGAGTCAAGTGGCAGGATGTCTATTAGAATATAATAAATTTGTATCAGCACCACATGGCATGCCAGCCAGAAGACACATTGTTTTAGTGGTTCTGTGGTAGACCTCATATTTTTATACCTTTACTTATTATACTTTTGCTTAGTCCAGTAAACCATTCCCTCTGAGAATGGTTGATATCTAAACATCTGAACAGATTTTTGGTTTTCTGTAGATTTATTTCTCTGTCTAAAAAGTTTCCTCTCTGTTATACTTTTCCCAAAATCTGCTAAAAGCAGGGATTTGAAATTACACTACTGCAAGGTCATTCTGAGGTTAGTAATAGTCAGCGTGACTATTGCTATCTTTTCTTCTGTTGTGTGTGATCCTTCAGAGAAAAGGAGAAAGAGAGGTTTTCTTCTTTTCTTCCTATATTTAAAAACAAGAAATATCTCAACCTTTTTTCCTTCATTAAAAAGTCTTGTGTTTAATTCTGATAGTTTAACTGACCTAACACCAGTAGGTGTGACTCAATTCAACATACTTTTGAAGTTTACTTGTTTTTCCCTAGTATTTCTTGTGTTAAGTTTAGAACGAAGGAATGAAGGTATCAAACACCAGAATACATGCTATTCAAGTGTGGAAACCCCTTACTTTCTGTGAAAATTAGAAGAATTCTTACATGGCATAGACAAAATCAATAGATATACAAAATGCAGTGATAAAGTCAGGTGGCAGTTTCACTTGGAAGAATCTATTCAGTTATTCCAACAATGGATGCAACATGCAAGTAATAATCTGTGCTTCCCAAGCTTCTGTTGACTGCATTTTTGTAAGAGACAATGAAATATATCCTGTTTATATATGATGCAAATTTTGTCTCAGTGTATTTTAATTTTTGCATGCACATATATCTATATCTAAGATAGATAGATAGATAGATAGATAGATAGATAGATAGATAGATAGATAGATAGATAGATATCATGTATTGCACACCATCAAATAGTAAAATTCCACATGAGCATCTCTAATGGCAAGTCAAACCAAAGCTCTGGTAGAAAAAATGTTTGGAGGGGTCTTTAATCATTGTCATATAGTGACAAGAAGACGCTCAATGTGATCATTTCACTGACTTTGTTTGAATGCTTGCTGCTGCATGGATTAGAATCCCTCTTCAAAGTCCTGAAGTTTGCAAGGTTAAAAAAATCCTGTCAAACATAGTCTTAAGTTATATTTCTAACTCTTGTCTGAAAAGAAGATTTTATTTTAATTGATAATAATGGTTTTCCAATTACCCTACTGATGGCACTGGGCTGCAACTACATTATCAATGAATAAGAAAACATTGGCATTTCAACAGTATGCATTCTTCAGACTGTATTATTTTGCTAGCCTGAGGCAAGAGACTGTGCTCCTAGTACTCGTCTGTGCAGAATGAGTAATCTGAGACAAATGTGTAACCACACTGTGTGTGCAATATGTCCACACACTACAGACTATCTGGTCTCGCTGCGTGCCACAGGCAGCCAGGTATCTTTCATGGACAATGGTCATATGTTAAAAAATGATAATTTCATTATAATGTCTGTGATTTCACCACTAAATGCATTACAAAATGATGGTGTATCTGTTTATCCAGTTAGAATCAGAATTTCATAATATAAGCAGTTGGGTTTACCAGCAGGATTTTCTCTTACCTAACCAGAATTCTGTATTTTTGCATGAATTCTATGCATGAGAGCAACTGAAAATGCGTATTCCCAGTGCTATCTATTTCGGTGTTTTACCATGACTTGCATTAGTGTGTGTGTGATAGCTTGAATTTTCTTTCTTCGCCAAAGCTGCTTAAACAATACAATGACAGATTTCTGCTTTTATTCTTCGTTAATGTCATTCTTCATCCTCTCTGCCCCACATCAGGGAGGAAGTGTTGCGAGTTTGCTATTTTAATGAAGAGAAATGAGGCATCTATCAGCTAGGATTTACACTGGAGAGCACATCAATTCAGTTGCCTTGAGCTTGCTGAGTTTGCATATCCAGGGCCAAGCAGTGCTCTCAATTACTCCTGTGCAACCCCATTAACTTCAGGAGGTTGCACATTTCAAAAGTGGCTTTGCAGAACACGGGGTGATTTTAGGGGGGGAAAGAAAGCTATCTGTTAGAGAAGTCAAGCTCCAAAATACGAGTTTTGGTTATCTATAAGGAGATGTGTGTGCAGTCGTAATTGCACTTTTGAAAGGTTGGGGTAGTCATCGTCTGGTAATTTCATTGAGCATCTCTTTGTAGCTGTGCCTAAGAGAACAGACAGCCTCCCAAAAATTACTGCAGTGAGGGGGAAACGCTTCCAGCCCTGGAAACATATTGTAAATCATATGCCTTTAGTAGACTCTATCCTGTAATTACTCCTAACCGTAGGTTGTTTCCCCCCCTCTCTCTCTGTAGGAGCTATGCCGCCAGCGCATGGCAGTGAAAGCCTCTGATCGCCCCGAGCCGCTCCACTCCTCCCGAATAAACAGCGTTTCCTCCCAGTTCAGCGATGGGCCCATCCCCAGCCCCTCCGCCCGCAGCAGCACATCGTCCTGGTGTGAGGAGCCCGTCCAGTCCAACATGGACATCTCCACCGGTCACATGATCCTGGTAAGGCGATTTTGTCTTCATGGCACGAGCAATTTTGTCAGAATTTTAGGTACCTGCTCAGCTTTTGGAAAGGGATAGCTTTTAAAGATAGGGAAGATGTCTTTTCACTGGTAGAAAATATTCCTGAGCTTCACCGGTAATCTCAGCTTTGTATAATTGAAACCAAAGGCACTTTTATTTCCATTTCTTTTTCAGCATATATATCTTTTTTGTCTCTGGGGAATATTCTTTTTTCTTGGACATATAAATTGTTTGTATGCTTGCTTTAAAAAAGATAAGCTCTGTAGTGTCCTTTTGTCCTATTAATTGACGTTTACCTCAGCTTGGACAACTGAAGAAAACTGACAAACTTCTGATCAATTTACTGCTTTTTCTCATGTATCTTCAGTGTTTGGAGGTATCTGAGCTGCGAAGGGAACAGAAGATTAGTGATATAGAGCAATTTGTTTCTGTTACCCTTAGAAAAGAAGAGGGATTTGAATTTTAGCTGTGGTCCCTGGCTGAATTTATTCCAGGTTGGATTTCTCCTATGTTTGAAATGATGCAAATATATTCTATTGATGGAGTCTATGGTGCAAAGCTTGAATTATTTCCAAACACAACCAGAGACCAGTATCAGTGTAGAAGATGGACATATGAATAGGTTTTTGCATGTAAGAGTCAGAGTCCAGTGGTTGGGACTGGTGGAGCTTGTTTCTGTCCTGCTGGTAGAGCTGTAATCTTCCATTTATTGTGCCTTATTTTCATCCTTCTTTAAATATTCACTGTCTTTCTAGAGTGCATTGAAATTAGCTGGCCAGGAATTAGGTGATGGTGAAGAACCTGACCTGAAGTCAGGTATTATTTGTGTTTGACTTCAGCTATCACAGTTTGCCTGAAGTAAGCACTTGTTCCATGCTTTTGGGAACTTCTCTCCATCATGTCACACTTTTGGGTCATAATTTTTCAACTTGTTTCTTTTTTGGGACTTCTGTTTTTAAGTACTATCTTCTCAGGTATTTTTCAAGTTCTTACAAGCCAACCTCAGATAATGCAGAAAGGATTTGAGGCAGGCAAAACCCAAAGAGCTGACTTGACCTCAGCCAAGTTACTGACCTCCTTCAGGCTTTACCAGGCCAGCTATAAAACTGAGCATAAGCAGGGCAGGATTGCAAAAGAGATGCTTCCTTCGAGTATGTCATCCTGAGTAAATACTTCTCTGCCTGTCCCCCTCCAAAAGGAGTTATTAACTATTATATTAATATCCAATAGACAAGTGCAATTTGGAAGAGTTGCTCCCATGACAGAAAATCATTTGTTACAGTTCTTACTGTCCCACTTTTGCCTAACCAGAATTCAAATTCACTTGATTTCCTTTCATAGGGAACTAAAATGCTTGGGGGGGCCAAAAGAAGTCTCCAGCTGCCCAACTTCAAAATAAGTACAAATTCTGAGGCAAGGTTCAAAAGGTTCTGAGGCAACGTATTTGAATGGAAATAAGAGCAAAATTTCCTATGCAGATGCAAATACACATTTCACATTTGCAACAGGTTTCAACTACTTTAAATTGAGCAAAATGTTTTAAGTGATATTACTAGGAAACAAAAATAATCATCACAAAATCATGCTTAAACAAGAGAAAGATGCATATTGGAACCAATTATTCTGGCTCTTGGAATTTATGCAAAATTGCAAGAAAGGATTATCTTCATATGACAATAAATAAACTTTAAAAAATAGTCAGAATGGTCAAGATCACTATTATGGTGTTCGGTGTCCATAATTCAGTCAATCCACTTTAACCCTGTGTGAATTCACAGCTCTAATGGCATATGTTATATCTTAGATGATGAGGGTTCAAAGAAGAGTAAAGAAATGCTGTAGTGTCTTGACAGTACAAACACACAGAGTAAAAACATTCATTTTTTTCAGTCTAACCCAAACAAACAAAAATCAGTGATTCAGGGGAGTCTGCCTATGTGCTTAGACATTCAGGATGGGGAAAAATTGTTCTTAATGAATGCAGATGATACAGTTAGGAAGAAAATACAGGTTAGCATCAAAAGGATGCATTTAGCTTTGCTATCAGGGCAAGTCTAATAGGAGACAGTGAGATATTTACTTAAAAAAGTAGTTAAACCATAAATACAAGATTGGCTGAAGGCAAAGCTGGGTTAGGTTTACATGGAAGATCAGCATCTCTCAGCTACAGCACAGAAGCAGATGATTGGACTTGATCAGAAATGCTCACGTTTTTGTATCACTGTGGGTCACACTGAAACCAGAGAGCTGACCCAATTTCTGTAATTCTCAAAAATAAATGCATGTATCTATAATACCTTCTTTACCTGCATTTATCTCCCTCTGGAGATGCTGTGGCTCGCTGGACCTCACAGTGGAAGCAGCTTGACCGAGGTGAGCCCTTCCTCCCCTTGCCTAGCAGGTACAAGTGGAGGAGAGTGAGGGGCCACTTTGCAACTTTTATACCGTTCAATACAAGACTTTTCTCAGTTCTTCTCATTTGCTGCCGCCACAATCCTCTTATCTTTTAAATTTCATAGATATTTTCTGTGAAAAATATCTGTGTCTAAAAAGCAATCAGAAATATCAGCAAGGGGCCCAGTAAGAATGGCAAATGCCCTCTGTTTTTTAGGGTAAATGCACTTACAGGTCTGTAAATGTGTTTTTCAGCTCCACAGTGTGCAGTGAAGAAGACGTTAGCTGAGCTAAAGCTTCTCAGTCTTTATTGTCCATAGGTGCCAGGACCACCCTAGAGAAAATAAAACAATGGAATACTGTATAAAGTGGCAGCAGGAAATATTTTATTTTGATTTATAAACAGAATAAAACTTTAATGAAAATAGCCTAGAAGAAGTGTGTCTGTGACTGCTGAATGTCTCCATATAATCTTGCTCAGAGGTAGTGTTGGTCAGAAATATTTCTGTAGAGCTGTTTAATTTGCTGGAAAATGCTATCAGTCATACCTGAAATGGTATCCAAGTCACCTCAGCTTTGGGATTGTAGGAACTTGTGGTTGGCCACAGGTACTGTTTTCTTGGAGGGCTTGCCACTTGTGGTTAGCCCATTGTTAATAGTGCTCGAGGTCTGGAGAAACCAGGAATCTTTCCAACACTGTGGCTGTGGAGCAGTCTCCTCACTCAGACTGAAACCAGCCCTCAGAGAAAAACGCTGTTTCTGCTGCTTCCCCGTGCAGCAAAGGCGATGTCTGTGCACTGCTGACAGCACCGGGAGGTATCTGAGCTGTTGGCAGGAGGAAGCAGGGTGGGCTCAGGAGGCCCAGAAGGACAGCGATAACAACATTCAGAGCTTTTTTTTCTTCCTTTTCACTGTCTTTTTCATCACATTTATAACAGGAGGGTGGTGCATATGGCACATTTTGATTCTGCCTTTCTGAAAAATCCAAGCATTTTAGAAAGTGTAATTAGAGGAGCATGTTTTATGCTATCATGTTTGTGACACTGGCTGGCTGGTTTCAGCATGAGCAACGACACAGAATTCAGGCCCTTATTTTGGCCACCATTGGTTTTGAAAGAAAATGTTTTTCAGAAGGTCATAACAAGGGAAAGAATAGGAACTTTGAATTAGATTTCCACCCACTTTATTCCCGTGTGTACATCTATATTTCAGGTGACAAGAGAAGTTCTAATAAAGGGCAACACTTCTGTTTGCAATCCAGCAAGAAAACCAGAGAGGGTTTAAAACTGTCTAGGAGAGATTTAGGCTCCCTAACTTGAGGTCCTAACTTGTTCCTGTATTTTAGGCACTTAATGAAGTGTTGCTGTTTTGACTTGAGTCCATAAATTCTCCTTCTAGTTGGTGAAATGAGTGGGTGGCCATGAAGGTCTCCAGAGAATTAGACAGAGAGTGGATTTCTTTTGAGATGCCTCCGTTGCGCCTGCAGCGTCCAGTTGATGTCTGCAGCTGAGGTGAAGGAGCCTCTTTTCTTTGTGCTGTAGCACAAGTTCAGCCCCTAAGTTAGGTAGATTGGATCCTGCATCTGCTTCAGGTATTACCATGCTTGTGTGGTTAAAAAAATTATAATCTTTTATGAGGTTTTAAGTGAAGAACAGTACTGCAAGAAGGAAGCATATGCTTTTGATGATAACATGATGAGGTTGTCATCTGAATAGTGTATATGAGTGGGAATTTGCAGAAGCAGAAGTGATTTTCTGTGTTTTGTGGGTTTTTTTTTTCCTTTTGAAGACAGATGTGTAAAATTTGGAGCATTGTACATAAATTAGAATTTTGGAAAGTGTGAGTTTACAGACGGTCTTTTCCAGTACTTGCTTAAGCTGTAGTCTGAGGAGTCTTCTCCCTGAGGGTGTTAAACTGCTGTTTGTATTGGAAATAATAATCTGTGATAGTTTGTGGTGCTGTACTTTTCAGAAGGAGAAGAAAGTTTCATACCTGGGCTGAATGAGGCAGTGGGAACAAATGGAATCTTGATCCCCTTGTTCTTGGCAATATGCTTGCAAAACCAGAAGGGTGTTCCCCACAGAGAAGTGAAGGATGGCCTCATACGAGAACCTGGAGTCAAAATTCTGGCACAGTCTCTGTCCCAAAAGGTGACACAACCTGAGCTGGGGCCATGGAGTGGAGACCTACTGCTGCAAAACCAGTCAAACTTAATTTTGCATCCATTTTAGTGTGGATGCTGAATCAATGGCAGGTTTGCTGTAGGACTGGGAAGGGTAACAAGGAGGGAATAGTTTCCAAGGCTAAACCTGGGAGGTTTTGATAACATTGGTATCCTGTCATCTCTGACTTGCAACTTTTTGATGGTTTGCAAGCAATTTGCCCTCACTCTCAGTTTGTAAAATGAACTCTGTTTTAAATGAACTCTATAGGGTAGCAGATACAGATTTTCTTTTAATTCAATATGCAAGAGTGTAGAACTGAATAACTGAAGACACATTCCAACAAGAAAAAGCATTTGTTAAATCCTGTACCACATCTTGCTGGAACGCCTTGATTTTATTCTTAAAGCTGCAATAAAATTCGGAGCAAAAGACATCTAAGCACACTTCTCTAAATAAAGGGAGAAGCTCTGGCATTTGAGGACCATCAGCACTGGGCTAGATGCAGGTGTACTTTCCACCTTGACCTTAAATCCATATACACACAAAACATTTCCTGAGCATGATGCAGGACATGAGTGCAGTGCACTGCCTGGGGACATGTGCTGCAGAGGTGATTAATGCTGGCAGGGCCTAAAGAGAGGAGTGCAGGTATGGAGAACAAGGTCTTTGTCACAAGAATTTGCTTGATTAATTAGTAGGTTTTAATATTTTTGAGGATTTTTTCCACTGTTTCCTTCTACCAGCATTAATTTCTGTTTTTGCATTTTAAGACTATAAATACCCTGTTTAAAAAAAGCTTACAACTGAGAAAATGAAGAAAAAAAATCCTCTCTCACATGGGAAGGAAGACAAGTCAGTGGCAACATTTAGATAAAGGCATAAACTTCTTACCCATGTGCTAAGTGGATCTAAATCCCAACTTACCTTTCAGCTGTGCCAGTATAAATAGTTGCAGAAGTCTTACCAAATTAAGTCCCAAGAAAGCTTTGGCCCTAAAGGCCATTTCATCATGAACAGTTGGACAAGAGGAGTCACAAGGGAAAAGGCTGTTGTGTATCACATTACTCAGTGACAAGATAGCCAATATCCAAAAAAGACATAAATACTGTGGATAGGAAAATCTTTACCCATCTCTCCCTGAGTTGTCATGCTTTTAGGGACAAGTGGAGCTGGTGCCTCTCAAAAGATCTTCTGCTGATGAAATAGGTTTATCCCTTTGTTTTAGATGCTTTTTTTCCCCTCCCTAAATGTTTAAGTTATTTTGAAGCATTTGCCTGTGTTTGTTTAAAGCCAAAACTTGAGATACAGGAACAAAGAAAAGCTGCAAAGACAAGTGAAAAAAATCTAATGGCATATGAAAACAGCTTAGTAATAGAGCCATAAATCTAATAAAGGATGTATGTACTACATAGATTTCATCAATAAAACTCAGAAAAGAATCGTCATGAACAGTTTGCCCTTTGATTCTTACATTTTCATTTGTTTCATAATAAGGTGCCTCCCTTTTTCTATATTAATTTTGTTGAATGGGCCCTATGAAATAATGACAAAGTCAGTTTTAAATCAAGAAAAAGATTCCTCTTGAACATGGTATGAAATTGATTTCAAAATCTTTTTTTCCTAAATTCTCCCCTGTCAAGTGTTTTCCCCAAATATGCTCATGATTAGAAACAACTTGCCAAATTTTTGTGACTACATATTGGTCTGTCATTTGACTGTAAAGTGTTTATTCCAGCTTTGTTTAAGCTGCTTTGGTTGAACACTTTTAGCCAACTTATATAGTTCCCTAAGGCTTTTAGTAGAAAGATGAAGCAAACATTTCTAATAATATTCTAGAGTACTAATTTTAAAAGCGTTACATTGGGAGAAATGTGTGACACAAAACTAGGTTATGCACCAAGTAAAAGGAAAGGATCATTGCCATGGCTGACACGAAACTTGGTGGCTGTGTGGAGTTTTTTGCTGTTTCTCCCAGCATTTCCATTTCTAGAGAACATCCAAGTAATGTCAAGGCAAGATAAGTATCTGTTGTAGGAAGCAGCAAGAGATGCTCAGAGGTCATTTAATGAAAAAGATCTGGGTTTCGAGAGTTCAGATTGAAGACAAGGGATGTTAGTGGATGCTCAGCTGCTTCTGGGAGTCTCATGGAACATGGTGTCTCTTGAAGTGGCAGAAACTGGAGATGAACATTCATCCAGGAGAGCTTGTCTTTTGGCTCCAAATACATACTCAGTAATGGAGTGCTCTTTGCTAGAAGGAGAATGGTTCAGGAAGACTTCTCAGGCAGCTGACTCAAGATGATAATATATGTCACAGAGTATTTCTCATCTGGTGGTGGAGTTCAGACGTGACAAGGTTTGACTCGCTGCGGGGTAAAGAAATGGCTCACACCGGTTACAAGACGTGGCGCACTGCTAAGATCAAATGCCATTGGGTTAATTGGGCTACAACTACAGAGCTTCTCAAAATCTGTAAGAGTTCAGAGTGAAACTCTGGGATGTGCTTCATGGTACCTCCAAAGAAGGGTCATCATACTGGCACTGTGTTTTTTGCAATGTTTAAAGTTTAAGATACCCAGGAGATCTCCAGCAGCATTTTGCAGAGCTCTCTCTCTTCATGTGGGCTATGCCAGCAGAAGTTATTGGAAGTGGTCTGGTTAAGATGTTCTTTGTAATGAAAAGAGTTTAATCCCTCCACTGATTCAACAAAGTCTGGTTATGTGTATCTTCAGGGCAATATAAAAAAACTTATACTTTGCTTTCTGCAACTCCTTCTGGGATTAGGCCATCATTTGGCAGTGTTTTCTGAATAAGGTAACACAATTTGGGTGGTATTTGGAAAATTTGATGTGTAGGACACAGACAAAATGCTCCTGTGATGATCAAATTTTGCATATGCACCCACAGCGCAGCTGTGGAAACATTTTTAAATAAGGAGACAAACATTAAAATAATCTGTGAAATTCTCTTGTGGATGACATAGTATTTGCTGTTCCATAAAGGAGAACTGGATTTTGTTACTTTTTGGTCAAAACCAAATAAGGTCTTCTACCCTCAAATATTACATCCTAACCCTGCTACATCTTTATAAAAGACGTAATTTTGCTACGAATTTGCCTCCTTTCTCCAACTGTCCCTTTGTTTCAGACTAGAGTAATATCTTATTTTTTTCTAGTTGGCAGCTCTCCCCCAATGCTGTCATGTCTCCCTTATCCTCCTCTCCTAAACTCATGTGCTAATGCTGCTTTAGGTTGCCAAGCTGGCCATGAAAACCCTATTCATAGCAAGGGAGAATTATGAGTTGTCTCTTGTTGCTGGCTTCTTGTTGGACCTTTGCACTGAACTAGGAGTAGAAAGGAGGGGTGACAAACTGCTCACAACCATCACCTCCTCCAAACATGACCTGCTGTTGCTCTGGGAATTATTCTCTGCCCTTTTCTTTCTAGACTAAGAGGGCTGGCAGCCAGGTCCTAAAATGCTTCTGTCCTCAGTCTGGTTGGTAGGAAATCCATTAATGTCTTGTTGAAGGTGGTTGTTTTCTGGATTTGACCCATCATTAAAAAATATTTCCCTGACCATGTAATTACAACTGTGATAGAAGAATGGCCTCCTTCTGACTGGGCTGTTTGTACCAACTAAAATACTCCCAGGAACATCCCAAAACCCTACTGCACATAGCAACTAAGCTCTAGTAGCTGTCAGAGTGCAGTGAATTGAAGCACATTTCTGTATATCTTTTATTAAATGTGTGCACATGCAACACATTTCTTTAAAGAAAATAAGAAATGGTAGTGTCTTCTCTTTGGATGTATTATATTTTTTCTTGGGCATTGAAGAGAGACTGGTAATTATAAAGTTGCTCAAGCATTTTTATTTTAAAATTAAGAAGGTCCTGAACTTGGGAAAACAAATGCAGTCCATTACTTAGTACTGGCTACTTCTTTCATTCTTTTCATATTTAAGTGGACTTAAGCTGGTTGCAAATAAAAGTACTAAAGGACTGGCAACACACACCATGATTTGTGTTCTTCCTGTCATGCAAATTCACAGAAAGAAGGAAACATATTAAAGAAATTCGATAAGACCAGGTGGTCTGAGTGAATAATTTCCCTTTCATTAACATATTCCCCTTATTAACTCTGTAATTAATTGTACATAGCTAAGGAAAGCTATGGAAATTGCATTTTGAGATGTATCAAAGCTGACTTTGTGCTTCAGACTTCCATGCAATTTACTATTAATGAAGCAAGAGATGGAGGCCCCAAATCTATAATTATTACTTACTATTTGAATGACAAGCAAAGAATTTTATCAGCACAGTTTCAAATGAAAGGGGATTAGCAGCTAATGTTGAAATTGTTAATCTTTCTTATTAAAATAATTTTGACGAGAGTGTTTAGCCTGAAAGAGGTTTCTGGAACATCATTTACCATTAAAACAGCTATTTTCTGAGGCTCAGTATGAATTTGTCTAAGTTTGACAGCAGGGTGCAAATATTTTTTAAATGAATGAATATTTTATGGGAGCTAAGTCTGTTCATGTGTGAGCTGATGCTGAGTTCTTGCTGTGTGCTTATTCGTGGAATGTGAGGCAGGATGGTAGTTCAATATCCATCTCACCAAAGTGAAGATGTCTACTGAGATAACAAGGCAAAAAAGCTACAGCAGAAAAATCTGAGCACTGAAATTGCACCCACAGCTGCATCTGCAGACGACTGATTAGTGGGTGGGAGCCCAGGCAGAATCAGGCCTAGATCTTGGTGATATTTTTATGACACAGAAAAAGGTTATAATTACATTTGGTAAAAATATTACTTCATGTTTATTTAGGTCTTCATATTCTTTTAAATGCTGGTATATTTTCAGGCTTTGTATATTTTTATTAGTATCATCTGCCTTTAGAAGATTATTCAATGGTGGGTGATATTTGGGGGCAGAAATATAAAATACACAACTTTTCAGTGTTAATGAAAAACTCTTTGGCATTTTAAATTTTAAAAGTTTTCCTTGCAATATTTGCAGTTTTCATCTCTTGCAGGAGCATACAAATGAAGCTGACAAGGTTATTTTCACTCCTTGGGACGAGGAAATTGTGAATATACGGTGACATAAATGGTGAAAAGCACAGCAGTGATAATTTACAAATTTTAATTTGTGGTAGTCTCAGCCACATTGGCACTGGAAGAGATGTATGTTAAAGAACTGGTTTAATTTTTCTGTGTCCCATTACAGAAAAAAGCTAATGGAAAAGATGTCACATGTCTTTGCCAGTGACAAATTTTGCCAGTAGAATAGATAAGAGATAATTTAAATGCTTTAAGATTATTTGCATGAGTAAATGGACTGGGTTTAGAAGTACCATTAACACAACAAACCCTCATGTATCTGCCCTACCATGAGATTGTTCTGAGCTTTATCTCCATGTGAACCATGTGGAACTTCTTTGGTAGAGAACTTTCTATCTGTAGTCCTACAATGTTGATTTGGAACAGTCTTGCAGACAGTGCTGTTGTAGCGTAACGTGTCATAGTGTGTGTTTACATCATTCATCAGACAAAATCAAAGGGTTTTTAGCTTAAACAGGCAGTAACAATACCCAGAGAAGCACTTTCATTATAAACTCATGTTTTGCATGTACTAAAAACATGTTTTAGTTAAAAAACATCAAGTGTTCCTCTTAATCTGTAAGACTCATACAAAACCATGACAGCAAGAGACAGTCACACCAGTGGGGTAGGCTGGGGTAGACTTGAGAGATGGAATTTGTCAAGGGCGAAGCTAATGCAGAATCCAAACCTGAATGGAATTTGTCAAGGGTGAAGCTAAGGCAGAATCCAAACCCAAGCTTTCCTAAATGCAGGAGTATTTCTGATGCAGTATTTATCTGCTGCTTTATTTGGAAGGCACTCAGAAGGGTTGGTTTTCTTAACAAAGTCACCAGACAGAAGCAGCACCATAAGATCCCAGGGCAGTGCTGGCTCACAGCAGGAGGGATGTCCTGCTGTTGCTCATGTGGGCAGCTGTAATACCTGCCTGAGAAAAGTGCTTTCTCCTTTCCTCATTGCCTCCTTCCACCTTTTGGTGTCTTTGTTGGCATTAGACCGGTTTGACCAAAAGCATCATAATAGTGTTTAATTGCTGTTAATGTAGTGAATATGCCAGTGGTGCCAAATATATTATTTCTCTGGAAGTCCAGAAGTTTCTTTTGTATCATGTGAAGTTTTATTGTAGTCAGGAAAACTCTGCAGTACCTGAGGGTATGCACCAGCCTTCAACTTACCATCCTCACAACTGAATATTCAGAAACTTTGACCTTCAAGTGGGATTCTGGTGCCTGATACAAGGAATTTTGATTAAGTCACCAGAAGCCTTTTAACTCACATCAATAACCAAAATAATAATAAGCCAACTCTTATATAGCACTTTTGATCAGTAGGTTCAAAGCTCCTTTTAAAGGTCAATATCATTATCCTGTCTTTTTAGTCCAGGGAACTCAGGCACAGACAGGGAAGAATCTTGACCAAGACTAATCTTAGGTCAAGGAGACAGAGCCAGGAGTAGACCCCCATTCCCTGGTGTCCCAGTGCTGTGCTCTCACAATTAATCATTAATTGGCTTTAATAGAAAAAGGATTGTATTGAAGCCCTTTTTGTATTGTGCCCTTTTTTTGTCACTTAGTCTTTTTTAAGACATGAAAGTATAAAGGAATTCTGCACCTGGTTTGCCAGATTTCATTCTGAATTTAGTTTTGACCTCCTCTAAGAGCAAAGTATTCCATATTTGGAGAGATGACTGAAAGACATTAAATACACACTGGAAAAGCTTGTGAAAACCAAACTGAAGATGTGCAGTCTATAGTCAATAACCTGTATGACAGAAAGGGATGCCATCCACACATTCTTTGGGTCTCTTCTGAATTAGTAACAGTTTTCTTCAAGAATGTATGCCCATTCTGCTGGATCCTTGGCAATTGCACACATGCACTGAATTTTAGGTTCTTTATTTTTCTTTTTCTTTCTGTTTAACAGTAAGCTGTACTTTTAGTGTCTACTCAAAACTACTACTGTCACTCTTTCACTGTATTCTCCTTATTCAGCATTTGAAGGGAAGTGTTCCAAGGAAAAGAAACAGTATGCGAGGAAATGTTGAGAGTTGCCAGCTATGACCAAAATTTGCTTCTTCCCATGGCATTTTCTTAATTTGCTGTGTTTTAGGTTTTGTTTTTCTGACTTTCTTCCCATGCAGTACAGTGTCTTCTTTCATCATTTCACTTCTCTGTTGACCTCTGTAGTCTCTTCTTGGCTTCTTTTTCTGTCCTTTTTCACATTGTTTTTTTTTCCTTGTTCTTATTTTGCCCTCTGTCACTTCAAATATTTTCATCTATGGATTAGACCAGTGTTCCTCAAACTTCTTTTAAGTGTTATCCTTTACTGGCTTCCACGGAAACCCAAGAGTCCCAGGAGTAGGCAGGATGTCTTCAGCTTATGCATTTCTAAAGCTTTTCTACCATCACTTCACAATCCCTTTTGAATGCTTTCATGAGAAAAATATTTGAGAATTTGAGAATCACTGAGCTAGGCCAACATCACTTGCAAATCCCATGGTGCAGAGATAAAAGGTTACCTAAAAAATGGGACAGCTCTTCTAGGTTTGGGAGCTGGGTAGTTGCCAGCTGCATCTTTCTCATGGCCAGCATTGCTTATTCTGCTACTGCATGTTGGTTCAATGGGGCTGTGACTGTGGCATGGAAGAGTTAGGGCAGAAGTCAGACATGTCTTCTCCCACAGTCATCTCCATTAAGTCCTGAAAATGTGTCTATGAAAAAAGAGTTTCTTCATGGTTTACTTTCATAAAATATCTTAGTTTGGAAGAGCCCTCCAATATCAAGTCCAACCATTAAGAAAACAAATATTTTACCCATCCTGCTTACTGGGCTATCTTTTAAGTCAAGCTCTGTTTTTATGATTGCCCTGAGTTTGCTCTGCATCCATGTAACTGGCACTCACACTAACTGGGTTTCTTCTCTGTGGTTTGCAGTGTGCAAACATGAAACTTCCTAGACTGGAGACACAGTTCCAAGATGATCCTGAGTACAAGGATTTTATCATTGAAGATGTTTGTGGAGTTTGAGGTTTCCTGTCTCTAACTGTTACAGGAGTTTTCTAAGGAAAAGACTGATTATCCATTATTACTGGTTTGACACCCGCCCCCCACACTCCCACTCCCAAAAGAAAAAAACCCACACTGAACAGTAGATGGGTTTTCCTTTATGAGTCATTGTTTGATCCTGAAGAAGCACCTTTTCACTTTTATTCACAAGTTTAAGCATGGTAGTAAGAGTATTACTTCATACCTTTGCTCTAGCAGGGATATTTTGTTTGTAAAAATAATGTTTTCCTTTCTCCCCCCAAGATGACCAGTGTCTAATGGAGGCATAATTTGCTGGACTATCTATAAATCACGTCATGTGCTGTATCACTTGGATGTACTTGGTCATGGTTGCCTGGGTTTTACTGGTCTCATTATCTCTGGAGGACCTGACCATGCTTGAAGAGAAGATTATTTTTAAACATGACATTTTCAGAATTCTGTTTATCTCTCAGTAATTCATATATATATAGTAAATGAAGACTATACAAGTGCTCTGAAAAACCTCACAGACTTTAATTCATTAAAATCTAAATTTGAAAGTACAGAACCCAACAGGGAACCCAAATTTAGATGTTTAATTGAGTTAGCAAGGCTAGGATAGGAAGAAGCCAGGGAGTTTAAATTTGTGTTTTCAGATAGGTAATTAGTGTGTAGTAATATATTTTTTAAGTTTTCACTTCAGACATCCAACAGGCATATAAATGAATCACAAATAGTCTTGGATTGTGATATGATGTTGAAAACATTAGTAAAAAAATGAAGTGACAAAAAGGATCATCTGAAAAATAGATTTAATATGTAAAAAGTAAAGAGTTTTTTCCTGAGAGAATGGAATGTGGTGTCAATATTTATCATTTAGAGTCGATGCTCTTGATTTGTACACTTTTGTACAGTTTTCCTGCTGGGTTTTATTCAACTGCGTATCTTGTGCTTTTACATTTTAGCAAAGCTACCAGAAAGTGCTTCCCAAAATGTCTCAGTTGATGAATTCAGCTGACACTCTCTTTGGCGCCAGTTCCTACACTGCAGAGCTGTCTTTAATGGGGAGGTTTGGACTGGTGTTTTTTTTGTTTTGGATTTATTTTTGCCTTTAAGAAATGTCACAACATATTCCATGCTGTGAAATAGCAGTATTTGGCTAAGACTTTTAGCCCTCCATTTTTTGAAGTTATATTCTTCCTTTATTTGAAGGCTATGTATTATTCCAGATTTTTATTGTGAAATCTACTCTAAGAAGTACAGAAACTTTAGAAACTGATTCTGGATAATTCATCTTTTAAATTTTTATTATTTATTTTGGCTTGTCTTTGTGTAGACAAGTTCAACATGTGCATAAATTAAATTCCTCTACTTACCAACCACTTAAACCCTGTAGTTCTAAACAAAACGCCCAAACTGAAACCTGTTCTAATTCCATCACAGTCAGAACATTTGGTATACTCTTAATTTCAAAAATGTTATCAGATATGGATTCATTAAGGTTGCCTGACCTTCAGCCATGTCTATAAACATGACCATGGGACTGGGAAAAAACAGCAGTCAAGAATATTCCTGAGAAGTGAGTGTTTTAGGAGCATATTCTGTGACCCAGGGAAATTAATTTTGATGTTTCTACCCTTTCACTTCCCATCTGTGAAGCTGCAGTGATACTTGCCTCCCCTGCAGAAGTAATGTGAGTACTTTCAGACAGTTGGACAGAAGGAGCTATAGAAGTATAATAAGGGGGCAGATTATATTCCTTTTATGGTAATCATCTTCTCTTTTTTGTTGAAGTTTATTTAAAGCAAAGTAATTGCAGGGGTGAAACTTCGTAGGCATAATTTAGATTTCAAGAAAGGGGGTAAGGAGGAGGAGTTGGAGGTGGTTGTATTTTAAGACCTAGAAGACAACATTAAGTACCTGATAATCCTTGAGAAGGGATTCTTTGTACAGTGAATTTCTTTATCTTCTTCTATATTTAGAAATCCAGGTAAAGTAAATATTTCATAATTAAGCATTCTATTTTTTAATGTTTAATTTCTTAGCTATGTTTCCTTTCAAAAGCATACCTGCCTCCATCATTCCAACTGAAGCAAAAAATTGCAAAAATTGAAGCAATGAATGCAAAAGCATCACATGTACTTCCCAAGATTTCCTCCAGAGATGAAAACCTGCATCAGTCCATACCAGGTTGTACCCAGCCATTTCGCTGGGATTTCATTGAGCACCTTTGGCAGCTGGGAGCTGTAAGAAAAGGGATTAGCAAGTGTTTGTGTGACACACTCTGATCCCAGCACCTGCTGATTGGATTGAAGTAATCCTTTTACAAGTTACAAAACTCCATTATCAGAGCATTAAGAGAGAGAGAGAGACGGTGATAGACCCTGCATCAAGGGTATATTAATTTAGGTAAACAGAACATAGGTTCCCATCTAATGTACTTGTGAATTACAGCCATTCTTGCAAAAGTTGCACACTAATCCAGTGTGGTAGATAAAGCCTTACACTGCTCATGCAAAGATGATACTTCTCTAGCAACCCAAGGACAATAATTTAAAATTATTTTAGATGGCAAGCTTAAAGCACGACTGCTCTCTGTGTGCATGTGAGTTGTTTACAATAAACTATATGTCTAAAAATATGAAACTGAAACCATGGAATGTCATTTTTTGTTGTTGGCTGATATCATCATGGAAATTAATTGAATTCCAAGTAATACAACCTATTTGAAGCAATCTAGGGATATTATTCTCAATCATGCTGAATAGTTTCTTCATGAGTCAATTCCGTCCCTCTGTTTTGGGGTTTTTTTTTCAGTTCTCCTTCATCACCTGCAATAGTATGTGTGATATTAGTGGTGTTTTATGCCAAATTACTTGTAGAGGTCCATTGTATTTTCCAGCACATAACTGAAAAGGCTTCAAAACTAATCTTTTTACCAGTGTAATCAGATACTGAGAAATAAAAGAAAAAATAGATCAAAACACATCATGGTAGAAATAGGGCTACAAACACAAAGGAGGAAAAATAATTTCCAGATGTATTTTATAAAGAGAAAATCCGAATTCTCAACTTTTTATTTCATAGATTTTTCCCATTAGTTGTTACTGTAAACAGGAGATCTGGGATGGCACAGGACAAGTTAGAAAAGAGGAAGGAGCCTTCAGCCAATCAGATGATGAAATCCTGGTTGCAGTAAAGTAGTGGATGCAGAACACTCCCCACGATTGAAAGCATATGAGACTTTATAGCCAAATGTTAATTTACCGAGTCTTCTTCCAGATACAAGTTCTGTAAGATACTGACAATAATTTTATATGTCTATATAAACTCAATATAACTAGCCCAATAATTTTATCTGTCTATATAAGCTCAATATAACTAGCCCAATAAAGTCACATTTGTCTGCAGTCAATATTGAAAACTTGATTTGCCATGTTAGGACTAAAGTTAGTGTTTCTAACACCAGCTGGGGAGAGAGGCTTCAGAGATGATGGGGCTGGTCTTACTGACAGCTACAGGCTCTGCACCATTGCAGGTAGCTTGGATCAGTGCAGCAGAAACAGCTATGGCACTTCAATAGAACAATTAACTGCTGGAGAAAACTGATTTTCTCAACATGTTAGTTGGTCAAAAGACTGAAATTGGGTGAGATAGTGCATCCTCTATTTATTTGAGGTCTTTGTTAGGAACATAGGTAGGAATGCGTGAGCATGGTTTGGCTCTGCTCCTGTGTTTCAGCATTTCTCATGGAAACGTGGGTGATGAGCTCCCAGCTTTGGCCTCTGCCAGAACACCACAGCAGCTCAGAGAGAAAGGCTGACCACCTGCAAACACAAGTCCCACGTAGCTTCAGTATTCCTATGAAACACTGCTGGGAGATGAGAAATGCTTAAAAAATGTGAAAAAACATTGTGGTGCTCTGCATGATCTGAATATGGCTCAGAGTTCTAATAGTGACACAGATCTCAGGGAGCTTTATTTGATCGTATCTGGACATGTGTGGGGGCACCAAAATAGGAGAATAAAGTCATAATTTTATAGAAGAGGATTGGAGAGAAGGAAAGAGGAGAAGAAAAATGAACCTTTCTATTGCTGTTCCCTGAGTCCAAACTACAGCCCTAGAAAATAATGGAGCACATATTAAAAAAGGAATTGCTATATAGCAAGAGATTTTTCAAGAGCATAAAAGGAAGATAAGTGTAAGGGTATCATTTAAGAGGATGGGGAAAGCTGGAGTCTTTCCTTTGTGTGTTTGCTAATCTCCTTCATCCTTTCCATTGAATAGCTGAACAATGAGTAAGAATATGCATAATTTTATAAAGTGTAAATCTTGCCTGGACGAACTTGATTGCCTTTTTTTTAACTAAAACTACAAAACCAGTAGATGAAGTGAAAACAACTGATGTAATACATACAGATTTTAATATATCTGAAGATGTCTCATGAATACTTAATTGAAAAATTAATGTCAACTTTTTAGAGGAAAATTATGTGGATTGAAATGGGGCTAATGTATGAGAGTGTCTGGCAGAGTACAGGAATTGTTGTGAGCTCCAGTTATATTTAAATTTTTAAATAATGATGTGGAAGTGAATGGAAGTGGCAATGGCTTTTGCAAGGGATATCACAGTCTAAAATTTCTGCACATAAGTAGTGTCAGAGGAGTAATTCAAAAGTTTGAAAACATTAGACCTGACAACACGTGCAGCAAATAAATTATCTTTGAAGAAAAGTCATAAGAAGAGATGTCTATAATAGACATAGATGCATTAATCCATGATCTGTGAAGACATTAAAATATATACACACAAAATTTATACAGAACAGCAATATTCTGAGCAAGCAGACAGAGGTTGAAATAAATGGATGGGTGAAAATGAGTAGCAAATGAAGTTTGCAATAGAAAAGCAATTGTTGACATCCCTATGAAAAAGCTATTTCAAATGAGGATTAGTATTTCTCATTGGAAATATCTGTGTATTTCCAGGAATACAATGAATGGTACAGAACAGAGTCCCAAGAAATAGTAATGAACTGTGG
This sequence comes from Hafferia zeledoni, assembly GCA_035583235.1. Classification (NCBI taxonomy): domain Eukaryota; kingdom Metazoa; phylum Chordata; class Aves; order Passeriformes; family Thamnophilidae; genus Hafferia; species Hafferia zeledoni. The sequence continues at coordinate 8,111,966 of JAWWEV010000083.1, read as the reverse complement.
TTTAGGCTTCTGCTTTTATACAGGGCAGCCAAATGTTAGAAAGTTTCTTAGTACAACAAATGACATTATTTGAAGGCCTGGAAACAGGTAATCTGGTGATCTGGAAACAGGCTGCTTCTGTCTCCAAATTCTACAGCACTGTGAGGGTATGAATGGAAAGAGAGAAATTTCCTTTGATGCCAGTAATGATAAGGTATTAAGCCAGAAAGAGGATGAAGAAAACCACGTGCAGTGTTGAAAGTAGATTGGATTTATGCAGAAGGGTATTTCTTATATATAGTCAAGGCAATGTGCCCTGAAGAAGACCCAGAAGATTAAGCAGAATAGCAAGAATTCTGGGGTGTCCTGGGACAGAACAGTCCAACTACAAGTTACCAAGGAACAAAGGCCAAAGAAAGCCATTACTTAAGCCAATTGAAAAGAATACAAAACAAATTTTTAAAGTATGGTCTTTTAGTGCACAATTTGCTATATAATAGCTAAAGTGAGTTCTCTCTTCTCCAAATTCCCCCTGAGGAACCCAGTGAAGCACCACAGCACTGCCTGGCCCTCTGCATCTCTGGAAAAAGCAGCTGCAGTCTGAAGGGAGGGGCTCTCACACTGTCTGGTGAACAGTGTGGATTTGAGGGGTCACTGATCACAAGGATTAAGACAATTTTGCATCCACTTCTTCAGCTGACATTTGAAATTTGGTTAGACCTGTCAAAGTCTGTCAACTTAAGAGTTGCACAAAGAGACATCCTCAGGCATGGAAAGGGTGTCTAATCAAGTGCCATATTGGAATTATATTGTCAGAAATAATTGTAATAACTGAACATGAAATAGGAATTTTTTAAAATAAATACCTTGACAGAGGCAAACCATACTACCTCTGAAAAAGGTTTTGGGTCTCTTGTCCCAAGTAAAAGCAATAGGAAATAGCCTCAAGTTGTCCAGGGGATCTCTGCTCTGTGGGGACCAGTGACAGAATCTGAGGGAGTGGCCTGAAGTTGTGTCAAGGGAGGTTTACGTTGGATATTAGGAAAAGATTCTTTCCGCAGAGGGTGATTGGGCACTGGAATGGGGTTCCCAGGGCAGTGGTCACAGCACCAAGCCTGCCACAGTTAAAGAAGGGTTTGGACATGCTCTCAGTGTGACTCTTGGGGAAGGTCCTATGCAGGGCCAGGAGCTGGACTTGATCCTTGTTGGTCCCTTCCAACTTGGCATATTCTATGATTTTGTGATATTAGGGAAAATTTCTTCACTGGAGGGGTTGTCAAGCACTGTAGCAGGCTGCCCAGGGCAGTGGTGGAGTCACCGTGCCGGCAGGGATTTAAAAGGTACTTGTGTATCTGTGGAACTTGGGGACAGGGTTAAGTGGTGAACTTGGCAGTGTTGGGTTGAGTTGGACTCTATGATCTTAGAGACTTTCCCAGCCTAAATGATTCTGTGATTCTATGATGTAGAGATTGACCAGATAATTATAATTTAATGGTTATATTTTTAACCTCATTGAGTCACAGAGCATGCATAGGAAGTCCCTCCTTGAAAAAAAGAATAAATTAAAAAATAAAGAAAAACAAAATGGTTTGACACCATACTACAACATCAACCAGGCAAACAGGAAGTTCTTCCAAAGCCATCCCAGGCTTCTGTGCTCTGTTTTTTGTGTCTGTGTTCAGGTACATGGGATCTGTCTTCATATTTGCCACTGGCAGTGTCTCTCTTGGCCAAAGATTCATTGTCCCTGGGACAGCTTTTCATCCTCTGGCTGAAAGCTCATCTTACCTTACAACTGGTATGTCTCACACAATAATAATAGATTTTACAACACTTACACTCTCTCCACAGAGTGTTGACATGTCCTTCTTATCCCCATAGCATGTTTGGTAGCAAGAATATCTCATCTGTTTATACAAGAGAAAGTATGAACTTGGCTACCAATTGTCCTTGCAGGTGAGGCCCTGTGGAAGGAAAATTAAGACTTAATGGAATTTAAGGTGCATTAGAACTGTCCAAGCAGACAGTGTTTAAATAATATACTTGGGATTACAGGACTTACCTTGATGTGGACATACTGATGAGACTAGATCTCTACTTTTTAAGCAGGCTTGAGGAGCATTACAATAACAGTGGTGACAACCTCTATTTATTTTACCTGCTACTCTGGGACAAGGACAGTCATGTGCATGTTTGACATGTTGGTAATGAATTTCTTTTGTACCAGGCAAACACTGCAGAATGTCTCATCAAAACATCCTAATTAAGGAGTGGATTTGAGCAGACATATAATCTCTAAAATATCAGAAGTTCCACTCAATTTAATGTACATCCAGCACTCCCAAGAGAGTGTTTCAAAATCACTAAGCTTCTGTTTAGCAAAATGGGGATGAGTGTAGGGGCTCTGAAGGACTGTAAATGAAATATTACTTAACTCTGAGGGAATTGTCTGGCTCCTCAATGTTTTCAAACAAGCTTCTTTCTCAGTAGCTTTAAAAATATGTGTAAAACAGATGTTCATACTGTGCAGAACCTTCCACGGGTCCATTTAAATAGTCAAACACCTTTTCAAGGTCTGTCAGAAAGTGGCCTGTGAATCTGATTCATATAATGTAGATATTGAAACTACAGGAAAAAATGGTTGTCTGGTTAAAGTAAAGATTCCAGTGTGTTTTCTTTTGAAGATTCATTTCTCTTTACACTCAGAATTACATGAAAAATGAAGGTAAAAATAAAAACTTTGAAAGAGAGGTGGGTTATTTAAAAGTTCATGTGCACTAAAAGCAGTCAAATTACCTTAACTGTGTCACATTTGGAGATTTAAAAAGAAAAACAAAATTTCTTTTTAAAATACAATTCTTGAAATCATCAAAGAGACAAATTGGAGTCAACAGGAAGGTCCTTGCTACATCCAGCCCTGCCTTAGGAACCAAATGTTCATGATACTTTTCCTACAGCTTCATGGATCTTGCAGTATTTTGGAGAGATTCAGTGTTGGCAGATCTGTGTATCTGGATAAAATGTCCCTGAATTCTATGGGACATTGATGATGGGCATGTCAAAATGAATCAGATTATAAAACTGTGGTCTAAAATGGGAAGATGCTACAGGCTGGTCCTTGACTGCCTGATCTCTGCTGCATGCTAAACAGCTGCTCTGAAGCCAGGAGTCTTGGCTCTGTGCTATTGTAAGATTTTGCTATTTTTTTCCCTTTGCCTCATAAAAATTCTTATATACCAGCAAGTCTCTGTTCAGGATGGATTATATATGTGTATGTATATAATTTTTTAGTGTTCAGTATACATATCCAGGCACAGATTTAGTAGGAGAAAAGAACAGGATCTTTTCCCCAGAAGAAACAGCCTTGTGGCAAGGAGAAGCAAATTATCAGAGGATGGTTTCCTCCTGTTAACTTGCAAGTTAAGGCTGGTAACATATGAACTGACTCACAACCCTAACACACAGCAGGGCCACGCAGCTCTCACAGCTCACCATTCGTCAGGTCACAGCTCTGTCCACTGTAATGCTTTTTCCTTCATTATAGAACAGAAGCAATCACACAGTAGGTGTTTTGATTGTATCTAGGCCATCACTATTTTTTACCTCCTTTAGAAGCCTTTCTTCTAGTGCAATATCTTTCTGTGTCCTTAAGGATATCCCTTCTAGAGGAATTGGTTCTTGAATTGCTTTTCAGTACCAGGTTTGATTTACAAGTCTTGTGTAAAGATGCAGGTCCCTAAAAAGCTCTGTACAAAACAAAGCTGTGTGTCAGGGGCTCTTTTGTAATGAAAAAAACTGTTCAAGCTGCAAGAGAGAGCAGTATCCTGCCTTCTGACCAGGTGGGAGGCAGAGTGGCACAACAGCTTTGCAAAGCTCATGTTTGGCAGAGGACAAGCTGTAAGCTTTCTGCACCTTCTGTTAAACAAGTTGAGAGGGCATGAGAGCCTTCCCCTCTAAAGCACATGTGGGAAGAACAATTTGACATAACAGAGATTGTCCATGGAAAAGGTTTTCTGAGCAATTAAACTGCTTTCTATACTTCACAGTGAATTCTTTCCAGGAGGTTTTTCTACACAGGGTTTGCTACAGATGTGTCATTGAGGGCTTCAGCAGGAGTCACTGTGACCAATGTTTGGGTCAGAAGCACCCACAGCTTTGCTCTTGACCCCTCCACCCCTGTCCAGACCCTGAGCCTGTCTCCTAAACAATCTGTCCCTATTTTAATCTGTTTAAGGATGTTAATGTCAGCCTACCTTGTAAAGGTAGTGTGGAGTTTAATTTACCAATATGAACCGGATGTACTGTGAGATGTTCTGGTGCTTGCTGTAGGAGATGACAGGCTGTGTAAGGTAACTTGGCTGTGTAAGTAGGCTTACAGTGCCAGCTGATCACTTTCTTGATTTTCATGTTAAAGGGAGAGAAAGACTTCCATTTTCCCCTACCCTTTCTCCTTTCTACTCCCTGCCCCTCACCTGCTTGGGTGGTTTTCAGGTCCACAGAGTGAAAGAATAGGGTTTCAGTTCACTTTTTGGAAATCTTTGGAACTGAATTCCTGATCTGCTGCTGGACTGAATCTTTAGCCTTGGGAGATTTGCAAAAGCTTAAGGCCTGCACAGATATACTTTGATGGGCCATCATTTCTGCCACAGACAGACAGCTTTCTCCACTGTTAACTGAATGCAGTGTACAATCTTTAACAATGCATATTAGTATTAACAGCACCTTATTTCAAGGGTCCCTCTGTGCCAGTCCATCTGCAGAATGAGTTTCTGATGACCCAGTTCTTGAGCCATGCCACTTCTACCTGGTGATTTTTTTAATTCTCTTTGACAGCCCTGCCATTGTGGTGACTTGCATATGTGCTTGAACTTTAGTTTTAAAAGGCTTTGGTTTCATGGGAATTGTTGTTTGTAGTAATTTTTGTCAATGGAGTTTTGTTTCTTTTCCATTGCCTGTTGAAAGAGATGGTGGGGCTTTTGTTTTCTAGGTGCTGAAGAAGAAATAGTTGTCTTCTGAAGCTCTGTAACTGGATGTTTCACTCATTTCCTCTCTATTAGCACTGGTACATTTTAGCATTCTAATTTTGCATAGCACAAATAAGTTTGAAGAACTCTCTTAAGTGAGTATTTTTTCTCAGGATTACCTTGCTTTCCATCTTGAGAAACATCCTTTTAGCTTAGCTTTGAGCCTAGACAAGTAAATGCTTAATACAATATTCTTTCAATTCCAGTCCTACATGGAAGATCACCTGAAAAACAAGAATCGTCTGGAGAAGGAGTGGGAAGCTCTGTGTGCTTATCAGGCTGAGCCCAATGATGCCACTGTTGCACTGCAGGAAGAAAATACCCAGAGGAACCGCTCACAGGCTGTAGTCCCATGTATGTACACCTTCATCTGGTTGACAGCATTTTAAGCTCTTGATACTTTTCCCAATATTCTTTGCATAATGGTTTGAAAACTAGACAAGCAAACAGGAGGCAGAGCAGCTTCTATATGTACTAGAAAGATGTGGCTACAGCTGTGGGCTGGGTGTGTGTCCTGTTGTCATCCCAGACCCTGTTTACCTCCTTACAAGTTGTATATTTGTTACAAGAACTCACAGCTCTGCCACATAGCACTGCTGCTGCAGCTGTGCTGTCTCATGAAGTCCCATAGCCAAAGTGCTTTTCAATGCTGAAATATACTTTCTGTACAAGAGTGGAATCTGTAGCCATTCAACAGAAAGAAGTTTAGCATGTGTTTAAACAAGTTGGTATCATGTACATCCAACAGTAATACCAGCAGAACATACTCAGAGCTAGATCATGTTTGTCGCACACACAGCTGTAGTGAATTAGCCCCTTTAGGCTTCAGTGGATAAGCCTGCAAACTGGCTTCTCTCTACAAGGCTTAGGATAAGAAAGAGAAAAAGCAGGGGAAGAAAAGGGGCCCATGTTTATATTCCTAGAATCTGCTCTTTCCTGTAAGCAACCACCTTCTGATCTTGAAATAAAAGTAGTATATTTTTCCTATGCATATATATATATATATATATATATATATATATCATGGATTACATTGGCAATCTATGGCCACACATTTTATTAAGCAACCAATGAAACAAAAATGAAACTGAGAATATATGCACAATCCACAGCAACCAAAATGCTCTCAATCAGTGTGCCCACAATCCAGCTGGATAGCTTGGTAAACTCATATATATTTTAAATTTTAAAGTGCCCTGAAAACATTAATTGTCACTAAGAGAACCTTGAGTTAGTACTATTCCTCCTTTAGAAATGGGGAAATGACAGGCAACACATTAAGTAAATCTCTTAGCCACATTTAGAGTGAAGCTTTGTTGGAAGTACATGCTAATTTGAGTCCATAAGTCCTTGCACATTTGCTTCAGCAAGATTTGGCTCTTTTGTTTATGTAGTGGCTCTTTCTGCAATACTTTGCTGCCCAGGAGAGGAGTACAATAGTTTGGCTAATTCTTCTGTGTAAATATGGTGCTGGTTGGAAACCTTTTGGGCCAACAGCATCAGTTTTGCTGATTTCCATGTGTTTTGGGATAAGGTCTGTTGAGAAGTTCTAAAGAGGTCACCATGAAAGTTAAATTAGTTAAAGGAGTACAAGACTTCTGTGCTCCTTTCCATCCTGAAAAAATAGCATTTAAATGACATGACAGGAAGTGAAAGTTGCTCCATGAGAATTGGTATTGATCCAAGTTAATCTTCCTACTTAAAGTGTTCTATTCAATATGGACTTACAGTAAGACCATCTTAAGCTATTTCAAGACCCTGCTCATAAATTAAGTCAAATTGGTTTTGGTTGCTGCCTTGGAGACAGCGTGGGAGCTACATGTGTTGCCAGAAACTGGTGCTGTTTATTTGACTAATGTAGAAACTATGTCTGCATGATACAATGAGCTATTAGATAGACACCTTCAGACTAGACTTGTCTACCTCTGAATCCAGAAGTAACATAACTGTGACAGTGCTAAAGAGCAGAGATTTTTAATTGTGTGTCGTAGAATCATTTAGGTTGGAAAAGACCTCTAAGATCAGTGAGTTCAGCTGTTACCCCAGCACTGCCAAGTCCACCACTAAACCATGTCCCTGAGTGTCACACACCTTTTAAATACCTCCAGGGATGGTGAGTCAAGCCTATTCCAATGCTTGACAACACTTTTGGTGAAGAAAGAGCAATTTAAACCTCCCCTGGCACTAAGTCCATTTCCTTTTGTCCTGTCACTTGTTCCTTGAGAGGAGAAACCAACCCCCACCTTGCTACAACCTCCTTTCAGGTAGTTGTAGAGAGTGATCAGGTCTCCCCTGAGCCTTCTTTTCTCCAAGGTAAAGAATCCCAGCTCCCTCAGATGCTCTTCACCAGACTTGTGCTCCAGACCCTTCCCCAGCCTCCTTGCACTTTGGGTGTGCTCCAGCACCTGAATGTCATGCCACACCAGAGAGCTGAGCTGTTTGCAGAGCTAAGATAGTCTGTGTCTTTTCATCATCTTGTACCATGTGGATGTACCGGCCTCACTGCTCAGCCTTCAGTTCTCTGCCATTGCTTCTTGCATGGCATATTGTTATGCCTGTTTTTCCCATTGCTGTGTCTAGACTGAATCAATACAACCTGGGGAGGATTTGGGGCATGGATGGGGGAACTGCAATTTATCTGAAATTTTAATCGAAAGCCTTTTAGCACATTTAAAAGAGAAAAATACTATTTTTGCTTTGTTTCTACAATATGGGAACTTCTGTTACAAGTATTAGTGCACTGGGAATTTTCCTTTTTGACTGAATTGCAGAAAATACCTGTCTTCACTCTCTGAAGTTGTTGTGCACTGGTAAATAGCTGTCATATTATATCCCTAAAACTATTTTGTTGATGGGTGGAAAGTGTGGCATAGAGTTTAAACAATATTAAATTTTGATAAGCTGATGGTTACTTTAGACTCTAAGATTAGATTGAGATGAGAAGGTTCAGTATGCTCACTTTTTTTTTTCACTGTGTTAGACATTAAAACTATAGCAAAAAAAATCATAGATTTGCTTCATAATAGATGAAGAAGCAAACCTGATATGCTTTTGATATACTATAGAGTTTTTATGCTATATTCAATGTATTGTCACAGAGTAATGTCTTATTAGTATTTCCTTGCCCCTTTCATATTAATAATCACCTTGACAAGGTAGAACAAGACTGTCAACTCATGTAGAATATTTCATCTTAGGAATTCCACAAAGAAGCTTTAATATCATGTTGTATTTGCTTTGCATTTTCCTTTCTTAACCATTCTTAAAATAATAGAGTGTTATTTTTTACTGATTATATAACTGATTTAACTTCTAAATTAACATTATCACAATTTTATCATAGCTTACTCTTGTACCTATTTTCTCTGTTTGCAAACAGCTTTTAAAATACTTGATAACAGAACACCTTGACACTACACTTAATTAATTACTAGAAAAATGTCTAATAATTCAAGTAACCTGTACCTTCCAGATTTTCAAAACTATATCCTTTTATGCAATCAACAAGCAGATTGATATAATTTAGGGCAGCCAGGGCTCATATTTAGTGCTATAATTAAGTGATACTCTTTTTTTCTGTATGATTGCATAAGGAGCTTTAAAAAAGCATTCTAGAATTTATTTTCCCTTTTTGCATCTCTGCAAAATAAACCCACCTCAATAGGATCAATGCTGTATGCTTTTATTTATGTATACCATAGATTTATACAGGTATTTTAGACATTTGGCAAACAACTTTTTGCACTGAACAACTATCAAAAGCTGCCCACCATGGTTGTGTCTGTGGGTCATGGAGTATGTTAAAGCAACCTACTTATCTCTGTGTTTTGGCTTTCCTACAAAGGAAAGCAAAGCCTTTGGGGGCAGGACATGCACCGAGCTCTGAGGCTTGTGTGCCTTTAGAGCACAGTCAGGGGTTGTGCACCAAAGATGGGAGCACCTGGGCAGAGGGTACTTGCTCTGAGTTTGTTCATTATCCATATTGGGACTGGATGTACAAATGGTGCTCTGAAATAAATGAACTTGATTTTAGTTTACAGCTAAGGAAAGTTCCATTTTGTGTAGGAAAAATAATGATAATAAACAGATTATGATTCTTCATTGTCTTCAAACTGCTCCACTTTAGCTCCTCAGTAGTTCTTCCCTTTCTTACTTCAGTGTAGTTCTGTACACTGTTTTGTATGGAGAAAGGATTAGTGTAGATCTATACGGAAGAGAATGACAACCCAGGCAGAATGTGCCAGGTTGATTATTGTAAGATTTGCCCTGATCTGTGTTGCCTGGATTCAGATCATCCAAAGTTGCCCATATTCCTTGTTTTTTAGCCTTTTGTTTATTGATTCTGTTCCTTCAGAAGTATACGATTAAAAGGAAAGAGAAGACAGAGGGAAGATGTGTCTTACTTTTCCAAGCTTTCAATCCCCTTCTAGCAACAAAAATAATGGATCTTCATTAAGTCACAGGGCCATTGTTAGAGAAGGAGAAGATCATGAGATGGTATACTGCTGCAGTATTGGTCACTGTCTAAATAATCCAGATAGTAACGATGTTCTATGCACAACTCAGTTGTTTAAGCACAAAAATCCATTGCCATTTGAAAGTATTCAAGGTACCCAGGCAGAACTAGTAGGTAGAACACAAGCTCTGTGGGAGACTTGTGTCTCTCCTAGCTGCCAGCCTGAGTGTCCTTAGGACACCTCAGATATCACTAGAAACCCACACTGAAGCATTGAAATCAAGTTCTCTGGGTATGAGTCAGTGAAATTGTAAATTAGGATGCCTAAATTTAAGGGTCTCCATGTGGCTGCCTCCACGTGAGCCAGATGTCAAAGCACCTGGTACAGCCAGTGAAGAGCTCTTCAGTGCTGTGACATCAAGAGAGCATCAAGAGAACTTTTGGACATCAGTGGCCAAAAGTTGGCGTTGAGTTCACAGTGAAAGATGCCACTGTGTATCCTGTGTGAGCTTCAGAGTTCAAGTCTTTAGGTGTTGTGTCGTATCTGTTATCCTTGTGCAGTGTCTCATCTGCTCTACAGTTTCTCAAAGAGTACATGTTCAAGTTTAGCCAACTAAATTGAGCTCCATTGAGTGTAACCACTTCACATTAAGGTATCTGTATGTAGACACCAAAACTTAGTTTTCTCAGTCTATAAATGGAGTTTTTATATACTGTGAACTCTTGTTTGACTGTATTATGTCCTTTATCCTCTATCTTTTATATTTTATCATTTCTATTTTACATGTATATAAAATACATTGTGTTTCTCCTCAGCTGCAGGTTAGTCTAGCCTCCTTATTTAGGAAGCTTCTCTCTGCCACATATATCCATCTACATGTTTTGCTCTTCTTTCATCTGTGGCTTGGCTGGAGCAATAGGAAATGCAAAGTAGTTCAGCATTCAGCAGCAGCTATTGTAGAGACTCAAAATGATGACGAGTTGTAGCTTGGCCAGATTGCAGTAGCTGGTGACAGCATTTGTCTTTTCTCTCACTTCCATATTACCATCCCTCTCCTCTCCTAGTTCTTCATTCATCTTTCTCGCTTTGTAGATTGATCTTATATATTTTCCTTTTTTGACATGCCCATACTTACTCTTATTTCTTGCTTGTTCTGCTTCTCTTTCCTTTTAACATAATCAATATGCAGTTTACCAAAAAGAAAAAAAAAAACCAAATATTGTTACATTTGTGATTTTCCCTGTAGTTGCTCATTGTTAACATAATGATCTGGTGTCGGTGGTATTCTGTTGGGTTTTTTTTTTCCCTGCCTGTTTCTGAAGAGCTATTATGCAAGTTCCTAGAAGCTTTGAGGTGATAACAGGCATAGACAAGCACAATCTGTTCATTGTCAATATGAATGCTTGATGCTGCAACTGAAGCACACATGGGTGCAAACTCTTGATATATGCAGAAAACACACGTACAACCTTTTTTGCACACTTTTTTTTCCTAAGTGCAAATACAGTCTCACCACCTTTTCACTACCAGAGCCTTAACATGTCTCACCCTCTTATAAACCCTCCAAGACAGCAGGATAATGATATGGCACACTAAATCAGAGGGTCTGGATAAAACAGTATGTTTTAAAAAGAAAGATCCTGAAATTACTCATCTGACACCTGACTTTTATCGGAGAGTCACCCTGACATCTGTTTGCTAAAAACTGATGAACCACTGTCTGCGCTTTCTCCCTCATCCATTTGAAAACATTTCACATGTTTTCTTTCATGATTATTTCAAACATTTTTGCTGTCCAGTGATCAGGGCTTATCCTGAGTGCTTACTTAGCTTAAGGTATGTGAGAGATCACATTTGCTGCATGTAACTCGAGTGTGTCCTGCAAAACCAAAAGGTTCCAGAGCTGTAATTCTTCAAGCACTCTGTGACAGTGCTCAATGTAAAGCTTCCCATAAAAAGTATTGGGTAGCCAAAGATCTCAGGCATCAAAAGTTCACTTTTACATTTTGGAATTTCTGGAGCAGTGGTACCAGTGTGAGGTGGAAGTGAATAATGTGCATGAACATGTTCCCTTTCTCATCTTCATACTGAAACCTTACTAGGGAAAATAATTTTATGTGAGTGATAAAGACTGGCTCCTCATTCCTTCAACATGACTTGTTCATCACTAACCTTATTCCAGCAGAAGGTTTTTGAGATTCTTGGGTGTCATTGAGTCACTATAAATACCACGCATACAAGAATCCCTTTGTCCTGCTCATATATTGAACTGCTATGGCATTACTGTTGTATAAACCTAAACAGAGCACAAACTCTCTCTCTCTACCTTCCTCTGTGCTGCTTAGAATGTGTGATAACTCATTTGTTATTCCTCATTATTAAAATAATGATTGGTATTTAATAGTTTGAAAAGCAACTTGGAATCCTGGAGTTAAGTGGTGTCACAGGCCACTAGAGAAGGTACAAAAGGGGACAGGCCATAATCCTATACTCTTATTTTGTCTATTTGTACCATCAGGGGAAAGATCCTCTCAAAACATCAGTATCCCTGTTCAGCTGTAGAGGGTTACAGAAAGGGCACACAACCTCTCCCCACAATATACTTTGCAGGATAGGTTTGCTGAGAAGTATAAATCATGTTTGTTATGTATCAGGTACAATTTGTTTGAGGTTCTTATGTAAAGACTTAGACATCTCTTGCATAAATTATCTGAGTGTGGTCTGGTCTTTCTTTAGTCAAAGGAAAGAAACAGCATTTCTTGAGTAAAATTTGGCTTGTTTGAGACAGCTAAATCAGGATGAAATGATTCATCGCCTAGAAATATTTCTTTTCTCTTAGCAGAAAGTGAGTCTAGATGATTGGAAGAGATGCAGACATCTGCAATGTCACTAAGTATAGACCAATAAAATCCATCCATTATATGTGTCCTGAAATAAAAAATAATAAAAAAAGGACTACAGTTTGGGGTGTATCAGTTTTACTGGAGCTCACATCAGAAAAACTGAAAGTTAAAAAGGGAAAAAATAATCTCAATGATGGACAAACAACAGAAGTATCCTACGTCCAGAGCTGATATTTTCCTAGTGGTGTCTGAACTAGCTGCAGTAGCAGCAGTGTAAGATGTTTGTGGATGCTCCAATTGTACTTTAAGTACAATTTCATCTCCAAGTCATGTTGTCTCCCCACATCACTAGTGGAACACCACATTGCACTGGTCTTTGATCAGGACAGAGTAACTTACTGTCCAGCTCTCAACTGTACTTCAGTGTTCCTACTGTTGATTTTACAGAGAAGCCAGGTGGACAAAGTGCCATTAGCTTCCCTCTTTTCTGAACCTGGAAACACAGGAGTGTTTCCTATAATACTGGGGGTTTTTTAGCGATTTGCCTAGTGTTGATCTTAAACTCCCTGAACAGTAGAGATTCCCCTTCTTCTTATGAGAGGTTGTAGCACATCGCAGTGCGTCTCATGAAGACAGGCTTTCTGCTACTGACCCTCTGGAATATCCCACTGTTCATTCCTGAGTCAGGCTGTGATGCTGTGGCTGTATCAATGCTATGACTAGGTTGAGAGTCAAAAGAAAATGTCCTTTCCAATATCTGCCATTTGCCTGTCTTGAAATGCACATTAATCAGACTTTGAATTGTCTAACTTAAAATGGGTAGAATACTGGTATAGAAACCATCTTCTCTTATTTTCTCCTTTGCAGATGATCATTCCAGGATATGTCTGAAAGGTGAAGGCAACCACAACAACTCAGACTACATCAACGCTAGTCCAATTGTAAGTATGGTAACATATGAAAAGTACTCCAAATAGTCAGTCCCTGTCTTACCTTGTTGCCAAAATATGCCCTGTTAAGGCACCTCACTGCTCAGATTGTGCAACCACAGGCTGTGAGCATCTCACTACTCTGATGTTTTTGGCTGTCCTACAAATGGCAGAGAAATAAATAAATACATGCAATACCTTTGATGTTTATGTACTAAGAAAACGAAGTCACTAGATAGTCCTCGTTCTACGTGGTAATACTGTCAGATTTTCTGTACTTGATATTATTAACTTACGAAATATCAAATTCAATGCTATACCCTTGGTGGAGCTTTTCCACCTCTGAGGAGGTAAAAATAGCTTGTTCTTTTTTGCTTTGTTCTACTAGCTACAGGCATAGGAGGAATGGTTTTTGTAGGCATGAAGAGCTGAGCTCCACAGACTTCTGAGCTCTGCATCAGGAAGTGACATTTCCTCTTACCTTTCTTCCTCTACATACTGATGTGCAACTTGGTGTTTCTGTAGCTCTCCTGCTTCTCTGAGCTTGCTGTTTTCAAAGCAAGAACAAGATCCCTTACCCCTTGTGTATTCATTCCAGCTTCAAAGTAGGTCAATCCAACTTTTGCATCCAGACACCCCAGTGTGGCCCAGCTGTCCTTTCCCACCCTATGTAAACCGAATATGAATCCTTTCTTGTCTATGAAAGGTGATAAGGGGAAAAGATCTCTATTTGTGGACAAAAACCAGATATGATAGTACCAGCAGCATTGCCCTGTCATAGCATCTCAATGGACTTGCCATGATAATCCATGTGAAGGGGGAAAAAGGCACTGTGTCCTTGACCATGAGAGTGCTAGTATGGGAGTCACTTTTTCTCATGGTTTTTATTCACATTAATTAGGCATTAAAAATTTATTATTGGGAAACTATGAGAAAGAACTTAGGATGGAGAATTAGCTCTCACTGCAGTGGGCTGTATATGCCATTACTGGCTCATTTTCCTGCAGAGTATCACTCCCCCAGTTAAATGACTTAGTGTGGGCAAGGCAGCTGACAATTTGCAACAGCATGAAATTACATGCTGCTTCCTTCCAATGTTGTTGACAATACTTTTTTGCTTAAAAAACACCCACAATTGCATAGAAACCGTTCCCTGGTCAAAAGCTTAATTTCCTTCAACATATAAAAATGCCATATTTAAAGAGTTAGAAAATGCACAGAAGTCAACAAGCATCTTTGGGATATTTTTGTCTTTGGCTTACTGGAGAGGGGGAACCAAAGTACCTGCATATTCAGGGATTGTCAGTTTCCATTTTAGAGGACAAAGATAGATACTCAGAGATTAGAGTTGTTGGACTACTTTTAGGTATTTCTCTGACCAGATCAAGCTGTATCTGGCACCAGGATCAGCAGATCACAGTAAGTTGGTGCTCCAAGGAATATGTATCCTGTTTGCAAAGTCATGCACAGAGGTCCAGCTCCAGGGCTCCAGTGCTCTGTTTTGGAGTCTTCAGGACACATTTGGTGAGTTATGTTTGGTCAGCTCTTAATTTGATAGTAGAAACTGAGAGGTTTTGTGGAAAGCACAGGAGTGGGAGATGATAACTGGAAGTGAGATATTGTATTCTTGTAAGAGCTTGGTTGTAATTCTCATGATCACAACATGGTGTCAAAGTGGAATTACAGCATCAGTAGGCAGTGCTAAGCTGGGTTTAGTGATGGCAGCAGTACAAATGCTGGGTTTTTACCGAAAAACCCATGTGGGCTACTGCTACCTACCCAAGTGTCTGTATAGACACAGCATAACTGGGTTTAGTATACAAATTTGGTTGCAGAAGGGGTAAATTCTGCATGTGTCTATATGCCTGTTGCAATTGTAATTCTGGATTATAGTGTAACTTTTTCTTTAATTAGACTGAAGAGAAAAATATTAGATTAAGTAGTGTTGGAGGTGAAGAAACAGGACCAAGATATCTCAATGACAAAACTGGGAAGAGGTTTGCTTTGTCAGGATGTCCAAAGCTAATGCAAGCAGAGGGTCTGCTTCTACAGCATGAACTCTTGTGTTTTAACACAAAAGCTGCCTTTCTACATGGCTTTTAATAAGGGTATTTTCCTCTGCAGGGTTAGAAGAAATTTCTTTTTTGTAGCTTTCCCTGACTTAAGAGATTTATTCAATAAAACAAGTTGCACTGATGAAGTAAAAATTCATATGATTGTCTTCATAGCTCTTGCAGAAATATTTCTATACCTAGAGAAAAGTGGGTTTGCAAGTGTTTTATTAGACTGGGACAAGTACCCAGTAACCTGAATAGCCAAGAAATACTGCCAAGAGAAGTTCTGGAGTTCGTCTTCTTCATGGTAGGATAGAGACCCTGCTGTGCAGAAGTGCCACAGCTGACAATTGTGTAGACCTGCTATTCCAGGGAAAGAGATGCTCCAGGTAGTTATGTGAGTTCATTTCACTAAGTCAGTAGCCATTTTTCTGTTTTGAAAGCAGTAGGTCAAAATGTGTGTTTCCTGAAGGTGATGTAGTGGGAGGTTGACAAGAAATCACTGCTTGCAAGCCCATGGTTTGGAAAGGTTCCCTGCAAACTGTTGAATTTCAGGGGAAAAAAATGTTCAGGTTAGTGTAAATGTATTTGTTAGTCTGGTGTAGTTTTTGTATAATGAGGTAGAATGTAGGAGTGGCAGAGATGCTCAGTCTCTGTTCTCTCCACCTCAAATGCCTACTGGAATATTAGGCTGGGCACTTAATTCTGCAATATTTACTGTGGTTGTACAGCTATTACAGCTTGAGCTGGACATGTGTGCTATTACTACTGATCTCTATTTGAGATCTGTGTTAGCAGAAACACATCTAGTCAGTGTCTTTGTAAGTGTGCAGTGGATATGGAGTACCAGTGCATCTGCCTTCACTCACTCTTGCAAAAATCCTACCATTTATTTCTTTCAAACTGCTGTCTTTCCACTGAAATAACCTCAGTGATTATCATATCAATACAGGGATGCTCCTGGTGCATTTGGCCTTGCAGTGCTTGGGTGAGGAGGGAGCACCATCATGAGCTGCAAGATGGGCATTAATAGCACAGGATCAGTATGAGTTGAACTGACTGCAAGAGGCTTTTCCCTCCCCACGTGTGTGACCTGTCTGGTGGAGGGAGAGTGTAAAATAAAGTAATTATACTTGAGTTTCAGCAAGGGAGGCAGCCAGTCGGGTACATGTCACTGGGTATCTCCAGCTCCTGGGTCAGTGGTCCAGTCTCCAGCTGGGGCTCACTCAACCTTAACTGAAGTCTAAATGAGTCCAGCAGCACACCGGAAAAAAATCCCCATGCTAGACAATGAGCTGGCCACCTGCCCATATGTTTCTTCCTTTCAAAAAATGCTGCCCCTCCTCAATAGCTCCTGTCCCTCCAATATGATGTGAAAACTGAGGTTAGATTGATGGCCTCACCGCAGCTGGGAATGGCTGAGAAGAATAAGGAAAGGTTTAGTCCAAATTCTTCCCATAGGTTCTTTAATTTCACTGTAGTGTAAGGCAAGGCAAAATGAGTCCTTAGGATAAATTTGCTGGGTAAAAGTGAGGTAGAAATCTGTTTCTCTCCTCTCTGAAATAACATAAAGTACTATGATAATAACTCTGCTATCGGCTGCTGAATGAAAGGCTTGCAATTACAGCACAAGGAGACCCTGACTGTGCAGAATAAAACTGTGATAATTACTTCTGTCATATTTGTACTTAGTCCTCATTAAATTTCAGGAAAATCATCCAGTAGTAAATAATGTGCAATCTTTGCTTTTAAATCAGAGGTCATGAAAGTAAATGGGAAATTCTGTTTTTCCTCATAGGGTGTCTGAGAGAGAAAAAAATCCCATCAACTACATTTAAAAACTCAGTTTGCTTATTATTGAAGACACCAGACTGAGGAATGTCATTAGCATGACAGTTTGTTCAAATACAGCATACAAATTACATCACCAAGAATAGTCTCTGAAATTCATAATGGCATTCCCAACCAGATTTACCTCTTTCATTCCATTAGGGGTTTAAAGGAAGGATTCAAAAAATTGTTTTAAATTTTAATTCAAACATGAACATGTGGATTAGTCTACCTTTGTAATTTTAATGCTGAGATAAATGATTGCAAAGTTCATCTGCATTTTCTAGATATGCTTTCTTTTGCATAAACAAATACACTTTTTCTACTTTTAGAGACTGTCTATACTCTATGTAATAAATACATGCATGAAAGTAGATTTTGTTGCTGCTACAAACACATTAAGTCTGGAAACAACACAGCAGGTTGAATCCATATGAGTTTTTAAGGTGTTCATCAGATTTCAGCTTCCTTTCTCTCATATTTGGTGTACACTGGATCTCATTCTGATCTCATATGATTTAGGAATTTTTCAGCTGGATTCAGAGGATTTAGATGAAGGTAAATGTGGTGTAACTGAGACCACATCTCACCCAGCATCTCTGCCTGTGGACAGTAAGGATCTGACAAGCTGAAAGGGAAGGTAAAGGGCAGGAATGAATGTGTTATCATTTACATGAGATCACAAAATGGTCATTGATGCCTATTGACACTTTTACTTCAGTTCACAGTTTTACAAGGCTACTGAACAAGAACCTACATGTACCACTCTAAAGTCCAAATAGAATACATTTGAGGATTTACTCCCAGAATGTATTGATTTTGCTGTATTCCATCAGCATTATCAGTGAAATCATGCAGCAGCACAATCTTTATCTAAAAACTCAACAAATTTCAGCATTTTTCAGGGAATCCTTGCAAAGTCCTGGGATAAGGCAGCTGGGTAATAGAACACTTGAAGGAAAAACTAAAGGCATAGCTTTTATTCTCTAGTAAAGCAAAGGTGGAATGGTGGTATGATATTAACAATGGTGCAACTAAATGTGATACTGTTCTTTACATATTTTCCTTCTTTAAGGTACTGTAACTCATATTACAAAGCCCTATAGAAAAATACAAGTTGTGACACTGAAGCTTTGTCTAGTTTTTCTTTTCCAAGAAGAGGTCACTATGCTCCTCCTTTTTTGTTTCCATTTGCTTTCAATCACTGCAGTCAATCGCATGGTCAGTTATAGTAATCCTTGATCCCCAATATAAAATCATGGGAAAATAGATTAAAACATTATTACAAGATTTTACTGTTGTACTGCAGTAAAAAGTGAGAATCCCATCATAGTAGCACAGTTGTAATAATTGCAGGCTTTTCTTTCTAACAATGGTGTTCGATCCAGTTCTGATGTAAGCCTTGTGAACTTGGTGCTTTGATGGGGAGATAGAAGGAAGAATTCTGTTCTTTTTGAACAAATACTATTAGGGTGATTTTTGAAGGTTGTTCTGATGTAAAATGTTAGCAAACAGTCAATTTTTAGTTTAATACTTGATTGTATGGACTCTGCAGTTCTCCATTCTTCTCTGGAGAATACATTTTCTATTTTATTTTCATGAAGTGAGTAATCTGGGGGATCCTTGAAAGAAGATAATGACGACTGACATGAAAAAAAAAATCCTTTTAGTTGATCCTTGATTAGTTATTTTAAAACTCATTACTGACTTTATTTCTTTATTCAAACTTCTGCTAACTTTGATAGATTGAGTTGCCCTTGGTGTTCTTGGTGACCTTGAGGGAATGAAAAAGAACATAGCAAAAACATTCAAGAACTGTCCCTTGCCATCACCTACTCAAGTTAAATTGAATGTGACTAGAGTAGGGATTTTTCACACTTTTCTTGAAATACGTGGCCTTTAAAACAGTACATGTAATAGAAAATTGATGAAACCAGGAATTTCATTTAATTAGTTTAATCTTTGTTCTTATTTTTATTCAGTTAAAGATCATTTAATAATATGATAGGGCTTTCTGCCATCTCCTATTTGCTCCAAGCAAGAAGAGTTTCTGCTCATAATTGTTTTTTGTGCAACACAATGTGCTTGGAATATAATAATTGTAATTTTCTTTTGAATTATTGTTAAACTGCCGATATACTTCACTACTCTGTGCTTATTGTAATGTTTGCCACGTTCCAACAGCACCTTTGTGACAGAGGTTGATTAATGCTGAAATGCCAAGATTGGCCTATTCCTGATTTATCAGCTGAATGTTGAGAAGTGTTTCCTCTGTGACAGTGCTATTTGCATCATCCTTGATTTCTTCTGCCTTTGTTTTCTGGCATGTCAACATACAAAAAGAATTTGTTTTAAGAAGAAATTCAAAGTAAATTACTATTTTTCTCAAATTTGGTGCATTCACTGTTTGTTACAGTTCTGAGACAGTCTCTCGCCTGTCGTAGCATTGACATCATTTTCAAGTGGATAAATCCTGCAATGGTTTCCACAGGGAGTAACAAGTCCTTCTCAGTGTGGGTTGATTTTTCTAAGATTTTTAATTCTAGCATAGGAAACCATTTCTGCACAAGTTTAAATCCAGTAGATCTTTGGGATTCAAAATAAAACAACTACAGAAATTATCTCAACTAAAATGGAGAATAAAAAAAACAACACACACTTTTAAGCGTGGCTTTGCTTTATCACATTTGCTGTTGTTTTCAGCTGTGTTTAGTTCAGTGTCTCAATTCTTACAAAACAAAACAAAAGAAAAATAGTTGTCCCTTTTTGAAGTGGTTCCCAAAGTTTTTTTGTTAATACTGCTTTCTTAAGAAAGCTGGTTTTCACCTGATCTCAAAATACCCACAGGAGTAAATGTCCTGCTATCAGAATTGCTTTTGTCAAAAGGCAAAGAAAGCAAGGTTGAAATTTGTTGTGAGCAATTGCTTGTTGTGAAGATTTATTTGCTGATAAGAGAAGCATCTGAGTGAAACTCAGAATCAAATTATGGTATTACAGACATCCTGGCCAAGGTTTTTCATAACTCTGGGTGGTGAATCAGAAGTAAGCTTTTAGTCTAAATGGATTCAGTGACTTCATTTTACCTGTGTTGTGTTGTCAAGGAGAATTTTAATGGTAAGTCCAACTTAATTGTATGTCAGAAAATTAAAAACATAAAAGTGTTCTCTTCCTTTTTACAACATTCATCATATTGTTGTTCTCTTAGAATAACTTACATCTGTTCTTTTATGGCTCTTCCCTCTTTTATGTTGCACATAATTACGAGGTGCCTTCTTTTGCACTGACATGTAGCATCACTGAAAATTTTGATAGGCTATGAATAAATTCAGGAGATGCCTGTTAATGCAAATGTGACTCACATTCATTCTTATTCAGATCTTTACTTATAGAACAGAATCATGTATTGAGGCAAATTCTGCCTTCAGCTACATGGATATAGGTTAACTCTCGCAGACTTCAGTGTCACTGAGTCACACCCACGCATTTGAGAGCTGAACTGGATCTCTTTTCTTTATGTTCAAAGTTTTGTCTTGCCCAGTTCAGGGTTAGAATGAGTTTGTTTGTTTTTTAATCCTATCAGCAGATCTTCTTTTTCAGCAGAATGGGTCCTAAGATTTAGAACCAAGAAAACCACCCATCAGTTCAAAAACATTCATTGTAACACACTAATCCTATTTACTCTTGATGGCTTTGTTTCTTAGATTCTTTATTTTTTCTGCTCACTGAATTTTCTGCTCCTTGAATTAAATGTAATAATT
This sequence comes from Hafferia zeledoni, assembly GCA_035583235.1. Lineage (NCBI taxonomy): Eukaryota > Metazoa > Chordata > Aves > Passeriformes > Thamnophilidae > Hafferia > Hafferia zeledoni. The sequence continues at coordinate 8,091,092 of JAWWEV010000083.1, read as the reverse complement.
AAGGTCTTTAAGCAGAACTTCCTCCATTGAGGCCAAATCCATGCATTTAGATAAATCAGCTAACCAGAAAAAGCCAGAAACTGAATTTGTTCCCCATTTTTCCTGTTTTTTAGTTACATGTGCCCTTGACTGGCACAGTGGAAATGGAGAACGTATTTAGATGTGTGGAGCATTCTTAACACTCAGTGTAGAAAAATGTTTCAAATGACTCCTAGGTTGCTATGAAACCACGAGTACTGATCTCCAATAAATGCCTTTGTCAGCCACCATAAATGATCTTGCTCTGCATATTGAGGACACAGGACATGGCTCATCATGAGTGCTGGTATTCATCTGGTACCATCAGTCTTTTGGGGAAAAGCTTCTCTGAGTTTATAAATAGAAATAAAATTCTCTGATTGCCAATAAAGGATGAAAGGACCTGACTTTAGGAAATCCCTTGTTCTGCCCTCACATTCTGTCTCTAACACAGCAAGGGATTTTCTTTTAAATAAATCCAATCTGTGTTCTTTTTCCTTATTCCAGATGGACCATGACCCCCGAAATCCTGCATATATTGCCACCCAGGGCCCTCTCCCTGCTACTGTTGCTGACTTCTGGCAGGTAAGTTAAACACCTCTTTGAGAACTGAATTTGTCACGTGTTTTCCTATGATTCTTGAAATGTAAGTTGCATAAAAGTGTGTTGTGCTTGAGTCACCATAGGTGGAATAACTTTCATTGAAATGTCTTTTTAAAATCTAGTACATAGATATTCAAGCCACTTATGTGTTAGCCCTGCTAAGGAATAATTGATCTGAAAATTATATTGAAAACCTCAGGCTAAAATATTCATATTTTAGGACCAGGTCTCTGTAATTAAATTACTGTCAAGGACTGGGTGATTTTCAGAGGGCCTGACCTTCTAAAGAATTTAGCCAGAATTCATTGTCACTCTCCAGATTAGAAAGGACCTAACACTGTGTGCCATGATTTTTCCCATTGAAACCTACTTCTCACATGTCCCAGTTCCCCAATATGCTTAAATTCGGATGTATTTTCCTGACCAGATGTAGTCAACTTAAGACCCATGTTCATAAATGTAAGGGGCAGAATTTTTTGCAGGACGGGGGCAAAATGCAATATTGATGCACAGATAGGAATTTACTTTGTATGCAGATGTTTCGTGTGCTGGTGCCGCTCCCAGATTTGGACATACACACATTGCTAGGCTGGATGTGAGTGATTGTGTGATGGATACACTGCATTAGACATTCCTTTGTAAATATGGAAGTGCACCTGAAACCTTTCGGAAGCTCTTTGGGGACGAGGCCAACTGGGGCCTATTATCAACACAAACATATGCTTTTATTTTTTGGTTTGTATTATGAATTTAGAAGCATTTGTTTTGAAGATAGAGAATATCTCTGTGACAATTTCAGAAGTGTCATTGTATTTTAGGAGCTTGCATCAGTTGAAATCATCTCTTCATCTGCATAACTTGACCTATGATTAGAAAGCATTGACTGATCCCTATTGAAGATGCTTTTCATGTCACAATTTCCTAGTTTGTCTGATGAGGAATCAGGACATTTTCAAAACAATTGTTGAATTTTGAGTGCCTGAGTATTTAAGTGCTCAGTCTGAGATATTTTAGGACTGGTTTTTAAAGGGGCAGAACAAATACTTTCTGTTTGAAGTCAGTTGAACTTTTGGTCTGGCTTAAATTTTCAAGTGACTTGGGATTTTTTGTCTTCACTGTTTACTAATTAGACACAGTTGAGAAAACTGATTTTTTTTCTCCCCTTTGCTTGTGGATTCCTTATAATGGCATGGTACTGGAAAATTTGTGAAGTTAAACATGCAAAATCAAATACTATGCTAGCTATTCTTTAATGGTATGTTATGATTCCTAAGGCCTGGATTTTTAATGGCACATATATATGTGTATATACATATATAATTTAAATTTTCTGTATTTTGGCCTACAACTGCCCCTTTGCATGTTGAAAAAATGTATGTTCTCATTTTTAAAGCAGATGTTTAAAGAGCCCACTTTGTATAAGTATTGCAGAAATCAGAATTAATCAGACAAGCATAGTATGAAGGGTATCTTTTGTTCTTCTCCCACACCAGTTTGAACAGTTAGGCAAACTGTTTGCACGGTCTCAGAGACTAGAACTGAAATGTTATTTCTCTGTTCTGTCATCCAATCTTCATTCTAACTCCATACCCAAAAATCTCTTTCTTTACTTTCTTTTCTCATGCCATTTGGAGTGGAGGAGTCTTCACTTTCTGCTGGTTTTACTATTTCTCCTCCCAGTTATCCCCATCAGTTATCCATCTCCCCACCAGATTTGCTGTAAACGTCTCCATACAAATTATTTGGCAGCCATGGTTCACCTGTGATTCAAGTGCAGCTCTGTGTCCATTTTTGATGTGATGCTCTTTTATTGTTTTTTCCACTGGGTTCCATGGAAAAGTTGGTTTCTGACATTTATTTTGATCATTTCTGTCACTTCAACATAACAATATGCCTATGTCAGATTGGTCCATCACCCACCTTTCTTAAACTTCCTCCTGAACACATCTCAATGTGCCAATTCCTGTCCCAAGCCTTTTACATGCCCCAGGGTACCAACTAGGCATAATAAACAAGCCAAGAGAGATGAACTGCTTACAGAACAACACATCCACAACCTCTGAAATGTAGTAGATCCAGTGTACAAGTCAAAAGCCATGGCTTGAAGATGTTGCAGTTTATGTCCAGTTGCAGGAGAAAAGTTAATTTCTATTTCTCACTTAATAGTACCTGTTTTAAGGGAGGACCTGGGAAACCTGAACTTGCTGTGGAAAATTGAGTCTTAACTCCTGTCAGGGCACAATTCTTTGATATCTACTTAATACAGTTTGCTGTAGTTTATGGTGCTTCCATGGTGCTGCCGCCAGGGACTGTTTAAAGATTCAATTATTCATTCCTGATACATCATCTCAGTGGTTCTCCTCCCTCTCCCTCCTCCACTTAATGGCAGCTGTAGCTGAGCTGTGTTGCTGTTTTCCCCTTTTTGTGCTCAGGGAGGCAGTTTTCTGACTGATAGTGAGAAGTGACTGACTGATCTGAGACTGTTCTGCTGTTCCTTGTCTAAATGCACATTGTCGTGCTTTAGCAAGTCCAACAGAAACACTTGGAGCTTGGCATCACCTTCTATAACAATATTTCCTAGGTGTATTGCTTCTAATTTTTGCAGAGATTTAGCTGGTAAGATTCCTGAGAGCCCAATTGCACGGTGGGCATCAGCCACTTCTTTGTATTTGGCTGAAAGGCTGCCTCAGCAGAACCTGTTATAATTGTTTCCCCTCTGGAGGCATTTCAAGCTGATTTCTGGAAAACACTTGTCTACAGAGCATTTGTTTTACTTGAATGGGTAAGGCAACTTTCTTGTCATTTGCTGCACAGCTGATTACCCTAATGAAATCCAAACCGCTTCTGATTTGTGCTATCTAGAATTCATGCTCAGATTCCTAACACAGTTTATAAACCTGGTTTCCCTTAAGCTGGCATTAGATTTTTCTACCAATCTGTGACCATGTCTACAGTAGCAAGCGGTGTGTCCTGCTATGGATGGATTTACAGAATGCCACTGTACTTCATAGGTTTGGCTTTAAACAAACTGTTCAGTAGTCCAATGAACCGAATCCCTACTGGCAGGGGAGAAGGCTACAGGTGCATCAGGAGGAAGCTCTTTCCAAAAGGAGCTCAGTTCCTGAGCTCTGACACTGCTCTGCTGTGTCTGCTGCTCTTCATCTGTCAACTACATGATCACATGATCATATCCATTATCTCTATTTAAGATCAAACAGATAATTTAGTTTTGGGTAATCTTCTTTTCTAGTTTTATTGGCAGGCCCCTCTTAAAACCTCTTACGTTGATCCACATGCCCAGTATTTTAGTGCAAGTGCTATTAGACACTTAGCAATCAAGTTCCCATTTACTGTTTTCAAGTTGCCCAGATCTGAACAAGAATTATAGTTAGATCAGTGTCTTTCCCAGACTAGGCAAAGCTTTTTCATACAACACTGATGACGCTTGGTCCAGGCTCATCTTGTTTAGCATTCTTCCTACAGTAGAGCAGATCCAAACATAGGGACAAGTGTCATTGATATCACTTCTCTTGGGCGATTATGTCTTTTTTGTAGGGTGGGGAAGAGGGAATGTCATTCTTCAGTACCATCTAACTTGAGCCACTAGAGCTGGCCACTAGACTCAGAATTTTCTGTACAACTTTCTATTCATTTGCGTTTTCACATTGACCTGAGAAATCCAGCTTGATGGAAGTTTCTCTTTCAAAGACACAGTATTTGAGCTGGAGATAGTCCAAAGTCCTAGATATTGATAATTTTCAAATTTGTATACATTATAAAAAATAATAATGATAAAAAGGTGATCATCTTATATTGACATTTCTAACTGCATGGGACTACTTCTGGGCATCAGACTTCCAGTTACCTCTGTCCCTCCAGTTTACTTCTCCAACTCCCTAGTTTCTTGACACAGCTCCTCTAAGTCAGCAAGTGCCAAGTTAGTTCCAACTTTGCTGGCTTACCTATTTCTTTGAAAACTTTCTAGCCTGCAGCAGTAGTGTTGTCAGTCAGCTCATTGATCTGTTTTGCCATAGGGCTTCTTAATCTGTTTGGATATTCTGTGTTTGTGGCTCAAGAAGAGATTTCATCTCTGCCTGCTTGTCATTTCTTGGACCACTCTGGAAGTTTTTCAGCCACTACTTTAACTAATTTTTAAAAACCTCCAACTGATTTAAGTCTTCATTTAATTTTATCTGGTCTTGTTTTCATCTCTTTTTACCAATTACTATTTCTGAGAGATACATCCTTCATTGATTCTGTTTTGGTTCAGTGGGAATTCCACCTCATGATTTCCTTTCTTGAGAACTGGATTACTCTCCTCATATGGTATTAATCCATTTTTACCTGAGAGGTTAAACAATTTGTCAGGTCTGTGGGTTGTTTTCCTCTCAGCTGGAAAGAAAATTCATCCTCAGGACAGGGTTTTGCTTTGATAGAGTTCCATTTTATTTACAAAGAAAGTACAGAGTTTTATTTTCTTGAACAAAGAATCAAATAACAGGCAATAACTTCTTTTTTCCAAACCTCATTCACCCAGAGTTTTACCCCCAACCTCTCTTTCAGCTTTTCTTCTACCAGGATCACAATGCTGGTTTGTTGAGCTGTTCTGGTGGTTTCTTTATTCCTTTTACACATTTATGCTGCTTATCAGGATTAATCATCTTGCCTTGATTAATGCTCTCTCTCTGCATTAAGCATATCAGTTTCTAGAGAAACTCATGGGTCCATATGCTTCACATTTCTCTTGTTTTTGATGATAACTTCTGTAATTTCAATTATCAGACTTCATAAAAGAGTTGGCTTGTTTCTTACATTTATCTTGAATGAAAGGTGATGATTTTGTCCAGCAGCTTCAGTGAGATTTCACTCAGCTCTTTCACATCGCGCTATTAAAATTCAACATCTCTTTGAACATAATTCAAAAGAAAGAGGATGTAGAACATTTCTGATCTATAACAAGTTTTCGCAGCAGGAGTTCCATGTTGTGAATAGTTCTGGAGGCATAAAATTTTATTATTTTCCGTATGTGTTGGGTTATAATTCCATGAAGTATTTGACATGAAGTGCATGTCTTAACTTGCAAAGTAGCCTAAGAAGCAAGGGATGATAATATGCAAGCAACTATTCCTAAGAGTTAGGATATTTGAAACTAACTGTCCTTGCTCTGAAAAATTGTTCTTAATTATGCTGGTTTTATAAATTGTGTGTCTGCTAAGGTTCATCATCTCCAAATGGAGATTTCTGTAGGAGGCCATAAATTTTCCCTCTGGAAAATACCCCACATTATCTTTTGCTTTCATAAATCTGCCCACGTTTGCCCTTCTTTGCCTCCTCCTTTTTGAAGGGAAGTGCATTTTTACGTTTTTTTACTTTACCATATTAAGGGAAATAGAGGGAGGGAACAATCACTTCTTGCCATGTTGCATTAGAAAAAGAAATCATATGTGATATGCAATTTTTGTAAGCCTTTGTTTTACTGTGATGTCATTCCTCCATGACAAACATAATTAATCATTCTCTGAGCGTTACATAACTTCTACAGAAGCAGTAGAGAAATACAATTTTGCTCATTTTGCAAATGTTCAGTGAGGATCAAAGTACCTACAACAGCAAACCATGAGATTAAATACTGTCCACACTTGTAGTTTAGGCCTAGAAAATCCCCTTGGTTTTGTCTAGATAGATCTATAGCTCAGGCTGGATAGCTCCCCAAATGCCTGAGTCCCTGAGGGGCTCCAATCTGGTAAGGGGGACAGCAGGTACCACTCATGAACAGCGCCGCGTCAGACACAGTCAGCCCTCAGGTGCTGCCCCTGTGTGGTTAGGATGCTCCTCCAAGGAGCAAGGAAAAGCTTCATCCTCCATGTTCTGAATCAATCCCATGCTTTTCATTACTCCATCTTTCCTTCACTGTTTGCCAGTACACAAAGTAGTCTTGGAAATGTTCCTCACCCTTCTTGTTGAAGCTGGACATTTCCTAACAACAACAACAACAACAACAACAACAACAACAACAAAAATAGAGAGCTCACTGGAGTGGAGGCTGCACTGCTGTGGGTATAGTGAGTGGGGGAACCTCATGTTTCCTCCCTTGATTAATTTTTACTTTTATTGCAAGAATATTAACTGTAAAGTGCAGAAGAAGTAAAAAAGTCCCAAGAGTAAAGTCCACAGCCCTAATGAAAGCCAGGGAGTTCAATTGCCATTTGCTTTTCATTGCCCCAGTCTTGCATTTCTTATTCTAAAACTATTTTTAATTTCCTCTACCCATATTCAGGAGTAAATTAGCTACATCCATTAAAAAACTGACTACTGGTTTCCTCCCAGATCCCACTGACAAGAACTGAATCCTGAGTCTCAGTCTTGAGGACATGATAAATCTTTTCATATCTGATTGGCAATACTTGCTCCTCTCTTCCAGTTTTGGAATTCAACAAAAGAAATACAAAACACTGTCAGTTGATTGTTTCCTTTGTAAAAAGGATTACTCATCAGTGATCTCCAAGGGCAAATCCCAGTGACAGGAGACCATGTCCCTGTAGCTGAATGAGGCTTCTTCCAAAATCAATGTTCCAAGCCCATGGGTTGAGTAAAAACAACTGTACCAAACCCTCCTCTGCTCTAATTGCTGATTTCTGTACTCCCAGTTCAGCAGGTTTTGTGAGTGCTGAAATTAATTTACAGACTAAATTATTCTTCTGCATTTTGTTCTGTGCAGAACACGGTGCTTTCAAGCAGTTTTGATTCCCAAGTTTTGTTTTACTTCCCTGGGATGGGACTTCCTGCATGTCTAATCAGTTCTCACCTTCAGAAAGAAGAGCAGATGAAAACCAACAGAAAGCAATTCAATGTGTAAAATATGCATATTTTAATTTAATAAAAGAAAAACAGCAAGGGAGACGTAGGCACAGCACAGTAGCCCCTAGAGCTCTAGTAACTTGTCAAGCTATGAGAAATAAATATAGCATTAGAAATTCCATAGGCGTTCAGTAAAGGAGTGTGCATTTACCCTGCTCCCTTCTAATTATGGCTCTGTGTGGAGAAGGTATTTAGAAGTGGTCCTTTTAAAATTTGTATCCCTTTATTGTTTAGTTTACACCTTTTCAATACTAAAGTGAAAAGCAAATTACTTAAAATTTTGGTGGACTTTTGCTCCCTAATATGGTTTTGTCAGCACTGCAGTTCCAAGCAGAGCTCATATTTAAATTATTTAATAATAAGGCTTGAGTTAGGAGTCTACTGAGAAGAATAAGAGCAGTTTATGTCTCTCTGAGAAAGCATAAATTATTGTAACACATGCAATCATCTTGAGTTTGCCTTTCCCTTGACTTCCAAACAAGTGTTGCTGCAACAGCAGGGGACAGGATAGATGGAGCCAGACTGATGACCTCATATTTATATATCGTCCTCTCTGAAGCAATTTTTTTCAGCTGCAGTCAGATACTTTTTAAATTAAATACTGATTGTTGATTGTTAATTTTTCAGGCTACATTTCTGCTTAGCTGTCAGGCACAGCTATTATTTTGTAACTGGCAATTCTGACCTTGCCAGATTTGACCCATTTCTTATCAAAATGATGTCATTTCCGAATAAAATAGTTTGCAAAAAAAGCTTGTATGACTTTTTGACTGGTATAAATTCGGAAGTTCTAGTTGATAACAGAAATCTAAATTCCCCACCATTTGTTTTCTTCAGTTCAAAGATCCCCCCCCTTTTTTTTTTTTAAACTTGAAGGAAGTCACAGTTAATTATTTTCACAATATGTAGTGGGATGAATATTGTCTGACCCAGAAAGAGTTAGTACCTTGCTTTGCTGGTTTTTTAGGAGTTGTGGTTATTCCTGTTGACTTTTGATTATCAGTGGAAATTATTTGGGTTCTCTTTGATGGTTTTCCTGCCTTTCCAAATCTTTGCATTTACCAACTATATGGGAAACCTAAAAGACTGAAAAGACAAATTCTGTAATTTGCTTTCTCTCAGAAAGCAGCTGGTGTGATTAGCCTGTTATATTTAGTGAACTGGCTGGATTTCACTGATTACCACCTCTATTTTCTACTTTTACATCATCACATTTTAGAAACTTTTCTACTAGTCTCCATTGAAAGAAGAGTGCCTGGACAGAGCTCATATCTTGTAATTTCCCTATCACTAAAATGAAGAAAATTACTGAAAAAGAAGTTTGGGGAGGATCATTCATTATTACAAGAAGCTTAAAAGGGATGGAGTGTCTTGGACAAAAAAGGTTTCATATTAACCATCTTCTTCACAAGCAAGTAAACAGGGGCATTTTAAAGTTAAAGCTATCAAAAAATGATGTTTTATCAGATTTGTGGTAGTGTTCTAACACTGATTCTACTATTTGTGACTTTTTTTTTCTCCTTACTTGAAAAACCAATTCTGTGCTCCTTTTCAAGTCATTCCTACTAAATATAATTCATGCCAATGTGGAAGTCCTTTGTATGGGACTGGCACACTGGATAACCACAGCATGAGGCCTCTACACTTGGTGGTTTTGATCAACAGGGAATCCTGCAGGTCTCAAACACACTGCTCATCTTTGGCTTGCAGGATTCAGCCTTTAATTTACAATAAATGGAACAGGATGGTGTTATTCTTGTCTAAGAAGTGTTTTGAGAATGATGCATAAGAACGATGCATACAGCAGAACCTTATTAAAGGTCATTAACACCTTACTCTCTAGGCCTGTAGGCTGGGGTAGATGTTACACAGAATTCCACACTGTCCTCCCTTTCCAGCAGAGCATATTTTGGGAGCTCTGGAGTGAACTCCTGTACGTAGTTCAGCTCAGACTTTATCTCTTCCATTCAGAAGAATCCTTTCAACATTTCTTCTTCTCCTGAAAGTATTACTGTAAATTACAAACATGAAACTGCCTGGGCTAAGTGATTTAAACAAGTTTAGTTTTATATATTACAAATATATGTGTATATTATATGATATATATAAAAACATTTAATTTTTATAGACACGCAGAGTCTAAGGCGTCATTTTACTGGGCTATACATAAACTGAAAAGCCTCTGCCTTAAGGACCTGATATTCTCTGTATTCTTCTATCACATTCATTGACTTACTTTCTATTGTGCAAGCATACAAAGTTCAGAAGTGTGTGAATTACCATGAATTTGCCACAGAACCCTCTCCTTTACTCTCCAAGCCCAGCTGAAAAGTCTCTGGTAACCAGAGGCTCTTCTCCAGAGGATGTACTGGGGTTATACTGACCTGGTCTGTGCCACCAGTTCTTTCATTACCAAGACAGACTCTTTGGGGCCACTTTCCAGTTCGTGGAGGTGTCTGCCCACTGAGCAGAGCAAAGTGTTAGTGCTGGGAGATGGAGCTTCTGAAAAACTCATCTAGGAGCTAAAGATGACAAGGTGAACCAGTGACAGCATAAAGTTCCATGAACTGCCTTTGATTAGTCCTGCTTCCACATTGTTTGGGAAGAAATCCAGATACCAGCCTGATGTTCTAATATTTAAATTAGCAAGGAAACAAAGAAAATTCTGAAGTCCTTCAGTCACAGGCCGTGAGCCTTAGTGAAAATCTCATCTCAATGGTAAGCACAGGAGATGCAGGGACAGTTGTTGTAAAAGGGATGATGGCACTAGATTGTCTTGCACTCTTGATTTAGTAGATTTGACTCCTACTTTTCACACAATGACCTAAAAGAAATATTATATCCCAGAGTAACTTTGAAATTGTTTGTTTAAATTAACTTTCATTTGGATTTATGCTTAATGAAATCTTCAGAGATGCAGACAGCCCCTCTCTAATGAAATGCTCTGTCTTTGAACCAATGAACAGGGTTGCCAAACTGTAAGAATTCCTCTCTAAATGAGTGGGCTTTTATAATGTTACACTTGGGTGGCACAAGCAGAGTGCTCGATGATTAGTTTATGGTCTTGATCATTGTATTTTTATTACACTCATAAAAACTGTGTTTCTCCTCATTTTCGTAATGGCTTCAATGAGCTTCTATACCTTCTAGAGGCACATTAAATCGTTATGTGATGGAAGTACTGATTTAGTGGGGCTAGTTTTAAAGTAAGATGCATGTTTTGAATTCTTATCTTAGTCTGATTGCTGACTGAAAAAGTGAAACTACGTTAGAATGAATGAAATCGGTATCATCTTCCTTACATATAAAGAAGGTTCCCAGCTGTGGCCTGAAATGCAGCACAAAAAAGATACAAATGATAAATCTGCATCTGTCTGTAAAATGTCTATAATTTTAAAGTATTTTAAACGGTTTTGTGGCTTTGTAAGATTTTTAATGTGATGATGAGGGAATTATAGATATTTTTACTTTAAAAAAAATTAAGGGGAAAAAAGCAAAAAGATAAGAAAGGTTACTTTTATTCTTAAACTCCACTGTAATTTCCTCCCCCCCCCCACTTCTTTTCAAAATGATAAATAACTCTATTCTGGGCAAATGCTAGATTTGTTTCTCTAAATAATTCTAAGCTGGTTTTAAAAGTTGTTTTAATTATATTGCAAAATGAAAAAAAAAAAAAGGAAGAAAAATGTTATTTGTTTCTCTATATGCAAGCTATTCTTAAAAGAGAAGACAACATCATTATCCATGAATGGGAAACCTTTTTATTTGATATGTAATTAAAAAAAAATAATCCTTGAATTGAATGTATCATCTCATCTTTGCACAGTTTAGACAAAGGCCTTTTTTGTTGACAAAATTTACATGTCAATACAGTTGCTTATAAATATTTCTGTGAAATAAACATAACCCTTCACAAAAAGAGCAGTTTACTCTACATTTAGTAATTTTATATGCTAGCAAAAAGACAATGAAAGTTGTATGCAAATATAACATCAATGTACAGCATAATAATAACAGTTTTTAGTAATTATACTGCTTGGTATTAATTCATAGGAGCCTTTTTGTTCAGCCATGGGCTGTGTTTGGAACAGAGATATGCCAGACCAGAACATCTCTGCTTGTTTGCTATTTGTGGAAGACATCCACAAATCCTTTAGTTGAGGATGTGCTGGATTCCTGTATCCTACTCTGTGGCTGGTCTAAATTATTAAGTGATCACACTGGCAGTGAAGATACTCTATTTTCTTCTGTTCTTGCTGTACTTGTGCTCTGTGAGTGCACTGTCTGCAGCAGGAGTTGGACTTTCCTTCTACCTCGAAGAAAAAGAAAAACAAAAGGAAAGTAAAAGGAGAAAAGAGAACAAGAAAAGGGAAAGGGAGAGAACAAAAAAAAAATTTAAAAATAAGGAAATAAAAATAAAATATGAACAAGAAGGAGAAAATATAGAGAAAATGGAAAGGGGAAAGAGAAAGGAAAAGAATAGAAAAAGGAAGAAAGAAAATAAAGGAAAAATTGAAGGATAGAAAAGGACAGAAGGGAAGAGAAAATAATGCACATTAGCAACAAATCTTTTATAAATGTGCTTTTGGAAGGATGATTTCTCCACCTGAAATGTCTTTGAAAGAACAGATTTGATTTTGGTTTGTCCTGCCTTTTCTTCATTACTATTGTTCAGATGCAACTTTTATTACTGTTTCAGTAATGCAGCATTTTAATGGCTTTTGCTACTTGGCAAACTGAAAAAAGACACGGGGCTGAGAACAGAAACAGGTTTCAGTACATGTGACTTGAGTAGGTCTGTGCTGTTTAGTGTTGAGTATCAAATCTTAAATAGCTGGGTGTTCTGCTAGCATCATTCAGTGTTTCTTTAGTGGATCTAAAAGTTCGACAGAAAAGCAGCTGAACACAGTACCAGGAGCAAGGAGAGGTTTTGTGGATGACACGAATTGAAGACGCAGAAAATTCTTTAATATTTCATGGACGCCTGTAAAATATGGTGCCAGTTTATTCAAGGATTTGAAAGCAGCTGCAGAGTAAAAGTGTCTAATGAAAATGAAATAAATTTCCTGTGAATGGAATAAATTTTGATTGTGTGTCTGAGTGCAGTAATTATACATGTCACGCAGTAATTAGGCAGTCACAATGTGGCCACGGAGTCTTTCTTTGTCTGCAGATGGTCTGGGAGAACGGCTGTGTCGTTATTGTCATGCTGACACCCCTCGTGGAAAACGGAGTCAAACAGTGCTACCACTACTGGCCCGACGAAGGGTCAAACCTCTACCACATCTACGAGGTACCTACACAACATATCTGGTAGCAAACGTGACTGTGAGTGTGTGGGTTGGTTTCATACGGGGCAAAGCAGTGGTTGAAGCCAATCCAACCTGCAGGTCGAGCTGAGGGCTCTTAAACACACTTGGTGTGCCTTCGAGTAGTTCTAGATTTGCAAAAAAACTGGAGTGCAGCTTTAAGGACAAGGTAGTTCCCACTGGATAAAATACAGTAAATAATGAGTCAAATATTATAATTGTAATAAGAACAGGAATTTTGCTTTTCAAATGGTTTTGCAAGTGGTTGGTATATAAAAGTATGTATTTATATTTTATAGAAAAATAGTATTTTTAGAGCTAGTGAATTTTGCCTTAGGAAAGCTATATGTATATCTTTGAAGAAAAACCTCTATATTCCTGTAGTAATTAATCCTATTTATTTTTACCTCTTGCCTCAGTCACAACAAACGTATATTTTTATTTTCTGCTTTGCATATCTAGCCCAAAATATCATATCACCAGTTTTGTTGCAATGTAACATTGACAGCAACTGTCACATTTTTCCAGATGTCCAGCTGTGTAGAGGTAGAAAAGAATACCACAATGCCAAATACGAAGAAATGGGAAGATATTGTGAAGAAATACTGTTATTTAAGCTAACATGTGAACAAACTCATTGTCTGAAAAGATGAACTCTGCAAATAAGTTGCATTTTTTTAATGCTTATTTTTGCTCATAGCAGAAGAAACCAAATTTTTACTTCTCATGTGAGTTCAACTCAGATTTTTAAGACGTCTGAGAGTGGCCTGGGCAATGCACTTGTGGGCATTTCTGAATAGAAAGTGACTGCCTGTCTAACACATTTTCAATACAAACTATCTTTTGTATTCACATAATGTTATAAAGATTATATTTAGTGAATTTTCCTCTTGTATTAAAAATGTCGAGATTTTTCTTACATTTTCAACACAACAGCAGAGGCAGCTAACCCCTTCCTGGCAACTGCACTGATTGCTAAATCAGTCTGAATTTTTTCCCCCAGTACTGGGCAATTTGCTAATAAAAATAAAATTTTCATGCAATTCCTTCATCCTAGATGTCCTATATCTGCAATGCTGAAGGCATGACTTGTGATGAAAATTGCTGATCTCTGTTTGTTCCTTCCTGCATGTGTAGGTAAATCTTGTCTCTGAGCACATCTGGTGCGAGGATTTCCTTGTGAGGAGCTTCTACCTGAAGAACCTGCAGACAAATGAGACCCGCACAGTGACACAGTTCCACTTCCTCAGCTGGAACGACCAGAGGGTTCCTGCTTCCACAAGATCACTTCTGGATTTCCGCAGGTAAAGCACAAAGTATGACAGTTCATTTAAGACTATACCAATCTGAGGAACTGGAGTAGTGCTTTGATTTGTCCTTTAAAGATTTTTGGTTTGGAAGGGGGTTCCTCAGCCTGTGATGCCAGTATGCTAAACTAACACAAATATCTGCAGTAGGTTGATGCTTAGTGTTGTCTCACACAGAGATGTTGCCTGGTTTTAAGACGTACTCATTACCCCTTAGAGATTGATACCTTTCCTCCTTTCATACAGCTCTTCAGTGCTTCTGTATTTCTTTGTTTTTCAAGAATTTATCCATTGTGAAACTTCCAGGCTTTTTGTGTGGCTCCCCTAAGATCCTTATTTCAGGACTCTCACAAATAAATTAGGAAGTATGAGCACACTTGAAAAAAAGAATCACAATGGAGTCATACAGCAATAACATCATTCCCATGGGAGCATTTGCTCCTGAGGATCCAACAGCGAAGTCTGCAGACCTTTGGCTGCAGGAAGGTGAAAATTTGATGAAAATGTTGACAAAGCATACCCTCTGGAATTTTAAAGAAAGTCAATGTGGCTTTAAAATACAAATACACAAAGGCAAAACCTGTGAAAGTCCTCGCCACCTTCTCTAATGTTTGCTGTGTCTGTCTAAATTTTAATTTGAAAATTAAAGCCGTGCATGATAAATACTGGAGCGAAATAATCTTCATTTGATTGCAAACCGTGCCCAGTGCATCATGTGTAGGTGTTAGCGAGTCTCAGCTAATCCACAGCGATGCGCTTATGACTAATGAAAAGAATCTCCGAGAGGTTTGGGGAGCTGCTTCTCAATCCACAAGTGGCCTGTGGGATCACGTGTTGTTCTCTCTGTGCTACAATATTATCTACAACCCCCCGAAGTGATTATGAGGGGCTCAGTGCTCAAAAGGTCTAAACTTGTTTCTTCCAATAAGTGCTGGAAGCTCTGACTGATGCCAGTCAAAGTTGTGCATCTGCACCTGAGGGGAGAAGCTGGCGTGTGTCCAGCAGGAGCTGTTTGAACAGTTGTCTGTTGGCAAGATTTTACCCTTAAAAATTTAGGACTAAATGCCACCCTTCGTCCATTCAGTATTCTTGTACATCTTGCAAGGCTTTTCAAAGCAGAGAGTCATCTCACATGATGCAGGCTGGGTAACAGTACAGCTGCTCTGAGCCACTTGGGGCTATGGCTAGGTGAGAATGTAAGGGATATACTGCAGTCACAGAACAAAAGCAATAGTGGAGGAAGGAAGCATAGGACGGAGTTGAAACTGTAATTGAATTTTCAAGGTGTTCCTTCTCTGGGTTCAACTTTAATATGATTTTTTAGGTTGATTTGGCTTTGCTTGTGGGGTGGAGAAAGTTGCCTGTAGTGAAGATTCTGAATGGGTTCCATTAAGCTGTGTGAGGCGCAGCACAGAGCCAATGCAGTGTTCAACTTCACTCTTCCTAAAGTTAGTGGGAAATCTGCCAGCAATTCTAACTAAAGTATAAATGAGGCTGCACAGCCAGGACATCTGAAGTTTGGAGTACCTCGACTCTGACTTGCTTCAGTAAGGATTGAGTTCTCTGCATGAACTGCAGGATTAGAATCACAGTCCACATTGCCAAGAAAGCGCTTCTTACAGTGACGTTGTGTAAGGGTTAAATAGCCATGTTGAAGAAGTGTTGTGCAATAGCTTGAAAGAGAAAAATTATATCTAGATGAGAAAAGTAGTGGAGCTGTCATTCTTTGTATATAAAGCCAGTATGGGAATGAACCTGTTAAGAATTAATTGAATTCTGACTGTTCATTTCACATGTATTCACAGTCCAGTGTAGGGTACTGTAATCATTTGCTATGTGCAGGTTTTGTAGAATGACCTTATAGTAGTGAATGCATAGTAAAATTCCGCCTGAAAAGGAATTTTGGCATGCACAATAGCTGGTCTATGAATCTCAGTTTTCTTGGTCATCTGATCTTTCTTTTTTTTTTTCTTCTTTTTAGTTTTCTCAATGACAAAAAACCTAATGCACTATTGCTAAAATAATGTATTTGGAATTCATTTATACAATACGTGTTTTGCACCTGAAAATTTCTGTTTAAAGTACAAACTCTGCTGGATTACAACAGCTGACTCATAAAGCCCCCAGAACAAAAGTCTGACAGTGCTACCATACTCATTGTAAGGTAGTGCTAGCAAGGGGCTGCACTCATTTCTTTTGATCTTATCTATGTTTTTATGAGCATTCAGTGTGTTTGTACATATATATGGATATGTGTGTATATTTATATATTCACATACATATATGAAATTAAGCATATACATAACCAACCCTCTATTTTTTATAATTCATCACCAAGAAAAATTGGATTCCCAAAATTACCTTGCCCAGAGTCTGTCTGTGGAAATATGGACTTTAAAATTTTTATTGAATTAAAGTTTGCAAGTCTGTTTGAAAACTGAAAGCTTACATTTCTCTTTCTATGTATCAGACAGTGATTTAGGTGATTTTGCATCTAGCAGATACATTAAACCTTGCTGCATAATCTATCATACTGTCATAATGTAGGTATAAATTGCCAAAAAGAGATTATTCTATATATTTTACAAATCTGTACAAAAGACAGTCCCTGAGAGGTGAGGCTGCTATGGAAAACACTGGTCAGTTTTAAATGCTTCTGTAGTCCTAATTTCATTTTGAACAATAGACCAATCATTATTGCTCTGGACTAGCTTGTTAGTCATGCACTGATATGTGTCATTAAATATTTCTTGAGCCCAGAGGGAGCACATTTACACTATAAAGAGGGACTGCTAAGCTAAAAGATAATTAGCATCACATGTGAGGGCTTTGCTTAAAATATATATCTATTATGCTATCACTTCTCGCTGTGTGCAATGGCATTTACTAACACTGCTCACTTTAAAAATGGACAAATTCTTATTTTGCCAGCTAATTAGCGGTTGCCAGTGTCATTTTTGTGATGTTGCAGCTAGTAATATGAGCCCAGTTGCATAGTCACAAAAGTGATCATTGGAAACTGTGACTCTGCTGCAGGGACAATGTGGGAAACCCCTTTTCTGAGCCTCTAACGACCTCTGACCTTTGCTTGCTGATGGTTTGCATGATGATTTCTTTTTCACTCAATGAGCCAAGGGTTGGTTTGTATTACTAATCATTCTTTCTAAGTTAATTCTTCCTGTATATGTATATATATTTATAATATATATTTTCTTCAACATTCAAGAACTTTGCTTACTGATGAATTTTCAGCTCACTCTCATTAGCCAGATTTAAGAACGAAATGAGATGTTGCTGCATTTCTAAATATTTTCATAAACTATATATAGACAAAGCTATGAACCAGCTGGATTGAAACCCTTTGTTTTAATGTGTTTTCTGAAATGTGTGATAATGAAAATGTTTGAAACGCCTTCAATAAAACTGACAAACATAAGGTGTCTTTCCCTAACACGTGTCTCTGGCTGTCTGATTTACTGAGAGGTCTGATAGATTTAGATCAAGTTTGTCATTGAAATGATATTAGGACTTTGGTAGATGGCTAGTCACAACATGCAAATATCATATTAGTGGTGCCATGCAAGGAACAAAGGAACCACACAAGCAGAAAGAGAAATGTAAATATCCCTCACTTTAAATGCAAAAACAACTCTTTGCTAATGCACATGCTGGGGATGGGGGGAGGATGACCAGCTGCACGTCACGGAATGCGGACTGACTGTATCAGATGTTGGCACAGACATTTCAAATACAATTTACTGTCCAATACAAAAAAGAAATATCAGGTTTTATATCACACAGAAGGAGCTGTTCCTCAGATATGACCATCAAGAATTCAATGGTTCATTCATGTAAAAGCTCTGCTGCAGTTTAAGTCATTGAAGTTTTGCTTGGTGCTGCCTGTGTATGTATGTATTTATGGACCTATAAATGGTCCATTTAACTTCTGAAGTCAAGTGGTCCTCAATGACTTACCACTCATTTCTTAAAACATTGTTCTGCTGCATTAATTAGTTACATACAGAGAACATAAAGAGACAGAATGTCTCTTCAAGTATGATTTACATAAGTAAGAAAGAGAGTAAGGATTGGGGAAAGTTCCTGAATTCAAATGTTTAAAGGGAATCATTACAAGAACTTAATATTGTTGTCAAATCTGGTTAGAATCTTAAATAACAAAAAGCAGGATTTGAAAATGTGGTTTCCTCGGATATCACCAACACCTTCATAGCCTGTTTGGGTTGAATTCCAGGTATCCGAACACCCTGTCAGAAGTTTAGGCATCCTCAGGCTATACTGTAAGCAATGTTTAAAGATATATGCATGTTTTCACAGCACAGATGTTGCTGAATAGATGAACAGCCAAGAACTAAATGATTCAGTAGGTTAGTTATGCTTTAAAATGCATAATAACACCATACTACTGTTGCCAAATTTCAGCAGCTCACTTCAGTTTAGTCACCAGGATCCTGTGACACTTGCACTGAACAGGGGACTGTTGAAGGGTCTGGGCACCCCTGGGAAACTGCCCTATGAAATGGTTTCATTGGAGACCTTCTAGCTCCAGGAAACTCAAACACCTCATCAAATAATTTGAATGAAAGTTTTTGATATCTTCAAGCAATGCTTTCCCATTTTAGCCTTTATTCAGCTTGCCTTGTTAACATATGTGTGCATATTTTATGGGGGTTTGGGCCTGTAATATACTTGACATGCAAAATATATCCTAGAGTGAAAGAG
The DNA here is from genome assembly GCA_035583235.1 of Hafferia zeledoni. Taxonomy (NCBI): domain Eukaryota; kingdom Metazoa; phylum Chordata; class Aves; order Passeriformes; family Thamnophilidae; genus Hafferia; species Hafferia zeledoni. The sequence continues at coordinate 8,072,257 of JAWWEV010000083.1, read as the reverse complement.
AGGGCTTGGGATCTTGGGTTTTGTAAGGCAATTTAAACAGATATAAACCAATTTTGTGGACTCTATTCTTAGACTAAGTATCTTGGTTTGCCTCAGCACTAGTTAATTCCATCATTGAGTTTCCATACCAGCAGTCCTGTTCTGTGGCTGTATTTCAATTGACTGATTTCACATACATCCTCTTGCCAGTGAGAATGTTTAACCAGGAAGCTGTTGAAGACAACAATATTTAAATATTAAATTCATAAGACTTTTGCAGTAGAACCAAAGCAGTAAAGCTTACTTATGGATTTGGTTATTTTTACTAGAGTAGGTTGCATTTTAGAATTTTTAAGAAGCATTTCAGGAGATTTGGTATTTGCCTTTCTGGCAAGAACTGGTGTTAAAAATCAGCACACATTGTACAAAGAGTACTGGAATAGCCCTTTTTAATTTTGGATTCAGTTTGATAACCCCTGATATTTCTTTGAGCAAGCTCATGAACTCAAAGTTTGCTTTAAAATTAAAGCATCTCAAGACCTTAGTTTTGGAGCCGACATGAACCATTGGAGAAAACAGCTCATTTATTTTGCCCAGACAACAGTAATAATGGGATGTTTTCTGGGATTTCTACAGCAGCAAAGCAGAAACAAACTTTAAACAAGATTATGCACCTAACAATATTTTGTTATATTAGGAAATGATCAACCTGAATATTTCTTTGAAGACAGCAATATTTGCATTTTCTTATTGCTTGTTTTTGACAGCTGGCTAAAGAAACAGTTATAATGTTCTTAATTAATTTTTTGTGTCTGTTTTATTTCAGAAAAGTAAACAAGTGCTACAGGGGTCGCTCTTGTCCAGTAGTTGTTCATTGCAGGCAAGTACAATTTCTAAAATAGCTTTAGAGAGATCTGTATGTGTAAGAATTTAATATAGATATAAATTAAGTGGACAAGTTAAAGCTTTAGATTGGTCACTAAACAGAAAGTGAGGTAGGCTGAAAGTATTAAGTATAATTCAACTAGATTTTAATGTTAACTAATACTTAGGATCTGTTTTCATAATAAAATTATCCTTTCATATGATTTTGTAGATGTTGAGTCATGACTTAACAATGTATTGGGCACACTTTCCAGTATAAGCAGCACTCCAATTTCATATGTCTTCAAAATTATAGAGGTTTTTTGCTTTCCCTCCCAATTTAGTCTTGTTTTATTAACACTTATTTATGCTTTATTTCTTCTTCGCTTGCTTTCAGAGATCATGGTAAGAGGGCAATGTCAGGGAGTGGAAACCTGCCTGGGTAGTCCTTTAAGCACAGGTCATTTTAAGGCCTGACAGTCTGATACTTGCACACGAACTCTGTCAGGCAGGTCAATTAAAATCTTTACCATAACAACGTTAATGTTGGGATTTGCCATTGGAGATTCTGAGTTACAGGAGGATGTTGCACTTATTTATTGAAAATATTTTTGTAGGTAATGAAGATAGAAAAGCAGCCCTGCTAAGAGGCAGGCTGTTTGCCATGTGGCACTCCACTTTGGATGTGAATGAGGAGGGAGGGGAAGTGTTTCTCACCTGCCTCAGCTGAGTCACCTTCCACTGGATGCAAAGACACCTCAGCAGAGGTGGATGCTCCAGAGGAGGCTTGTTTGCATTGCCTTTAGGAAACCTGAGATAATAAATATCTGATGCAGAATGAGGAGCCTTCAAGTTTCTAGCTCTTTCCTTACTATGATGGATGGAAATATCTACCATCAGCTCATCAGTTTTTATTGGGCCTGATCGCTGTCTTGTCTCTCATTATTCAGCTTAAGTAATAAGATTGTGTCTTTGTTCCCATCGTAGACAGAGAAAAAAAATCTCTTATTGCCTCCTTTTCTCTAAACAGCGATCTAGTAACTGAAAAAAACGCCACCAACTCTGTCTACAGAGACTTAACAAAAATTGTTTCATAGGCTGCTTGTAAACAGAATGCAATAACGCACTTCATGCTGTTCTATTATTTTTCCTTTTGTTAATTCTTGTACGCAAATTGAGCTATCAATAAAAATAATGGCTTCATTAATAAAACTACATACCAGTCTAATTGGTCACACATGCACCTTTGTAAAAATTTTGGGGAGGGAAAGAAAAAAAGCTTTTTCTTAAAGTCTTAATTATGTTTGCTAACAGCAGCTGTAAAAGAGCATCATGCTGGCAATTACACGTTGCTCTCTGAAAGGGGCACAAGCTGCATTCAGATTAGGGAGCTTTGCCCCTCCCAGGGCTTGGTCTCACATCTCTCAGGAAGGGCTATTGATACACAAAAGTTAAAGCTATCTCTTACGAATTACATGATAATATTTTTTCTGGTTGTTGCACCTAAGGAAGAATTAAAGGGAAAGGTAAAAAGAAAAAACAAACCACTAATGATGTATAGTGAAGAAAGATTGCAGTCCCTCAGTAATCAAATATTTTGGTTCTTGAACAGGTCTCTGCATTCCCTCTGAGCAGTGTGTTCAGATGCAATCTGAAGCATTTTTGACTGTTCTGGATAATGTTCTGGTGTAACTTATTCTGTGAATCTTGATGACATATATAACTGACTATAAGGTCTTTATATGTACACTTTTTGAACAGAAGTGGTATTGTGGTTTAGGGTTAGTGACTTTTCCACCATTGTTTAAAATGCTTTACTTGCTTAAACACAACTTCGCTTAAAAAATCAAAGCAAAGGCCTGTTCTCCACGTAGGTTAGTGGTTAATCTTCCATGACCAGCTTGTGTTCATTCAGTTCAAGCTTTCTCTCCTCTCTTGGTATACCCTGCCTTAACCCCTCATTCTCTCCTCTCCCCCATGTGTAACAGTGTAACATTAAGGGCAGGTACCTTCATGTTGAGTTTAGATGCACATTGATAGGCTTATTTTTTCTTTTTCTTTTTCTGTTGGCAGTGATGGTGCGGGGAGAAGTGGAACCTACATTCTAATTGACATGGTTCTCAATAAAATGGCCAAAGGTGAGAATCGAAAGGCTTGTTACTTCCTCAGTACTGAAAAATGTGCTTGTGTTGCCATGACAACAGTGGGGGAGCAATACTCACAGAAAATCTGAGAATAAATTAGAGGCAAATTGTACTCTTTCCTGAATGTTCCATAGTCTTATTTTCATAACAATTTCAAACAGCAAACCCTAACGCAATGCAAATGCTTTGTGAATGAGCAGGTGTGTTCGTGGTGTTGAGAAGTATTTGAATCTTCAAATTTATCATTTAAAATAATATTACTGTTTTAGAAGCAGAAGTCTTGGGGCTGTACAGTCCTGGTTTAGTGGTCGGCTGAGTTAGGTCTTGGGCGGGTCACGATTGTTGCCCAGTCCCTTGTCACCTACCCAGCCATGATGGTCAGATGTGATTACTTTGCTTTTTGTAGCTGCCCATTCCCACCAAAGAGCATAGAAGGGCTGGTACCAGGTAGGGTGTCATGTGCTGCACAGATTAGAAAGAAAAAGACTGCAGTGAACAGGACAGAGGACTGAAAATAAATCAGTCAGTGCTCCATTCCCAGTTCTGGCACTATCTGTTTAATATTGAACAATGTATTTAACTTCTCTGTTTCTTAGTGGCCTTACCTGTGATGTGTAGTTTTATAAATTAAAAAATCATCTGTCAACATAAGCATAAACTGTTGTTTGTTTATACTGAAGTCTATAGATATCTAGAGATTGGGACCATTCCTTTATTTTTTCTTGATTGGTGAATGGTTTGTGGTGGGAAGTATTTGCAGTAACCTAAAATAATTTTTGATAGAGCTAAAGAAATTTTAATACTGATACTGTCTTCAGAAGGAAGGAGGGTGAAAGCAGGCATGTAAACCTGACAAAATAAACAAAAATAGTAATTTGCCTTTTTTCATTCTTAACCTGAGTTCTTAAGCCACCTTGATCTGGCATTATGCACATCTGTGTATTTAATGAAAAAGGATTAGTTGTAAAAGCATATTAATTTATAAAGAGACAATAATATTTAGTTCTTTGGATTCTAATCACTTTACAGTTGTTTTTTAAAGTCTTCTAACGCAGACATCTTTTTATATATAGTTTAAAAATACACAGCATGTTTTGCAGTCATTTGCTGTTGCATCCTGAATATTCCAGTCCTCTGGGACATGGTGGCATCCTGTCAATTTAGAAGGAAGATTTTAGCTTTTTTTTTTTTCTCCAGATTCTGTTAACATGTCTTATCAAACATGGACTGAATTTTCTGCCCGTGAGCATCATGAAACTTGCCGCTGATGCTAAAAGAAGTTGTATGTTTCTTTTCTCCTTTCCACTGTACTGAAAATAAATTTTTCAGTGGGATGGGATTAGTTTTTCATGCTCGTTGGAAAATAGGTTTTTGGTCTGTGAAGGAATATGGAGATATTTCCAATTCTTGTTACCTGCCATGTGACAACCCAGACTTTAAAAATAGAAGCAATGGTACATTGTAAAATTAATGTAGACATTTGTTAAGTGTTTGTTCAGCTCATTTCGGTCATCAGCAGTGAGAAGCCATAGTGAAAACTAGACTTAAAGTATATGCAATTTATTGGCATAAAGAAGTAAATGAGAAGTATTTTCTAGCTTGGGGCTTTCAGCCACTTAAGGGAGGGTTGACTTTGTTGTAAAAGCACTGAAGAATGCCATTTATTGACTCCATTGTACCATGTAATGTCAAATTCCATTTTAAGTGTGGGCTTAGCTCCTGACAATGCCAGACAAGCCATGTGAAACTGGCCAGAGAAAGGCGTCACAGGGCTCTGCGGAGATCGCTCACCCCATTTTGTTCTTGACCTGCTCCCCTCTGCCCGTGGGGGTGTGCGGTGCAAAATCCCCTGACCTGGCGCTTTGGCAGGGGTGTAACTGAAGGATCAAAGGGCAGAGCGGGCAGCGCGGCCCTGCCGAGGTGGGCCTTTCCCAGGCTGTCACACTGTGCGGCCGCCAAAGGGGCTGCTGGGGCGGGAGCCCAGCCCAGCCTGTGCGGCCGGGGCGCTCTTTGTCTGCCCTGAGAAGCTGGAGGCCCAGGTTGAGGATCCAATGTTCATCAAATGATCAAAGGCCTGAAGCCCTGGACATGAAATCTTTCTTTCCATTTCCTTTTCTTAGAGAATGAATTGCACGAGTGGCAAAGAATGCCCTTTCCAAAGCTTTTATGTGCAGTGCGAGGGGTAACTTTAGAGTCCTTCAGCGCTGAACATAAAAATGTAAGTGCACTTTCAATCTGGGCCCAGCTGCAGGGCCAGCACCGAGGAACCTTCTTTCAAAAAGGCTTTTAAGGATTAAGGCCTTCAGTCTTTCAAAAAAAAAAAAAAAAAAAAGAAAAAAAAAGAAAAAACCCAACAAACCACCAACCAAAAAAGTGCACGGACTTTTAAGAATAAACTTAGAATAATTTGAGTTTCTTGTTCCACTGGCCGGTTTATTAGAAAGTAGACAATAATGCATTTTTAAATCAAAGTAAATAGAGGAGTACTTAGTTTCAGTGGGAAAGTAGAAAGCAATCAATAAATGCCTTGGCTCTTTAGTGGGGTCTTTAATAGGGTAGGTTGGGAAAAGGAGCTCCTTTTTCATGTAATGATTTACTTCCCTGCATTCTCTTAGACAGTTCACTGTAAATGCCTTTGTCATTTACAATTTCTTCTATTGCTCCTTGAATTAGCGCTAACACTTTGTTAAACACATAAATTCATATCTTCTACTACCTTGCTTGTTGCTATCCCTCGTCTTATTTTTGATGCTGAAAAACACCAGCAAGGGACCAGTTCCTAAAACTTAAAGCAGGGGAAAAGAAACCAAGTTGGAGAGGATTTTGTGCTGGACATCTGCCACATCAACTTGACAGCCCCAACCCCTTTGAGGAAGGGAATTTTAAGGAATTAAATTTTAAAACAGCGAAGCATGTTGGTTTAGGGCACTTGCAGGGCAGTAAAAGTTGGTATCGAGGGCAGAATGGTGTATTTGGGAGGGCTTGGGCTGTCAGGAGGACATGCAGGAGCACTGGGATGGATTTCCTGTGGAAGCAGGTTCTTAATGAATTTCACTTTCCTCAATGCAGTAAATGCAATGGCTGCATCTGTGCATTGACTCCAAACAGCCATATGAAATAATGTTCTGAGATACTGGAACAGTCAGGGAGCAGAGATGTCTGTCCAGTGCGATCATTCCTGTGTTGTGTCAGCAGAAAGTTTTAAATGCAAAGTGTATCCTTCTGTTTAGTTGTGCCAATAATTAATGTTGATATTTCTCTTGTAGTTTGTTACTATGATTTTATTCTTTCTAGATTCTTATGCTGTTGCCTAAAAAGTTTGGACCAGTTGATCCTTGAGGTCCCATTCCAACCTTGTGTTCTGTGATTCTATGATCCTGTGATATGCAGTGGTTACAAGACTCTGATCCTATACCCATCAAACTAATAACAAAAAATAAATAATGTTGAATCCGACCTTACACTAACATATTTAAATACTGTTTAGTATGTTTTAACTACAATATCTATTTAACTATTGTAACTACTTTTATATGGTTGCAATTTTAAGACAGTTATCAAGTCACCTCTCATTTCCATGACAGACAGCTTAGCCCAAGCTTTAGTTTTGAGTTAGAAGCTGAGAAGTGATTTAGTTCAACCCATGTGCGCTTTCATGATTTAAATAAATACAGAAAATGATAATGGATTGTTTCTGTAGATAAGAATGCTTGCTGGATTTTTGATAAAGACTGTTTTTCAGAGGCTGATTTCTGCTGAGAATTTCAACATTCTTGATGTATTTACAAGTTTTATCCTTTGTTACTAGGGAAGATAAGCTGATTTAGATTTAGTCTGCTTGATATTCCTTCCTCAGCCCAAACTCACAGTAACTCTGAGCTGATCAGGTTGTTTTTTTTCTTTTTGTGTGATCTAAAGAGAAGTTGAGAATTTTCTCATTTCATGTCTTTCCCGCAGGCTTATTGTAGTGACTAAAAGTGTGATATATTGCAAGACATTTTTATTGAGTGTTTCTGGCACCAAAAAAAAAAAAAAAAAAAGGAAAAAGAAAAAAATGAGATTATGAGTCGTCCCACTTTCATTTTTCTGAACTGAGAGGCTTGGATAGTGTAGATAATAGTTTGATTTTTAGATATTAATCCAGCCAGCAGCTGCTTAGGGTTTGCTGACCATCCATTTTCTTGTGTTTGAACTAGCTGGAATGAGATGAGTCAAAGGAAAGGCGAATATGAATTTTAAAATCCTTTTAAAGTATTGATTTCCAAATTCTAAAACCCAGCAAAAAGATTCGATTTAGCAAAGCCGAACCAACGGTTTATTCTCTTGCATTCAAAAGCTTGGATTATAATTGATGAGCACAGACACTCTGGCCTGGGCTAACTGTGGAGGTTATCTCCCCAAGTCCTTTCCTTGCCCCTGCTACCCTATTGTCTGAGGGTCTTGTGAGTCAGCTCCTGAGCAGATGCAGTTTATACCGTGACATTTTAAGCCAAAACAAAGGATTCCTTAATTCGCCTTCTGACTCATCGTGATCAAATGATTTGGGCTAATCTGAACCCTTGCTGAGGTTTTGCTTATCTGCTGTGTGGATTTAACAATCATAATGAAGTTGTGGGGTTAGCTCCTCTCTGAAAGGATTTTATGAAAGGAAATGCTTGCCCATACTCGTGTTAAAATGGATTCAATCTGCTTATTTTTGAGTCCTTATGCAAAGTCTGAGAAAATTCTATTGTTCAGTTGTGCTGATACAAGTCTAGAGCTGACTATTTCTGACAGGCTTTGGGTGAATGAGGGAATATTTTTCAACAATATTTTTCCAGCTTCTCCAGTGAAAATAAAATTTAACATACTGCATGTCATACAGTGGCTGAGAGAATATATGGTGTAAAAGAGAGGTTATATTTCTTTATGATTATCTAATGCTTAGAGGACAAAAAGCAGAATTAGAAGTAGGTGGTATTCAGGAGAAAAATTTACAACAGAAAAATTCAGGCTAATTGTTTTCATGTTCTGAGTTTCAATTAATCATATTGCTAGTCTTTGAGACTTGGAAGAGATAGATTATTTTCTCTAGGAACACAGTGAAAAAATGCAGACCAATAGAGCCAAAAAACTGGGGTTGGCTTTGTGTACTATTGTGCTATCCACAAGACTGCTTCGGTTTTCTGTGCAACAATAATTCCAACCATGCATATCTGAAATGTTCCTATTCTAATTTCCTAAGGAAGTTCCCAGTGTCTGTGTAAACATATCATATGTTGTAAGGCTGTTTTTTTCAAATGAACTGCATTTATGTATTGTAACTTTTATGTAATGAGTTACCCTGGAAACACAATTAGGCAAATAGTGCTCATTCTTGCAGCCTTTCCCAGAAGATAATTAATCACAATGAGAGCTGGGCCCCCAGCTACACACAGGAGTGTAGGTAGGGAATGTATAGGAGAGCTTTTTACAGTCCAGCCTGAGATGCTCAGCAAACTATCACTATTTAGAAAAACCTATTTAAAACAGTGTTTATTTCCTTTGAAAAATACATTCTGACATGTAACATTTTAAAGCTTTTGGCCTGTTATTGACTGTAAAAAGTAATTGATTAATAGTTCATAAAAGGAAGATAAAAATGTAGCCTGTTCTACAACCTTCTGTTGTGAAACAAATTAGTGACCATGGGGAAGGTGTTGTTCATTGATATTTTCTAATGTATGCTGTATGGTCTGCATTTTTAGATCATTTCCTTTATGGCATATACAGACTTCAAACAGAAAGTGAACAAGTTATTGGTGCGATTTCTTTGGCTTTTTTCTTTTTTTGTATGGTTTGGTGGTCAGGGATTCCCCTTAAAGAGACATATTTCTTGAGTTATTTGCTGTTCTGAGGATTTTATTGGAAAAGAATTAGGGATAGGAAAGTATGGTAAAAAGCAATACTAATTATCCAGGGTCTGGGGCAAATGAATTGTGAAGAAAGACTGATCAGACATGGGCTATTCCTTGGGAAAGGGAGCACGAAGGGGGGTCCCCATAGGGCATTAGAAGACCCTGAAAGAAACGTATTGATGTCAGTAAGCAGCTTGAGATAGTGACTAATTTGAAAACAAGAGGTCATTGACTGAAACTAAGGAGGAGACAAGCTGATAGGGAACTTGGATGGCATTTTATCACACAATGGGAAGGTTATAATATGGAAAAGTGAAAAAGCTGGTCATAGAAGTACTGTGCTACTGGTTTAGAAGCAGCTGGACAAATGTTTGGAAAAGGAGGTTTGTATACAGAGTGAAGGACTGTTTCTTTTTTGGTAGCTAATCTTATGCAGCAGAGTGTTCAACTTGACAGGAGGGTAGAATTCTGGCTGTAAAGGGTACAGTATATATTGCCTCACTAAAGTGTAGCTATTCCACAACTTCTGTGGCTGGACTAGTTTAATCACTTTTAAGGATAAACTCTGTTAAAGAATGAATCCATAATAGTTACATCTTTTATTCGGGTCACTCCATGTACTGTCTTGCGAAAGCTTTGCCACCTACGTGCAACGTGAAATGAAAGTAATGTAAAATGTAGTTCTTACAATTTAATAGTTTTGTGTGGGCGAGCTACTTCTGTGTCCCCTCGAAAGAAAATTCATATTTTCCAAAGGGGGGACTCTAAGATTTTTTAAGGCCAACTGAGGCATGTTTTCAGAAATGTCATTTTTGCAATAAGCATCTAAACTTTGTTCGTGTTTGATTCAGCACGTGGAGATCGACTGCCTGTCACGTAACTTGCCAATATCTTCTAGAAGACATTGGCAAAAAGGAAATGGTGCAAAACTCTGTGGGAGCTGATCCTGGGGCACACCTGTAAGCAGGCAGTAGCAGCACATTGACAATTCTTGCTACAATGTACTTTGTATGTGTGCCTGTGTGTCTGCACGGGCAGTGTTAGTTGACTTTAGGTGAGTGCACTGGGATTTTCTAGTGTGACCATAGGTGATTATCTTACCCCATATGAAATATAACTCATAAACTTCCTTTCTTGCATGTAGTAATTTAGGCATACTCATTTTACTTTTAACTTCTGGGGTGGGGGGAGAAAATCTGGGTGTAAAAGAGAAACAATGCCTATATGGTACAGAATGTGATGTGACAATTCTCACGCACAGCTGAAGCGAGGAAGGATTGGTCCTCAAATTAGCATCTATTTGCATTCAGTTACAGTGAGTGGTTTCTGCATGTTTTTTCTGCATTGACAAAGGATATTAGCTTAAAAGCTGACATGTCAGCAGTGAATTCTATCCTTGCAAGACTGTTACAATCAGTGTGAAGCTTAAAAGCATTATTTTCCTGAAGCATTTTTAAAAATTTTAGAGTGTTCCATTTTCAGTGTCACCTTCCTTTGGATTGTGTACTGACAAAGCCATATCATGTTTGTGCATTTATAAAATGCAGTCTTCAAGTATTAATATAAAATGTGTAAACAATAATACATTGTGTAATGTATGCTCTCTGTGTGTATGACTGCCACAATAATTTTAATTATTTCACTTTTATTACTCTATGTACTCCCTTCTCCACTTACACACTTGCCTTATCCACTAGGTTCTTTTGTTGAAGTTGTTTTGGCTTTTCTTTAATTAAGCTGGTGAAATTTTCATTTAGTTTGTTGTTAGATATGTATAAGTACTTCTGTGTTTTGTTGAAAATTACAGACAGTTCACTGGTTCAGGTATGTGATGGGTCCATCCCTAATTACATACACACGTGCACACGGATTTTGTTCATCTCAGACAGCGAATAAGCTTTTTATGAAAATGCCAGCGTGAATACATTTATCTTTTTTGTTATCTTTAAATTGTGTCCCTCACTAGATTTTTGCTGATGCTTTTCTCTTTTCATGAAAAGCATCAAATGATCCTTCTGGCCAATAGCAGAACTCCAGCAGTTACAACAACAGACATCTGGATAACTACAGATGAAAATTTCTTTTATTTTTGCAGTTTCTAGCTGGTGGTCAGCTCCCTTTTTTATCTCTAATATTTACAAATGTTTTTATTTAATGGGCACTTATCTAATGCAAGTTGAAGGAACAAAATATGCTTGTTTCTTTGCAGCAGAGCACTATGCAAACAGCAGTTACTCATACAACACATTTTACACTATACTGAAACTGGTTTATCTTTTCATTGTGGTTCCATGTTGCTTTTCTTCTGTCATTTCTCTCAAAATCGCCAGATGAGGAGGTGAGGGAAATGAAGGCTGCAGACTCAAACCACAGACTTCAAACATCATTAGATTTGGCAGATTCTAGTATTTCTGAACCCAAAAGTGCAGAACAGAAACTGCTCTTTTTGACCCAGGTTCATTCCAGCTAACTTTAGCCATATAAAACAGCTCGTGTTGAGCCTCTCACCTAACCTAGTTGTCTGGATCTCCTCAGTCACCAATGAGAAGGATATACACCTCTGGAGGATAATTCTCAGGCAAATGAATTGCCATCAGAGTTTACCCTCTCCCTCTTAGCTGTTGGGAGAGGAGATGACTAACTCCAATTCGAACTTCAAGGATGGCTGGAGTAGATGAGATGAGGTTGGGCCTTTGAGACTAAGCTAGTTAGTAAATATTACCGATTTGCCATTAAAACTAATGGTCAGTGAAGAAGTGGTGTTACACTCCCCCCAGTTATGACCCTTTTCCCTTTAATCAGATTGAGTTTGCCCCTCATATGGTGTGATTAAATGTTTTGCTGCAGCATTAAGTACTCAATGGGGCAAACACTTGCTGGAGCAGCTATGCAAGCCATCCTTCAGAAGTTGTCAGTGGGAAGCTGGAGGCATCCAGGGCTTTAGGAGCACTGCAAATCTATGGCATATCTGTGCTACACCCAGCCACATTAGGCATTGGAAACAGCATCCTGTGGCAATGTAATAGTCCACCAGTGCTGATTTACCCTCCTAACTCCCCAGAGAGCCCACTTCTGTTCCTATACACTATCGCAGACAGAAGTATAGATGGGTATGTTTGTGAATCAGGCGCCTGACAGACATGGATCCAGTTACTGTCTGTCTTTGGGTCTCCATAGTCCACTGTCTGCCTTCTTCTTGTGGCAAAGCAGAATGCAGAAAAGTAACAGAAAATCTGGTGCTAAACCCAAGAAAACCTTTTTGTAAGAATCTTCACACAGGGAGGGAGGAAAGGCAGCATAAATCTGCTGTGCACAAGTGTGCTTTGACCATGACACATCACTTTTAGGCATGAGTCATGCAGTCCTCACCCAAACATGAAAAGCACTTGTATTCTTTCTAAATACAGACACACTGTGATGAGACAGCTCAGTGTCCTCACTAACACTGTATTTCCCCCCTTAGTTTCTTTCTCAAGTGTATCTTTGCTATTTCACCATATTACACGAGAATATTCCATGGTGCTCCCGACTGCCTGTGAGTACCGGGCTGTGTGATCTGAGGCTAAAGGCTGCTGAGCAGCAGCATCCTGAAAATATTAATTGGATCTTTTCCAATAACAGAAGTGTAAAGGACTGTATTAGTGACTCTTCCTTCAAGATTCTAACAAGCCAGTTTTTAATCTGACCTAACAAGTCCCTTTGCCCTTCAAGGCCTAATTCAAAATCTATATAATGTAATAAATATAAAAAGATGCATTAACCAGGTAGTATCTGATTAGAATGCAGCTGAATACTCACCACTACAAGAAGAAAGGCACTTGACAGATCATTTCTGTATTCTCCTTAGTACTCCATTTTTTTTCTGTTGGGATAAATGCTTATTGCCAGACAGATCATCATCATTTTCATAAGGAGAAATGGTAAAAGTGCTAATAACACCCCCTTTACAAATGCTCAGCATGACTCCTACATCGTGTATTCAACTTTGTGATCACTTTATGATCAAGGGGAACAAAAAGAGGGCTAAGAAATGTGCAAAGGGTATTGAAAAAAAAAATAGACTGTCTATCTAGGTCCTCAGCTCTCTAGTGTCCAAGTACCTTGTAATCATTAATGGACTTGCTTTCATAACAACTCATTAGGTAGGAAAAAAATGGTTCATTTTATAAATGATGGTGTGAAACATAGGGTGAAGTTAATGATTTGGCCAGAGTGGTGCAGGAAGTCAGTCTCAGTCTGGAAGAGAACTGAAATCTATCTAAACATAGTTCCCTAATAACCAAGCCATCCTTTAGGACTCACAGTAACAAATTTATAGCCATTCTGCAGAGTTACAGTCACATCTTTCTGAGGATATATGCTGGTAGATCTGAAAGTTGTTCCCAACTAGAAAAATCCTTTTTAATTTAATATTTATGAGTGAAATGTATTTGTGAAACATTCACAAAGAAAACCTTTCAGTTTGGGTTATTTGAAAAGAACCCCCCCACAAATAACTGCTTTGATGAAGTATTTAAGCATCATTTTATTTTTATAAATACACAGAAAATTCAGAGCATCTGGAATCTAAAATATTCCTTTTAAGACAGAGCTTTAATATAAAATTTTATCAGTTTCACAGAATCCACACTGCACTTTTCATTAGTACTGAGTAAAACAGGACTTTTGACTTTGCTTTCAGTGTATGTTCAAGTCTATTACATAAAAATCTCAAAGATTACCTTAATTAAGCCAAAATTTTCATGCTTTTTTATAACAAATGCTGATTGTTCTTCTCACTGAAAAAAAACCCCAACCCAACCCCCCCAAAAAACAACAACCCAGCACATTTTCAGGTGCACAAGCTCTGTAATTTGCTGAATCTGAAAGATACAGTTTGATGATATGCCTTAATTTTTCCTTCTCAGGTGAGACATTTAGCAGTGTTAGCCCTCTCAACAAACCTGGTCATATTCCTGTGCCATCACAGTGACAGCAACACTGCTACCATGTGGTAGGGCTGAGCCTGTTTAGGGCATAAAACTAACGTTAGGTAATTCACTGCTGGTCAGCTCATGGAGCCCATTGCAGCAGAATTAGGCCAGGTCGTTATTTATTGCAGGAGAAAAACACAACTTAACTTTTACCCATGTTTTATGGCATGGTGGATACTCCACTCAGGCAACTATCTAAGGGCAAAGACTTTAAACCCTTGAGATCTGCTAATCAGGAGCACCAGCTGTTAAGTGCTAGCGTGCATCCTGCACTCATGCCCGTGGGGAGAGAGAGGGTTGCGAAGGATATGACCCTAAACTTCAGAAACCGCTTCTCTCCTTGGGGGCAAAATATCATTCAGCTTGCATCTTCTCTTGTTTTCTTTTAGTTTATCCAGTTAATGTTCCTGATGTGGGTTGTTGTGCACTCACTGTGAATGCTTCAAGCCTTTAGGAAGATGATAGTTAATTACTGAAGTTAAAATCTGCATTGCACTGGTGTGGAAGTGCTTTCAGAGGTATTTACTCAGCCAGCTCACTGAGCTGCTACGGGCAGGGGAACGCTGGTAGTAGCTGGCTCACAATGAATTACTGCAAAAAAAAGCACATTGCACAGTCATTTTTCACGATACTGCTGGTACAGTATTAGATCAGTCTCACACTAAGTCACATTCATACAATCATTTAAAACAAGCAATGAAATCCATTGTGAAAAAACCTGTCACAAGCACAAACCAAATTTATTCCCTGCAGAGTAAAATACAGTCAAAAGGTGAAAAGGCAGTTCTTTATTGTTTAAATGGTTCTTTTTTTATCCCTCTCTTTAGTTTCTGAAATCAGTAGCACTGTTAAGCACACTTACATGTATTGTTGGGAAAAATATAGAAAATACTGCCTTTTTGACATATTTTGTGTCCTCTTTTCCGAATTTCAGTGCTGTCCAGCCTAGTATTATTAACCCTTTCTCTAGATTATTTGTTGTATGACAAGAAATTTACATCTACATCTATTACTGGATTTCATAATTTAGTAGCCTGAGAAAAACACTTCTAATAATGGGATATCCTTGGAATCAGTGGATCAAGTTCTTCCAGTTTTTACTCTAAACCACTGCATCAAATGTAGTTGGTATGTGGGCTTTTCTGATAAGCAATATTTAAAATACCTTAGCAGTGTATGAGGATGTTTTGCAGCCACCTCAGTAAGAGCATGACTTGACCCCAATATCCTTAGATGCATTATCCCTCTCTCGCAATGTCATGTAGCATATGCTGTATTTTTTGTCACCTGAAATGGCTCAAAAGCATAAATAAAGTGCTGTTGGGTACTGTGAAATGTTATGCCATACTGCTGTACACTCACATTAAAGAGAAAGCCTCGGTGTGTCAAAAAAAGGTGCTGAATTTGTGTCAGATTTCAGCAAAATAATTCCAAAGAGAGTTGAAAGCTCACGCTACACTTAAACATTGAGCTCCTTTCACCTGTGAAGGCAAGTTGAGTTCAGATCTCCCTTTGTGCCTTGAAAATCTCTTCCTTTGTCTGTCTCTGCCACCTGAAAACTTCCTACACACTATTGCACACGTCAGTGGAAGTGAGCAGAATTTACATAATATAACAGCAGTCTACCTTGAATAGAAAAACAGCCTTCACCACAAAATGAGATTTAATAGGGGACTAGCAATATGTATTTAACCACATTTGTTTTAGCCACAATAACGGAATAGATGCAGAACATGTAGATGCAGAGGAGGAAGAGAGGTTTACTCATGCAGAGAGAAAACAGGTCATGCTGGTTTTATCCTTTGCCATGGATTTCATTTCCTATGAGTTTTCTTGTTCCAAGATATTTTTCTTCTAAAACAGCATCCTGTCTTTGCAGCCCTAAGTTTTGTTGATTGGTCTAAGTACTTAGGCAGTTCCCATTCCCATGGTATCCAGGGCATTCAGAGGTGGGAAAACAGGGGTAGCAAACCACTCCAGGCCTCTGCTTTGGATTGTCTCTAACCTCCTGGCATCTCAACAAGACACTTGACTTGGGTAAAATCATACTTTGCTCTCCTTTTCCTTTTAATTACCTATGGCCAAGGATGTCAAAAGTGCTTTTGGGTAATCTGCTGATCACAACCCATGGGCTAGGGTCACCAGTCAGTAAAAACGGATGTTTCAGGGACTTCCCTGTCAAAACAATTCGGAACAAGCTTCCCATTAAGCACACCAGCCCACTAGGACTGTTCTTATGTTCCAGTGCAAGCATATGCTTTAGTGTTTGGCTAAATCAGGATTTTTAATCAAGTGCTGTTCATACTATTAGTCATGTCATTCCCTTAATGATGATACAAAAGCAAGCATCAGTTCACTAGTAACTGCCTGCAATCTGCGTCACAGAATGGACAAATTAACTCTTTCAAAGGTAAACTCAGAAGCCTGTCTGGCCATTGAAGAGTGTTATTAGGTCTTGTCATGAACCTTTTCCCCTTTTGTCCTGAGGCTAGAGTATTTTCAAATAAAGGTCATCCCTCACTAGTTGGTGGACATATTTGTCCACAGCCATGGGTAAGTCCACGTGGCACTCGAGCCTGCCAGTTCCAGTGGGAAGGTCTCTGGGTTCATCCTTGCAGCACACACCTCAGAGGACAGCTCAGGACTGTGGTTAACCTCTTCCATTGATGACAGTGTCTTAAATCTTTCTCATATCTTAATTTCTGAAGGAGAGTCCCTCTTAGGTTCAGCCAAAATTCTACTGGGACATTTTATTTCCTGATAATCAAATGAGGCTACAAGTAAGGCTGTAAGGCATGTGCAGTACTTACTCAGCTCTGCTCCCATGGACATCTGGGGTGAAACAGGAAAATCCCACCTAACTGCACATGTATGTGTGAGAGTAGACACAGAAATGATCTCCTGTTACACCAGTGTTAGGGTTTGCAAAGAGTGTACCTTTACTGATGCTTTCCAGATGAATTGCTACTGCAAATCCTGCAACAGATTTAAAGTATAATTGCCATCACTGTTATCAGATTTTACAGCATATGTAAGTATGTATTGCTTCGCTCTGTTGTGAGAAGATTTGTGGGGGTTAATTTTAAAATTTAACTTTGGTTTTTTTTTCAAAGTCCATCCTTGTAAATCCCAGGGGAGTGGGGGCAGTGGTGGGGAGAGCAAAAGTCATAGAATGCCCAAACACATGGTAATTAGCAAAACTGTCTGTCAGAAAACATTTCTAAGTTGTCACTGTTATATTTACTGAATGAATTAATTTCATTTCTGATACAGCTGAAGAACATAACTTCATTGATATGAAGAACATATTGAAAGTCAATTATTCTTGTAGAGCTGATGTTATTTTTAAATGTCTTTTTATATCTTTCATCAAGGAAACCAAATGAAATCATTCACTGTTAGTTGCTTTTCTGCATTTTTTAATAGGTGGTGCTGAGCTGTAAAGTTGAGTTGGGTAAATCAGGAGGTGCCTGATGTTTACATTGACATGAACTCAATTACATTTAGACAAGCCCTTGAATTGCCAGAGTTGTAGGAAGAGTGACAGGCATTTTAAAAAATCCAGTTCTGGGGACTAAACAAGTGTATTTCTAGATGTGTACAAGTTAGCTACTGCAGCAGCAATGCTTTAGGTGCAGGGCCCACACGTTGGCCACTGAAACCCTTATGAATAGTTGGGGATCTTTAAATGCCTTCGGAAGGAAGTCCCAAATTGGCACAGGCTGGGCCAGGAGATTGCAAGGACCAGGCAAAGGGAAATGGTTGTCAAATTGCACATGGAAAGACCACAGTCTTCTTCAGAGTATGCCACTGAGTATCCTTTAAAATAGAGCAGATTTCAGAATTGAAGGAAATCCTTGCCCTTGATAGATCATCTCATGAGGAAAGTGAATGTATAAAAGAGGAGAAACTTGAGGTCAGCACCTTTTTAAGTTTCTGAAGCTGTAACCCACATCTGCCGTAGGAGAATGAATGGCCTACCAAGGCAGCAGGGGATAGTGGAATGGAGATGGGGTAGTTACATTTGGACTAGGATGACCCTCTGCCCATCTGCCTAATGCTTTAGCACTGTGAGATGTTCTTGCAAGATGCAGAATGGAACAGATGCAAGAAAGCCAAATTCTGTAGCTGAACTTTTCAGCTCGATGGATTTCCAGCCAGGCTTCTACTCTTGGAGCTCATGCAGGAAGGACCAATATCCTTATGTCCCCTCAATCCCTTCAAAAAACCTTATCAGATTAGGCACTTAAGGAAAATCAGGAGGATGGTATCTAAATATCTTACACTAGAGTAAGCTGAGGAGGAAATCAGTATCTCCCTGCCCCCTGCAGTTCTCTAAGCCTTGCATGTTGCAAGAAAGGCACAAGGACTTGCTTTGATCTCCATAGATCATGTCCTAAAAGAAAGCACCTCCATGCTCACAGAGGAGGGGAGCCAGTCCCACAGCAGTTGGGGTGTCTGTGCCCGTGTTCTATGTCCTGGTGCTGCCAATCATTGCACAGCAGCCATCTCCAACCTCCTGAAGCATAAGCTAAGGAAAATGCCATAGATCAATCACAGAAACAATGATCACACAGAAAGATGGTCTGGCAGGTCCTGAACCACGGAGCCACATATAGGTGTTCTGGATCTCAACTGGAAGTGACAATAGATCATCTAAACCTTGTTTTTACAGCAAAAGTCTTTGTGTGGTTCAGGCCTTTAATTCAGTGCATACTCTTAGAAGTGACAAAGGGACACTCAATAGCATTGCCATGACAGACCCTCAGGTTCTGCAAAATATATTCTGCTCTAGGGGCAGAGACATTTTTAAGAATTTGTTTTTCTCTGGCTTCTCTTGAATTAATGTTAGTAAAAGGAGCCCCAACCTCTTATTTTTTTATATGAACACAAAAATTGCAGCTGCCTGCCAAATCTGCTGAGAGATGGATGTAATAATTTTCAATTGGACTGTTAGCCCAAAGGGAACCTGATAGCAAGAGATTGACAGATGCAGCATGGATTATCTTGTGCTCTGAACTCAGCCCAATTTGTGGTTTGTTGCAGGTGCTAAAGAGATTGATATTGCTGCTACCCTGGAGCACTTGAGGGACCAGAGACCAGGCATGGTCCAGACAAAGGTACTGTCAATAAATCCACTGGGATTTTAAATACATTAAAGGTCTTTCACAGTAGTTGTTTTCATGACAGAAGAGAGAGGGTATGACCTAATTTAACACAGGTCGCTTGCTGATTACTCTGTTTGGCTCCCTACCAACAGAGGTTTATTTATGCTGAAGATTTATCTAGGTTACTTTCTTTGGTGTTTACTGTTCTTTCTTGTAACATCTCCAACATCTATCTTGATTACCATATACGAAGGGCAGTCAAGACAACAATCTATAGCCTACTGAAGAAAATGTGCATTTGAAAGAATGTTCTTGCTTTTATCCTGAACTATGGATTATTTTCTTAGAGTATCTGTGCTTAACTGTGCATGTAATATTTTTTTAAAGCTTCTACTCATTAAAGAGACTGTAACTTCTGCATTTGATTTTTTACTGGAAAAAACCCAAATGTTTTGACTTAAAGGAAATAAAGTTTTGCAGCAAATCAAGTAATTTTTTGTATCTTTGAATGGAGGAACTTACGTTGTGCCAACAGCCTTGTCCTTTATGGATGTAACATGGTAACTATATTTGTACCCTCTGGTGAAGTCAGTAATTCCTGTCAGTTGTAATAGTTTTGACATTTTTCCACAATGTAAAACTTTTAAAGATAGCTGATGGTGTGTTGGTAGTCCCTTAAATTAGAAGTGAAACGTTCTATTATTAACAATTCCAGTGATGTATGGAATGATATTTTTCAGTATTTGCTACAAGTTAAGAGCTGCAAATATGACAATAAAGAAACTTGTTCCTGGCATGGGGACAAAATAAATCTGTTTATGACACTATAAAATATCAAATAATAGTTATAGTCCCAAACTGAGTAACAAGGGCAATGTGACAGCACTCTCTTTGCCAGGCTGGAACTTATAGGAAATTCTTCAGCATTTAGGGAGCTGAAATTGCTGAGGGGCAAAGGTGAAATAAATGTGTGTTGCAGGAATCTTTGGTTCATAACTTTTCCTGAATCTCTTCCCAATCATTTTATCTTCCCACTAATACTAGCAAAAATAGTGCTGAATAACAGCTGGGGGAATGTTAATTTTTATTTACCAATTAAGTAAGTGCATGAAAAATAGACAAGCCAGTCAAAACTAACTAATCTCTACCTGCAAGTAAGACATAAAATTGCACAAATTGTTCTTTTTCTTTGGTTATTCAGGTTGGAAAAAAAATGCAGAGAGCACACAGTATCCAATCACATATATATTTATTCTGAGGGAAGATGCAAGTCCTGGACTACTCTGTAAATGCATCTAAAATATACAGCAGCTCTGTAGCAAGTGCTCACATTCCAGCTTCCTTTTAGGGCCGAGAAATTATGGCTTATTGCCTTCAACAGGAGAAAAAGCCTCGCTCCAGAACCAAAGAATGAGGTTATGCGAACAACTTCTCTTACTCAGCTCAGCAATAGTTCCCCGAGTTCCATGAAAATCTCCCTTAAGACATGTTTTTCCCCTCCAAACATTTGTCTGGAAGAGCTCCAGAAAAGAAATGCATCCTGTGTTTTCATCCAGGATGAAAAATCTTCTCAGGATATTGCTTATCTCTCCTTTTGCTCCTTCTTCCATCATTGTCATTTGCTCAAAACCACCCAAATCACTTATTCTAGCTAATGTCTTGCAAATTATAAATATCTGGTTACATGCTAGCAATGCACGATCCCCAGAGAATTTTTCTGATGGATTTAAACAAACCCCTGTGCTTTCCCAACTGAATACAAATGAGGAATATTAGACTCTTGGAGTAATTTAAAACGATGGATTAAAAGTCAGGTTAGAAATGCCAATTACAGAATATCCCCAGGCAAAATAAACACCAACTTCCTTCAGCAATGTTATTGTGTTTCCAGCAGGCAGCGCTCCACATTTCCAATAGGCATGGGAAAGACTTTTTTGCAGCATTTTGTCTTCTGGAAGGGATCTTTAATTCAAAAGCACTGTATATAATAAATTGTAATGAAATCATCATAACGACATTCTGCATTTCTGGGAAGCATAATAGAGGGTTTGTGGGTTTGTTGAAATTTTTTTTGCAGAGGAATCATAAAATAGAATTGATATGCCACATGAGAGGAAAAAGTAATGAAGGAGGAAGTGTATTCTCTGCAGTGGGAAAAATATATATTTTCTTTTTTCCCTCTCTTCTTCTATATCCGTCCTCTCACAATCTGTAACATCAGCTGGATACTTTGTTGTGTTGTATATGCTACATGTACTCAGTTTGTTTTCCTGGGAATTTTTATTTGTAGACTTAAGGAAACATCAATTATTATTGCTTTTCAAGGTGACTCTTGTAACCTCTGCATTATAGGTGGGCTGACACCAGGGAATGCCTGTCCAGCTCAGTTTTCTAGGCAAAGCGAGATGTTCAAATTCCTCTCCAGACAATCTTGTATATGCAAATAGCATATTTGAATGGCAGTGTAGCAATACAAAACAACAAACTGAGCTCCTTTAAAAATTACTGACAGTAATTTGCTCTGTGTTTGTCCTCATGGAAAAGCTTGGCAGGTGTGTAAAGGCTTTTCTTTGGAGGGTGGTGAAACACATCAATGGAAATTGCACTCTCTGCATTTTGCCTGTGCGTGTCATGCAGAAGGATGGAGGGGGAAGAGCTCAGCTGCACCACCCCAGAAAGGCCACATCCCCACACATCCCATGGCTGCTCTACTGTGCCCTTCACTGCAGTGTTTCACAGTCAGTTTTGAGCTCTGGCTCTAAATCTTATGCTTTGTAAGTTGCTTTGCCTCGTCACTAAGGTCACACCTGAAGTCAGCTGGTAGTCTCCCTGAACTTGTCTCCCAAATCCATAGTGATTTCCTGTTGCTCAGTCAGTTCACAGTCCCTGGGCGAGACAGACACTCTGCCTCAGGTGGTGCCCTGTGCTCCCATCAGGGGTACCTCTCCATGAGGGGTCGGGTGGTCTCCAGACAGATCATCATAACAAGGAGAACACATCTTTGGATCAACAAGGTTAAAGTGCAGGTTTACTTAGTGAATAACTTCAGAGCAATACAAGTTATTCTCAACAGTGGGACTATAAAATCTTACAGTCCTTGATCTTACAAGGTTTTCCTGGCTGTGATATACTGTGATATACTCAGATGAAGAGCACCTTAGGTAGTCCTATTACCATGGGCACCTGCTCTCCTTCTAAACTGATGCTCACATCTTGAAAGAGGCCTCTGCACCTCTCTGGAACTTCACTGCATCACCATGTCAACCTCATTGTGTTTAGATCAGCCTCCTCTGTTGTCATCCTCTGCACATTCCAAGGACTGTCACGATGGGGGCCAGCTGTCCCACTCAGCTCTGAGTGTCAGCATTCCAGGACCACCTGCTTTGTCCTTCTCCTGCCAGCCCCACCACAAGGGTCTCCTACCTTTCCCAGCTTGCTCCACAGGTCTCTCACAGGACTGCAACAATGGGGACAAGTGGCTCCCACCACTTCCTGCCAAAGCTCTCTTCTCATGCATCAGCCCAAATGTTCTGAAGCTTTTTGAGATAGTACAATCTCCTGCTTTGGTTCTGGCACAGCATGAGCAGTACCATACCCTTTCTGCCCCTGCTGCCCTCCAGCTCCTCACACATTCATTGTGCTCTGGTTAAAATACAGCTGGTAATCCTGGATGGACACCAGCATTCCCAGTGTTTTCTTTAATGGCAGAGACCTTGAGCCATGTAGGGAGCCAAAGGCATCATATACACCATTTTCAGTGCCTAGTCAGGATGAGTCCTGCTCTTTACGGTGAATTGATGTCTGATTAAAAACTATTGGCTGCAGTCCAGCAAATGTACATGGATGCCACTTTGACAGCATCAAGTAGAAAGCAAATTTCTTGAATGTCAGTGTCACTGAGAAATTACTCTGAGTTTTGTTCTTTTTCTTCTCTGGCACTGTGCCCATCATTGCTTCTCTGAAGCATCTCCACATGGGAGATGATTCTGCATAGAGGTAAGACAAGGCAGAGAAGACTGGCACTCGATTGCAGGAATTAGAATTCAGCTGCCTTTGTGAACTATGAGTTGCACATCTGCAATATGTTCTCTCATCCTTCCTGCAGGTTTCTGCAGGAAAGTGAAACACAGTGGAAAATGAATGCTGTTGGTCCAGTAATCACTTTTGGGGGATGGCTGTGTTCTGCAGCCATCCCACACAGCCTCTGGCAGTACAAACTGAGGGGCTGGAAGTACCAGACCACCAATTTTCTAATGGGAGACACATATAGTATCCCAGCAGTCTGGGGATGTTTTGTATGGTGCATCTCAGACCACCATTCTCAAAGTCGATTCTTCAGCAGCTCTTTATTCCATTTGGCTTCAACTCCTGGAGTACTTCTAGAAAATCAGAAATTTCTCCACAGTCCTTACCTGGTGTCTTTGCTTTGCCTATATTTTGAGTAAACTGTCCCCTGAAAAGCTGCAGACTCCAAATCATCCTGTCAGATATTTCAGTAAGCTAAAATACTGAGAAAAATTTCTTGCTTGAGAAATATAACACCTGTTAGCCTTGAGGATTTAAAAGTCCTCTGCCCTTCTGTAGGACTACACAGTTCAGGATTGTGTTAGGTTTGCAGTTAGAAGAAGTAGCCATTCACGGCTCTGTCCTTCAAATCTTTGCCAATACAACACAGAAGCCTGTTAATGATTATGGTGTTGTGGTTACATTAAATTAATGAGAGAAAATATCTCCCAAGTATTACTTATATAGGAGTTGTCTAATCATCACTGAGTAATCTTTGGATGTGAAAAGGCCATTAAAAAGAGAGGCTTAAAAACTCAATGTCAGGTAAGCCAAAAAGCAGATATTGTTCTACATAATAGATATGAGGGGATAATTATTCTAGATTGTTTCAATGAGAAAAAGTCCTGAGAAAAGCTACAGTCTCTGCTTTGCAGCATCTCCCTTATTTCATATCTCAATTATATTAATGAGTTTCCATCTCTGTGTCAGAAGGAAATGGCTGGTGATCAGCTACTCCCAAACCATTCTGACCATGCAATGGCAATACATCATTGTGTCCCAATAGCTTATGTTCTGCTACTAACATTTTTCTCCATTAATATGACTCGGGCTTCAAGATGCTGTCAAACATGTTATATGACATCAATAATCCCAGAACATTTTGTTCTTTTCCATTGCAGTGCACAGTTCATCCTGCATATTCATACTTTTAACAATGTCTTGAGGATGTTCAGCTGTGGAGTAGTGCACCAGGCTTTTGGAAAGGGTTTTGTTTTATTAATCAGAGTTTGTGCTTGTTCTCTCTGCAGGAGCAGTTTGAGTTTGCCTTGACAGCGGTTGCAGAGGAAGTGAATGCAATACTCAAGGCCCTTCCCCAGTGAGCAGCTCAGTCTCCTGAAGGTTCCCACAGGATCCGTCCCTCATTTTCCTCATCCTCAGTCCCTGTGAATGTTCTTGGAAACCGTGACCTGACCTTAACTGTGTATCTTCTGTTGTAACCACATAGTGATAGGGTCCTTACAAAGTCCTTTAGCTGGTAAAGTTCAACAGTTAAAAATGTGTATTTGTTTTTTTGGGTTTAAAACAAATTTTTTAAAGTATATCAAAGCCTCGGATTAAGTGACAAAACAATCCATCTAATTCCCTTCACTTCCTCAAAGCCTGAATGTCACACTTTGAAAGCACACATTCACGTTCTTGATAGCAAATATACAATATTGTGGGTAATTAGTGCAGTCAATATAGTCTCAGAAAACAGTGTTCTGTTATGTTTTGTAACTTCTTAAAGGCTGAATAAGAGGGAGGGCCTGAAGAGGATGGTGGCTGTTCCCATACAATGCCAAACCAGAGCATGAAACAGTGCTGAGGGTGTAAGTAAACACAGGTCCAGGCTCTGGCGAGGAAAGCTTGCACCTTCTGATGCCAGGCTTTGGCAAGCAAATGTTTTCTTAACTGTTGTTTACTTTTCAGCTTTGTGCCATAATAGGAAGAAAATCTGAACTATAAGTAAAACAGTCTTGCACAGTTGTTGCAACTGGTGAGGTCATGTTGGTCACATTAATGGGAAGCTGGGGGATAACGAGCACAGCAGCTCTGACCATGTACCTGCCACTGACAGCACAGAAAAGGAGAGTGTAGACTCACCTCAGGTGATGAGAGAGACCCTGTCAGCAATCAGGTAACTGTCTGGAGCTGTTACGGAAAGAGATTGTTGGTTTTATGGGATTACTGAGGAAGAAAATGGGACTCTATATTTTTGCATTTCCCTCTGTAAAGCTCTGCTGTGCCATCCTTTTTAGCTGGGAAAATATATTTCTGTAAAACCATGGCTGAAGGAGAAATCTCCAATCTGCATTTTATAATTCTCATCGAGTTTGTCTGATCCAGAAGTTCATTGCAGCTTTCTGCAGAGATCCTGCTTGCTCCTTGTTCTGAATGATACCTATTTTAACTAAGCATGAAGGGGTAAAGCGACACACAGGTTGAATTTCAGAGATTCTTGTGTTCTCAAATCTTGATGCC
Organism: Hafferia zeledoni; assembly: GCA_035583235.1. Lineage (NCBI taxonomy): Eukaryota > Metazoa > Chordata > Aves > Passeriformes > Thamnophilidae > Hafferia > Hafferia zeledoni. The sequence goes on along the minus strand of JAWWEV010000083.1, from coordinate 8,046,785 downwards.
TACTGTTGCAAAGTAATGCTAAAATATGCTGTAAACGGTTTGGTTTATGCGATCTTGCTTCTGTGAGTTTACAGGTTTAGTTGTGGCACTCTTCTGAAGGAATTTAAATTATTGATAGAAAGTATACTGATATGTTTGAATGAAGGGCCTGAGAGTAAAATTATTGAAGTTACCTAAGTGATCTAGGCTCTTAATTTCATTTCCAAAAGCGAGTACTTGGATGCTTTTTCATGTTATGCCACATCGCTGTGACTTAAGAACCTGGGATGCTTTTTTCCAAAATCTTAAGTGTTGTGTGCTTGAAACCATATTAGACTAATCATTTAACTTCAGCACTGGAAAATATATCATTGAACTTAATTTGGGAAGGGGACACTTTTATAAACTTCTAATCAATGAAATGTAAATGATAACATTATCACCGACTTTTGCTGGCACAGAGGTAATGGGCATCTATCGAAATCAACCATGTTGAAACTTCGTGTTGTAGGTGTGGATATTGGTGATTTCTTCTTTTTACCAATTAAAGAGTTACTAAAAAAAAAAAAAAAAAAAAGGCAGAAGGCTTGTTACTTTTTGCCATACATTTTTGTATGCTTTACTTGATATGTGCTGTTGCTTAATTTGTGCATCCCATTACTATAGCAGTGCAGAGCAGTTACTGCAGATGCCATCATCCTCTTAAGTACACATACTGTACATTAAGCCACATGTTTATTTTATGGCCTAAGCATTTGAGAGCTTTCCTAGCAATAACTAAAAAAACTAATGGAGTATAAATGAGAAAATTGCCTTTTTCATTTGATAATTTAGGTTTAACAGGATTCTTTTATTACTTTAGCTTACACAAAATTGCAGATCAGGGCAGATGAGATCAGTCTGAGCCATATCAGCAAGTATTTGAAGTAGATTTACTGTGAGCCATGTACTGCAGCTTTCTGAAAATACAGGTAGTTGTATGCAAACAAACTGTCCAAAGAATCAAAATTAGGGCACCTGAAGCCAAGGCCCCTGATTATCTGGTAGAATTGTTTCCCAGTGCAAGATGATGTGCCATTACCTACTGCCAATGGGCTAATGGGTTTTTAGCACAGATTTCTGCCCTGGGATTCATTAGTGTTTGCCTCCTGACTGTCCCTGTGCATACCACAAACATGCCTGACAAGCCTTTCGTTTGCACTTCAGGAATATTTTTTAATTGTTCTTTTGCAAATATTTGCATTTCATAATAGCAGTTTCAGGGTGATCCCTATTAATTCACAAGCAGCTGAGTGTGGGACTTAAATATTTCTCTTCATGCTTCAGAGTTTATTTAGCGTAGATTAGAGGGCATTAATCTTCCCCAAGGCTAATGGGGCAGGAATGTATTGTTTTATTCATACTTGTAGACCAGTTTACACAACAGAAAGATGCAGTCTTACTCAGAGGGTTGGAGTATCTCACTGACCATCACTGACAATCCTGTTATTTCAGCCATGTTTTGTACAGTTCTTCCACAAAGAGGTGCCAGGCTTATTCTGTTGACTGTAAACGATCACACAGAGTGTTTTGTCTGTGCATAGCACACTGTTCACACCTCTGAGTGACTGCCGTGCTCCTGGCGGGGAGAATCTGCTGCAGGGTTGATTAGTGAAACGCAGGTTTCAGTCGAACCAGGGCAATCCAGGAGGGTTTGACAATCCATTTCCCAGGAAGACGCCAAAGCCACGGATGAAGCCACAGAGGAGGATTTGCCATGCAGGGCAGGTATTTCTTTTCACTGCAGTTAACTTAATCCTTGTGATTTGGCAAAGGATGTTGTTCAGACCAGCTCCTGGTCACTTGTGCTGGACGTGGGACCCACTGTCAGGTTGAGTTGCACTTCTGCCTGAAAGCCAGAATCCCCTGAGGCCTTGGAGTCAAATAAGACCCACCATCCTTCCCTGTTCAATATTCTGCTTGATCTTTAGTAAACTCATTGCAATTGAAGCTTGGGCTGTTGCCTGACACATGACCGTAAAGAGCATGTGTTTAAAAATTGACCGTCCTCGTGTTCTTGATAAAGACAAATTGAATGTACAGGTTCTGTTTTTGTGGTTGAATCTTTAAATGACATTTAAGGGGGTGAGCTGCAGAGGGTGATTTAACCCCACTGCTCACAGTTTCCTTCCTCGCTGGTCCCACAGGCAGCACACACAGCTGCTGCCCCGAGCAGGGCAGTGACCTGACCAGACCTGATGCTTACATAGTCACGGCATGTCCAGATATGAGGGTTGGAGAGGTGGTTCACCATTGGTAGTTCACAAGAGTAACAGCACAGTTGCTCTCTCCAGCCTTTGCCCTTCCCATGATATGGGCCTGGACTTACAGGGATGGAGGGGCAAAGCAGCACTATTCCCCAAATCCCAGATCCTTGAGGTTCAGCCCTAGCCAAAGGGAAAACAGTGTCGGGTTTGCTGTTGGCTTCCCATGTTTCAGGTGTGAGCTCTAACCACTGTTGTTGGCCATCATTGGTGGGACCCAGTGCAGCCCAAGTGATATCCAGTGGAAGTCCTCAGCAATTGTGAGGGCCAAGAATGAATTTCAGCAGAAAATCACATATCCAAATCTCAATCCAGCAGCAAAACAAGCAAGATTATTTTTATAGAAGCTACTAAACATTTAAAACATTTTTTTTTTAAATCTACACCCATGACTAAACCATGTCCCTGTCTCTAGCATGCATGCAGAACCAATCCCCATCCATCCCCACGGGAATGACAGCTATAGTACCTGTAAGGAGTTCATGCTTTATTAGTCAAGTGGAACATTAATAAAACCTGGCCCACTTCATAATTTCCAGAATAGTCATTAATTAAAAAAGCTGTTTATTGGAATAGAAAACAAGTATTTGATTAGTTTTGTTACAGAACAATAGCTCTCCTAATTTTTATTCTGCATATTTTATTCTTTCTTTAGAAAATTCTCTTAAGAAGCATTTGAGATAATTCGCTTTTTAAAACTGTACAGTTTCTATGGTTTTGCTTTTTAAATGAGAGTACACTTTGTAGATTTGATTATTATATTTTTCTGTTAAGATTACATTGGGCATTACAAAAGCATTCCCCACCACAGTGAAAAGAAAGCAATCCTGTTGGTTTATTGTAAAAGAAAAAAATAATTAAAACGAAATTGCAGAGCTGTGGCATACTCAATCCAATTAGAGCATGACTCTTTACTACTCTTCATTTACCACATGAGAAAAAAAAATAAAGTTACACCAGCAAGATTTCATTTGAAGCTGTTCATGCATGCTGTTTGTACTGTATTTGATGGCATAATATTGTTTTGTTTACAATCTCTTCTTTCTTGTCATTCTATTATATTCTTTATATGTATATAGTTAAAAAAAAAAAAAGATTATACAAAGTATTTTGTTCTACCTCTGTAAAAATCATATTTGTGAATAAAGTCACATTGTCTGTGGATTATGGTATTGTGAATACAGCATTAACAGCTGGTGCTTTGCTTTTCTTTGGGGGGTGGGAGCAGTGCTGACATAACTTGCTGGAGAGGTGGATTTTGACTGTCCAAGGTGGGAATGTGGGGCTGCCAGAGAGGGGCACAAATGCCCTGATGGCAGCTTAGAGACACACATTTAATCTGCTCTGAGAAGAGATTTCAGCCATGTCTGGCTTAGATGTGTGGTCTGTAATATTGCACCTTCCAGGGTTTTGATCAAGGCAGACTCTGTTCAGGCCAGAAGGTGATGCAGGCAAAAGAATGACTAAGCTACAGTGACCCTCCTCGTACCACCAACCAGCAAGTGAAAAAAAATTGTCCTGCTGCATGTGTACAAGTCAACAAACACACTAAATGGTACCCACTTCCAGGAAAATTTAAGGCAGGAAAATATTTTTGGGAAGGGAAGGCTGGTGAATCAGAGCATCATAAAATGGCCAAGGATTTATAGTTCAAAAATAGTAGCAGGATTCATAGAAGGATTTGAATAGGTAATGGAAAATACTCACTGTTACATTAAATAAGGTTAAGAGGAATAAAGTCTAAGGTTCCTACACAAGGACAGCATAAAATAAACATTCTTTTCCCTGGGGGTTAGTAAGTAATTTTCCCATAAGCACTGTCCATTACACCTTCCCATGTTTGTACCTTCCCATGAAATATCTATTGTTAGCTGTCATCAGAGCAGTCTTTTGGATTAGATAGACCTGGTATGGCAGTTCTCATGGTCCTGTAATATGTGTTAAAATTTCACTTGTGTTTTGAAGACTTAAAATAGTTTGCCACTTATCTGGAAATAACAAGAAAAATGTAAACAGAGAGGTAAAACTGTCCTGGCCCAGCTCTCTTCCTTTCCATCAGAAGAATCACATTTTACATTCTTTAACCTTGTTTATGTAGTTGTATGTTTTAAATATCTATGCCTTTCTCAGTGTAAGAAGGTGACTTTCATCTTGGAAGCAAAATTTATGCACCATTATAGCTATTTTCCTGTTGGTGTAATTTAGGAGGTCTTTCATCTCCAAGATAGCTTTCTGAAACCTCTGGTAACATCAGATGAAGGACAAAAAGAGAAATGCATTTAACTGTATAACTACTGGAACACTATGAATCTTCTAGGCAAACACAAAAGCCATCAGTTGTGCATACATTGATTCAGGCAGCCAGAACTTGCTTTGTTTTCATGCTGCACAGGTACACGCAGCTCCCCAGTGCTGCAGGACAGTGTCTCAGCTGCTGCCTAGAGGCACCCCTGTATTGCTGTTAGTCTTGGGTTTATATTCATGGTTCTAGCTCATTGTTAGTATGGCAGACTGGGTATTGGCTTTTGGTTGGGGCCAGGAAAGACCTGAGTTTGAGCATCAGCCTGGAGCACACTGGAATGTACCTGCTGCACAGCCCATGGAGGGACAACACTCCTCCCTCCTCTGAGCCTGAGCTGTTCATGCTTTGGGGGAAGCAAGAGGACACAGCACTCAGCAAACAGGGTCAGAAGGAAAGAGCTATCCATCTGCTACCCTGCTTGGTGCCTGCCAGCACAAAAGGAAGAGTCCTGCTTCTGCTCCCTGATGAACTACTGCAGACCCATGTATAGTATAAAAGCCCTGAACTTTTCCAGTTGCCCAAAATTCCTCAGGATTTTATTTTTAGAACTTATTGTAAAACTTAAGTGCTGATGGGATTGGTATTTCTGTTTTGCATGCTGAGCAAAGACTGCACACTCTTAGGTAGGCTGGTAGGCTGGGTTTAGTCTTGGTGTATGCATGGGACCTTTCAAGGACTGTGCACTTGAAATAACTGAGTCCTTGTGGAAATTCTTCTTACTGCAATGAAGTTAAGTCAAAAATTAATTTCTTCCCTTGAGAGTGCACCAGTTATCCTCCCACCTGCAGGTAAGTCAGCAATGCAGGTAAAAGACTCAGTGTGGATGACTAGCCTGGTAGAGTCAGATTTGGGTGCAGTTTAGGCTATATGGTTGATGTACCACCCTACAGACTTTTCCTGCAGGAGCTTTGGCCACAGTTCTCCAAGATACAGGAATATGTTACTCCATCATTTCCAGCATATATTATAGGTGAGTTATCTTAACCGGCCTCTGTGCAGCTTTTGCATGGACTTCTACAGATGAACAACTCATCATAAACTTATTTTGGAGTCAATGAAGGAAAAGAAGCATTTTTAGGGTGTGAATTATCTGGTTTGGCTGTCCACTTCACCATGAGATGATTCATCCTATTCACTCCATACCCTGAAACAGGGAGCACCAAAATTTAACCATGCGATAGGTAGAAAAGCATTTCCTTTTTGTATTGTAAACCTATCCCCTCATAACTGCATTGGATCACTTATGAGAAGAAGGGAAGTGATTTCTGATTTTATAGACCTTGAATTTAGAGACATCCTTACCCCATTCCTTCTCAGTTTCTCCTGTTCCACACAGAAGACTCATTTCTCCTTAACTTGTCCAATTCTGTTTCTCCTGCACTCCAAGGTACGCAGGGCCCAGGCTGTGGTCCACTGTCACACAGTGATGCTTTTATATTTTTTCCTTTTCTTTGGAATGACTAACATTTTTTTGCCCTTCTCCACTGCTGCACTGCTCACAGACGACCTTCATTTGCTGCAATATCAAATCCTTTTCTTCAGGTGGTTGTTTTGTCTTTATTGTTAAGGATACGTATTTCTTGCTGTACATTAGTTTATGTTTATCTCCCATGATCTCATATGCATCTTCACAGTCCTACAGTATCACAAGGTCTCTCCATGACACTTCACAGCTACTTTTGTTTTTATAACCCTAGATACTATGCCACCTCACTATCACCTCCTCCTTTTTAACACTGTTTGCATTGCGTGGTCACTACAAAAACTGTCCCTTTACTACATGTTTCTTATGTTTAATCACTCATAAACCTACAAATAAAATTCCCCTTAATTCAATGGCAACTCAGTTTCTGTAAGAACCTTTCATGAGAGCCTTTGCCAAATGGTTTTAGGAGAGCCAAATGCACAGCATCACCCACATCAGCACACTTACTGGTTCCTTCAAAGCCTCTTACTAGGCTTCTGAGACACGACTTCCCCCTGCAAAAGCCATGTTCCTTCCCCCTCTTTACACCATCAGTTATGTAGGATCTAGACACAAGGGGGTGGATGCAGCTTATAGAGTGAGATGCCTACTGAAATTGCTTTGATATCTTTTTGGAGTCAGTGAAGAACTGCTGAATAGACTTTAAAATGGAGCTCTGGAGCTCAGCTAGTGTAACTCCCCACTCAACACAGCACTTGGAACACACAGCTCAGGGTCATTTCTAGACAAGTTTTGAATATCTCCAGAGATGCAGACTCCTCTGGGTCCTCTTTGTGAAAAACATCTTTCAAAGACTTAGCTGAAATTTCCCTTGATGCAGATTGATTGCCAATCAGCTTCCCAAAAGGAGATGCCTACCCTTGTACAGACAAATCCCTCTCTAGGCTCTGCCACCAAGGTTGTCATTTACTTTAGAGGACATGCAGCACATGTGGAAGCATTTATATTTGAGTGTCTTAGTCCATAAGCTGAATCCCACCCTCTAGGCAGGATTCAGTGCTTGTTGGTAAGAGTTCAGAGTCACTGCAGATGCTGTGGGTCCCCTGCCTGGCCTCTGGCACTCATGCTGAATAGCTGAGAGTCAGAGGACTTTGTATTTTGTTTACCAGCCTTGTGCCGGTGGCTTAAATCCCCTGATATGCCTCAGACGATGTTGGATGCCTCCATTCAGGGATCTGAATCCCAAGTCATGTGTCTACCAGTTGGATTCCGTAGCTTCTACCAAAATTCAGGGTGTGGGAGGCAATTTCAAAGGACAGTAGTTTCCCAGATAACCCACCACTCCAGAAGTGCCAGCAGCTTCTGAAAACCCTCATTTTTCTGTCAGCACTGGACTCAGGGCAGGGCTGGAGTTCAGCAGCAGACAGCACTGACTGAGTGTATGCCAAGCCTGGTCAGGAGGTGCTGCAATGCCCACAGTGGGACACAACTGGAGAGCAGCCCTTATGCTGGGGAGCACTTAATGGCTTTGTGTATCTCACAGCTGGTGACAGTGCTGTGTGGGATCATAGCACTGACACTTTCCAGCACAAGATGGGAAAAAAGGTAAAACTAGCCAAAAACTTGAGTCCATGAAAAAAAAGAAGCTAATGAACAGCAGGGTTCTAGTACTACTTGTTTCTAAACATAGCACCCATTTCCTTCACACAGGAAGTCTGCTCCATTTTCCAGAAGGTTTCATTTGGGTCGTCCAAGTTAGAAATGTTTGTTCCTGCATGTGGATACTTCAATAGAGAGTAAGCATGAGCAAGATCAGCTCTTGTGGTGTTACTGATGCTTCACCTAATCTGTTGGGCAGAAGCCAAAGAGGACCCACAGCTTTGTGATCCTGATAAAAGCATTGCCAAAGTTGAAAGGGAGACAGTGCTTTTGTAAGTGGCTGAAGGGGAAAAAAACCCCACCACTTTTTCCAGAATTACTTTTTGATTATTTATACATTTCTTTCCATGAGCAGGAATACATACTGCTTTTTGAAAAGGGAGATTAATTTAACATCTGGTGTGTCTATCTGTGCATGGTTGAAGAAGCTGGATAAGAGAACTGACACAGTGAGGTGCTCCTTATGGAACAGAAGGTCTTTAGCATTGACTTTCTTATCTGTTCTATTGTTCATTCTAAGTAAAGCTTGCATTTTTATTTTACTTTATTTAAATAAGGTAATATAGAAGCTGGAGTAACAAGCTGGGATCTACTCCAATTAATCTGAACAGAATTACACTTCTGCCCATCCCATATATTTCCATTGAAAAGACTCTCAAGACCAGCAACCAAGCCAAACTCCATTCCTAAGGAGTTAGGCAGGATTTGTCCTTCCTCAAAATTATGCCACTAAATGCTGAACTTTTTGAAGAAACACTTAGAATATGTTTGCTATGTTAAATTACCTTCTTTATTTTCCTCTGCAGTTCAAAGAGTAAAGATGCTGTAACAATATGATGAGATAATGAGTGACTTGGGAAATAAAACATTTTTGGATGCACTGCTGTTTCATACACTTTCCAGTATTTTGTTCTGAAAGATTTTGTTACAGCTGTGTTTGCTGAACCAGACCAGATACCATGACTTGCTTGGATTCTCAGTTGTGCCAAATTTCTGCCCTGCTCCACTTCCACCTCCTTTATCCTCCTTGACCAAGATGTCAAATGGACATGGACATGCAGTTTAGGTTGGTGCCCCTCTGACATGAGGATGTGAGGCATAAGAATAGAAATCTTGCAGGAAAGACATAGGTCCTTACTCCTCAGCAGAGAAGATACAGCAGAGGTTCCCAAACCATCACATTCACCAAGGAGTGTAATGGACAGACACCTTTGTAGTGATCTGTCAGTGTTGTCAGTTTATTACCAAGCAAGTTCCAGTCCCCAATAATCTTATTCTTCTTCATAAGAAAAAGAATATAGTTTTTGGTGGTGGTGTAGATACTTATCCTGGGAGACCTTCCCAGATCATCTTTTTTTTGCATCTAACTTGCTTTTCTGTAAGTTGCCAACACAACATCTAATGTTCACAAAACTACATAAATGTCCACAAAAGTTCTTTTTTTAGCAGAATGCTGGCTTGGAAAAGCTTTTGTAATTTTCCTTGTGAATTCCAGTCCTGTAAAAGCAAGACTTATGTAAATGGCAGACACAAACAGCCCTGCCATACATAACTAATGCTGATTTCCCCTCCTAAAGCAGACTCCTGCAGTTATATATATGAGTCTAGCTGCATCTGACCAGTATGAGTCACTGAGACCATCACATTTTAAATGAATAGATGGCTGATGCTGCATGAGTTATTCTGTTTCTAATGTATGTCAATTAATTAACAATTTAATACTGGCTGAAAATGCCATTATAGCTTTTACTTTTGGCTTCTGTGATAGCTCATTTAATATTGTTAAGTATTTTAAGTCAGGGAAAAGTAATTTAATTACTTGTCTGAGTTCCTCTTTAATGTACAGTGAGATATAGAGGGTTGGGCAAGTGGGAAAGAAAGCATCATAAATTCCTCCTCCCTGAACCCAGTATCAGGGAATACACTGCCAGGTTAGACCTTCCAGAAAACAAGAGGTGAGAGCACAGCAGTACCACTAATAGATATTTAAAAACTCTAATAAGTATTCATTTACACACACACTTTCCTCTCCCCATCCCATCTGCTCCCCTACCCTTCAGTCAGTAATGTAGGCATAGAAGGTGGGATTTGCTTCCGCTAATCCAAACAGCTAAAAATTTAGTGGTAGTCCCAGTTAATCCTTTCAGCTCCCTCTCAAATCAGCAGAGAGATAGAAACAGTGGTGAGTTACTTAGCCCAGAATTGTTTGTGGGCTGAAAGTGGAAAAGTACTGTTCCCATTGGAACGCTCAGGCTGGGTGGTAGGCAGGCAGGACACTACTGAAATAGCCTCCTTTGCAGAAGGAAAGCATCATGAGATGTGGAAGGACTCCCACCTGGCCATGGGCTTTCCCCTGGAAGTTGGCATTCCCCACCATGTCCAGGGCTCTGATGAGGGAAACTGCATCTCTCATGGGAACACTGTACTGCCAACAGGCAACCTCTAGACCCAGCTCCCACAAACCCTCCCTGGTGTGCCAGGGGGACTGCAGCACACAGCTGAGAATGAGGACTGCCCCTGTAGAGGCCAGGTTTGTGTGAGGATTATGAATAAATGATATTTTGAAGTTACACATACACAAAAAAAAGGCATTCAGCTACAGACTATAAACCAATACCAGATGGTGTTCCAGCTCTTAGGGCTGTCCCATGTGCTGACAGAGGTTTGCTCTTCTGCCATCTTCAAACTTAAATTTGCCAGACACTCACAATGAGGGTGCAGGTGGTGGAAAATACTTCTGAGATCCTGAACCAGAGCTGAGGAGCTGCCCTGGCATGGTGTGAAATGTCTCAGGAACAGATAGGGATGGAAGGCAACCTGACTTTACGAAGTTTGAAGCCACTTGAGGGATGTTGCGACTATATGGGTCCACACCAGAGATGCAGAATCATCTCCTTGCCCACAGTCCAGCCTTCTTTTCACCATATTTTGGCCAAAATTTCACCCTTTTTCAACCTTTTGGTGAAGGATAGGGGAGCCTATTCCTCTTGCTTTGTGCCCAAGTTGAATCAAATCAAGGACCTTTTGCATTGTAACAGGGTAAGCAGTTCTTGATCTGAGAAGGGAAAAAGGTGTGGGATTTTCCATAGTACCCCATGATCTCTCCTAACCTCAAAGGCTTTGAGACCACACAGCAGCCTTTGAGCTGAGCAGAGTCAAAGGTAAGCAGTGACCTGCCCTCTTACAGCACCAAGCACAGGAGGAAGGAGAGACCAGCACCAAGGAAGCTGAGCAGGGATTTCTTTCCCTGCCTCACCTCAGCATGAGGTATGCTGATAATGGCATTATTTTGTGAATTACAAGATCTTCTTCCCCTAGAGAGAGGGGCATAAACTCATTAGCCAACTGAAGGGCTCAGAGGTGAATCATGACAGGCCTGGTAATCTGATAAAAAGAAATGTTTCCTTATTAAAATACAAATGGAAAACTTTATTATTGTAACTTAAAACCCCTGTCTTCCCCACAGATAAAGAATATGGCACAGATCACTTTTGTTGGCTCTGGGAAAATGTGAGCTATGGGCAGGAGGGGACAGGACAGGTTTGTGTTTTTCACCTGCCTGGTCTGGAGACTTTATTGCTCCCATCCCTTATGTCGTTTCTCCTTCCTGTCTGCCAGGCTACTATAATCTGGTCTACTTTCCTATTTGACTTAACATCAGTAGCTCCACTGTCTCTGAACACCTTCTGGCACTTAAGCAGCAAAAAAATGAGTTTGTAGTGCCCTAATAACTTTCTTCCTGATACTTTTTTTTCCTAAAGTTTGGGTTTTTTTGAAAATGCCTTTTGTTGAACTACTAATAGGACTGTGCCTGTGACTTTTGACTGCAAATTTATGCTAGTTTCTCTGCTAACACACCAGGTTTTTTTCCCCACTGTGGACCATACCTTGCCTACAGATGTTTATCTGTGCAACTGTTTCTGGAGCTGTTAATATACATACACATATATATATATATATATGTATCAATCATAAATCCATATATAAATAAACAACAGCAGGGGGAAAAAGAAAAAAAAGAATAATTAAGAGCATAGCTATGTGGACTGCCAACAGATGGATAAATGTACCTCCAGACATTTGTGCTGGATAAAATAGCATCAGAGCACTCCTACCAGGCACATGTTCACTTACTCATGGTTGGACATCTATAGATTTTGGTGTAGGAGATGTCCACCCCTTCACTACCATATTGGCTCTGCTGAGAGCTGGGAGTCATTTTGCATGTGCTGGTGTCCCTGCACCTGGTTGGCAGCAGTGCCTCTCCCACCAGTCCCTCCAGGGACTCCACCAACACAAGCTGGTTCTAACTGGAAGGAAACTTCAAAGCTGATAGTCTCGCAGTAGTCTAAGTTCTCACTGCAGATGTGATTTTTGTTGTGTTTAAATTAAGTAAAGGGACATGGTTAAGGACAAAGCTCTAAAGATGAAGTCTGTTAATTTGGTTTCCTACTGGAACGTAAAGGATAAACAAATACTTTCATTACACCACATGTAAACTGCGATGTGCATCCAGATCATGGCACAAACTGAGGTTGGCTCTTCTCTCCCTTGTGTGGCTATACAGAGTGGGTCAGGGTGAAAAGTGCAAAGTCAAGCTATATGAGCTGCTACAAGGATTCTTGGAGCTAGTTTAAACAAAATAACTAAAATTTTTTAATTGTTTTGGGGTTTTTTTGAATTGAAAAATCCACTTTCCAACTAGCTTGAAAGTCAACTGCTAAACAGACAGATTTCTATTGACAGAAAGTCCACATTTGATGAAAAAATTAATTGGAGAAAATTTCACTGAAAATATGCACTTCAGGGCCCTTTGGTTCAAAGGACCCTTTCCTGAGGCTTGACTGCCTCAGACTGAGACTTTAGCCCAGTGCCCACAGCTTCTGGTTAGCATAAGAAATTCTGCATTTGTTTTGACTTGCATAAACATTCAGGCTGGATTCTGTACATTTGCCACCTGCTGGATTTTGAGGGAACAAAATGACCACCTACCATGTCCAGAAACATTTTATTACAAAAATCACCTCAGACTTTGAGGAGCTCCATGGCTGCAGTGACAGTCACAACCACTTTTCCTACTGTTAGCCTAAAAGACAAAAACCAGAAGGTAATTTAGAACTCAAGTGTGTTCAAAACATTGTGATGGATGTCATTTCAAGCATCCTTACCCTTGGAGTTTCAATCCTAATGGTCCCATGCCTGGGGGTTGACATGTCCTCTCGTTTCCTGTCCCACACCTAAGACTCTTGTGTCACCTGCCATGTCCCAACAGGACGGGACAGCAGTGACATTAAGCTCAAATCTGGAGCTGGTGCTTGGGATCACCACGTGCCAAGCAGGGCCTGCATGAGTTTTCTTTCTTGCATCCTCCCCAGGAAGGTCCCAGGGCTGTGGCCTGGCCAACAGGCACAGCAGGACAGACAGACACAGGAGGCCAGGTTTGCATCTGCCCCTCCAGACATCGCCGTCTGAAAGGGCTTGTGCATCTCAGTGCTGTTCATGTCCCCGCCAGTGAGAAGGGGAGAAAACCAGAAGAGTAAAAGTGAGAAAACTTCTGGGTTGGGGCAAAGACAGTTTAACAGGTAAAGCAGAACACACACACACAAGCAAACAAAGCAAGGGAATGATTCACCACTTCCCATGGGTAGGCAGGTGTTCAGCTACCTCCAGGAGAGCAGAGCAACATCACACAGAACGGTGACTTGGGAAGACAAACATCACCCCTCCAAATGTCGCCCACTCCCTCCTTCTTCTACTCACTTAATATACTGAGCATGGTGCCATATGGTGTGGGATACCCCTTAGGTCACCAGGGCTCTGCTGTCCCAGCTGTGTTTCCTCACAGCACCTTGTGCACCTCCAGCCCCCTTGTTGGCAGGGCGGGACAGAAAGCCTGAAAGCTGTGCAAGCACTGCTCAGAAATAACAGAAACATCTCTGTATCATCAACACTGTTTTCAGCACAAATCCAAAACACAACCCCATACAAGCTACTGTGAAGAAAATTAACTCTATCCTGGACAAAACCAGCAAAGGGATATACTTTGCAGCATTCTCCCTGTAATTCATTGCCTGTCAGATGCATTTACTGTTTATTTACTGAGTGTTTAAGAGAATGTTTAGGACTCTCCATGATACTCACTGCCTTTGAAGCAGGCAGGATGAAGAGATTTATTGATCTAGATCCAATTCTGACACCTCCCAGTCTCACAGAAGAGGCATTAGGAGTTCTATCCCTCCCAAGCCATACTGCACAAGAGGGATACTGGACTCTACTGCCTGACCCAGCTGCTGGCCTACATCTCCCATGTTCCAACTGCTCTGGCAGTCCTCCCCATGCTCACCAGGACAGCCTGTGCTCGCACATGCTCCTTCCTCTGCAGGCAGTGCTTAGAAAATCAGCCCAGCCAGTTCCAGGGCCTGAAGTCCTTCATGTGCAGCACAGAGATGGGACTTTAATAAGGCTGACAGGACACTGCCCTGCCTCCAAGGGCAATCCAGTCTCCTTCCCCAGCCACTGCAGTGGGAACACTGTGGGTGGTGTTCACACCACTTTCTTCATGGGTCTAAATTACAGGTCTAAACCAGCAGCCTGAAATTATTAACTCATCGGTAGCTGGTGGTAAATCCTGGCACCTGTGACTAAGCAAACCCACTCCCATTGCAGCAGAGGGAGCTGAGATCCCACCTGCAGTGTTTAACCCAGGTGCCAAATTTTGTGTAAACTCCACTCCTCTCTCTGAGTAAGGTAAGCCTGGGCACATCCCTGCCAGTTCCCTGACCAGGTCCCATTGGTTTGGTCAGCCTCAGTTCATCCCCAGGAGCACAGGGGCAAGGCAGGCTGCACCACTGGTTATTAGAGTGGCAGAATGAATAATTGTCACAGATACAGTTAGAAGCCTTAAGACAAATTGCTGAGACATATCAAAATGTATGTGATGGAAGACTAAAAGGTGAAACTCTGAAAACAAAAAATTATTCTTGCCCTTAGCTCCCCTGGGCCTTATCCAGCAAATGCTTGACTTGGCTTTTCCATATAGCACTATTGGTTTCAGGAATGATGTTCACAGCATGTTGTATAGAACTCAGTCCTTATTTTATCCATCTGCATCTCTCCTCTAATTTATTGACTTCTCCAGTTCAGATGATTAGGTCAGGCAGTGCCACATGCTTCAAGTACTGAGGCCAATTAACACTCTTTCTGGGTGACCAGGATTGTGGATCGATTAAGCTGCTCCGTCCCACTGAGATTCCTTGCTGTTGCAAAGGCAGGCACACAGTCATATAAAATACATTGAAATAGAATTAATGAAAGGCAGGCCTGAATGACAGCACAAATGTTTTCTTATTTCTGGAAGGAACCCAAGGAGGGGTTTATTGGACTCCTCTTCCCAGCACTTGGAAAGAAATAACAACTGTTATTAAAAGAAAGCCTTTTGGGGAGGGGGAAAGAATTCAGTACAGCAAAATGGATAGAACCAGATAAAATAATCTCTGAACGAAATAACCCTCTTCTTCTAGAAAATGGTGAAAGTGGGAAATCATAGCAATAATAAAATTGAAACTTCTTCTAAAAAATATACACATTTAGTATAGCCCCATCTACCCAGGCAAGATGTATTTTTGAACACTATTTCAAAGCTGTACAGCTCATGTTCCTTGATTTTTTAACACTCAAAATGAAATTAACTGATTACAGCCATGTATATGACCTTGAAAAGCTGCTCTGACAATATTTCTTTTTGGAAAAAACCCCATTCCATCTTGCATGATGCAAAGAAGCACAAGAAGCTGCTGGATACCCTTGCAAGAGATAACAGGGATGGTGAAGAAATGGAGAGGGCGTTTTACCTGCTGGAGGTAACTCTCAGCCCACATGGTACTGTCTCTTTCTGAGAGTGGATCAGACCAGCCCAATCTGCCACCAGAGACACCCCTTGGACATTGATCCTATTTTTCTCATTCCCAGATGCAAGAGCTAAGGAAACAATCCACATAATCACATGAAAAGCAAACTCTCATCATTTTTTTCTGACAAAATACATTTTTAGAAGAGCATTGGGCAGTTGCGGAGCTAGCACTTCAATGGAAATGAAATTTGGATGAATAGCACCACTAGCTGCTATTCTGCATAAGAATCGCTGAATCATGGAACATTTTGAATTGGAAAGAACCTTTAAAAGTCCATGCCCCTGCAATAAGCAGTGACAACTCCAACTAGACCAGGTTGCAAAGAGCCCTCTCCAACCTGATCTTTAGTGTTTCCAGGGATAGGGCACATCTGCCACCCTTCTGGGCAGCCTGTTCCAGTGTTTCTCCACACTTGTCATTAAAAATTTCTTCCTTATATCTTGTTTGGATCTGTGCTCTTTTGATTTAAAACCACTACCTCTTGTCCTATCACTGCAGGCCCTGATAAAAGGTCTATCCTCATCTTTCTTATAATCCCCCTATAGGTACTGGAAGGTGCTTTAAGGTCTCCCTGAAGCCTTTTTTCCAGGCTGACCAAGTGCCACTGTCTCAACCTGTCTTTATAGGAGAGGTGATCCAACTCTCTGATCATTTTTGTGGCTTTTGATGCAGCTCAGGATACAGATGGCCCTCTGGGCTGCAAGCTCACACTGCTGTCTCATGTCCAGCTTTTCATCCACCAGCAATCCTAAGTCCTTCTCTGCAGGGCTGATCTCAGTCCCTTCACCCCCAGCCTGTGTTGATACTGGAAGTTGCCCTGACCCAGGTGTAAAGCACTTTGCACTTAGCCTTGTTCAACATCAGAGAGTTCCCATGGGCCACTTCCTGAGCTTTTCCAGATCCCTCTGGGTGCCATCCCATCCTTCAGGCATGTCACAGTTTGGTGTCATGTGTGAACTTGCTCAAGTCACACTGCCTCACTGTCTAAGCCACTGATGAAGACATCAAACAGCACTGGGGCCAGTATGAATGACCCCTGAGGAACACCACTTGTCACCCATCTCCATTTGGACATTTATCCATTGACCACTCCCCTCTGGATGTGAGCATCCAACTGATTCCTCATACACCGAACAGTCCACCCTTTCAACCCATATCTGTCCAGTTTAGAGAAAAGGATGTTTTGGGGGACCTTGTCAAAGACTTTACAGGAATCCAGATAAACGACACCTGTAGCCCTTCCCTTGCCCGCTGATGGAGTCACCCCATCCTAGAAGGCCACTTGGTCAGGCAGGACTTGCCCTTAGTGAAACTGTGCTGGTTGTACTGAATCACCTCCCTGTCCTCCCTGTGCCTCAGCACAACTCCAAGAGGATCTGCTCCATGATCTGCCCAGGCACAGAGGTGAGGCCAACAGGTTGGTAGTTCCCAGGGTTCTCCTTTCTACCCTTTTTAAAGTTGGGTGCAATATTTCCCTTTTTCCAGTGACCTGGGTCTTTCCCTGAGTGCCATGACTTTTCAAATATCATGGAAAGAGACTTGGCTACTGCAAAAGACTCTGGGAAGCATCTCATCAGGTTCTATGGACCTATGTATATTCAAGTTCCTGAGATCACACACTTGATCTCCTCATACAGTGGGAGGGACTTTGCTCCACCAGTTCCTGCCTTGTGGTCCACTTGAGAGGTTTGGAAAGAGACTTCCAGTGAAGACTAAGGAAAAAAATAAAAATTAAAAAAAAAAAACCAAAACACACACACAAAACCCGCCAAAAACAAAAAAACAGAAGCTCCTGTGTGTTGTGAGTGGTTCACACATGGCAGGGCCAGAGCCATGGTAGAGAGGGGAGCTGAATCACTGGATGACAGCAGTTTTTATCGGCTTTTCAGGTAGCTGGAGCCTCAGCCCTCTCAGAGAAGCTCAGCATAGGCACTCTGTACATTTTGCATTAAATGATGCTCAACTTTTCATTTTTCCTTTTGTAAACTGCCAAGAGATACTTTTCTGACACTAATGCAAGCTGAGCTGACACTGAGGTTTACAGCCTCTGAAAAAAATAATCAGTGAGAGTGCAGTCAGAAATGGGGTTTGGGAAAGGCAGAGCAAAGCTGGAGTGAAAGGCAGGCAGAGGATTCAATCTGCAGAGCAGGGGGCTGGGAGCACCAGGCTGGGAGAACACAACACATAAGACAGTTGCATTTTCCTTTCAGTTGAAAACTGTTATTTACCCAAGGGCAGCCCTAATGTCTCTGGCTCAGGTTAGCACCCTCTGTACTGGGCACAAATCCACCAGAAGGTGTGCTCCAAAGGTTAAAGGCTAACTGCACAAGAGAGATGAAAGCTAAGGAGGGAGGCAGGCAAATTATATTTTAGCTGAAGATAATGTAGAAAACCTGAAGAGGTTCCCAGTGTGACAGGCTGGGCTTGTATGACAGAACATCTTTCTGTGGGACAAGGTCCAGTTCCTAGTCTTGACTCCTCATCCTGGACTTTTCATGCATGGAAAATCCTGTCTCAACCTGGCTGAAGATCTGACATGGCTCAGTATATGTGAAGTATCCTGCTAGCACCACATTTGGGTACAACAGACCCACACAGGACAATGGGATTGCATTGTCTCCAAACCTTCTCTTGGGTGTGTGGATGATTGCCCCTGTGATCCTTAACTTCTGGCTTCTTGGACTGGAGAGTCTCTAATGCCAGTCAATTCATCTGCTTTCTGCAAAAAAGAGAGTAATTTTGGAAAGCTGAAACATGGTCTTAATTAACATGCTATTGTGGTTAATCTGTTTTACCAATCCCTTAATACAGAGAATCAATAGTTACAGACATCAAAGTTGATGAGTTCCCTCATAGGAAAAGAAAAATCTATAAAACATAGATGGTTACGCTTCTCAAAGCTGCAAATTAAAAACAATGAGTTTCACTAAACCTTACCCCAAGGTGAAAATTGCTGATACTTTAACTGAGCCTACAGCTGGCTCCTGGGCCAAAATTATTGCACAGCCCTTTGAGCAGCAGGAGGACTGGGACAACTGCCTTCATAACCTTCCTAGCTTGAATAGCACCTCAGTGCATAATCTGGTGGATTTGCTAAAATATTATTTTTCTTAGTTCAGGCCAACCAAATGGCTGTGACAGTTATCAAAATACAACAAGCCTCCAAAACTTGGTGAGGACATTTCCCAGGCACAGTATTAACTTCCTTACCTGACTTTTGCTGTGATTGATGAAAGTCAAATGTGAATCATAAGTACTTACCTGTCAAAAAAATTCTCTGCCAGGGTGCATAATGTTTTTCAATTTCAAACTGTGCAAGAAAGATGTATCTTTGCAATAATTTGGTAACTCCTTTAATATTCTACAGACTGAAAAAAACTAAAATCTGGCCAACTTCTGACTGCCCTCGTGGAGTGGAAACCCAGCCACTGGGGGTAAGAGCTTTGTCTGTCTTTGCAGTTGGTTGTTATGGTCTAGATAAGTTAAGTAGCTCTCAAACTGATTGCTCCTTTTCCACTGATAGACATGTGAGTGCAAATGGCCACGTTACTCAGTAACATGTTCTTAAATATTTTCTCACAGCAGACGTTACGCATGGATATTCCTGGTGTTGCTAGTGAGAAGGATAACTTCAGGACAACTGACTCTCTTGCCATACTGTTAGGATTCTTGGAAATATGAGATACAATTGGGTGGGCAACTTGTTAGGGCAGGTCCTTTCAGATATGGAGTCTAAACCAAATCTCAACAGATGCTTCTTTAAATGTTGGTGCAAGATGTATATGTCAGCCTCAACATGATATTCAAAAAAACCCCTTCTGTCATAGCAACGAGCTGACTTTGCATTAGAGAAATTACTACCTTGTTCTTGTGTGGAGGATGCTACAATGTGACACACATGTGTAGACAAGCTGAGCTGCCAAAACTTGTTAGTTCAAGCTGCAAATCCCTCAGCTCCTCCAGGGAGTAGCTGTACACGTGTCAGTGAAGTGCACAGCTGGACACAGCTGGACAATGGGACAGCTTAGGGTGTAAGGGAGAAAAAAGGCTTCTCCCAACCTGCACAGAATATTCAGGAACTGAGGTTTACCATATGTGTCTAATCACATTTATTTATTTATTCATTTTTTTATTTTCTCTATAGGTCTGCTACAAAAGGCTAAAAACATACTTATACTCCACAGATAATCTGAATATTGGAGCATTTGCTGTAGAGAAGAGTTGTAGTTCTGGCTCTAGGAAGGTAAATAGCCATTGACCAATAATTTGAAGTTTCAGAGCCAAAGTCTTGCTTCATTCCTTGTAGCCTCCCTACACTAAAAGCCATTTCTACAGGTAGATAAAGTCTGAGAAAAGAAGACTTAATCAGGTCAATTCATTTATGGGGCATACAATGAGACACAGCCTGATGGTACCTTTGCCGAGACATTTGGCAGGGACATTTGGCATTTCAGTGTAAAATGACAAGATCAGAGCACAATTTACCATAAAGATTTTAGCAAGCAGTTTCTTCTTATGTTCGATACTTCTCATGTAGCAATACTGAAATTTTCTAGCCTTTAAAGATTTTACATTTTCCTTGGAGAATAAATTTTACAGAGCTGCCTAAAAGCCAACCAAGAAAAGAGCAAGGAACACTGAGTAAGTCAATCCCTACTCAGAAGAGCTTTTGCAATCTCGAATACCCTTGTTTAAGACCTTTTTTCGGCTCTTGCTGTTTGAACACAGCTTTCAGTCAGGAAGCTGAGCAAACAGGTACCTCCTCTGTAAAGGAAAAGCAGTTCTGGGTGACTCAGAGCCTCTGAGCAAATAGCTGAGTTCATGGTTGGAATTCTTGCTGCTGCACAAGGGGCATTCAAGTAACATGACTTTAGCTGCCTGCCTGCCTGAGGGGACATGCAGGGTGAGTAGGGAGCAGCACCATGAATCCAGTTATCAAAGCAGACCCTTCATTGTACATCTCCCATTATCACAACTTCTGTGTCAGAAACATTCTCTCCCAATTTTCTAGTAAACCCTGACTGCTCTAGGCCTGAGTTAATGATGTGATTTTTCATCTTGGGAGGAGGCCCTTCCCAATCTGGTCAGTTTTAGTGGACTTATATAAATACTCTGGTTTTACTGGAACATCAGTATGGTGTGCCTTGATCCAGTGTTATTTCCTGTGCTCCTATGAAGGCTGAAGTCATCATGACAGCATCTGAACAGGGAGTCCCAATGGTCTATCTCGAGGGACTGTGTTGTCACTGGGGGAATTACAGATGTTCAAAATGAAAAAAGAAAATTCAAAAAATAGAGTTAAGTACCATTCCTCCTGGTACTAAGCAACAAAATTCCCAAAGGATTTTCATAAAGCATTCCCCATAATATCCATTTCTTTATCTGATTAAAAGTTCTTCTTTGTTTAAAAATAAGTCTCCCATTCTTTCAGTTTTCTAAAAATATTCACACTTCTAGCAGAGATACCACTAATTGGTGACATCTTTGTATTCTGAATCTTACTCACTTCTCATCAAATGTAGGAGTCAGGCTTCACTGACTCTTTATGTGGTGTTAAAAGCTTTACGCACTGGAAGTGCCTTCCCTGTTTTATGAAAAACAAAGCTTGTTTGCTTTTTTTCCTTTAACATGCATGAAATTTTGAAGGTCATTTCCTGCTAGGGCTCCTGACCTGCCTTATTATTACTGTTTTCATATGTTTCTGTTTTCCTTTTATAGCATCCTCTTTATAACAACTGAGAGAAGAAACTGTGTATTTTAAAGGTCTGCTGGTGAAACAAAGTCGCGTCCCTGAATAATTGAGCCCAAATTCAGTGCTGTAATCTATGTGGGCAGGATGCAGATCCATTAATTCCATTAGGAGTCCATGTGTAGGACGAACCTGTGAATAAACCCAGGGAAATCAATGATTTCTGGTGAGTTAAATTCATTGACAAGAACAGGAGTTGCATATGGAATGGAAGGGACAGCACACGCAGTTTGAAATCCTGGCCCTATCCATGTCTGGGATGGGAGCTGGAGTGAGTAGTTTAGATTCCACACATGGTTTGTTGTTTTGCTTCCTCCAAGTTTTACAGACATACAATTATTTGCACAAGTAGGACAGGACTAGCAAACTCAATAAGGCAAGATTTTGATAAAGGTCTTCTGCTAATTTAGTACCAGACTTGTAAAAAAATATATAGCCGTAGGTTGTTGAGTCTAATGAAGTGCATTTTGGAGGTGTCCAGAACTGGATGAATTAGCAAATAAGCCAAGTACCAGCAGACAAACCCAGCAAGATGCTTCACTTAGGAACTCCAGCAGCTGAGAAGAACACTGAGGAGCCAGAAGTAAATAAAGCCACAGTGAAACAGGGATGCAATGGGCTGCTAATTGCTCTGAGTTGAACAGACACAGAGCACCCTACATGGAAAGAGAGAGAAAATGGGAAATCCCTCTAAAAGAAGCCAGGCTGACATTGCCTCTGTACAGTAGAGCCAGCCATCTCTTATTAGCACTTCCATCTCTCATGCTGAGTTTTGTAGTGTGATAAAGAATTAGGTTTAGCAAATTAGGTAAGGGAAAGGGAATTTGGAAATGACACCCCCAATGATTGATGATACTAATAAGTATTGTGTCAAGGAGATCCCCTTCCCCCATCAAACCGGGCACAGGCACGCACAGCCTTGCACACTGTCTGAGCATAAACATCACTGTACACAACATATATTGAGGTGTTTGGAGAGAGGGGAATGAAAAATGTACAAAACAACCTTTATTTATGCCAAATCTGTACAATGCTGCTAAATATACACACACTATTCATCTAAGTGGAAGCATGCAAAGAGGTACACAATTTATATGCACAGAAATATGTATATTTTAAAAATCCCCCTGTGCACATATCTCCCTTTACAAAAAGATAATGGAACCAAACCATGACAGATGATTGTTAATCTTGCACTGCAGGAAACTCTAGCTCAGTTCCCTGGTTTTGCTTCATTTGAGGCAAAATTCGAACCATTCCCCTGAGGGGAAGGTGTTCTGCAGAGAAAACCTTTTTGCTTCCGTGTGTTCATTCAAACAGGAAGAACTGGCAGTGGGGTTATGGAAGGATGTGGGAAAGGAGTTGCATTTCTCTGCTTCAAATGATTCAGAGTAAAATTTGTACCTGCCTGTCACACATCAGCGCTTTAACCATCAAGCTGTACGGGGGGCCAGGGTGGCAAGACTGGCAGATGTAAAAATGAAAACATTAGATAGATAGATAGATAGATAGATAGATAGATAGATAGATAGATAGATAGATAGATAGATAGATAGATAGATAGATAATCTCCATATTTGTCCCTAGGTTGTCTACTGGGTAAACCACAGCTCACTTAAACATTTTTCCTGGATGTTTCCAAGGCACTGGGGTCAAGTGGGGAAATTCTCCATTTGAGGATCTTCACATCCTGTTTTGACTTGAGCTGGAGCCCTTAGCATCTTCTCAGCTATGGGTAGCATCTATATGCAGGCATCTTGGATAAACATAAGAGTGTGTGGAAGCCTAATAATATTTCTGTGACTGAAATAGCACCCAGTTGATAGATTTGGGTGCTGAAGGATACCTAAATACCCTTTGAAGAGCTGGACCTCTGTTGCTATGGTGATGAGAACTGTGTAAAAAGCTACATGGAATGGAATAAAATATTGTATTTAAATAGATCCATGGAGATCTACGAGTTTATTTCGTTTTTAGATTTCATACCCATGCACAGTGCTTGTGCCTGCCACAGCTTCAGCTTGCCTCTTTGGTTTGACATGTGGGATTAGTGAAATGGCAGGGCACTGTGTGCTCTCCATGCAGCCACCAGCCCATCCAGTTAACTCATAGTACAGAGAAAACTGGAAATGCTACTTTTGCCCACTCATCAGGAATGTGTTAATCACATAGGAAGTAACTGGTGAGTGGTGCTAGAAGGCTTTTAAAAAGATGGTTTAGATGTGTGTGTGTTTGTATGCATGTATTTATAGCAGACTCCTTTTTTTCAGACTAAACTGGTGGCTATTGCTACATGGATGGCTGCAAGCCTGAGATTTCAGTATTCTTCTCTCCCAAACACAGTAACAGTAAAATTAATACTGACTTCTTTCCCTAAGTATTTCTCTCTCTCTTCCCAACATTATAATCCAGAGCTGGATGGAGTCCTGAGCACACACACTAGCTGCTCAGTCTCTATGAGAATCATTTTAGAGCATAAAAAGACTTTGTTCTGCTGTCAGCTTTTCACCACTCCAGCATTCAGAGTTTCCTTCCAGCAGGTTCCCTCTGAAGTTATCCCTAGATCTTCATACCATGATAAGACATTCACAGTCAGCCCATTCAATGTAATGACCAACACATAGCTCTTGATCTTACAGCATATGGATAAAATTCTTCTGGTTCATTGATTTTTTTACAGCAGAACTTTTGCTCTCAGTTTTTTTGTTCTAGTCTACTGGTCTGAGTCTCATTTGAGAAGTTTGGAACTGCATTTCAGCTACAAAATATTCCCAGAATTGTCTAAATTACAGAATCACAGAAATGCTGGTTGGAAGGGACATCTGGAGGTCTGTGGTCTCCGTCATCCTACTCAGCTGGACAATCACTCACAGGGGGTCAGGTCTGTGGCTTTCTGTAGACTTGCAAACACTAAAACACGGAGGTTGCATGACACTTGTGGTGAGCTCTTCCAGTGCTGTCCTCTCCTGCTGAAATATGTTTTCTTAATGTTCAAACTGAAATTCCAATCTCATTTTGTGATCCTTGCCCTTCTTATAGTGCCTGGCACTACCAAGGATAACAAGTCTAACTTCCTCAGCCTCTCCTTGTGAGCCATGAGCTCCCAATCTCATGCCATTTTGGTAGCCCTCCATCAGACCTGCTGCAGTTTTCTCGTGTCCTTCTTCAGCTGGGGCCCAAACCAGAGACAAAATTGTAGATGGGGTTTCATGAGAGCCCAGCACTCTGCTCATTGCTAGCTATCAATGAGACATCAAGGCACTGATTTCTCTGCATTCCTTGAATGAAGTGGCACCCAAAAATCTGCAGGCATCACGGTCTCGAGCACCAATGCTCCTGAGGAAATTCATGTTGTATTTTCAGATGTGCCCAGAAGTTTCTCAGTTTTAACAGGTCTGAGCAGTTCAACATTCATCTTGGACATGACCCCTGTTGGTAGCCACAAATTAGGCATCTGTCTCGCATGCAGGGGAGCCTAAGCCTGTGATTCAGGAGCAAAAGACCAGATGATACACAGAAAGACTGCAAATAACTGGCGAAGTCTACTGTGACAACTCACTGCCTGCCTCCTGTCAGTGTCCCTGCAGATCTTCTCTTTTTCAGGATATTGGCTGCCTGTGACATTATTTCTTCATCCAGCATTCAAATTAGAGTGATCAGAGGCTGACCTGCAGAGTCTACTTCATCATGAATTTTTCCCTACTGATTGCATAAATAATCACAGGCAGGAAAGTGCCTTTTACATCAATACACAATTGCATGAGCTTTTGTAAGAACATAAGGAGAAGTATGTTGAGTGGTAAAGCCATGCTTGAATTGTCTTATTTATCTTGTGAGTCTAAAGGCCTGTCATCTGCAAAGTGACAAAGCTGCCTGTTTAACCTAAACTCATCTCCATTTTCTAACCTATTAATGCATTTGGAGTGCATGGGTAAACAACAGTATTTAGCATGGATGTTCTTTGTGGTGCTCTTTTCTCTGGGTTCTGGGAGAGTCTGCATATTGTGCACCTCTCTCTTTTTTTACTTTTGAGGGATTAATGGCAGAATCATGGGCAGATTCAAGGGATTAGGATGGGATTCTTTCTTAAACAAAAGAAATGTGCAAAAGCAAAGGAATAAGCAACCGGCTATCCAAATCAAAACTATGAGGTTAAGTAGGAAATAGACAAGGAATTGCCTAGAGGAATATGATGAAAAGAGGCACAGATCTGTGAAAACATGACAAGGGTAAGGTTATCAGCATCCTGCATTCAATAAAATATGGAGACTGCACTGTGAGGTCATAGTGATGGAATAATCTGCCATCTTGTCTTTGGTCTTCAACAAAAGATGGGCAAATGCAGCATGGAAGTTGCTTCCTCCTTGTTAGTGAAAATTCTGAAATAAATCCTCTCAATTTCATCCTAGTGACGTGACTTTCCAACAGATGAGTGAAGGTCAGAGGAAGGAAGATTGGAGTCTCTGTTTGGTTATGCAGTTGGGGTAGCAAATAGAGAAAATGAGTCACAAGCTCTATTATTAAACATAGATGTCTTTCCATTTCCCAGAAAGTGGTCTTTATACATAGGCTCTGCAGCCACTCAGCCAGCTGGCACAGGAGCCTGAGACACCTTCTGAGCATTCTTTCATGTCACTGTGGCAGAAGTTTCCTCTGTTCCCTGCTCTTCTGGCAGAGCCAAGGAGCCTGCTTGTGGCTGGCCAGAGTCTCTTCCAGCTTCAGATCTGTTTTCAGCATCACAGCTGGGTCCTGCTGCTACCAGAGCTAATTAGAGTCTTGCAGGTCACTGCCTTCATGAAGAAGTTTTTGTTGTTCTAGTACTGAGTACCCCATTCCTTGGCTACTGGCATTTATCCTGCTTTCAGCACAGAGCCCTAAAGCTCCAAGACACCAGTGAAGACAGAGTCTCAGCACAGTAATTAGGCTGAAACACAGAAGAAAAGCAATCCATTTTCTCCTGTCACAGCTAACATCAGTTCTTATGTGCTGTCTCCCATCCCAGATTGCTGTGCAGTACATGCAATGGTAGCATGCTGTAATTTAGGCGTTTGGGTCTAGTTTGTTGCCTGCCTGCTAGATGGGAAGCTCTGCTGGAAGGTTTGTGGGGTGGATCTCCCAGAAGGATGACGTCTGTTCACCTCTCAGAGGGAAGTTTCACAGGCAAAGAGGGCAAGCTCACAGCTCACTGCTCTGGGGGGCAGCCCCCAGCTCTGTGCATCCCCTCACAGCCGGCAGGGCTGCCCCATCATGTTCTCACATTGGCTTAGCTAGGACACTAAACTTTCATTGCTTCTTCTCTCCCCCCACATTAATTTTCTTTCTCTTCAATGGTACGGACTGGTTGCTATGAGGTCCAAAGGTCAGAGTGAATGCAAGGAAAGCAGTCAGACCACAGGATGTGTAGTGAGGACATTACATTTTAGCAGACTGTGAGCTGAAGGCGGAGCTGTCTCACAAAATCCTTACCCGAAGAAGTACTTGGGCTATGACTCACTGGGGGATAACAAAGCAAAACAGACTCTGGTCTTAACCTCTTCCTGGGAACATTTAACATTAAAACCCTGTGTGTACCAAGCAAAGATCAGCCCAAAAGAGAGATGTTGTACCCTTCCATACAGTATTTGTGGTGCACCGTTAAGACTGTTACACTTATCCGCAAAATGTTACATCAAGAAAATCACAGAATCATCAAAGAATCATGGGATGGTCTGGATTGGAAAGCACCTTAAGACAATCTAGTTCCAAACCCCCTGCCATGGGCAGGGACACCTTCCACTGGATGAGGTTGCTCAGAGCCCCATCCAACCTGTCCTCAAACACTTCCAGGGGTGGGAAATGAACACTGACTACTTCATCCTGAGCACAGGTAACATTAGTAAAAGACTAGCAAGGAAAGAGGAGGTCTCTGTGAAACCTTTAGATATGCAGTGAATATCCAAAGAGGAAATCTTAGTGCTATGGTAAAACAAGGATTAGTCTGATGACAACTATCTAGTTAGGTATGAAACAAATCCCATTCTCAAAGAGGCAAATGTAAAATGCTGTTTTACTGATCAACTTCAGTGAGATTTACCAAGAGTTATATCCATGCAGCATCTAGAATTAAGCCCTTTGTGCTTAATTTTCAGGAAAGGTAAAAACCTTTTTGAATAATCAAAATATGTGAATATGGATTGCATGCTGTGCTGGAGCCTTTGGAACTTGATTCACTGGGGTGTTGAAGGTGTCCAACTGCTGCAATTTGTTCTAACTTCCAAACCAGGCATCTTCCAGACCTCCTTGGTACCCAAATTACATAGATACCACAGCTCCCCTCCTGTACAGAAATCCCCGTGGCACCTGAATTTCAACTACTGCTGCTCCCTATCTCTGGCTCACAACTCAAACATTTCCCTGCTTGCTGAGCTCATGGGACCTGAGCTATTCCATGCTGCAATAAAAACATAAATATTCATTAAGTCACAGGGAACAAGAAGCTGTAAAGAGTTGATTCTGCAGCCTTGAGGACTGGATCCTTACCTGCACTGGAGGAGAGGCAGGGCTGGCTCCCTTAGCCTGTGAATGCTGAATTGCAAATGCAAAGGAAAGGGCTCCTATTAAACTGGGAATAACTTAAGGGATTGACTGAGACAGCTACATCCTACCTCACTCAGTACCCTGCTGGTAAAAAAGTTTCCAGAAAGAGGGAAGATCTAGCTGTGTGTTTCATTCCCCAAACAGACAAAGCAGGGATTTTGTCTCAGGGATTCTCAGGACTGGTAAAAGGGTGTGTAGTGGGGAGGAGTGTTTGGCTGCATGTTGTGAGAAGATGCAGGGAGCTTGAGGGAAAGCAGGCTCCAAGGATGGCTGCAGGACCTGCTCCTCTGGGAAAGAGAGAAAATTGGTCAGTGAAACAGTTATCAAGCAACTCAGAGTCATCAAATTGCAGGTGAAGGTCTGTCTGTGCAAGCTCAGTGCCATGGCACTAGGCAAACTTGGCCAGTGCAAACTTTGGTATTTAGGCAATTAAATATCTCCTGTAAGGGGAGAGGAGAGAGTTAAAAAATTTCATTTGGACTTAGTGAATAAAATGGCTGTTAGTATCCTGAGCTGTCCTTGTAAATCCAGCCCCAAGGCTGTTGCTCCTTTTTTTTTTTTTTTTTAACCACTTGCTTCTTCTCTCCAGGATTTTCTAAAAATAGTAAGCATAATAATACAGGGGGAAAAACACAAGATCCAAAGACCCTACAGGGCAGAGCCAACAGCACACAAATGATCACTCTCTCCCCTGACTGCATGGCAGGCAGTTATCAATGTCAGTCTAATTTCCCATCTCCACTCTTGTGATATCAGCTAAACAAAAGGGGCCAAGCAAAGCCCTGGTGTCACTCCAAGGAAGTTGTTTGAGCTACCTCAGGCGTGGGTTTGCCCAGTACATTTGCCAGTGTGATGTATGCTAATGTGCAGGCATCTCCCTGGGAGCATCTGCACCTGGCCTGTGGTCCTGACCAAGTATCTGTCCGTCATTGCATTTCTCTACTTGTGTTTTGGATTCCTATGAAAATACATTCTTGCCTCTTTTGTTTAACCTTTGTCTTCCAGTTTTTGTCTGCCTTGTGAGTTCTGCCTAATTAGGAACCTTTCAAATTCCCTTGTGGTCTCGAGTTTTCTCAGGCAGAATTTGGAATTAGTGCATTTTTTTTGTGGCTAGTTTTCAGGGCCAGGTTCATGCTTTTAAAGTGCTAAAATAACAATTAACAATACTTTGCACTTCCATACAATTTCTTTTTCCTCTGGGGATCTGAAAGCACTTTATAAGCAGCAATTAATTAAGATTCAACATTATGAAGGGAGGATGATGTAGGGACACATTTCCACTGTAGGAATGCAGCCATCTCTGGGCTACATTGTAATAACTGGTTTAAGAGAGTTACTGCAACATATTGAATACCAGACAGAAGGGTTTAGGCTGTAAGGTAAAAAACCAATACAATACCCAGCTGCGTGTTCAAAAGAGATTTATAGAATCAGAACGAAATTCCAGAAAAGAAATTTGGCTAGAAATTAATGAGTCCCCCGCCTCCCATCCATGGCCAGAAATGCAGCTTCATGTCTCGAATAGAAGCAACCAGCCCTGATAATAGACTCAGAGTGGGCACTTTGGCCTTACGGCTCCCCACACATGGTGCTGGGACTCGGGTTTGGTCCTAAATCAAGAGGAAATAGTGCCACCTACTGAACCAACACCCCACCAAGGACCAGAGCTCAGGGTGATTTTCCTGCCACCAGTAATACTCACACCCGGCATGTAAAATCCAGCATGTTTGTTGAGTGATGTATATAAAATAAATATGCAAAGGAAGACAGACAGACAGACAGACAGAGACTAGAATATTCAGTATGCCAGAAAAGGTGCAAACTTGGGCTTGTGTAATTATACTACTTTTTTATTACAGTGAGGAGAAAAGACCTGAGCATGGAGTGAAGCACCAGCTGTAAGCTGAGTATTTCAAGGCCCCGCAGTATCCAGCAGTCATGTCTTGCCTTTACTCCCATAGCCTTCAGCATATTAATGGAGGAAAGAGTGTTTATTATTTTCAACACTCCTCCTCCCTACAAGGATAGTATTAATGACGTAAGGAAGTAAACAATTCACTGAGCCACAAAGCTCTAACCGTTATTAATTTCCAAGGAACTATCCTCACACCAATCTAGGAACTTGAATGTTGAAGAATGCTGTGAATAAATATGAACACAGTCACACGCTGGTTTACAAATACCAGGCATTGGTCCAGTTTGTCAAAACTGCTCCTTTGCAACAGTCACGTATTTGGATGCTGACAGCTAAATCCACACAGGTTTAGCCTGAATCTTGCCCAGGCTCTCTGCTGCAGTTGCTGATACAGGCAGAGTGGTTGGGGCTACTGATCCTACAAAACCCCAAGAACAGAGAAATAGGCACCTACACCTTCCCTGTTTTCAGGTGAGTCAGGACTTCTGATAGCATCAAGGTGGTACAGTCATTTCTCTATTGCTTTATGGCTGCAGATGCTGGTATAGTTCAGCATCACTGGGTGAAAACCAGGAGAAAGCCATGGTAAAACTCCTGTATCCCTGATGAGTGCCTGGATCCTGGCTGCTGCATGGTTCCCTCCACCTTAATGTCTCTTCCATGTGACTCTTGACAGGTAGGCTGTACCATGGATTGGCTTGAAAAGAGCTGGTGACTGATCTCATCCAGGATGCAGCAAATCAGGGCACTCTGGAGATCTGGGAGAAGACATTTCTATCTCCATCAGAGGAAAGCGGAGAACTAGATATTCCCCATCCTACATCAGTGCTCTAACTGCTGCCACATAGTTCATGATATAAATGGCACAACCAGTACCAGCATCCTGCCTTTAGAAAAGGGTGATCCAGCAGATTTCAGTCATGAAGACTAACTAAACTAACATTTCCAGTGGTTCACCTCTTCTTCCCTTGTACCTCACAAATGAGAGAGACAGAAGCAACCTCTGCAAGTCTATAGTGGCTTTTGCCAGTCCCTAAAATTTCAGCCTTGCATGCAAACTAGACCATTTGGATTCAGGCCACTTTTATAGATTCACAGAATCATAGAATAGTTTGAGTTGGAAGAGACCTTTAAAGTTCATCTAGTTCTACCCCTTGCAATGAGCAGGGACATCTTCAACTAGATCAGGTTGCTCAAAGCCCCCTCCAACCTGACCTTGAATGTTACCAGGGATGGGACACCCATCACCCCTCTGGGCAGTAGTGTCCATTACCCCTTGGTGGTACCTCATCAGATATTTTTGTGCAGTGCCAGGAGGACTAGAGATCAGAGAGCTCTGCAAAATCTGGGCAAAAGCTGCAATTAGAGTGCAAAACCAGCTCAAGGCTGATTCTTACTACAGGTAAAATTCAATTCTGCAAAAGCAAAGAAAATCTTTAAACGAAGAGTGCAGAAAAAGCTCAGAGACACCAGTTTAGGGGAAGATTGCTATTTTAATTTCTCTCTGGGTGACTGGACCATCTACCTGGACACTTTGTAAGTGGGGAACCAGAGATGCTGGATTAGGTGAGAGAAGGAAGGGACAAGACTGGAAAAGAAAACTGGATTTCTTTAGTTGATGCTGAGGAGGGGGAAAGGCAGGAGATGACACCCAGATAAGTAACTATTGTCTCCTACAGTCTCTGCCAGCAGCTGTGCAGACAGGGACTGGCCAGGCTGGGGACTGGGGCAGTGCTTTGCCACAGCCCTTGCCCAAGCAAGGCAGTCTGCCAGCCACTGCTGCTGCAGGGAACCACCAGCTGTGTTTGTCTGTAAAGCTGACACTGGAAGTATGAAAATAGAGGGATGAGTTTCTATCTTGGGGCACAGTTTTTCCCAAAATCTTTGTGTTAGCGCAGGGATTCATCCTGCTGGAGTCTTAGAGAATTACGGGACCCTCGTAAGGAAGCTCTGCTGCATACTGTGGCTGCTACCTCTCCTTTTCAACCACCACCATCTGAGCTCACTTATCGACCTGTTGGGAAGGGAATTCAATTTTTCTGAAAGGGAATGGCTGGTTTCATTTTCTTATATATGAATCCACATTTGATTGCAAGCTGTTTGTACGTGGTACTGAGCACAGAGGCCTTAATCCTCACCAAAGCCCCTGGGTGTGCCTTCACTACAGGAACAAATAAAAATAGTGATTGCATTAGGTATCCATTCATCAAACTGGGATGCCAGGTAAGGATGTTGCTTCTTATTGTCCCTCTCTAAAGCACCATCTTCAAGAATGAAAATAATTTCAAATAATAATTTCAATTAAGAGTTGTTCAAAGCCAGACACACTTAAGGGCAGGCCATCAACTTTCCAGCACCAATTAACGTATTGATAAAGCTTCTGGAGTAGTGACATTAACAGCATTATCTTACAAAGATACCTGCAGGTAATATCAACCCAATTACTATTGAATCTGAACTAGGGGAACTGGTCAGCCTGCCTTAACAGAATTACCAAGATACCTTGAATTATTTTTACTGATATGGAAACTTATATTAGAACAAAGCACTGGGTGATACATATTTGTCTTTGTTGAGCAAAGCTGAAGCACAGATGTTCCCCAGGCCATTCTGGCCTGCCTTGGTGATGTATTCAGAGCTCTGGATGTTTCAAGTAAATACATCCTTAGCCACACTCCCTCTGCTGTCCCTACTGATTTTGATTAAAGGAACAGACCTCTTAAAGCAAAGGGTTATTCACCTACAGAAAGGTGATTTATATCTGTAACACCACAGCCAGGGAGGAGGCTTAGAAAAAAGTTGGGATGTCAGAAGGATGTGCTTTTATGAAGGTATGGATTGGAACAAGGCATTCATCCACTTTTACTCCTGTAGCAAAACCCTTTTGCCAAACCAGTGTTTAACATCCTTTGGACATACTCCAGACAATTCAGAGATGTGAGCTTCAGGGTGAGGAGAGTGGGGAATGGAATCAGACAGGGACAGTCACAGGGCATTTTGATGTAAACAAAGGGAAAGGATGCTGAATGAAAGTTAGGCAAATACTTCTAGTTTCTCGAAATTTGAGTGTGCTCTTTAAATGGTTCTTTTAAAATCTTAATGTGCCCCAGCCTTGCTCTGTCACTTTTTCACTTAATCCATATATGTATGTATGTACATATACAAATATATAATTTTTATTATTAATTGACTCATTAAAGAAACAAAGGACCAAACACCATACAGAGTGAGTAATCCTACTCAGAGACATTGCTTTCCCTGTTTCTCTTGCTTTGGTAGATTGTTATATTGTACAGACATATCTTCTCACTGTTTTCTCTTAATTATCCTTAATTCTATTAAACAGACAAACATCAACTGCAAATAATGCTTGCTTAATTATGCAGTGTTGGTGGTTGATACTGTATTAGTACCAGCTTTTCTTTTAATATTTTGGCAACACATAAATGAAACTGTTACAATATGTTTAAATAACCTCTATCAGAGTAATGGCCATGAATCCACTGCATGCACAGTAGCCTCACCTCTGCAGGGATGGTGAAAGGGAGCAGTTCCCATCCCAAATGAGCTTCCAGATGTCCTTATTGGATATGGATCTGACGGCAGGAGGCTAGCAAATGGTTGCCAGGTGACCCTGGAGACAGGTAGGAGGTGCTGCCTTGTAACACAAAACAATCATTTTCAAAATAAAGCAAAAATTCCCTGGGTTTTGTCATCATTATTATTTGTAATTGCTTCTGAGGATGGAGAAGGCTGGTCAGAGCAGATGGGGCCAGCATATATAATGAATGACACAGTACATTGCACAGGAACCAGAGGTAGCTGAGAGTAATAGGGCCCCAGGACTGTCACTACTGCATTAGGGACAAACAGGACCACAGAGATGCAGTAAAAGATGCAGCTAATTCACAAGGACATTGTCATATGATGGACAGCATTTTTTACCTGCAAACACAAAAAATCTGGCATAATCTGCAACAGCCACTCTTTACCTGTGCCATGGTATACCTGGTCTGGCCTTCCAAGGGTCTAGGATCTTCTTGAGTTTGGCTTTGTGTGTCATATTTTCCATGGAATCTGTAATTAGAAACAGAGTAACTTGTTTATTTTGAGCATTTCCAGGAACAGACCTAGGAGTAAAAACTTGGTGATAGGAGATTTCTTTTGCTAGATGCTTGACTTTGCTTTATTATCTTTATTGTCTTTTCCTCCTATGTGCTGCCCATGCAGAAGTGGCACATTTTCCTGTTGTTATACAACAGCTAAAATAGATCCATGAGCTACATCCCCATTCCAGAGGGCACAAAACACCTGAGGGTGGTTCTGTGCCAGCATCCAGGTAATGAGAAGAGCTGAACCACCTCCTAGGCTGGATAGCAGTTGGCCCAAAGGAAGGTTTGGAAGCAACTAGATAGAACTAGGCTTTTACAGTGAATTGGTCAAACTCTTTCAAGTAGATTTGTCCACATGATAATTTATAGAGGTCCTGCTTGAAGACATTGCATTTGCTCAGAATGAGACTATAGAGAGGATTTGGCCCTTGATCTATCCAGTATACACCATTCCAAACATCACAGGACAGGTGCAGTTCTCCCTCCAGACCCATTTAAATGGGATGGGCAAAATAGATCTCAAGCCAGTTCTGGCCCAGCTTGAAATGGGAGTTTGGACCAGGTGGTCTCCCCAAGGCCCTTTCGATGTGAACAGTGCTGGAGTGGTGCAGGAAGAAACGTGGGCACCCTGAAGCCCATTCAGAGCTCTTGAAGCATCCTAAAACTCTTATTGCCAAAAGTGCGGGAAGTAGAGACCCCCTTCTTTGCTGTCTCTACCCTGAGGCTCCTGATTGAACCAGTTAAGAGCCTGAAACACCTTCAGGGTGCAGAAGCGGCTCCCTGCACTCACATGGGTGAGTCACACAGGCCAGAGACAGCTCCCGCCAACGTGGGATTGGCACAAAAGCTGAATAATGAAGAGATGTTTACGCCGCTGCGGCTGCTGCTGCTGCTGCCTTTACTCCGGGACTCATTTTATTCTTGCAGGCTCTCAGACAGTCACCATTCATGCACAGGTGCAACCATAAAGGGGCCAAATGTGGAAGGCAGGGTGTGACTAAGCCCAAAAATGAGCGACACAAATGCATTATTCATGCAGAAAGCCTACAATGCTCCACAATTCCTTTCTTCAGAGCAGATCACTCTGCTATCAGCATCAGCTACACGATTCTTCATTTCTGACACCTGCCTTTGTTCCTTTTCTACCTCAGAAATGAGGTGACCTGGGTATTCGCATGAAATGGTTGCTCAGGACAAATTTTCCAGCAATGCCAGAGAGCAGCCTGGGGCTTTTAGGGAGTAGCAGTGACACAAGTGACAACAGGGTCCAGCCATCTTATGCCATCTGCCCCTTGAGAGGAGTTCGTAGGTTGTCAGGAACTTTGCAAAGAAATATGTTAGAGGAAAAGAAAGGTGTAAAAAAGAGAGGAAGAGGAGACCAAAGAAAGCAAAAAGGGAAAGTGAGGATGGGAATAAACTTCCAGTCAACATAAAAAAAGATGGAAACTTGACTACTTTGTGGAAAATAATAGGGGTTTTAACAGTTAAAAGGTTTTAAAAGGTCATTATGCATTTAGCAGCAAAAGAGCAATATGAATTTCTGAGCAGCAACATCTGGAAGATCAAAAGAAATCATACTTCAATCAACATGAAAATCTCTGCTCATTACACACAATCATATTTAGTTATTAATAGACACAGGCCAGACACTGACATTTTGCACATTTCATCCTATGATGCACCAGGGACACTTCTGGCATTTGGTTTATCATTTTCATCAGTGTCATGGAAAGAGTGACCGATATGACCCCAAAAACTCTCACACTGTCAGTCATCGTAAGTGAATTTATCAACACATACGAAATCGGAATCCACATGAGAGTTTTAACTGTTTGCATACTAAATTACTTCATTCTTCACGCTTCAAAAAAAAAAATCAGTTTTGCATAATAAATAATGATAAGGGCCAGCAGACAATTATATAGGTGGAAACAGTATGCAAAATACTTGGAATTCAAATTTGATGTGTGAATATATCTAGAAGTTGCTTAAGTAATCAGCTCAGCAGCTGTATTACCCATTGTTAGAGCTTAATACAAAAGCTCTTCAGCTTATATTAAAAGCAGCCCAACTTAAACTGCAGTTGGCACATGTCCTATTAGTATTTTCGTTTTGTTAGAGAGCTTCCAACTGATTCAGATGTGCAATTAGGTCAATATTAAAATTAAATGGTCTGTTGTTTTAATTCGGAATATGAAGAGGTTTTTGGGAGGAAGGAGTCAGTTCAAAAATATTATTGACTCCAAGATGAGCACAAAAGGAGAGAGCTGTAAGCCAGCAGCCCCAGACTAAATCTCTACCTTGTGGTGTGAGAAGGAAGCCTCTTAGCTGAGAATCATTTGCTAAACTGGCATATTCGATTTCATGACTGATTTTTGTGTGTAATAATTGCATTAAAAAAATAATGAGAGTGGATTTCTTTTTAGTTTTACCAATCACTATGGCAAACATGCTGAGACACTTCAGACAGAAATGTGATTTTACTTCTAATGACAATTATTTTTGGACTGAATTGTAATTTAGTTCGTTAATTAGATCTGTCACTGCATTTTCTAACTCGGTTATTGCATCCTTTGATGATTTTACCAGAATTATACTTCTATTTCTGCCACTTTGCATTCTATGCTTTAATAATTCTTCAGACAAGTATGCTAGGCAGTTGATTACATTTTGTGGCAGCACTAATGTAAACCCTCTCCTGTGTTACATTGATTCAAAAATCATGCTGGTCACTGAACCAACACACTAAACCAATACCACTCTGAACGAGTGAACTGCTCAGAGGAATTCAGCCAGGGACAGATTGTGGACATGCTTTTTTAGTCATTAAATGGATATAAACAGCTACAAGCCATTGTAAATGGAAACAAGATTTTAAAAAAATACCTTGAATGTTCTAAAACTCATTTAGTTATCAGCAAAATGAGACCTTATCTACTAAATTATTTCAGGGCAAGTTAGCATAGCATTATTATATATTAATGAACTGACATATTGCTAAAGATTTGCCATTTCAACAACTTTAAAAATTAGATTGTTTTTATATGAGGTCTAGCTTTTTTCTGACCCAGAACTGTGGGTGTAGATAACAATTCACTTTTGAAATAAAAACAAAATTATCAAAAGAGTCATGTCCACAAAAACTCCAGCACTTGCAAGCTACTGATTCCTCCTAGAGTCTCACTGTGTATCCAGACATCTGCCAGTCAGGTGCTGTGTGACAAGGATTACAAGACAAAATCCTGATGCTGAAAATACCCACCACTAAACATAGCTGGTACAGCAGTGAGCAGCCCCCTAGACCTTGCTGGTTGTAATTCCACTGTCTGCCCAGCGCAGGAGGCAGCTGGTACATGCCCTAGAGCCCGGGCAGGACAGGGAATGACTGCAGTTTCCCTCCTCTCTTTGCTTGCTCAAAGAAGAAACATTTGCTCTGTTTCTTTTCCTGGAATGAAGCTGCTTCTGTCCTCTCTGTCATATAAGAGAGAGATCACAGAGCCAGAACTCCACAAATTATCAAATTCTGCCTGCCATCTCCTTATCCAGTTCAGTCCCATCCCTAAGAAAATGTATTTGAGAGATGATTTTTATTGAACACGTTCAATGACAACACATTCAGATTAAGAGCATTTTCATGTTTATTGTAGGGTTGGATTTTTTCAAAGTAATTATCAGGCCCTAGGAATATATCTTGTGAATCCAGCAATGAGTCATTTGGCTGTAGGGATGCTATGAATGTCTTAGTAGTGCACTACAGGACTTCCAGGACACAAGGACCACATAATCACTTCCCAGTAGTCTTCTTCTCGCATTTCATTTAATTCATCTGAGTGGGCTCAATTTTCAATCCACTAAGCAACAGCAGAGGGTAAAAATATTTGTAATTCTAATAGCTGATTTGTAATTATTTCTTGACCTCCATGGATTTCTTTACTGTAAGTGGATGTTTTGTTGAAATTTTGGCCTGCAAAACAGAAAAGGATGTTAAAAGTCTCTATAAACCTGGAAAATAGAGCTATGGTCATGTGCTAGACTCGTGGTTGGAAAGGCCTTGCCAAGGTAGGAAGGAAACACTGAATCAACACAGCCCTATGAGGAGCCTGTCCATTATTCTGTAGTCCAGCACTGAAACTGAGCACTAACTTTCTTTCTTTAAATCCTCTCCCATATGGTTTTTGACCATTAAAGTGCACTTCCAAAAAACTAGACTTTATAATAATAGATGTGAATCTGAACTGTTAAAATTTCCAAGGATTGTACTAAAAATAACCAATAATTTCTTACAAAGGTGATTTCCAGACTGGGGGACACATCCCAACCAAGGAAGGCTGGTGGAGATGAGTTCATGGGCTTGGAAGTGGAATTGCAAGAGGATGCCTGGGAATTTCTGCCTTATCATCTCCACAGATTTTTGTCATGTTGTCATGGTTTAATTTGGGCAATTTACCTCCTCTACTATTGTAATGGGTTTGACCCATGGCTTCCTCGGTAACCAGGGTTTCCAAGGAATTGAACTTAACAAGTATTCCACACGTGTTTTTCCACGTAAGAGAGGGGGAGGAGTGGTTCCTGTCCCTTCTCTCTTCTGGCCTTGCCTGCTTCTGGGAGTGAGCTCGGAGGTAGCAAGGAGGAACCTGGACAGCCCCTGGGGTTCTGTTGGTCTTCCTAGCCCGGGTGAGATTGTTTCATGTTTCATTGTTTCT
>JAWWEV010000083.1:7913367-8008051 GCA_035583235.1 Hafferia zeledoni | reverse complement strand
TTATAGATATTAGAAAATATAATTTCTTTTTAATTCAGTTCAGTTTCTTTTGAGTTCGTTTCTTTTCAGTTTTTTTTTCCCTTTTGCTGGGAAGGTTCTGGGGGGGAGGGAGGAGACAGTCCAGGATTGGTAAAAAAAACTGGGCCAAACCTGAGACAACTATAAATGTTGTTTAACCCAAGAGATACTCTTAGTTTTCTTGAACCAGGTTTTTTCAACTGCAGCAAACATGTCATGCAAAATACTGATATTGTGCTCTCTGGAGAGGGTAAAAGAAGAGTGGTTGAAGAGACAAGAAAGAAAAAATAAAGCACATGGGCATGTGGAAAAGGTGGGATATTTGGCCAATTCTATCAAAATTAGACACTGAACAAAACAAAGCTGCTAAAAGTATGAAGCTGTAGGAGCACCATATGAGCAGGGCAGGAGGGGGGTGGATTTGAAGGACAACAGCAAAAAAAAGAATTACTGATCTTTTAACAAGCACTATTTATACCTATTTAAAACTTTGCAAAATTATGTGCAGAACTTCAGGTGGAGGGAGCAGTAAGAGCTCCTTTGTGCTGAAGTAATGCCACACATGTTTCTTGGATCTAGTAAGGTGCTGGCCTTTGTCCCCACAAGCACTTTCCTCCTGCATGCCCTGCTCTAGACTCTGGTAGGTCACATCAGAGCATTAATTCAGTGAGGACTGGACATGCTCTTCTCCTGGAAGAGAAAAAAGCCCTGAGAAATCCTGGGGTGTGGCATCCACACTGGGTCAGTAATTGAGTGGAAGAGGGGAGGAGGGGGGAAAGGAAGAAGAGGGCTGTCAGGCAATCAGGACAGCAAAGAAGTAAAAGCGGTTGTCTCTTGGCATGGTGACATCTGGTCAGGATGCTTGTGGAGCAGCGGGATTCATGTAGGTCAAACAGCCCAGGCTGCTGGAGGCCTGAAGCAAGGCAAGGTGGGCTACTGTGGGAGGACTGTCAGGAGGGATGTAGTCACTCTGAAATAGAAATGCCTCCGCACAAAACTTGTACCACTGCAACTCACTCCGAAACAGAGTCATGCTGCTTCCAAAGTGGTTTAATTAAAGTGGAATCAAAATGTCAGCTTACAAAAAAAGAAAAAATAAAAGGGGGAAAAGAAAACAAAAAGAACCTTTGTATGAAGACATAAGGCATCTGATGCCAAAAAACCACAAAATTTACAGGGGAGGGGGAGGAAAAAATATCCCAACTTTTCCATCTTGCCAAAGATCTTTCTCGCTGGAGGGACTTTCAGCTGAATAGTTGCCACTGCCGGCAGCTGGAGTTGCAAACTGAGCAGGGCAGCAGCAGGGTTCTCATTCTCTTGCCTTGCTGACCAAGGACTCTGACAATCCAGCTCATTATTTTCAAAGGCACAGGTCAAAGCAGCATTCCCAGTGCTTGCTGGGCTCACATTAGTCCATTTACATCATTTGTACCTTCCAGTGGCTGCGATTCTGGCAGGGACCAGCACAAAATCCATCTTGGAAAGGAGGTTTGAAGAGTGGCAGCATCGTAAAGCACTTCTGTTTTTGCTCTGCAGGGGGAAATGCGATGAGAAATCCGGCACAAGGCTGCACCCAGCTGCAGCTTTGGGGGAGTGGAGTAAGGCATGAAAAGGAAGAGCTTCACTCTGAGTGCAGAAGTCAGGGGTGCCCTTTTTCCACTGAATGTTTGCAGCAGATTTATGGACACTCACATGCACTTTGGAAGGGGAACTGAGGAAACTGAAACTGTGATTGCTGCTTTTGTCCAGACTGGCTTGGGCATCTGGGCAGTTCCTCAGCTGCAAACAGCACCTGCCTTCACTCACCCTCATGCACACCAGAGGCAAAGGTGCAGGCAGCAGCTCCAGAGATGGTTTTGGTAATGGCACCTCAATGCCAGACCAGGGAAAATCAGTTCATGACAGGAAGAATCTCAGAACACCTGCAACAAAGATATTACAGCTTTTCTAGTCTAAAAGCAACAGTAAATAAAACAACAGTAAATAGTAAAATTTTCTCTGAGAAGTCTCACTGTGGAGCAAACTGTTATGCCTGAGGTATAAACCCAAGGAATTAACAACACTACGAGGGAAATGATAATAAAACCCATACTACAATAGTGCTATGGGGAATGTCTAATTCTGGGAGATGTTTTTCCCCTTGTCTTGTTATGGTTCCTCACTTCCCAAGTCAGAAATAAATATATAAGTTAAACAAAATAAAAATGCCCAGCTAATTGTGCAGATGCATAGTTAATAAATTACTTAATTTTACCCACTTAGCTTCAATAGGAAAGAAATGCAACCTGACAGTCAAGGTAACAATATCTTTCATTCACTGTAGTGTTTGAAAACATCTACTTTTTTAAATAGCATCTGCATTCAGTTAATTGATGCTAATGTTTTTGCTTAATTTGGTTTCAGAAAGATTGTATAACATCTAATAGGTAAACCGTGCACCCTGGGTAAAAATAATAGTGACATTATACTTCTGGTAAATATTAACAAATTTTATTAAAAACAAATATATATATTTGTGGATAGATTGATTAAAGGGGTACTTAGCTGTGAAAATTTGCTTTGGGCTGAAAGTTGATGAAAAAATCATGTGCTTATGACTCCAATGCACACACTGCTACAAAACATTGAGCTGTGAGGTTTGTTTTATTTTAAATCTGAGATTCCCATGTTAATGGCTCCCCGGTATGCATTAACATAATGCAGCATTAAACAAGCTATGCTACACTGCCTCCACAACACACTGCTGTCCATCAGCAGGGAGCTGGGCACTGGGGACCTGATCTGCAGCTCTGTGCAGGCAAAGGCTGATCTGCTTGTTTTCACAGGCTTTCCTTTCACCTGCAGCATGAGGAGGCACCTGCGCCCTGACAGCGCAAACGTTAAGTGCCGCTGAGCAGGTTGTGCTGGTCTTGCTGAACCTCTTGCTCAACACACATTATCCACATATAAAGGCAAGGGCGGCTCAATCTGACTCAAGAGCCAGACCAAACTGAGATTTGACCTTGAGGATGAAGAATCAAGGCCAGGTTGCTGGATCCGTGACCACTATAGACAGCTTGGAATGGAACTTACCTATCCTGATGTTGCGAGGGATGGCAGCAAGCACACCTTCTCCAAGACC
The DNA here is from genome assembly GCA_035583235.1 of Hafferia zeledoni. Taxonomy (NCBI): domain Eukaryota; kingdom Metazoa; phylum Chordata; class Aves; order Passeriformes; family Thamnophilidae; genus Hafferia; species Hafferia zeledoni. Next base: position 8,004,912 of record JAWWEV010000083.1, on the reverse strand, counting down.
TGTGCATCCACAGCCCTCAGCATCTTATAGACCCTTCCCTGCAGCATCAGACGTGCTCTTCAAGGCATCAGGGCCATGACTCTTATACAGCAAACCGCAACCCTGTTTGTTTTTTCTGCTCTTATAAGGGCAGACTTCTAAGAAGGAACCAAAGGAAAGCAGAGATCCAAACACATGGTACACGCAGCACACAAGCCTCAGCTGCATATGAACATATCATAGTGTGGTGTTTTCCAGACTAGAAGAAAATGAGGGATATTGGGGGCTATTAGAAGGTTTGGTAACAAAATCCCACACTGTGTATTCATGGAAGGTTTTTGGGAAGGACTTAAGGAAAACTTTCAAGTAAAGCTCAGTGCAAGTACTGATATTCTCAAACATAAGTATGTGCTTAGGTTTTGGACTAGGTCCAAAGCTGTAAAGAAATAATATCCACAATAATGCAGACCGCATGCCTCTCCATAAGCTATATTGAGCTACTACAGTTGATGGCAAAACTGCAATGGTAAAATGTCCCTGTTGTGTACAAATGTACACTCACTCACATATTTATATAGGTATATAGATATATATAAATACACATACATATATGTGTATACATATACATGTATATATGGGTATATACATATGTGTGTGCACAGCATCTACAAACCAAAGATCTTAAGATGCTCTCAACAGAACTTTCATGACTTAAACCATCTACTCTGAGCTTTATAGATAATGGATTTTTATCTCACTATTGGCTCTGAAAAAAATGCCATTGAAATAACTGTCTCTTTCCAGATAGGTTTGTTAGTTATCAGTAAAGAGATAAATATTTTTAAATCATTGTATCAGGTGAAACAAAATGCTTCATGTATCAAAATAATTTCTTTTCCATTTGATATTAAGAATTTAAAATGTTTTTGAAATAAATTTTCATGTCATTTCTAGCTAAAATGTACTTTCAAATAAAAAAAATCAACTATACTACCTTGATAGTATTACAAAGGAATATACTTCCTATGAAATTAGAAAGAAATAATTCACAGTGAGATAAAATTTGTTTCCAAATAAATATTTACTATCATGGAATCCTCTTCTTTCATCAGAAGTTATCCATAAAAAAGATCATCCAGTTCTGTCTTTTGGGCCCAGCATCTGGTTCCTGTGGCAATTTTGAAGTTGTAGACAGATTGGAAGCTGTTTAAGGTATGTTCCTAATCCCTCAGTCTTCTGTGTGTAATTATATATTTGTGCTGTTGGGATAGGAGACATTAGGGAAGTGAATACATATGTAGCAAATGGTACTTGTGCTGCATTAGTAGGGAAATGCAATATTTACTTTGGCAATGAATATAGTAACAACAGGAATAAAGTGAAAGGAGAGTTATTGCTTGCCCACAGTGTGGCACATCCTCCTGCCTCCGACCATGGCTATGGCAAGGAGGCTGTTCCTGCACCAGTGCATGGAGAGGAAGGACAAACAGATGTGGCCCAGCTTTCCCCACAATGCTGCCCCTGTGTCTGGCTCTTCTCCTTATACCTTCACTGGACAGCTAGGCAAAAGGGAAGGGAAGATGTTAGACACCAGATCAGTTATTATGGGGTCAGAACCACCTTGTGGGGGGTGCATGTGTGTGTGTGGAGGGGGAAGGGATGGGTCAAGCCTCACGAAGGTGGGGTGGCATTATGTCCCTCATGGCAGCCTCTGGCAGCCCTGGAGCAGCTGCCAGTCACAAACAGTCTGGGAAAGTTATAACATCCCACACCTACTGGAGCCCTTGACCCAGCTGGGATTGGCAGGGACAGTGAGAACACTGCCCCTCACCCTGGCCTAGAACCCCAGAGTGGCTGGTGGGTAAGAGACCCTGCCTGAGGGGTTTGGCCATAGAGAACAGAGCAGATAAAACCAAAGGCAGAGGGGTGCCACAATTCATGATCCTGGATGTGTGAGCTGGTCTGCCACAAAGCTTCAATGGTAGCTATCTCTTCTTCTTTCTCCTTCTCTCTTCTTGCTACCTCTGCTTCTCTTTCCTTGGTCTGTTCTTGATACTTTGTATGGCTTGGAGCTGGAGGCATTGGATTTTGACTTAAGTGTTATGAATTAATATGTGCCGGGTTGATATTGTGGTGGAACATTTTGTCTAGCTTGTGTAGTGCCTTTTTCGAAGCTTTGCCAAGTTCCCTTATTGTCTCCCTTAAATTAATAAAGAAACATCTTGGGAGCAAGTCTGTGGCTTATTGTCTTGATGCTCTCTCAAGGTATTGAAGAACCTTATATATACATTTCAAAGTAAAACTCCTGGCTGAGCCATGAACTCACAGCTCCTGGGCTGCAGTGTTACAGAAGAAAAGGAGGAAGCTCAAAACTGAGATCCACTGCTATGGCTACAGTGACCCACAAAAAGCTGTTTGTCTCCTGCCTCACACATAGTGGTGTCACATTTGTCAGAGGTATCCTTCTCCTAGGACAAAAAACAGGTCCATGGTTAGTTCTGGCACTGTTGGGGTCTCCAGCTGCCCACAGATGATGAAGTCTGATTGTACCATGTCCAGGGATCTGAGAAGGAAACCAGTCTTGAGGAGCTAGAGACAGGTGAAGGACATCAAAGAAAGCCTAAAAATTGTTATTGCCTAAATGCATAGCAATAGAATTCAATTACTATTCAGCTGAAAAGATAAGCATCAGCATGTGGAAGAAACCCTGAGGAGGAAATAACAAAAAGGGAAAGGCCAGGTTATGCTATCATTTGTTTAATCAGAAATATAATGGATGATGGTGAAGGAAAAGGTCTTGCCAGCAATGCAGTTTACTTGAATCCTTAGTGAGGCATAAGCTTAATCTCAGAAAGCCTTTCTTGAAAAATAAATTCATATTGGCTTGGATACAGGCACTGTCACAGAGACTGACAACTGGCTGAGTGGCTGTAAACAAAAGGTAATGATATACGAAACTGCATCGGGTCGGGGTGTCTGCGTGGAAGTGACGGCCAACGAGATACCATCGAGAAGAGGCTGGAGCCTCAGGGAGAGAGCCTGGCTTTATTTAACATCTCTGCTAATGATCTGGAAAAGGAAGGAGAAGTGCACTGTATTTACTTCGTTTGATTTCCAAGAAAAGAGGCAAGACTCTCACCTGCTCCTGGGAGACCCCTAATACCAAAGCACTGTTATCCTAGTGTCGGCAGAGAGATGGATTGCTCCGATGCTGCTCAGGCGATTGTTTGGGAAAACGCCCGATGGTGGAGGTGGTGGCAGCAGTACAAAAGAATATGTAGCAATTATCTGCCTGGCGAGGGGGCTGTACAGGAGCAATCCAGCTCTTGACGTAAGCAAAATGCAGTAAAGCAGATAAATAAATCTGTGTGTGTCAAGGGGGGTGTTTTCAATAAACCTGCAGGGATTTTTTCTCCAAATTATTTTAAGCATCTGTGATATTTCCATGGGGAATTTCTTATCTCCTCCTTCCATTGTGAGGGCATCCATTCACCTCGCAGACACATGAGTAAAGACAAAGAGGTGAGATGGCATTCATTACCTGGATGTGGAGGTTATACATGACAAGGAGGGGGAAGAGTAGACAGAGGAGTGTTTGAATGGGATACCAAAGGAGGAGCAGAGACAGAGAATGACGAGGGTTAGGCAGAGATCTCACAAAATATGCTACAGCCAAAAGGAAAAGGACTATTTTCTTTCTGCCTTTTAGATGCAGGCAAGCCTGGCTCTGCTGTGTCCTACACACCTTGCTGACAAAAACAGAGCAACACTGTTTCAATGAGAGAGGGAAAAACCTCAAGACATGGAAAATAGAGTAAATGGTAGATGAAAAGAAGTCACAAATAGCCCTTCATGCTGGAGGAAAATATAATCCCTCCACAGCACAACAGGCCCAGGGGACTGAGATTGCTTTGGTCCATTCCTGGGGCTAGAGGAAAGAGGGGGGGGGAAAGCGAGCAAGCTGTGATGGATTTCTCCTACACTGCCTCTGACTTTTCTCTTTCATACAGAAGATGGTTCTTAGGAGGCTGCTCAAGAGGCAGACCACCTCACCACTCCCCTGATTTCCTGATCATTTCTGCTGTATTGCATAGATGGTGCTATGGTCAGATGCTGAAAGATACCAGCACTTGAGGAAGAAAGAGACAGAGCAAGACAAGAGAAACAAAACCAAATTATTAGTAATTTCTTCAAGAATTTAGCAAGTGACTCTAGCAAATAGTGCAGGTCTACACTTATGTCCAGGTTTTGGCAAATTAAGTGTACTACTGCCTTTTCTCAATTTTGTCTTGTTTTCCTAAAGGTATTTTTAGCAATGATTTTTCCTCTGCTATAAACCAGGGAATAACATCCCCATACACAGGGGAGTTCTGCCATTTCATGGTAATGTGCATGGGGAAGTTATGTTGTTGCTCAAGATCAGTATGCTCGCAAAACCTTGAATATTGAAGCTGAGAAGTGGGGGATATTCCCAGCAATGTGAGACACATCCTCAGGTTGCACAGGTAGAGAAACACCTGAGGTGAACTGATGTTTTTTCATGGAAGTCAGCCTGGTTGTTCCCACACCTGCCCTGAAAGCTGGAAATGATGGGACTTTCAAGCAATGATGTCATTCTGTCTGTATGGAGCAGGTAAGTGCATTAGTAGATGCTGTTGGAGCACAAATAATTAATAAATCGGACAAAGAGTGTGTCCTGTAACTGCTTCAGCCAAGGAACATTAAGCATCTGTATCCAATGGCTTTTTAAGCAAACCTTTCCACATTGCCCTCACAAAGTGAAATTGGCTCTTGACTCTTTAAAAAGTTACTTCCCTCAGCTCTGAGAGGTATAAATACAATATGATTTCATGACTTTAGACATGTGATACTGTCCAGAGCAGGTTGTCCTGTGTCACTGAGATGCCCAATTTGGCAGAAGTGGAAACACAGCAGGTAACAACCCAGCAGAGGTAGGCTGATGAAACTATTTTATTCTGTTCTGTGCTGTGATCCATGTTACAACAGAAAAATATATTGGATTGTTGGTCTCTCCTTATGAGCCAAAAAGAAAGGAGACTTGTTGTGCCTCCCTGACACAAAGTCATGACCCCAGGTCTAGAATTACTGACATGATGGTCTAATAAAACTCTTCTCTTTGGCTATGGCGATCAGGTCATGCTGGGAAACTTCCACCTCTCTTGTCAAAAGAGATTCAAGAGTCAGAATTCAATCCCATTCCTATTCAAGGGCGAAGATGCCACTGGCATCAGTAGGAGCAGCACTGGTATGAAAGAGTTGAAATGTCAAGTGTGTATTTGCAGAAACTGATTCTGCTGAAGACTATGCAGATATAATTATGCTGCTCTCTTCCCCATTGCTCTCCTTTTATATTATCTAAGGCAAAGTGCCCACAGAGGACACAGATGTAGAGTACGTATTGTTAAAAATATCCTCTCTAATACCAAGTACATATTTACTCCTTTGTAACCTCATCAACTGTGACACTATGTAATTACAGATTGTTCAAGAGTCTTGTCTGCCCACTCAGTGGCAGGATGAAAAACAATTAAAGAAAACATAAAAAACAAAACAGAAAACTGAGCATAAGCCCTCCACTGTGTTCCCAAGGGGCTCAGTAACCAAATATACACTTCACCTCTCTGGGGAGATAGTGCCCATCTACAGCATTTTCCTACTCAGCAAGGCACCTTTAGAAAACTAAAGTTGCTAGCAGAAGAAAACAGCAACATGTGGGAAAGTAAAGGTTAGACAGAATAAATGTGGATGAGTCACTTTTAATTTTTTATTTCTGCTGTACAAGCTTTCAAAAAAAGTCCATGTTTTTTTCTAGGTAATGATTTCCTCTCTCATGCTGAGTTAGTGCACCCAGCACTATGCCAGGACTCTGCCTGGAGGCCCCTCAGTCCTTGTCCTTTAATCAGCCCTGCATGGGCAGAGCATCAGTACAGACAGAGCTCTGCTGAATTTTGGGAGCTCTACATGGATAAGACAATCTTCCCACGCAGATCAAGGATCGAGAGTGGGGCTTAAGAGAGAAGATAACAAACAAGAGGATAAAACCCACTGTGAAATACCAACTAATTTTTTAAAATGTAATTTAGCAGGTGTTTAGCTATTACCCTGAAAATAAGGCACAAACACTTGCATGACTCATATTTGTGCTTCAGTTGAATTCTCTCTTCCATGCTATAGCTGTAATTTAAAACTTTTTCTTCATCCTGAGAGGAAAAAGGAAGATGTTTGAAATAAACCACTGCTCCAGAACTTACCCCTGTAGGGTACACATAGAAACTAGACCATCAGCAAATGTTGAATTCTGATCATGGTTCCTCCTTGGGGAAGAGCTGTACTCACCTTCTTAATTTGGATTCCTCTCCCCTTCTACACTGGTCAGCTAAAAATAGGTAATATTACAGAACCACAGCTTGTTGGGATAGTGACTGTATTACATTTTTGTCCTCTAGTGATGTTCTTCCCTGGCAGGTCCATCTTAATGCTTTCATACTGTAAAAGTTTAGTGCTGATTATATAAATTAATAACTGGGGAGTAGGGTGACAAATGACTTCTTGAAAGCAATTTGGAAGTTAAATTGTTACTGTTCAAACTTTGCGTTTAACATGGACTTGCTAAGTGGTTGAGGTTTTCTATTATTTCACTGTGGCTCTGCAAAGCACCATACAGGATGCTACAGGTTATCCCTGCCTTAGCCAGTGTTCTTTAACATCCATTTGCCTCTTTGTGAAGCACTTTCTACATCCTCAGATGCTATAAAGAGCAACAGCTCCACTGGCAGGAGCTGACCTCACTGGGGACTGGCTGATTTATGTCAGGTGTGGTCCAGGACAGGGCACAGCTTATCAGTATTGCAGAAATGAGCTGATAGCCTGTTTGGGGGTAGGCTCTGAGTGTTTAGCAGAGTTTGCTTTACAAGAGAAAATGCCTTTTCCAAACATACAGTCAGTGATCACTCATCAAGCAATTCCTTTCAAAACTCTCCTCTTTCTTTCTTTCTTAGATAATTTCTTCATCTTCCCTCATCTCTTGTTAGAAGACAGTGTTGGTTTCTCACTATCCAGCATATAGAATAAAGAAATGTCTGTCAGTGAGATACATGGAAAGCAAGAGTTGAGAAGTGTTTTTCAGACACAGAACTTTGGGTAAGTTACAGAATGACTCTATCAGTTTATATAGGTATTTCCTGGCGGAAAAGATACCTAATAAAGGGCTTTCAATCTTGTTGACAAAAGCTTGAACAAGATTGAATGGCTTGAAGTTAGGCAAATTCAACTTTGAAACAAAATGTAATTTTCTTGCAGACAAGGTAATTAAACATTGAAAGATTATAAGTGAAGGTGAGGGTCTCACTGCTGGTTGGAGGTTTCAAGGCAATACCACATACCTTCCTAAAAGATGTGGTTTCAATACAACCTCAGAGCAAGGCAGGGCAGGAAGGATTCCCTCTCATTCATAAATGGCCAGATGAAGCTGACTGAGGTGTTGTAGATTGGGATGTTTTATTTATTTGATTGTTTGAGGGTTTGAGGTTTTTTTTCAAAATTACAGACTTGCCATAACTGACAAGAAGGCACCAAACAAACTAGATCTGTCTTCTAACCAGACAGAGACAAATGTTCCTAGATACTACATTTGTATTTCTGGCTTGCATGCACAGAATCATATTGATTAAAGGTTGGAAAGAATTTCTCAGGTCAAATTGAAAATAAATTAGTTAAAAGATGGGAGAAAGTACTACTTTCACTTAATTGCAATCAATTAGGCATGTCCCATTTAATAAACTCACCATCATCACTGGGGCCTGACACATACTTGGCACTATAGCTCGTTCTTTCTGTGTTATGTCTGTGGCATGCAACTGTTACCCCTAAAGACTTAAATTCTTTAATCTAACTAAAACCATCATGCTGAAAACATTTGTGAATCACGTAAGATTGAATTGACCATATTATAAAAAAAAGATCAAACTAGATGATGTCATGGTGCTTTCCTACCTTAGAGGAAGTTCCTCTTAAGAAATCAAGGATCAATGTTGTTTTCCTTTTTTACAATATGAGTTTTGATACCAATGCCAACAAAATTCCTATAAATTCAGAGCTAGCACAGGCAGATTCAAACATGCCAACTTTGCTAAGAGTTGCGAGTTCAAGACTTCTTGAAAAGCTTTAAAAATGCACAACGCAGCAGCCCATTGCATTACAGAGGGACTGCTGAAGGGAGAATGGAGTTTTGCTTGCAAATAAGCTGAGTCATGTTTTAACTATTGCACACCAATTATTTATGCTGCTTTCACTCACACAACCTGCTACCATATTAACATTTCTGTAACACAGGCACTTATCCCTTATGAAACATCCATAATTCTGGTATCATAGTCCTTTCTCCAGAAGGGCTGGCACCTTTTCTTCCCAGGTCATAAAGAATAGAAGCTATTTGTAATCTAGTACAATTATGGCATGTGAGATCTACATCCAAAGTCCTGTCATTCCTCTTATGTCACTGTTTTATCTCAGCTTTGAATAAATAGCAACATCTTGACCAATTCTGTTTGATCACAGAACATGGACAAAACAGCGGGGTGTGTCACTACAGTAATCGTTGCAAATACACAGTGGTTTCTGGAGATGTTTTAGACACCTCACTGCTGGCTGGCTTCAATTTCACAACCCAGCTGCCAGCTGACTTGGAAAGCTGAAGCAGCTACCAAGCTGCTTTTAAAGCAGATTCTGTGGCTACACTTTCAGTGATCCTACCAACAGCTGCTGCAGGAAGAGTGGGAAGGGAAGGTGAGGAACCAGTTGCTTTGGAGTAACTGTTCCTGGCTCATTCAGTAAAAGGCTCTTTCGAGGTTCACAAACAAGTTTTGTGTGGAAGAGGATTGTGTGGCCGACAGCAAAGATCAGCAGGGCTGAGATGTTTCACAGAATAATAAAATCTTTTAGACTGGAAAAGACCTGTAAGATAATCAAGTCCAACCATTAAACCACCACTGCCAACTCCACCACTAAACCATGTCCCCAAGTGACACATCTACACGTCTTGTAAATACCTCCAGGGATGGTGACTCCACCACTTCCCTGGGCAGACTGTTCCAGTGCTTGACAAATCTTGCAGTGATGATATTTTTCTTAATATCCAACCAAAACCTCCCTAAGTGCAACTTGACACTATGTCTTCTTGTTCTATCACTTGTTCCTTGAGAGGAGAGACTGCCCCCCACTTGGCTACAACCTTCTTTCATGTAGCTGTGGAGACTCCAGCCCTTCAATGTCTTTCTTGCCATGAGGGCTACAGAAATGAACACAGGGGTCAAGGTGCAGCCTCACCAGTGCCAGGTACAGAGAGGGACAATCACTACTCTGGTCCTGCTGGCCACACTATTTCTGATACAGACCAGAATGTCATTGGCCTTCTTGGCCAGCTGGGCACACCCTGGTTCATGTTCTGCTGCTGTTGACCATCACGTTCAGGTCCTTTTCCACTGGGCAGCTTTCCAGCCACTCTGGCCCCAGCATGTGGTTATTGTGACCCAAGTGCAGGACCCAGCACTTCACTTTGTTGAACCTCAAACCATTGGCCTCAGTCCACTGACCCAGCCTGTCCAGATCCCTCTGTAGATCCCTCCCCTCTTCCAGCAGATCAACACATCCACTCAGCTTGGTGTTATCTGTAAATTGACTGATGATGCACCCAATCCCTTCATCCAGATCATTGATAAAGACACTAAACAGGAATGTCCCTAGTACTGACCCCCAGGGAACACACTCATGACCGGCTGGATGTAACTCCACTCACCACCACTCTTTGGGCACAGCCATCCATCCAGTTTTTGCTTGGTAAGCAGAGTCCAAGCCAAAAGCAGCCAGTTTCTGCAGGAGACTGCTATGGGAACAAATGACAAAGACTTCAACTAGAGTCCAGGTAAACAATATCCACAGCCTTTCTCTTATTTACTAAGAAGGTCACCTTGTCATAGAAGAAGATCAGGTTGGTCAAGACCTGAATTTCACAAATGCTTGCTGGGTGGGCCTGATCCCCTGGTTGTCTTGTACAAAGATCTTTAGAAGGAGATAAAAAGTGAGTTTCCTGAAGAGCCAGGATCACCACAACTCATTGTGGCAGCATATTGGGTTTGGCCTTGCGATCCCAACACACATACTTCTAGGACATGGGCTTGTCTCAACCTAAGAAAGACAGAATGAAATGGATAAAGCAAACTGTATGCTGAATAGTATTTATGTCCAATGCTTGGCCTCACTTGATCTGCTATAAATGTCTACTCTGTAAATATCTAACATATGATGAGATAAATGCCATCACTGTGAAGAGGAAGGTTTGGATCCATAGCAGATTGCATCATATTGGCTGTTCTTTCTCACAGCAAAATTACTCTGCAAACACAACCAAATCTGAAACACTGCCTTGCTCTAATAACTACAAAGTTTTAGGGCACCATCACCCTCTGAGTCATCATCTCTTTCTTCCCAATATATCTCCCAACATCCACTATTCAAACAATAAAATGTGAGAACATATTTGAATATTATAACAACTTCTAAATGAGTAGACCTCATCAGTTTGACCAATGCCCTGGTTGAACTTACATACTTTGTACTAAAGAATTTTTTTGCCAAGTACTGTATCATAAAGATGTATAAGCCATACCCTGCAGCACGTTGACAACTTGAATGTTCCAAAATACATTGCACAGTGTTGTATTAGGGTTTTTTTCTTGTACAAAACATAGCAATCAAGAACTAAAAGTGAATTTAAAGGAACCCTGAAAATTCAGAGATTAAAAAAATCAGCAAGGGGCTGTTACCCACCAAAATTCTGAACAATCATTGCAAAATTCCTTGTATTGCCCAGCACACTTGGTGCACATCCATGGGATATTTACAGTAAAGTGCTCTGAAGTTACAGAGCCAAGCTGCTTTGCTGTTCATTCCAGAGTGGATGTCAACACTCTTCTCATTTTGCAACACCTTGCTGGGAACACTTTTGCAAGCAGTATCAGCACATATCATGTTCATTCTCCCAAACCAGATTCTCTGCATCCTAGTCACATGAAATAGCAACCCATCCTCCGTGAAATGGCTACCCGTAGAGAATTTCATCCAGTAGTTATCCTGTCCTCACACTGGTCCTGTTTCTTAAGACATTTCACCTGTCAACTTAATGCTGTATCAAGAGGACCAACTCCCTTAACTGGGGATAAACAAGGTACAATCACTATCTAAAAACTCTAGAAGTGCTCATAAGCAAAGGATTGCAAGATGAAAATGGACTTGATACAGGTACTATTAAATGTCATGGTAAAAAACAAGGGGTGAAGACAGATTCTTGCTGTCATGGAAAGTGAAAAAAAGCGTAGTTGTCCACTACTTTCTGCACTTTCAAGGCCTGGCACTGAGCCCACATGTCTCTTAGGAGGAGATTTTCCCTGAAATCCTGGTCTTTAGTGAACCTGATGGGGAGCGTTAGAAAGAGCAAAGACAGTATGTTTTGAAAAACTCCCAGCAATCCCACAAAGGTGAGCCCAAATGGGATGAATTCATGTCTGGGAAACTAGAAGGAGGCCCAGGGATAGATTAGAAAGAACTCACCGTATCCTTGTTCATACTAATAACAAGAGCTGCCTGTCTTAGGGTTTGCTAACAGACTGTTCCCAGTGCCCTTGACCTGAAACTCACTTTACTTCTGACATTTCCTGAGCAGCTGGCATTAAACAGAAGGTTTCTTCATCTGGGCTGCAATACTCTGCTTTATCCTTTGTTGATTCTCATCAGCTTCATCACACTATACAATGTTTGGGGATTAATGTAAACTCTACGAAGATTACTGATGGCAGAAACTGGTTGAAATTACTTCAGCAGAAAATGTTTTAAATTATAGAAGGACCTTTTTGAACAATATGTTTGTGCTGAAGCACTATTTTAAAACTATGATTGCTAAAAATGCAAAGCTTTTCTGCTTATACAGTCCTTAATAGAAAGGGAGCCTTAGAAAGTTTGCATTCTTTATAAGTAAATTGAAAGAAGTCCTTTGTCTAAAAAAAACTTCTACTGAAACAGTAACATTGAAAATTTGAGGAAAAATGCAACTTTGATATTTTCCAAAGAAATAGATTTGATTTTTTTTTTCAATCAGATGTCACAGATATGAAGAAAACAAAACACAATTTACTATTTTTCCTTTGTTTCTCAAAACTGTTCTTGCTTTCTGAGGATTATCTCCTATTCCACCCTGGCCACACATCAACCTCCTGCACATCATGCACCAAAAAATTCCTTTTCCTCATTCCACTCTTCCCTTAAGAGCTGCTTCTTTTATGAAAGCTTCCTGCATCATTTTTCTCCCTGTTGGTGACTCCAGACCTTCTCACACTTGAACCATTGTCCAGTATGTATTGTATCCATTGGAGTCAGTTGTTAGGTCCATACCACAAAGGCCTCCAGCCCCTCCTTCGCCCCTCAGGGAACAAACACAGCAAAAGGAATTATAAAATCTTAATCAGGAGAACTCAGCAAGATTCTTCCTGAGGAGCTGCCTACAAAATATCCTGGGGGAGATGCAAGGCTTGCTGGAGTTGAGGGCTCCCTGCCTTGCAGGTTCAAGCTCTGTTTTAGTGACGTTAGGACCAAGACATGAAGGCAAAAGCTGTGCTCCAGACATCATTACAATGCCCAGCTCTACTAAGAGTTTTCCAGAACCTGATAGCATAGTTACAGAAAGAGCTTGGTTGCTGCTGGTTGAATTTCTTGTGATTCCTCAGTAGAAAGCATGGGAGGGATGGTAAGGCCATTTATTAACACTGGAAATATGTATTTGTTTAAATTGCATATGTGCTTAAGAAGTCTTTTGCTCCCTCTTTGCTGACTATTTAAGTTATCCCAAATCTCATGGTGCAGGCAGCAAGTATTAACAGAGGTGTGGAAATACTCATTGTCCAGTTTGTTTGGCATAAAGTATTACATACAAAAATAAAGATCACTCCATGAAAAGTGTAAACCACAATTATTTGGTTCACAAAAACATGAACTACATTTCCTGCAAGTACAAATTGTTAAGATATTTTTTGTTTTAATGTAGCTTGCACAGAGCCACTGTCATCAAAAAAAAAAAAAAAATCAACAAATTTAACACATCCATATATATTTTAATACTGTGTTTTCAGCAAACCACATCTCAGACACTTCTCAGCTGTAAGCATCATTGAGTCACTAATGACATATCTATAGACTTTTTTTTTTAATGGAGTTTGATGAAAGCTCTGTCAAGAATGGGTGGGATAGGCAATACACTTTTGCCTTAACCATTTTCTTCAATAGAAAACATTTTAATAATAGAAAATAACAAAACAGAAGGGCCATTGCAACTGAAGCTCTTAGGGACTGTCTAATGGCCAGAGCTGAACACATTTTCTACTCCTGTATGCAGTGTTTTGCAGACTTTCTTAATTAATTTTTTCAGTGCTCATTGTTTTTTACACAGCAGACCATTTTGTTTAATAATCCTAGGGAAAAAGGTACTATTCTACTCTGAATCACAGGAAGGTCAGACATATTTCATCTTCATCTCAGAGCTCTTACTTAAGTATTTACTTCTGCCTCAGGAAGAACCATGAACCAGTCAGGATTTGAGGTGTAAAAGGCATGAATTCCACAAAACAATATATGTAGAAATTAATCTAATTGCTCAGTCATTTCCTTGATGGGTAAATCATTTCGTGTGCAGTTGTCTGAAAAGCTTTGAGAAGGACTGAGGCTCTCTCATCCCTTAGACCAGTTGTGAACCTTCAAGGTACCAAGACACCTCCACCAAGGATTTGGACAGCTGAGGATGCCCAGTCTCAGCTGAATGTGGCCACAATTACACAATCTGATTCAAGATAAGGACCAGGTTCATTATTTTCTCTAAAATTAAAAATTTTCTGATTCACATTTGTCCATGGAGTATTGACACAGAAAGGATTGAAATAATTTGCCACCAGCACAAAAAAGAAAAACCCAAACCTAAACTCTGCATGGGCACAAGAGAGGTGCCTCTTCTGACATCAGTATTCACTGGGTATAGGAAAATATTATAATTTCTGTATCGTAACATCCACTGTACTTCTTAATAGAAGATTAGGGGAATTAAATGAATGGCAGCAACCTGCTCAGTCAGGTATGAAGCACCAGAGGCTTTGCCCGTGTGGGGGTTCCAGCCGGGCAGTGACCCGTGGGGAGCAACATCCAGTCCCGTGGAGAAGGGGAGCAAACATGTTATAGCCGAGGCACTCGCAGGGAACATCCTTCAGCCAAAGGCTCTGGACACCATGTACCAGAGCCTGGGCCCCGCCATCCACACGGATGGAAGGCCTCGGTCATGTTTGGGCAGAGACATCTTTTAGGAGGCGAGAAAAGCCAGCCCTGCTCCTGGATGGCTCACGCTCCCTCGAGCTCCATGGGGACAGTTTCCTCTCCAGCTGTTAGAAAATACCACTTCTGGTGTTTGTATCCTATTTTGTCTCCGAACCAAAGAGGAGGGGGAAAAAATAATACCCCAGCGGGTCACGGAGTTCAGTGAAAATCCTACAAGCTTTTCCTGAACAAATAACAGATAGTGACCTCTGGCCCTGCCTTTGCATGAGAATTGCCATCAGCATTCGGAGCCGCTGCTGCGGCGGGGGACACGCAAATAGCAGAATCTGATTTAAAACTCAGATTTCCCCTTTTTTTTTTTTAATATATTTTTTTAAGAACCCAGAAGAAAAGGGTATTGGGGGGGAGAGGCCTGGTAGCTCATCTGCATTACAGATCAGCCCCTCTTTGAGCAACCCAAGCATCCATAATTCATCGCATGTTTCCTGCAGGGCCTGGAGACAGCAGAGCCTCCCTGGCAACAGCGCCATGGCAACAGCGCCCGGCGCCGGCCAATCCGCGGGTGTCTTTCATCTGCCGCTCGGCCAATCCGCGGGCGCCTTTCATCCGCGCTCGGCCAATCCGGAGCGGCGACACAGGCGGAGGGCGGGCGGCGGCGGGGCGGGGTCTGAGGGGGCTGTGAGCGTTTGGAAGTGTGTCCGTCCCAGCCCGGGCGGGGTGTAAAACGGGCATAAACGAAGGGTTTTAATCGATAGGAAATAGAATATTGGGGGTTCTTTCTTTATTTATTTATTTTCGTGGCTGACAAGCGTGTGGTTTGAAAGCGCCTTCCCCTTGAGGAGGAGTTCCGTGAGGGAAAGTGCCATGTACTCACCTGGCACAAAACCTCTGTAAATATCTCTTTTCTTTTTATTTCTCTCTTTTTTCCTCCCCCTAGTAAAGATTATTAATTGAAAATAGCTGCATAATTTAAAAAAAAAAACCCACAGGATTTTATATCTGGCCTTAACGAAGCAGAAATGCTCCTCAACATCTTCGCCGTAATACTCTACAAACGAGGGGTGACTTTAAAGCATCAGCTTCAAAATCAGATTATTTCCCCCCCTCCGTCGCAGCCTCCAGCAATAATCACTGTGCTGTAGCTTTGCCCTGCCATGCCCATGGCCTGTCACAGTCAGTGCTCTCGGGTGACACAGCAGAACAAAGCCAAACACGGGAAGTGTGGAATAGTGGCAGAAACAACCCAAAAATGCTGTAGTTGAAGCCGTACATGGAAACAAAAAGTGCTGAAAGCGTTGGACCTCGCCCACATGCAATTCTTTTGAGAAGTTTTGCTAACTCTTGTACTACTACACACACAAAAATGTGTGATTTTCCTTCTCTGAGGGGAAGGAAAGGGATTGGGCTTTGCTTAGATTGAATACGAAAAGTGGAGGCTGAAAAGCTCGTCGTTCACTAAAGGGGCACGGTGGTAACTTAGTGCAACCATCGTGGTCCATAAAATAGTGTCATTTCTCTCAGAATATCATAAGGAAATGCTTTTGCAATATATGTATTTAACATACATTTTAAAAGCAATACTTGTTGTCCGTGCATGTACAGAGGTCTATAAATCCTAGTATAAAACTGTATCTTTTATCTTTGGGGAAAATGAAAAGTAATCATTTATCCGAAGCTGAACATTGCACTTGAAGCCGAGATACCGTAGGTTATCTAACTAAGTGCTTCACCCCTCAACCTAAAAGCTGATCCCAAATTCCACTCTAATGCGTATGTTGCTCAGATAGTGAAAGCAGAGATTAGAAGATTTGCTATGGATGCTTCAAAGTACATTTTGGGACCCAGTGCCCCGTATTGAACTTCAAGAGATGATGCATAAATTGACTAAAGCCATGAAGGCTGCCAGGGGAAGATTGAAAAATACATTCCAATCTCCCCTCATATATTTTATAAAATGTTGCAAACTACCTGCTTTGTCAAGGCCATACCTTCTGAGATTTCACAGATGAAAAACTAGTGTATCACTGTCTTTTTTGATCTGACAAATGGCTGCAAACTCCACTTCATCATTCCTTTCTTTCAACAAATTAGTACGACTAATTACTATGTTTTCTGCTTAGAAGTGGCAGTTTCCCCCTTGTTTGAAGAGAAACCGTGTTAGGATTTTCACAACAATATTTTGCAGCAGTTAAACCTGAAATCAAAATGTGTATATTACCTTAAAAAAAAAAAAACAACAAACAACAATTAGTCTGAAAACATAATTAATGACCATAATTCTTTTTCTTGTCAAGAAAGATCAATTTAGCAATTTCATATTTTGCTTGCAATTAGACACAAATGAAGATTTGAACATCAGGCCTGTGACTGTTCATTAAAATAATTTAATGAACCCTGTGGTCTGCGTAGTTAAATTAGAAATTGCCTTCCAAGATGGTTAAGTTGTCCCATACCTTTATCCTTAACTTTGACAGATTCCATGTAGGACTGGCGTACTCTCTCTGAAAGGCACAGTGCTCTCTAATGAGCTGGTACAATCACACAACTTAAGCTAATGAATTTCTTATCCTCTTATGTGGATAAAAGTTACTGTTACAAGTCAAAAGATCTCTGCTTTTTAAGTGGATTTGTACTTTGCATTTGGGGAGGGAGGAGAGGAAAGGATACTGTAATGACTAAAATTCATTGTATTCTTCTTAACAAGCAGCACTGTGTGGCAATAACGAAATCATCACAATTAATAAAGAATCCTGGCATGCTCCGTTTGAAGTGTGGAATGTTGCAAGGCAAAGACAGGGATACAAGGGCATGGGTGGAAATAGGAGCTCACACTTGAATGAGTAAAGTGAGTCTGTCCAGGAGGGAGGACCCTGTTCCCCCTCACACTCTTGAATGACTCTGGGTGTGGGGAGAAAGATTCAGTGCTGGGCAGAGGACCAGCATCCCCACCTGTGTTACTGCAACACAGTGTGTGATATTATCTGTCACTTCCACGTGCAAATCCTTCATTTGTGAGGGAGAGCATCTTAAGCACTGATGAACGGCATTACTCCTGAGCTCCCCAGTAGTGAGGTGCTCTAGATTAACAATATTGCACGCTTAGATGAGGGCCTCAGAGCATTTTGTAGCCATTTACCACCCAAGCCTCACAGCACCACAGGCACTATATTTCACCTAAGCCATAAAAACTGTGTTGTTCCACATTTAAGTGCTACCACTTCTATAGAAACTGTGTGTAATCTCTAGAGCTGGAAGGGAAAGCCCTGAATTATTATAGTGCTCTGATGTGCAAACTGCAGTCACAGTGTCAAGGGTCAACATCTGCCTTAAGAGAAGTCAGTCTGACTTTGGAGGGGAAGTGGGGAGGAGGAGAAAAGAAAGAAAGAAAGAAAGAAAGAAGTCCTGACTACAATTTGTTCTCCTTTAAATGATCTTGGAATGTCAAAAGGCAAAATGTCAAAAGGACCTTGAATCTTGCCAAGGAGTTCATGTGGAGGTTCTGGGTACATGTTAATTTAGGCTACTGAACTAGTTTCTCTACTCAGACAGTAGAGAATTAGTTTCTCTACTCAACTCTTATGAGTACATAGAGATTCTGCACATCTTTTTTGAGCCGTTTGCTGTTCATGTCATTTAAAATAGTGAAGGCTGAAATTGTAGGACACCTTAAAAATGTAAAAGTGTTTTCTACTTTAATCTCAGGACCAAATTCTTGTTCCAAAGTAAGTAGCTACACAATCCTTATTTCTTTGGGCTCTGCTTTGGGGGTGTCCTGCTTGTTGAGTTCAGTGGGAATGGCAAGCCCCTACCTGTGAACAAAATTTGGCCCAAAGACTTGAAAAACAGAAAATATCTGTAAAAAGGTAGCTCTTGACAGGTACTCTTAGTTCCATGTTAGCTCCTTAAAGATCTTCCCAGAGATTAATGTATGAACAGAAGCCCAGTCATGGCCTGATCTATTGCACATGAAATTCACCCAGAACATTAGTGTTATTTCAAAAGATTCAGATCAGACCCTGAAGGAGTGACCTGCAACAATTCAAACCCCAAATAACAAGCAGTGTAGGTATTTTTATTTATTGTTTCCTCTTGGATAACACAGAACCTGAATTTTTCCAGTGTATTTCACATGATCCTTGCTTTCCTAAAGTGCTTCACAGGAGCTTAGTGTTTTCCCCAAATTTAGAGCTTGTATGTAGGGAGAGATCAGTGGATTTGCTGTGGATTTGCAACCGCACTGGACAGTGTCACCAAAACCTCCAGGTGGCTCAAAAACTGTTCTTCAGCATTCCACTTTTATTTGGATTTTAAAGCTTTGGTCAGCTAATTCTACTGTGCCCCAGCAGCCTGGAAAATCAGGCTGAGGGAAAAAGAAAACCAACCTAGGAACTGCTCTTTGTTATTGTCTCTTTCCAAAAGGGGCCCGGGTAGTAACTTGTGAGTTCCCTCTACACAAAGCAGAGAGAGGAAAAAAGAACTAATCTCCCCTGCCCCCCATGTGTGAGAGAAAGCGAGGGCTCAGCAGCGTGTGTGCGTCCCAGCAAGCAGGGCTGGGGCAGGGGATGACCCCCAGCTGCCTATCCACCACAAAGGGACCGTGGCATTGACACAGCCTAACTGCTCTCCTTCGGAGAGGACAGATTGAGAGGAAGTGACCCTTGGTGCCCTGCTTCTGTGGGGGACCTTGTGAAATAACTGTTGCTCTTTCTCTTCCTTCCTTCCTCAGGCAGGTCAAAGAAATTAATGGTGAGAAATCACTTGGTTTTGCTTCGTCATTTGAAGAGCAAGAAATGAGGAGGCTGTTTCCTTGAAAAGGATGAGGAGGAAGTGTAGAGGTGCTACCCTTAAGTATTTACTTCTTTCTTGTGAAATCCAGAGTGGTTCCAAAACCTGTTCACAGGTTTCGTGGATGACAGGGCAGCAAGGCAGCAGCAGCAGCAGGAGCTCTGGGTGAGGCTCCACAAGTTATCAGGGTTGCTTTCTAAGGACTCTTAAATGATCCCTGAGGCTCCATTCCCAAGAACATCGGGAGGTTCAGAGCTGTTTAACACAACTCCCCAATGACATCTGGTTAATTCCTAGTGAAACCCAGATCTGGGAGGAAAAGGAGGATCCTGGGGACTGTGAGAAGGAAAAGGCTTTGGGGAATAGAAAAGGAAGCAGAAGTGGTTAGTCTCATGTCACAGCTGTATGAGCAATCTCTGCCCACTCGTGCTGAAGTTCACAGTGCCAAACCTTGAACACAAGGCCAGGCCTGAGTAGGTTTTAAGCATCAAGGTCCTATGAGGAGCATCTGAGGGAGCTGGGGGTGTTTAGTCTGGAGAAAAGAATGATCGGGGCGACCTTTTTGCTCTCTTCAACTACATGAAAGGAGGCTGTAGCCAGGTGGGGGTCGGTCACTTCCTCCCAAGTAACAAGTGATAGAACAAGAACAAATGGCCTCAAATTGTCCCCAGGGAAGTTTAGGTTGGGTATTACGAAAAATTTCTTCATTGAAAGTGTTATCAAGTTTGGAACAGACTGCCCAGGGAAGTGGTGGAGTCACCATTTTGGAGGTAACTATGAGTCATGTGGATGTGGCACTGAGTGACATGGTTTAGTGGTGGCCTTGGCAGTGCTGGATGGACTTGATGATGTTAAAGGTCTTTTCCAGCCTAAACCATTATGTGGTTCTGTGATAAACATTTCATGCACAGCCCTAGTTCATGTCTCCTGGTTGTTGAGGGGCAGTAGGTAAAGTACATGGGCTCGGTCTCTCCCCTCCCTCTTCAAAGGAGTTTTAAATGTCTCTCAGATGCACTTGGGGTGAGTTGGGGAGGGAGGGAATGACCTTTGGATTCTCCCACCAGAGAGAACCTGAGAAAATGACCTTTTGGCCCTTAGCTCT
Organism: Hafferia zeledoni; assembly: GCA_035583235.1. Lineage (NCBI taxonomy): Eukaryota > Metazoa > Chordata > Aves > Passeriformes > Thamnophilidae > Hafferia > Hafferia zeledoni. Next base: position 7,984,661 of record JAWWEV010000083.1, on the reverse strand, counting down.
GCCGGGGCTCGGGAGAGGTCGGGAGGAATGACTCTGGGTCCAATCTTGTTCACCACAGGGGCTAGGGAGAGGAAAAAGAGAAAGAACTCCAGGAATATGTGATCACAGGAATTTTTGTCATCTTCTGAAAAAGAAGCATGTTTACTTCACGTGAGAAAAATAACCTGCCACTGAGAAATAAGCAAGTCCATTTAAAGTAAGAAAAAGCCTCAACTCAGTGACCTAGAAATCAATGCCAAAAGTAAAAGCTGATAAATAAATAAATAAGTAAATAAAATAATCAGAGATGTCGCACAAAATCAAGGGGTGCCCTCTGAAGAGGTGTAATCAAGGCTCTGAGCCATCAGTTATAATGGTTTTGATTAAAGAAAGCTGTGCAGAAGTAATCTATTGTATTTTTAAATGGCCTGATTTTCCCTCGCTATTCTCTTGGAGGCTGAACCTGGAACAATTTGGAGGACATAAAATGTTCTGTGAAAAAAGGCAAGTGAAAAGGCTTGCATTTAATAAAAAGGAAAACCCACATCTGTTTAAGTTACTTTGGGGTTTTGATGGCACACATTAAAATTCACTGAAAATAACAATGCTCTAGTAAAATAAAAACATGAGAGACCTTCCAAATCCTGGCTGATCAAGCTACACAGTTCTACACTTTTCCCACAAAGTCTGCAATATAATTAAAGGCACATCCCTGAGCTGGGATGGGGCTCATCATATGCTGTGTATCTGGAAACATGAGGAGTTTTAGTTATTCTATGTATTCTTCACAGTATAAAAAACTTTAAAACAGTCTTCCTAAAAACTTTATATTTATTCACAGTTTTTAACTTCACTTGTTTCCAGTATAGCTGAGAACTTCTTTAAGTGTGAAAGTCTTCTGTTCTTATATAGGGTCAAACATATTGTCTTTGCTTGATAGATAAAGACAAATAGTAGAAAAGGACCTCAAAAGAATCCCAGCTGGGGTGGGAGGGGAGGGAGGTTTACATTTTCTTCCTCAAGAAGGTCAGATGTTTATTGAAGCCTATCCAAGCCTTTTGAACAGAGCATGAGCTGTGCTGGAAATCTCCTGAGAACAGCATTTCTTAGAGAATGGAAGGGATAGCTGCCTTCAGAACAGCCAGAGTGCTCTGCTGGCTTTGGAGTCTGGCAGTGCCAAAGGTGCACTGAAATACAAGGTGCAGAAACGTCGTCCATTTCCAATACAGTCATTTGAATAAAGCGAGTGGAGTTCTTTTAACAACCTGCATTGTGGCAGCAAGAATAAAGTGTGCATTATTTCCTGCCCAGCACTCCTGTTCCTCCCAGATGACTCACATGTTGGAAGTGGAGGGTGCTGTGCCCTTACCTAGGGTTTTGCAGGTCAGTGTTTTTAGTCACAGTAGTTTTTAGGAGAACTTCAAAACATTGTTATCAATGCTCAGCTCTTTCCCACTTTTTTTTCCCTTTGTTTAAAATTAGCTGCATAAATTATTAGAGCCTGGAAAAGCAAAGGGAATCCAAAACTTCTATTAAGTATGCAACTTTGGTTAGAAAGGTTTCAATGGAAACCCTGGCCTGATCTTCACTTTCCTTTGGTCCAATTTTTGGGAAGATAAAGCAACTGATTGTGATTGGAGGTTTTTTGGCACCTCTTGATGCTTGAGGCTCATGGTTGTGTTGTTTTCACTTTTGAAGTTTGACACACAGACTGATATACACAGAAAGAGGTACGTTTTCATAGGGGGAAAAAAACCCCCACCACTGTGTAATTTGGCCTATAAAGCATCAACAACATATTTACAACATGGCAGATCTGTTTAAAGCCAAACATCTTAACACTAATTGATGGAGGATGGCTGTGAACAAGAACACAGGCAAAATGCTGATGTCCTCTTTGCAAAGGTAGGAAAGAGCATTAGGCAGTGTCTGCAGCCACAGCTTGCTCTGCAAGGAGTAGGAGCTGGAAGTACTGCTCTCCTAATAAAATACAAGAATCCAAACAGACCTGCAAAATACAATCTTTATAGAGGCTTGTAAATTATCTTTGGCCACAATGAATGGGCAAAAGCTTATTGTGTCCTCCAATTCCCACTCATAATTAACATTTGATTTCTAAAAGCGTGGCAATCTTGTATGTTCTTTTCAGTAACAGCATGTGTTCTCTATTCACAGGAAATCAAAGTTGTATGATGTTTACATTTCAGCAGCATGCTTCAGAGAATGAATTTAGCCATTCAAAGGAGAGCTGTTTTAACTAATGTTAAGATAACAAGGAAGTCATGGAAGAGAGGACCAAAGGAAGTTGCATTCCTCACCTGCTAAAAATGCTTTCCTAATATGTCATCTGCTGCCTTAACTTCTAAGGTCTGCAGGTAAAATAAGCAATGGTCTAAAACAAAGCTGCTTAACCCATTTGTGAGAAATAATGTAATGGAACCTGTGGCATTGCTTGTATTTGGACCATCCTTTTCCCAAAGTGAGACTCGGCCTCCACAGCTGTCTGGGAACATCCCATGCAGGAGCCAATTGGCACTTTTTCTGCTGGGAGACAGTTTTACAACCTTTCAAAAACTTTCTTCAAGGTACTTATGCATTGATATGCTGCCTATTCTGAGTGACAGTTATGGAAAAGAACCCCAGAGGTCATTTATATGGCCTGTGGTACCCTAAGGTGCCTTGGTTATGTCTGCATAATCCTGAGCCATGCTGTGTAGGTACATCTTTGTGTCTCTTCAGGAGAAAATCTACTCCTGAAACGATGAGAAGCTGGACAAAATTTGATTTATCCAGAAATAATGTCTTTTTTTGTCTTCTTCAGGTTGCAGTTTTTCATGCGGTAGCAAGAGACCTCTTTTGAAAGGTGCACAGAGAAGGAAAAAAGCCAGACACACAGTCATTTTAAATAAACTGGAATTCACCACATAATTTTCCACATCAATGTGATGTACAAGTGCACTGGGCAAATCCCCGTGGCAATTAAGGATTGCTTGGTGTGTGACCCACAGAGCTAGGACTTGGCTTCAGTGGATGGTTTTTCTCTTGGTTTGTGTCCCAGTGTTGTTTAGTTCATGTGAACACTTTACAAGTTACACAGGGATCCCTGGAGCTATCATTCCATGTAAATGAAATGAAAATCCACTGAGTTTTTGCAATTGATGATTGAAAATGTGTTTAGTACCTTATTATTAAGCAAGAAAAGGCAATGTGCAGCCCAAATCTATGTCTTTGACACCAGTAAACTTCTTTCTGTTAATGCTGGTGAGTTGTAGTTGTAAATATGTGTGTGTTTGTGTGAACAAGATGGAAAATAATCAGAAAGATGACTGGGACCACAGTAGTGTAGGGATACTAATACACCCATCACTCTTGCACGGGGATTTGTTGCTGTGCCCTTGGCATGTGTTTTTGTCAGAATACCACTGAGCAATGCATGTTTGCTGAATGTGTATTGTAGCACACACTAACACAAAACAGGGAGGGGGCATTCAGTGACACATTCTGATTAATTGGTTAACAGGAGCTTCCTCATACTCATTACAGCTATTCAGCCATATCACTTTTGAAATCTGAAGACACAATTTTATCTGAGAGTCCATATGGCTTATCAGGAAACTGTGCATATAGAAAACTACCACAATCCTGAACCAAGATAATATTTATCTAATAGACCATAACAGCTCGGAAAGAGTCAATACGGTCTCTCATTTGAGCTTGCATTTTGATATGCATTCTACCTATCCAAACACAAGTCATTTACATTGCAAGCTATCTGCCTGGTAAATCCATGTTTAGGCAATTCTCATAACGGTGGGGCTTTTTTACAAGACAGATTATAAAGATGACTTGAATGTATTGTAGTCTGGACTAATTTGGAAATTACTGAGTGTTTGCCTGATAGATTGTAATGGACTCTGATGGAGCTGTTGGCTTTTATCAGCTAAACCCATATTTTGATATGTAAGCAAATTTGAAAAAGCAAAATATTTGCAGAATAATCAGCTGGGCTGCTCTGTTTGACTTGCAGCATCCTGCCTGCTTTGAGTCACCAGGTTGATGAAAGGAGCAGACTATTTGCTGCCAGGGCCCAGACCCAGCTGAAATGAGCCATTACTGTAAATTCTCCTGTGTCCCTTCAACTCTGAGAAGCCTGAAAGTGTGGAGAGCAGATTGCTGGGGGTTAATGCCTGAGTAAAAAGTGAAGAGGTAACCCTGCTCACCTAATCCTGTAAAACTCTGCAGAGAATATCCTATGGTGAAGCCATACTTGCCCTGAGAGACCTGAGCAGATCCCTGGCTCTGTGTTTAGAGAGCCTTTAACCTGATAGTTAAATGGGCTTAATCACCCCCTCTCTGTGTTTTCTGCTCTGTTTTCCCTCCTTTGGAAAACCAAAGAAAAATAAAGAGAAAAATGGAGAGAAGGGAGAGAGCATTGAAATATGGAAAAAGAAAAGTAGCAACAAGATGTTTAGGTTTTATTTTAGTTTGGATACTGTTCAAAGTGAAGGATCAGAAAATTTTCAAGGAATACGGGGTTTTGTGAAAAATACACTTAAAGAGATTCTTTCTTAAGGCAACATTTTTGGCAAACCACAGCCAAGAACAGCAAGTCTTCCTGAGGAAGGACTGTCTAAAATCAGTGGCCCCTCAGCATAAGCTCTGAGAGGCCACAATAAGAGGGATGAAGGTGTCTCTGCTCTTCACTGAATGTAGAGGGACCCCACGTGGCTGGTGTAGACTATGTGCCTGCTTCCTAAATGACTGAAGTTACAGGAGCTGAAACCTACTCCAATTCTGCTTTTTCACCAGATCCTCTCATTGAAGAAAAATGGAAAAGCAGGCAGGCAGTACCAGCCTTTCCAACAATTTTCCATAAGTTATCAAAGCAAATTTCCCCATATATCAATACTAACAATCCTTTAAAGTAAATTGATTTAATTCATGTCTTTATAACATCTCCAAGTCATTCGATGGCATTTCCAGAAGAGACAGGAGATACTGAGACTGGGTAACATAGAGAGAGAGTTATTCTGTGTTGGAACCAACGAGAGAGCAAGTGACACTGTGCTACAGTTTTGGTAGGTCTTGATGCAACTGTGCATAGAGTTGCACTTATTATCACTATGAGACATTTATGGAGCCTAAATTAAAATTCTGATAAATAATGTAAAGTGAAATGCAAATTTTTATCAGATCTCACTTTTCTGGAGGAGTATCAGTGAAACAGCAGTTGACACACTGCCTATAAAGTTGCATAATGAAAGGTAGTATTTAATTTCCTTGAAAATGCATTTATATCTGATTATTGAGGGTCTGTCATCAGCTGTTAAGCTGCTAGAACAGGCTTCATGACCTACTAGATTGACTACATTACCCAAGCCCTCCCTATTAGCTAAATAAATAAATATATCCCGTATCCCACTGTAGCTATTGAAGAAGCAAGTTGCTGTGTAGCAGAAATGAAGGTGGCATGAAGAAATGAAGATTCTGAGCATAGAGCTTGCACTAATCACTGCAGGTTTGCCTTAGTTTTTAAGAAGAGGATTAGAAAGGAATATACTGAAAAGAAATGGGCACATTTCTGCCCTGCCATGTTTTGCCCATCTTACAAAGGGAATGAGGGGAGATCAGCCTTGTTTTAAGGAGGAGGGATTTGAGACCAGCAATTACTGAGTTCAGGAAAACAGTGTTTGCCATCAGTGAGAATGGCCCCTGTTTGAAGCATATATTTAAGTGCTTTGCAGAATCAGAGTACCAGTCACCTATGTGCCTCAGTTTCCCTCCAGATTCACTGTGGGAGTTGCCAGTTACACACATTACTGTTGGTGGGCTCCTGCTGAGTGTATGCCCATGATGTGCTTGGGAAAATGCCATTAGCTTTTCCATAAGTCTGAATTGCCTCTCATTAATTTTAACTGGTGTCATTCATAACCTCCAATGTTCTTTCCCTGCAGATTGTGTCTGTGTGTGATTTCTTTATGTGTAAAATTAAAATGCGTCAGGAAAGTTCCTGTATAACAAAATGCAGCACTCCAAACCTCCTGGAGTTTAACTCTAATTGTATGCCCACTCCTGCTTTCAGTGACTCTTTTCAGAGGTTCCTGCTCACAGCTGCAGCTAAGTGGGCACGTCTAAAGGTGACAGATTGAGAATATATGTTCAAGTACGTATATAAGTGTGTATACATATTTCCATTCCTCCTTTATTTCTTCCTTCTGTTCACTGATGCTAAAATCACACAACTTGCAATATAAAACCAAACATACATTATTATTTTGAAAAAAAAAAATGGTCACCTTCATCCCTTTGCTTTTACAGAATTTCACAAGTATTATTTCCCTCACTCCTGGTTAACAAAGGACTCTCATAAAGCTACTGATCCTCTTCTTGTCACACCAGCAAAAGTATTTCCTGCACCACAGCTTTCCCTTGTAGGTCTAAGCTGACAGTTGACTAGGAAGGCTTCAGATCCAAATCAGACTTCTTGACACAACCGATATGTTCCTCATAAGACTCTGTGGAGTCTCATGGCTTGTATCACATTATATTTACCTGAAAAACTCAGTGTCCGGTCAATACTGTAAAGCTCTCAAAGTTGAAGGCACTTGCACTGGTGGGGCGGGGGGCAGCCATGATTCCAGGCTTACATTTTTACATTTGTTTGCTTCAACCGCTCTTGTGCTGCTTTTGTGTTCACTTTCTTTGAATATTCATGTGATTGAATTCTGCGTCCATTAACATTCACAGAAAGTGAACCTCAGAGCTGCACATAGATTTGCAGAAGCAGCGGTTTACATTTGCACACTTACGTATTCATAGCTAAAAGCACTCACTCGAGGAGCAAAATCACTACCATTTAGCCAGCCAGTCCCATGCAAAACTGTTTATTACCCACAAAGAACCGATTTTTGATCCTGCTGTAGAAATTTTTTTGCTTGCTTACAGAAAAAATTGTATATGGAAATAACTACTTTTCATACATTTGTGCAAGTAGAAGAAAAGCTTAGACAGATTATGTATTAGAAAGTATATGTTTAGGATTTGGATCCTCCTGGCACAAAAGCGTGACCTCTGGTAGATGTTAGCAGTATAGAAACTATGGCACACAGCTGAGCAGATACAGGCTTTTCAGCAGAGATGTTACACATCCACCTGACACAGTTAATTAAAATGTCACTTCTATAGGAGTAAAGGGAGATGAATGTGAGCCAAACAGCTGAGCAGAGAATTTTGTTTTGCCTTTGAGCAATTCACTGTAATTTTGTTTAAACACAGGGTGGGGTTTTTTTCCTTTGTATTGATCAATACAAAGCCACAAAATTTACCCTAAAAAAACATTGGCATATTCAACCCATTTTCTTCACAACTTACATTTATTGGTCTTAAACTTTGCAGCCTATTCAGCGGGGTGGCCTGGCACACTATCATTCCTGCAAAGACCCCTTTTGATTTCAGTGGGAGTTATAACAGTCTTGCCAGGAGGGTGTTTAGCATCAAATGCTGCACTAAGTGATGCTGTAGCCTTCACAGGGTATGTGAAATAGCATGTGTTTTGTTGAAAATGTGGCCTAAATGTACATACTAAATTGGCACAAATGTCAGGAGTGTGTTGATGGTGTGTGTTGATGACACAAAGCTGGGAGGTGTTCCTGACAGAGAAAAACTGGTATATGTTGTACAGGAGAAATTGCATGGCACTTTGAACTGAAATAATGGAAACAGAGTGAAATTCATTCAGAGTGCACAATATTGACTGGTACATCTGGAACTAACACCAAAGTCACCTCCCGTAAGATGGGAGCTCATCATTGGAAATGACTGAAAGGTCATGAGCTGATCGTACAGCAGCTGTGAGCCACCAGCCCAAGGCACTAGTGAGAAGAATGTCTTCAGTTATACCAGGAGTAATATTTCTAGGACAGCTAAGGATGTATTAAGCTAAATATCATCATCTGCTGGGCTGATCTAATGGCTCACTAATGCCTTAAAAATGTTGACATGAGTCTTGTGCCCTTTTCCTGCACTCAGATATATGTTCCCTGTATCTTCTGTGCACCACCTCTAGTTTCCTCAAACTCTTCTCATGGTCGTTTGCTGCCTTTCAGTCCAGTCTCCTGCAATTTTTGGTAACCAAGGGGAAAAAAAATGGGTTCTTGCTGAGTTAGTGAGCTACATCCATTTGCAGAGAGACACAGAACTATCACATGGTAAATCACAAGAGTGTGTGGCAGGGAGCAGAGATGGGGGAAAGGGAAAGGAGTAGGTACTACTTCTGCTGGGAAGTGTCTGTTAGGTCAGTTCCCATTTTGGGAAAGCTGCTGCCATAGTGTCTCTGAATAAGTCTTTGTCTGAGAGGAGCTCATCTGAAGCATTGTGTACACAATGTGATGGTCACTCAGGAATGGGTCTTTTGGTGGTATCTTTGCACAGCAGCCAGAGAAGGGGTGTTCAGACTGCCTCGCTGCTCTCCAGAGATGCTCCTGGGACAGTCAGGGGTTGGGATTTGCTTACCAGTTGAAAAATGTCTACTGCAAGTTGGCAGCCTCTGTGACAGGGCTCCCAGATCTCTAGTCTGAGATAGCAACTTGTCAACAAGAAGCAGACTCCACAGAGTCTGGCATGCCAGCACAAGTGCTGCAAACACCATTATACGGTTCTTTTTGTAAACCTATTAGGGTTTTTTTGCCCTCTGGTGAAAACCTGGTCCAGAACCTGACTTCTCTACTAGGTAGAAATCTAACGATTTTCAGCTAAGAGTATTTAAGACCAGCATGTGCAGGGGATCAAGTAAACTCAATGGCAAAACAAGAGAGGAGGCAATTATCAGGATATATGGCCAGACTCTTAATTACCACATTGAAAACAAATAGTCACAGGCATACAAATACAGAAGACAAATCTACTCAGGGATAGCAACCAGCCTCCAGCACCTAGACTCCCCAGGAGCTGCCAGATACGAGTATTGAGAACTCCTGGAGACACCCTGCCTTCCAAATTACTGCCCTGTTTCCACATATACTTGTGTTCCTGGGGTTGTACCATATTCTGAAGCTGGTGACCTGTTTGCAACCAATAATCCTTTCCTGGGCGTCCCTTCAACATCAGGAACTTTCACCATACAGCAATTTACCAATCTCAGTCACACATTACACAAATGATGACTGTCTCAGGACCCAAATCTGGAATAGGGAGAGGGATCCTTTCATCCTTTCCTGTGTCATTACTTCACAGCAGCCATGCCATGCAGCGTTCCCTCCCCCTGCAGATGGTCCATCAGTGCCATGCCCAAGTCTGCAGGTCTCAGCATCCTGTTAAGTATGTCTGAAGGGACACAGTGCAGTGCCAAGGAGTGCCAGGGATCTCATCCAATCCGTGCAGTTGGGACAGCAGGAGCATTAGGAGGCTGGGAAAAACATGAAGGATGAGGTGTTTTCTGCCTTTCAGAAAGAGAACAGGGAAATAGGTCTGGAAAATAGAGCAGGAGGTGTGAGAACTGGGTGATTTATACATATGTACACATGCGAAAATGAGAAGCAAAGTTTCAAACTGGCAATTGGTTTGAGTTTTTTATTGATTATAAATTGAATCTCAAAGCTATAAATAATAACCTGAGCCTGGACTGTACCTGCTCTACAGAGCTCCTAACACATCTCTATAAAATGCCTTACAAGGCAGTAGCTGGACATAAATTCTGTGAAGCTTATGATTCCCAGCATGTTACCAACTTCCTATAAAGGCAGGCCCTTACAGAACATGGTAGCAGGCATGGCCACCAACTGCTGCTCAGAAACATCTTGTCTAGCAACTCTTTGCAGTGCTCATACACTTTTTGCTGCACCTCTGTAAAGTTTCTGGGGCCCGTTTTCCCCACATTCCCCTTTGTTCTTGAGTAAAATAAATGCAGTAGTCATATGTGAAAGTATGTTCAAAGACCGTTAATGTTATTTGAATGTCTGTGTTATGTCATAACTCCCACTTTTTCCTTTGGAGACAATGATTTATACCCACAGCTGAAAAATTCAGCTTTGGGCTTGGGGCTGTGTGATTTGGGCTGAGGTCGCATTGCCATATTTTGACTTTGTGGATGGGGTTTTATTTATATACAAAATTCCTTTAACTTGACAGGTCTAAAAAGGGAGCAAAAGCCCCCAAATGCTTTTATCATTTCTCTTACACATGACTTCAACATTCATATAATAATTTTCATTTTAAAGTGCACTAATGCTATTTTAATCATTTTTTGAGCAACTAACATAATACAAAAGCGATGATGAAATGGAATATTTGCGGCTGCAGAGACAGATATCATTATTCAAGGGCAGAAGCATGTGAAAGGGTAAAGGGGCTTTAAAGAGATACTCTTTTGTTGTACTTAACACTGATAAATGACATACAAGTCAGGATAACGGGGCAGAGCTCCTGTCAGGGAGACAGTGATAAATGTAGAGGCAGAGACAGAAAGGTCCACTGAACAGAAATCTGTATATGACACGTTGTACATTTGATAGACTTGTCTGCATGGTCTGGCTAAGCCACAAACTGTTCCTCTTGGCTCAGATTGTGGCCCTCAAGCACATCTTATACAAACACTGAGCTCATGTTTGTTTTCCCATTTCCATGTGGCAGCAAAGATCAATTCCCCTTAATCAGTGCAACATACAGGGCTAAAAACAGCGAGGAAAAATGTTCTTATACAAATATAATTGCTATCTCTTTCAGGCTAATCATTGTATAATATGAAACAAAAAGCAGACTGACCTTTTTATTATTATTGCTGTCTCTTTTTAAAAAAATGCCCAGCATCAGCCTGTTAATCAAAAGATTCATTTAAGAGAAAACAAAATCTCCAATTATTTCATTGCGACTAGAACAGAACGCCTGTGATTTGTGCATTAAGCTTCCTACACCCCATGTGACATGACCTGTACTTCTCAAATATTCCCAGCATCAAAGATCAAAATGGAGGAGTGGGGACAGCTAGAAAAGGCATTCATGTCCTCCAGAAGCAATTTTAACAAAGAACAAACAAACAAACAAGAATACTCTTGTTTAACATTCCCTCTACCCTCCCAACAGATGACTAAGGCCTTGCATTTGCAGTAGGAGGAACGTGCATAAAGGAGATTAAGTGTGATATCAGGTAAAAACACAAATGAAGATTGAATTAAAGTAATTTAGCAAGATTGGTGTAAGGTTAGAGACTGATGATCAGTCACTTTTGGGTTCCTTTAAGCACACAGACATTTTGACCGGCATACATTGCTGGTCTCACTGAGTGCCAAGAGTCTGGTGGGATAGGGGAGAATTGCCAAGTTCTGGGTGGGAACCCTTTCTCTGTTTTTCCGTTGTGAACACAGTGAGTATCATCTCATATCTTAGGTGAAACTACCATACACATGTCTGTGGGTACCAGTATCACAGGATCATAGCATGGGTGGGTTGGCAGGGGCCTTAAAGATCATCTGGTTCCAACCACCTCCTGCCATGGGAAGGAACACCTTTCACGAGACCAGGTTGTTCAAAGCCTGACCCAGTGTGGTCTTAAACACTTACAGGATTGAGGCAGCCACAGCTTTTCTGGGCAGCCTGTTCCAGTGCTTCACCATCTTCATAGTAAAGAATTTCTTCCCAATATCTAATCTAAACCTACTCTCAGTTTGAAGCCATACCCCTTTGCCCCATTAGTCCATGCCCATGTAAAAAGTCCCTCTCCAGCTTTCTCAGATAGCCCCTTTAGATCCTGGAAGGCACTCTAAGGTCTCCTCAGAGCCTTCTTTTCTCCAGACTGAACAACCCCAACTGTCTCAGCCTGTCTACATGGAAGAGGTGCTCCATTCCTCTGATCATCTTCATCACACTCCGCTGGACGTGCTCCAGCAGGTCCACGTGCTGACACAGTTTAACCAAGTTGAGTCACAGGGGCAGCACTGAAACCTGAATTTCAAAATTATCCAGCTTCATTTCAAAGTTATGCAGCTTAATGTCTACAAGTGCCACCTGCAGTACACTGCCTCCTTTTGTCCCTTCCCATCTCCAACACGGTCCCAAGGACTGACACAGAAAGGCACATGTGTGCTCCAAGGCACAGTGACCTCTCACTCAGTGAATTTAGTGGGGGAAACAGATGGGACAGAGCCTAGTTCCCTTTCCAGCACTGTGCAAAGGAGACAGCAACACAGATATCTGTGTTCACTTTTCTTCCAAAGTCTACTGGGACTGTAAAAGGGACCAGCAATGATGCTGTCAAAAATGTTTTATAGGGAAAAATCTTGGAGGCCTTCCCCAAGGGTGGCTTCACTTTCCAAGCATTCAGTAAGTTCAAGAATAGGTTCTACAACATGTTTTGCAGAGAAGAGGGGGTGGAGACCATCTCTGCGACCCTACAACTGGGAGGAGACACCAGGGAAGGGTTCCTGAAAAGGTGGCCAGTCCCCAGACCCTCCATCAGTTATCAGTGTGGGAGGCATGAAAGCCACAAACCTTAACTCAGTGAGGCCAGACAGAGGGGTATCCACACAAAAGCTGTGGATACGGGGGTAATCTTAGGAAAAAACAAGCCCCTTTAATAAATCCTGGTGTATTTTGGATCACTGCTTTATAGAAGCTATGTTTAACTTTAATATAAAACAATCCCAACTATGTGCTGACATACCAACTGCTGCTATCCACTCATGGAGCTGATACATCCTCAGTACGCTGGAACCGGTGGGAGGAAGGGTGTCCTTGTTTTTGGTGTGACTTTCCTCCTCAGTGCAGCTCAGTGACACGAGCTCGTGCAGAGAAGGGCTTGCTCCCCTGCCTGTGCCTGCACGTGTACACTGGCATGTTCTGCATCGTGGCAGCCCTGCAAAGTCAGGAAGGAACAGCGTTTGTGTGTGCCCCAAATGTCCTACAAAATACTCTTGTAAATGGGTGGAAGCTCCTTCAGCGCATCCCTTTTTGTAGCATACTGCAATGATGCCACAGCTGACACAGTCCAAACAGATTGATTCAGGAAGAAAAGAGGGAGAAGGGAGGAAAATAACATGTTACCCCCCAGAAAACATGCTGTTTTCTGTCTTGGTACCTCTGGTAATGTGGGTGAGAGCTGGCATCCTGATACAGAAGTCTCCTGTGAGGCCCTGGAATCCAGTAAGGCATTAAACAACATACCTCACATTCATGATTTTAAAACTATATTACAAGAGTTTCTCTATTTAAAATGCATTTCTGCAACTGAGTTTAAATATTGATTTCAAGCTGGAAAATTTTGTACTTTAGGATGGAAAGAGAGAAATATGCTGCATTTTCCATTTTTTGACTATTACAGTGCCTTTTTTGGTATTAAAATAGTAAAAAGGGAAGAATTTATTAACTCTTAGCTGTTATGTATGTCTTGATGTTTTTAATTTTAATCCTGCAAATTTTTGACAAGAACTGAAATAAACTCTAGATGGATTTTAAGAAAAGTTTGTTCAACAGTAATGTAAAATGCAAACTAAGTATTTGTTCAGTGTTTAGTCATTCCTCAGAGACTAAAAGAAATATTTCATCACAACCTCTATGCTGACCTTCACATCAAATTAAAAAGTTATAGTGTTTATGTGAAACAATATACATTGTCTCCATAGGCAATTGTAAAGAAGAAATGAACATTTTGCAGCTATTGCAATTTGTTTCAAGGATCATTTTGTGAGATCTCTGCTTGCTGAAGACTACAATTTACCTTTTTACAATTTCATTTAATGATCTGACATTTGAGACACTTCCTAATTAATTCTGTCGCTGCCTAAGCCAGCTGTGATAAATATAACCTGTGCATACAGGATTACATTGTCGCTTTTAGAAAATACATCCAATAAGAAAAGGTGAAGCTTCCATGATAGGACATTTACATCATCCATACTGGAAATGATAAAACTCTCACTGTTAATCTGGAGTAGCCACTGCACTGAAAAGCTGCTGTGAAAGGCTGCACAGAGTAGGGATGGGAGCATGGATTGATTCATACTTTACAGAACATTTTTCATAGTGTAAGTTGCTTTTTAGCACACAAACCCAGCTGTTTCAGAGTTTGGCTTTGGAGGATGCTTGTTTATAAGAAGTTTGCTAACCAGAATAGTCCTGGTATGGAGCACATTGGCACGGCAGCGTGAGGCAATCGGGCAGGAACGTGGAGTGTGTAATCCCGTGGGTAAACAAGAGGGAGCTTCCCAGGCACGACCGGAGCGTGGGCTGCAGCTCCTCACTGGGGCAACTGGGGGATGCTGGGGGCAAAGAAGTCATGCCACAAAAATGGTCTCCTGCAAACCAGTCAGGAGTCATTTTAAAATGGCTTTGCAAGCAGCAGCTGTGACAACTGTAGACACGATTTAGAGCAACAACTGGACCAACAGGCAGAGCAGACTCTCAGTTATCTGTGTACAGGCAGCCATGGACCTTGCTTAGCAATCAGCAAATATAAAAGCATTTTTAAATCTGACAAACACTCCTGGATACTGCCCTGAAATTGTGCAAACTTTTTCCTTGCCTTCCTTTCAAGTTTCTTTTCTTTTTGTTGTTTTGGGGTTTTTTTGTTCAGTAAATTAAAACAGGGATGCGAAAGGGCAGTTTCCATGTCAGAAAAATTGGTGGTTTTCCATTAAAAAGCAGAAATCCCTAGACTATGATTATAACAGACATTGAGCTGTTCATTATTGGCTGTATAACAGATCCTGCTGTGGAGGAAATAGTAATTGCAACAACTAGAATAAGTCTAATACTTCTAAATTTCAGTTTCTATGGTGACTTTAATAAATATTCTTTTCAAGTTAAATTTAGGTACTCAGGAGCACAAATGTTTCCTGCCTTCTGTTTCAGACAAAAACAGAATCATATTTGCACAGAGATATGTTTAAGGCACATTTTGTGAGTCTTCCTCAAATTGCCACCTCCCCAGTGACTATTTTTTTTTTCTGGAAAAGTAGTGGATACCATAAATACTGGTTTATTAACTCAGAAAAAAATGTGATTGCAATAACAGGAGTAAACTTGATGTGGAAAAGAGAAATTCTGCAGCTTCCAGGACTCAGTTTTCACCCTTGTTATGGCCATCACTCCTCAGCAGCAAGGGGAACAGCCTGGCCACCAGAGATGATTTAGTTGCCCAAATGCATCTGGAGGCTGCAGACTCGTGTGGTGGCTGTTCCTGGCCCAGCCTTGGAGTCTTTCCCTGTGCCAGCACAGGTGCCCTGCTGCTGCGCTTTGCCAGAGCAGGCCCTCCAACATCCTGTTTGCCCATGAATTTTTGACCTTTAACACTGGTCCAAAGTGACCTGAGCGTTTTTCCTTTCTTTCTTTTCCCCCTGTGTTCATAGAACTAATATCTTCAGGTCATGTTAGTTCTTTGATTTTAAACCAGATATCGCAACCAGAAAAATCACACCCATGTTTGGAGTCTTCCATCCGAGAGGGAGCAAGAGGGACGAGCTGGAAGTGTGGGAGCAGGTTGCAGCTGGGTTTGGTTTTGTAGTGGAGGTTTCCCTCCAGTGGCTTCTCTAAAAAGTGCAACATTCAAGAAGCATCAGGGATTTTACACTGCTGACTGAAATTACTGCTCTCCCATCTCCCAAAGCTAACCCCATGTCATATTACCCTAGGAAAAAAAAGGCAAGGAATTAGGCTGATGTCAATACTCATGGCTCCAAAGGGAGTTCACAACATCCGACTGACAGGAAATATAGGCATGTCCCTCTCTTGAATGAAAAAGTTATTACCCTCCTTTATTTAGGCTTACAGTGTACTTATGTTTTCTCTAATAACAAGATTCTGAATGCAATTCTCACCCCAAAGAGCTCATAGTCAAAATAAAAAATATGCAGGAAATAAGGGAAATTGTGGACAAGTATATTATATTGTATAATATACTCTATGATATATTTGTATAATGTATTATGTCAAAGGTTTTGGTTTTTTCTTAAGCCTTATGGCAAAGAAGAATTAAAATACAAGCTTTGAAGGCAGATAATGATGTAGCTTTGTGGCTGTTTCCAAGATGTCTCTCCCAAGCCCCAGGGCCTATGGAAGAATGTATACAAGTTCTTGTTGGAAAAGTTAACAAGGAATGATGGCACCCTGCCAGGGAGTAACTGCCTTGACAGGTAATGAAAGCTGAGGCAGAAGGTGGGGAGCTGGCCAAGCTGTGCCCAGAGAGCCACAGCAAGAAGCTGATGCTCAGTGTGTCTGAGTGAAAGGTGCCAGCATGGGAAAAGAAAGGTGAGAGGCAATCCAGGCTGGGGAATGACCTTTTTTAGCCTGTGGGTAGGATCAGGGTAGGATTTAATTTCTCAAGGGTGACAGAAAGACACCTGCAAGGATCTGTGAAACACTGGGTGTCTGGGAGAGAGGTTTACCTGTGGCATTGCTGGGAAGGGTTGGCTGTTAGAGGAGTCAGAAAGCAAGAACTATTGAAATTTCAGCAGTGACAGCTCTGCCAAATCCCAGATTTAAATGGTCAGGCTGGGAGCCTGAGTGACAGGCAGGACAGCGTTATCACCTGCCATGGTTACGAAAGGATGTACAAAGGAGGAAACATCATGAGGAAAGATGAAAAACTGAACAAAAAACCAACTGACTGATCCCAAAGATATGCCAGGATTTTGGTCAGGACAGCAAAGGTAGGATCCAGCTCCTCCTTAGGACATGGAATTTGAGAGGTGACTTTGTGTAGGGCCCTGTTACCGTCAGTGGCCAAAGGTGGGTCAGTATGTTGGATGAGCTCAAATATTCCTGAGGAACAGCAGATTGCATTGACCAGAGCTCCTCTGTCTGCTGCTGGTGTTTAGACAGAAGCTCCATGGAGGCAGGTCCCTACCAGTGCTTGCCACCAAAGGAAGTCAGGAATCCAGACCATGTCAGCATTGACAGAATACTGGGACAAAGACCGGTGATGACCCAGAGAGGGTTAGAAAGAGAGAAGAGAAAGGAACAAATGGACATAAAATCACTAAGGAACAATGTTTACTTTTAAAATTGTATGTAGCCTGAGTGAGAATTTTTTGAGTCCTATGTGGACTTCTTTGAAAGGTAGCTTTTGTTTGTTTGTTTGTTCATTTTGTTTAACTGTGTATTAGTTTTAAAACAGGCACTTTAAACCAGAGACACTGTTTTTCTCATCAAAGCATGACCCAGCACTGGATAAGTGAGAGAAATTTCAACCACAGTTTAGCAAACCACGATATATGCAACTTAAAGACTGGTCCTTCCTAAAGCCAGAAAAGAATTCACAATGCAATGAAAGACTTAACTTGGTTTTGACCATAATCAGAGAAAATTACTCATTTAAATACTGCTAGGGAATTGTAAGTCTCTTTCCCACACTCACTGACTTTTACAGCACTTGATTTTTTAGCATTTAACATTAAAATATAATTGTTACAATCTTTATTTTTGGATATGCTTTTACTTTGCTCTAGAGCTGCTTAATTCTCTGCCATATCTGGAATGACATTTGCCATGGATCTCAGCCAGTAAGTTTGCAAAAGTTTTTCTGGTTCCCTGGAAACCTTCCCTAACATCCCACCCTGCCCAAAGTTTAGACAATGACACATTTCAGCATCACATACCTCCCATGCCTCAGTTCTGAAAGGATTTTTCCCCTTTGCATATGAAGAAGAGCTGACATAGCCTAGACTGGCTTTTGAGACATTCTTGGAATAGCCAAGATGCTCCGTGTTTAAGAGAAATATTTATTTTACAGTTCACAGCCAAGGGCAGCTGCCCTGGCTGAGAACCCATTCACTCCATTGGGAATTGGCTGTGGCTGATGGAAGCTGCTCTCTGCCTGCCAACAGATACATGACTGACCAAAAGTGTAAACCTGAGAACTGGAGGAATTGTTCTACCTGTTAATAAAAAACCCTGGGCTTATGTAGATAACACAAAGTGAACAAATGCTTGGCCTGCAATTGTAGGAGGATTTACCTGTGCCCAAACCTTCAAGGGTTTAGAGAACCATTGAAACACAGATCTGGGCCCCAGTCCAGTGTGCCCTAATAACAAAGAGGATACATGTATCAGTATCACCGAGTACCAGAATCCAACCTAAGAGACCCAAGCAGTGGATAAGTAGCTCCTGTAGCAACACTTCCAAAGGGAGAACACTCAAAAGGAATTAAAACCAGTATGCAAGTAAGTTTACTGTAGATTAAACAATGAACCCACAATATAATAACTGCTCCATAGTAATATTCTTCAGATTCTTTCTCCATATAGTCAAGTCCCCCAGCGCTTTCCCAGACTGTCAGAGAGATTTCCAGAACATTTCCCAAAGTCCAGGCTTTTTGCACTGTCTCCCATTTGTGGACCATCTATTTCTTCCAAAATAAGCAGGACTTAACTCCTGCTGGCACTGTCCCTTTTACACATAAAATAACATGGGTAGAACAAAAACAACCAGATGTGAAATATGAGATATCATAATCTATAACAGCAACATCTCTCTCCAGCCCAGGAGGGTTATTTCATTCATCAAGTTTAACGAGTGTTCAAGCAGTTTATGACACATACTGATTCACACAATCTAAATGCAGCTATGTCATTATATCAGATAAATCTTTCTAAGCAAGAATCTCTGCTTCCACACCAAAAAAAAAATAGTATCTGTGCTACACCAAGGGCTCATGTTTTGGCAAATGAATTCAATTGGGATTTAGGCTAGTAATTTTAAATACAATTATTCCACTAACAGTGAGTTTAGGGCTTCCTAATATTAGTTCTGCTCCTGTGCTGGGTCAGTAGGAATGTTCTGAGATCACACAAAGAGTAACTAGCTCCCACGAGAACCCTGGCAGACACACTGCTATTGGGGCTGTCCTGCTAACAGTGTGATTTTATTCCCAGTTTGTGAAATCTGTAAATCCTACTTAGTAATAAAGCCTATACAGATTACAAGTAAAGAGAAGAGACAACATGAGACCTGAATTAATAATAGAGTGGTTTGCAGCCAGGGGTCAAGGTCAAAGAGCATATTGATAGTGAAATCAGCAGCCGTTATTTCCATGTGCCTATTTATTGTCCCCAGCCATACGTTGTGCTGAAAGAGCTGTGTATACATCACGAGCAGACTGCTGAGAGCTTCTGGCAGAGCTCCAAAAGGAGGCTATAAGGAGCAAATGACAGTTGGGAACTGGCAAATTTCTGTCTGTCTCATAAGTTTTTAAAATATGAATGGATCTTCTGGGGAGTGAGGGACTTACTAGTAAAATATTTCCCTCTCCTAAGAATTATTAGTCTGAAATAATTCAAGGAAGGCAGTACTGGTCTGCAAAACCCCAATTAGAAGAATTCTTAAAACAGGAAAACTAGGCAGAATAGAGATTATGGCCACTATAGTAGCAATATAGAGCAATACACATATGTTTATTTTGAGAGGTTATTATTAGTGGCAGCCATAATAAAATGCCTGAAGCTAAAAATGTAAACTTGTAAAGATATGGAGTCCATTGTGACCACATATTGAACAACAAACAATGGATTATTTGATAGAGTTTGCCTTGATAGAGCCATATGCACCAATAGCATCCTCGAAAATTATTTGAGAATATGATAGTCATATACTGAGGCAATTGTTTTAGAAGTCTTGAGGTTAAAAAGAGGTGATGTAAATTCAAACTAGATTGATAGCTTCAGAATAGATTACCTGTTTTAACTTAGATGAGTCACTTAGATTTATAAGCAGAACTAGGGCACTCTAATACCTAAAAAGAGCACTGTTGCAAGTCAGATACCTTAAGGTAAAATGACCTCAGAAAGTGTTATAGGGGAAGGGGCTAAAAAAACCCCACTTCCGTATGAAGCTCTCCAGTGGAAAGGACTCTATTGATGACAGACATTAAGGTGAAGTCTACCAGATTTTACAGAATGTGACATCTCAGGGACAACGTTACTGCTGCAAACCCAAGTGGCTCATTCCATGGTGCCCACAGTGCTCATGGGCTGTACGAGCCTCCTCACCAGGTATGGAGCTGGGTACATTCCTGTGCTGAAGCTTTCCCATGCTTACAAAGTCCTGGGATAACTGTTTGAAGTATGCCCAGTTATTCTCCTCCCTCAAAAAGAAGAGCAGATAGTGCTGTGAAACCTTCAGGCAGCTGCGGGCTATAAACTTGCAACTTCTCCATCCCAGCAGGAAGTTTCATCTGTGGAGCATAAATTGAGACCACCTTTAGGCACGTGGTCTTTCCAGGGTAGGCTCTGAAGGTGACAATGGGCTCAGATCACTCCACTGGTGACCACAGGAACACAGGTTGCTGCATGGACTTGGTGGTGTGTCTCTGAATGCAGAGCATGTAGGGGTATTTAGGGAAATCTCCAAGGAGACCCTGACACCAGGCTTAGGACACTGTCAGACTTAGCCAAGGAAGGTTGGTGGCTGAAGGCTGGGCAGGTAGAGTTTGAGCTTTGGCTTTGGAATTGCTTTTTTATCTCTTCATGCCCTGCCCGTAGGAAAGAGATAACAGTTTTTCAGCTGGCGATAAAGTGGCAAGGAAAATTAAAAAACGAAAAAAAAAAAAGAAAAAAGGGAAGGAGAAACAGCTATATACAGCTAGACAGAGACACATTACCTCAACAGCACCAGAAACTGAGGCTGAAAAAGAGACAGAAAATTGTGTTTATCCTGGAATTAATAACTTCTAGAAGACTGAGTTGAAAGCCCAGAAGTAGACTCCAAACGGAAAGCATATCTATTCTTTCTTTGGGGGAAGACTGGTTAAAGGCCCAAGGCAGGTGGTGGGAGCAGGACTGAATCAGAGAGACTGTGAAGGGTCCAAACACAGGTTTAAAAACAGGCAAGTGAAGATGCCCAGATGCAGCCCTGGCATAGCTTACTATAAAATGACTGCAGAAACCATACAATAAGAAAGGCAAGGGATGCACCAAATAGAGGTGAGTCTCTGTGTTTCCCTGGAAGCTGTCACCAGCCAAACCCGAGTAGCTGCAGGAAAGGAGAAGAGAGCTGGAGCTGGACTGAGCCTAGAGAAGATGGTACCTGGAAGTAACCTCATAAAGGAGAGGTACTAGAGCACCAAGGTGACTTGTGCCAGAGTTGAGGACTCTACAGCAGCAACTGCCCTCCCCTCCACGCCTGGACTCAAGTACATGTGTGAGCAAAGGCACAGTCTTGAAGGTTAAGGGCTCAATGAAAAAAATTGGGTTTTAATAAGGAATCATTTCTTCACTCTTCAGTGAGAATTTGTCCAATTTCTGCTACTTGTAGAAGCCACACTGTCTGTGGGGACGAGGAGGCAGCGGGTGAGCACGGGGCTCCCACGGAGCAAACAAGCTCACACTGTTCTCACGGCAGAGGCTGTGCTAATGGGAGTGTGCTTGGGGCATGCCTGGGATTTTTGGAAGCCTGAGCAGATTCAAATAGCTGAGCGCTGATGTGGCTGGGATCAGGAGCCCAGGTCAGAGAGGATTAGGAGGCAGGATGTGTGGTAGCGTAGCTGCTTCCAGCTCTTCTGCAGCGCCCACGACCCTTCACCACCATGTCCTTTCCTTCTCACAGCCAGGCCAGCTCACTCTCCTGTTCAGCACTGTGGGACAACGGCCTCCACAGGTTTATCCAAAGGTATACACACTGCCTTTCACTGTGCAAAGCAAAGCACTTTTAAAATTGTTAAAGTTGATGGGCCTGGAAGGGGGATGCAGGCATTGGTCCTGCTGGAAAGACATCACCTTAGGGACAGTATTGTGTATATTTTTTCTTCCAATCTTTGCCATAGCTGAAAATGGAAAAAAAAACCCAAACCCTGAAACTCCACCACTTTCTGTTTAAGTTGCTGTAAAAATCCAGTCTGTGTGTGCTTTGATAGGAGATAGCCTAATCCTCTTCTTGCTTGAGTGGTCTCTCCAATTTCTGCTGTAGAGCTGACAAGTCCCTTTGGGTTTATGGTGAGAGATTTTTTTTTTTTTAGTCCTTTTTTTTCCTTCTTTTGCTCTACTGATTTTACCTCAGGGGAAATCACTGAGATTTTTTTTTTTTACAAGCAATAGCTTCTTATTTATTTAGCTAAGCTATCTAATTCCATTAAAGATAGCTGCTTTGAGGGTCTTTTCAAACATTCCTCCTTTTGCTCTGGATTCTTGAGATTTTACAGCATCTTTTTATCACACTAGTTGGCTTGGATAGTTAGGATTTCGTTATGTTTGCCTAACAAGCAAGAAAATATATTTAAACCCCTCACAGAGAACACTTACAGGGTCTGTTCCACTCCAGCGGGATTCATGTCCAGTGTGCTGGGGCAGAGCTGAAGGAGAGCCAGAAGGGAATAGGTTACTTTGCCTCTGTGTGTGTCTGCAAAAGAGCAGGTTACAAATGCATAAGATAAATAACTGAAGAAGTTAAATAACTTCCTGTAATGGATGTGCTGAAATTTCCCTCTCTCTCAAGACAGTTTCTTCCTATAGCCCGGCTTGGTGTCACATCCCAGAGTGGTGGACATAGCACAGGAACAGCTGGATAAAGAGTTACAGGCTGACTCATGCCAAAGGGCAGGAGTCCATTGTTACTCCAAATACCATTTCAGCTGTTCAGTTTTGTTTCCTCTTGACAAACATGGGATAAACTAATTACATTATATTGCAGATAGCTGTGGATGGAAATGAAATAGAAGCTCTTATCTCTGGGAAAGCCCTCGGATGTGGTTGTGGCTGTACAAATACTTGCACTGCAAATACAATTACGCAGAATGAGAGGGGAGCCACTGGCAAAGGGTGGAGCAGGGCACTCAGCACACCTCACCCAACTCCACCTCTGGTGTGTCTAGATTTCAGGGACAGGGAGAAATATGTTGTGTCAGTCTTGGCAGTGAGGGGAAATACTCTGGAGGGTTGAATATCATCTTTATAAACCACAAGGCTGTTTAATCTGTGTTCCTCCATGTTGTTTCTCTCTGTGCTTGCCTTGTGAAACAGCATGATTGAGTTCCTGGTCTGAAGAATTAACAATGTAAATGCATTGAATGAAGTGCAAGAGAAAGGGATTAAATTACCTTTTTTCTGTATATGGGGAACAGAGAGATAGACTGACTGGTAATCATTTTAAGATTGGCTCAAGAAGGCAGGAATGAAGTCCAGAACTGCATGCAAATCCCCTAAGTCCCAGGCCACTCTTTTCACCATGAAACCCACCTTCTCCAGGACAGAGTTGTGTTTGTAATGTGGCTATGCAGCATAAATCAAACCAGTTTCTGCCTCCAGCCCACCCTCATTCCAGCAAATTTCCAACTTTGATTTTCATATCTGTGAGGACAGATTCCTCCAGAAGAAGGGGTGCTTCCAGATTAGCCATGCCAAATGCTCAGGAATTGCAGAAAATGAGAAAGACTCTAAAGAAATAGTAACTATTTTTTTTACAAAGCTGATAAATCAGGCTGATGGGCTGGGTAATTAAGTTGTATCAAAAATGAGGATGAGGTAGCTTACAAAGCAGAAAGCTCTTGGCTAATGCAAAACACTTTTTTAGTAATGATTTCCATTTGACAAGAGAGTCAGGAACACAGCAGCCTCTTTGCAGGAGGAAGGCAAGGCTCTGCTTTATTTATGAAGTCAGGAACCTGATGGGAGTACATTAAGCTTTGTGGAGCAAAGCTCCTTACAGACTCATAAATGATGACAGGATTTGGGGGGGTTACTGTGTAGGTATTGGGAGTTAACTCATCACAGTAAAGTGCTCCACATTTGGAGTGATACAAATCAGTTGGTGAAGGCTGCTCTGAGGTAATGTGTGTTGCTGGGGCTTCTTCACCACTGCCCTTGGAAGGATGCATCAAGATTTAATTCATTGAATATCACTATATATTAGTGCAAATACCTCAGCAACTGCCAGGGCTAAATTAAGGAATGGGTAAGTCCATTCAGAAAAACATTGTGTACTCCACAAGGTTTAATTTAAATGGGAAGATCTTTTGGGGACCTTTTATAGAGGACATATTTTGATAATAGCATCAAATTATTACTGAATTCTGGAGTAGCAACGAGGTACTTCTGTTACTTGGCTCCTGTTTCCTGATCTAAATAAAATATCCTTTAAGAGTGAGAGTTAGTGTAACAATACACATAGCAATATTTAATGTTACACACATCCAGCCTTAAATAATTCCAGAATCTCTGCTGGTGTAATTAATGCATAACAACTCTTCCTGTGTCATTATCCCAGTAAAGATACTTATCACTAGAAATATGGTTCTAAAACACACAGTGCTGAGTCCTGCACCAAGAGCAAGGTGAGCACACACATTCTCTCCAAAGTGGGGCAGCAGGAAAAGCTGCACCTGCAGTAAGTGCATCCATGTGACAGAAATCCCAGACAGAAGGCAAGAGTCTGATATAAAAGGCATGGTATTTATTTTAAATTAATCTTCAAAGTATAAGAATACAACTGTGTCCTAGGGCTCTAATTTCAGATAAGGAAACAAAACTGTGCACTCCCTTTGACAGCTCTCTATCTCTTATCCAGCTCTTGCAAGTGGAAGAAATAAACTGTGCCAAAATCCCTTTAACAACAGTGTAATTATATTTATCAAAGTGTGTATAATTATAGCTACCTTGGCAGCTGTATTTATGTCATTTCAACCACTGAAACCCATTCCTTGTAGCAAACTCAGCACAAGCCATGTGTTTAGTCCTGGCCAGAGACAGCCCTACCTGGGTACAGACTCTGCAGCCAGACAGGCAGTTGCGTGGAAGAAACTGCTGTTTGAGGAACTAAGTAAAGTGAAGCACCTTCTGTATGGGATGATGCTTAAAAGAGGTAAGTACTCCAGTTGTGGGTGGGTGTTTCTCTGTGAAATACACTCTGGGCTTGCCATGAGATCATAACCTCATTGGAGGTGTCATTAAGCAAAATTACATGGCTCCATGTAATGTAACAGATCAGATTTTCATCATATTATCCTCTTGACTGCAAAACAAAGAGGTTCCACTGGAGAGACCCAAATCAGGCTTAGAACATCCCCATGTTTGGCATGACCTGAACATAAACTCAGAGGCCTGAAAAAGAAAGGCTCTGCACAAAGACATTCAGAAAACTGCTGCTTGCACTGCTTTAAGAGTGATAAAGGCAATTGCATCAGTGTCCTAGCTGCTATGAGAGGATCCATCCTCTTGGCCTAAGAAAAGTAAGCAAAACATCCAGAAAGATGCTTAAAATGCATGTGCATGTGGATGTATATGCATGAAGATTATTTCTGTGGAGAAAGAAACAACTTTCAGGTATTCACTTCTGCTTGACCAGAAATCAGCCCAAAAGCAGAACAAGAAGGCTGCCAGGAAGGAGTAGTAAAACAGATCCAAAATACAAGACAGAAAATTGACTTTTAAAATTAATGGTCAAACTCTTTCAGTCTGATATACCTGCTTCGTCAGGGAACATTCATCTTTGTCAAAATAACTTAATGAAAATCTCTTGGTTAACTGTTTTTTGAGAAGCCCAGTTCTATACAGGCAAATAATTTGGTCTCTGTGTCATTGGCCCTTTGTGTGTGTTCAATGTTCATCCTTTCCTGTGCAAATACACAGAAGTACCTTTTTGGACATGGAGCTTTTTTACAAGTAATTTTGCCAAAAACCACATAGTCCTTTATACAGTGTGTTGTAGGAGAGAACCATTGGCTGATTAGTTGATTCCTAAGAGGTGAAAATTTCCACCCTGGACTGGAATTAGTTGGGTGGCTCCTCAGCATCTGGGGGTTTGGGGCATTGCAGCCCTCCCAAAGCATCCACCCTTGGAGCTGTGGGGTCCCTGTGCCCTGCTGAGGTGACCTGTCACTCTGCTCCCTGGGGGCTGTGTGTGCCTGACCTTGGCATGGGAGACACAACTGTGAGGAAGAGCTCAGGGTTTGACTTCAGCCACTTGCAGAGGTCTTGTTGTGTGCACTCAGCCAGACAACAGCCCCTCTCTAAGTAAATACACCAGAACTGTAGTTCAAATTGTTGTAAAGCAGAAAGTCAAAGAGCTGAGGGGGACTTGGAGGCCACGTGCATTGCGTTTGCATGGCAGAGTTTTGGTAGTGGATGGGGGCACTGCAGGGGTGGCTTCTGTGAGAAGGTGCCAAAAGCTTCCTCCGTGTCCAACAGAGTCAATGCCAGCTGGCTCCAAGATGAACCCACCTCTGGCCAAGGCCCAGTCCATCAGGAATGATAGTAACACCTCTGTGACAACATATTTAAGAAGGAAAAATAAAAAAAATATTGTGCAGAGGTAACTGCACTCAAAAGGGAGGAGTGAAAATAGGTGAGAGGGACACCAAGGTCAGTGGAAAAGGAGGGGGAGGAGATGCCCCAGGTGCCACTCATGGTGAAGGCCATGGTGAGGCAGCTGTGCCCCTGCAGCCCATGGAGGACTGTGGGGGAGCAGAGATCCACCTTCAGCCTGTGGAGGAGACCCATGCAGCAGCAGGTGGATGCTTGAAAAGAAAGCTCTGAAGCTGTGGGAAACCTGTGCTGGAGCAGCGTCCTGGCAGAGACCTGTGGACTCATGGAGGGAAGAGTTCACACTGGAGCAGGTTTTCCTCGTGGGACTTGTGACCCCCTGGGGGACCCACACTGGAGCCGCCTGTGCCTGAAGGACTGCACTGCATAGAAAGGGACCAACGCTGCAGCAGTTCATGAAGAACTGTAGCCCATGGGGAGGACTCACACTGGAGAGGTTTGTGAAGGTCTCTCATGGCAGGGACTCCATGCTGGAGCAGGGGAAGGACTCCAAGTCCTCTCCCTAAATAGCAGCAGAAACAACCTGTGATGAACTCACTGTAACCCCTATTCTCATCTCCCTGCACCACTGGGGAGGAGGAAGTAGAGCCTGAGTAGGAGGGAGGGATGGGAGAAGATGCTTTTAAGATTTGTTTCACTTCTCATAATACTGCTCGGATTATGATTGGTAGTAAATTCAACTAATAACCCCAAGTCAAGTTTTGCCTCTGACAATAATTGGGGTGTGTTCTCTCCCTGTGCTTATCTCAACTCATGAACCTCTCCTTGTATTTTCTCTCCCCTGTCCAGTTGTGGAGGGGAGGGATAGAGTGGCTTTGGTGGGTGCCTGGCGTGCAGCCAGGGTCAACTCACCACACCTATTTTTAACTTTAAAAAAATCCAAAGCAATGGAGGAACTCACTTAGTTCCTTTGCCCTAAGAGAGGTACAAAAAGTGTCCTCAAATAGTTAAGATATTTATGTTCTTCAAGAAGCACAAGACATTTTGTGCAAGGGCATCTGCTGGGGGCAGAGCTGGCCCACAACAGCCAGGGCCAACTGGTGGGCAGCAGAGATTGCTGCAAAAGAGCATGAACAAACAGAAAAAACAGGAACAGGGCCCCCCCAGACATCTTTGGGTAAAGTCTTGCACAGCTCTCAGGGGAAGTGATTCTGCTTGTCTGCAGTTAAATTGGTCCATTTTTTGCTATCAGTATTGTGAGACTTTAATAATAAATCCTCAGTGCTGACCATCATCTCTACAGTGAGTGAAGAGAAGCAACAGCAGGTGCTCAGGTCAGCTTTCCCCTTTCTCCTCCTCCCTCCATCATCCCCAGCATCCACACCATGTCCTTCCCTGCCACTGTGCTTAACTTCACACCTACACAACTGGTTTCAGCATAGGCATCAAACCCTTAAAATGACAACAGATGTTTTCTTTATCATCATCTTTTAAAAAAATCCTTAATAAAACCTGAGATTAAAAAAAATATGTATCATAAATTGCTTTGCAGCACTAGACAAACAGCCTTCATGCTCCAAAGGTAAAAGCCTTATTTCAAGAAGGCAAGCATGCTGATGGCAAGACACAGACCACTATCAATTGTTGCTCCCATAAATCACATTTATTTTCCAAATAATAGGAAGATTCATTGTTTTCTGCCAAGCAGTGTCACCTGGTAATAGGAGCCAGTCAAAGCAACAGTAATTTTCACACCATAAAAACAGTATCAAGCCTGTTCACTGAGTAGGATGAATGCTATTGATCAGGGGGAAAAAATATAAAAACAGGAGACAAAAGCAAAGAAATTAAGTAATGATGTACCGGGTGTGTAATGAAAGCCCTGTTAACATTTCCATCTTTCAGCTTCCCTCCCTGGATGCCTCCTCTGAAGCCTTTACAACCCCACTAGAAAATCTTCTCAGACTGGGGCTGCAGGGAAGTAATGATGCAAGACCAACACTTTGAGAAGGGCAGTTCAAACCATTGTACAGAAATGAAGGGAAAGGTCCTGCCCTGGCCTCTGTTTATTGACACAATGAAAGCCCCAGAGCATTTCACTGAATTGAGTTTTTCTGCTGCAGAAAAGACACAGGGCTAAAGGGACAGGAACTGTCCAGGAGCTGCAGCCAGGAGAAGGCAAGGGCTGAGGGAGAGGAGACATCTATGCCTGCCCCAAATCTGTCCCCTGTGTGAGGGGCTAGAAACTACAGCACTGCCTCACTGAGTCCAGTAGGAGTCAAAATAAATGGTGCAACAAAAAAGTTGACCATATACATCCTTTTCCTCAACATTTACCCAAACTTTTAAAAAGAAAGAAAACCTCATCCCCACCACTGTAGCAGATCGTGCACAGGTGGTACTTCCAGACTGCCCAGCTGAGAGGCTGTTTGCTTGTGCAGCCTTGGCAAATCCATGGGCATTTCAGCAGGAAGCAAAGCAGCTGCCTGAAGGTCTCACTAGACCAGTGGTGGAGAGGGACCAAGACCCATTGGTCTCCACTGATTCCATCATCCACATCCCACAGACATGATTTCATACCCAGGGCTGCTGCAATGTCTTGAAGGGTCTTGTGTACTTCTGAATGAGCACCAGCAACACAGCCAGCAGGGATGGAAATAAAAAGCCGATCTCGAAAACTTCAGTCTGTGTCAGGGCATCTGTCACTCTCTGGCTTAAACTGAGAAGAATAGGGGGAGTCTTTAACCTCCTGACTTTGCAAATCATACCTTCATATTCTCAGTTCTCAGCAGCAATGGGCAATGGCATCATCACCCACTTCTAGTCAATGCCAGCAGAAGGTAGTCCTAAAATAAAGGCCATCTCACAAACTTTCCCCTCTGCCAAGAGAGACAGTCTCATCTTGATGACTGGAATTTCCAAGCAAGGTTAAACCTTGCTAAAAAGAGACCAATGACTTTCCTGGGTAGAAAATAGATTCTGAGGCAGGTTATTGTTAGAAACTTTAAAAAAAAAAAAAAAATTTGCTAAATGACAGGCCTAAACCTATCAGCTAACCAGCCTAGGAAAAACTAAGTAATCTCTGCATGAACCAGAGGCTGTTTCGTAATTGGGCTGGTAGAAACACCTATAGCTCAGTAGCTTTCTCAGCTGACACATCACAATAAAACATGATATGAGGTGACTCATTACCATCGTGTTCTGTCACATCCATCTCATAATGCAACCTAACTTGCATTACACAGGGTGAATAATATTTTCCCAAGAATTCATGGTAGAAAAATCCGTGGTTCCAATGAAAGGAAAAAGGGCCACCACCAAACCTGAATCCTGCTGAGAAAAAAGAGGCTCAGGTGAACCCTAAAATCTCCTCCCCACACACTGCAGCAGGGCTGTCTGCTGGAGCAGGGCACAGCAGGCAGGGGTTACCCATCACCCAAACCTGTGTCTGCACTGAGGGCTAAAACATACTGGGGAAAATCATATTTAAAGTGGAGCTGGACCTGAACCAGAACACAGAGCCAAACACACTCTGAGCTTGGGCAGGTCGTGACACAACCTTCTGGGGGCTCAGATCAATGGGCTTGTTTTGCCTTTGCACTTTAAGAATCACTGTTTGATGTCCTGCACCCTCCCATTTCTTTGGATCCTCCCATCACTGATGTTTCCTCATAATTAACTCCCCAGGCATTTAAGATTTCCCAAATGACATGAATGACCCAAAAACCCAGTAAGTGAACACTTGCATGCAGCTGTCCCTGCACAAAATATGCTGAGGGGAACACGGAAAATCACAGATGGGAAAAATAATCTTAATTTTGGACAAGAAGGGGTTGGAAGTGGAAAAGCTGTTGCCCTGCCACAGGCAGTGCTGCAGAAATTGGGATGTGCCACATCAGGAGCAAGAGCCTTCCCAAGGTTACCTGTCTCTGTGGTTGGCAGGAGCCCTTCAGCCACTGCAGGGTTTCTGTGGGAGCAGCCACACTGGCAGAGCCAGCACACCCCACAGCCTGGGTGCTGCCAGCCAGGCAGAGGCACGCTCAGCTCATCCTTGGAGGAGCAATGAGTGGCAGCAGGAGCCGTGCCTGAGTCAGGAGGTGCACATCCCACCTGCTGCCAAGGAATGCCCCGTGACGCGATTTCAGCTGAGGGGTGGGGAGGTGTGTGGGACCACGCTCTGGAGATGAGATATCATCATTGCCATGAGCTCATCTGTTCACATTTCAGAGCCTGTGAGAACCTGGTGAGACCAAGGGCGTCAGAGCCTGGTCCCAGGTGTTGGTCTGCTCTTCCTGCATCCTGGGATGTGCATGGCCTGGTTCTCTTCCTGGCAACGGTGTATTAGCAGGTTGATAACATGCTAGTCATGCTTGTCTGGATGGTCATCACTATTTATGGAGCTGAGCCACTGTTTTAACAAGGTTTCCCAACCTGAGAGGGTGATCACAGGTAGGAAAAGGCTTATCTGCGAGGAATGCTTCGATGTGCTGAACCTCTTGAGGCATTAAAGAGTTTATAACCAAAGTCTGCCATGAGTGAAATGTGTAAAATCATGAGTGCCATGGAAAAGGTGAATGAGGATGTGGTGTGCAGTGTCTCTTCCAATGTTGGGATGGAAGAGTGGAGGAAACCAAAGGAAGCTGTAGGAGAGATTTTTAAAACACAGGGAGGGGCTATTTCATTACCCAGGGGAGTCACATGAGGAATGTCCTTGTCATAGGACAGTGGGCATTGAGGAGCTTTCCAGGTTAACAAGTCAATGGAAAAAAATATTGGGCAACAGAAAGACCATTTCTGGATCCAGGAGCCTCTGACCCCCCGAGTGCCACAGCTGGGAAAACACTGGTGAACTGTAACATGCTTAGCCTGTTGCTGTGCTTTCCCCCAGGTATCCATCATTAGTCACTATCAAAGACAGGACAGCGGCCAGGCAGCTGACAAATCATTTCCATGGGTACAAAGCCTGACTCACAGCAGGCTCCACTGCCAGTACCTCCTCACCTGAAATCCTGAGGCAGTAAAACCCGTGTTGTCACCAGACTACCAGTAGGGCAGGTTGCAGCTTGTGTCTGCTGCCAGGATCAAGTCAGTCCCCTTCGGTAAATGTTCCTTCCAGGTGCTATGGGAAGCATTTGTTTTGTGCTCCTCAATCTCTCCTTAGAGCTCCTTCCCTTCCTCAGCTCTGAGCATGAAGTCTATTAAAGAGGTTTCTTGTTATCTCTTGGTCTCAATGCAACCAGCACTGCTCAGCTTAACATGTTAAACCATCAAAAAATGTCACACATTGGGACTCAAAAAATTTGGGCAGAAACACATATTGTGTATGTTTTACCCTATTACATTTAAGGGGTGTATGTGCATACTGGCTGTGCCATGATGTACCATTTGGCCATGTTGGCTTTCATCTTAAAAATCTGAAAGTAAGTTTTGTTTATTAGGTTAAAAGAAGCTTCCCCAACTGCAACTCTCTAATACAGAAATAATGTAAAAGTAACACCTGTCATATAAGATTTCATTGAATCACAACCACTGGCAGCCTAAAGAACAAGCAAACGGCTCTGCACTTCCCAGACAAGGGATGGAAAAAATGACGTCTGCTATTTCAGTAGAAAGGTGCACGTGCATGCCAATGGAAACAGACTGAACAGATGCAATTGGACATCCAGCCAGTGCAGTGAAGTCCTGTTCCTTCCCTGAAGACATCCTAGAAAATCTGTGATCACTTCCAGGCAGATAGGGAGGCGTTTCCCTGAAGTCAAAGCATTCATACTCATTATGAGCCCACTTGTTCTGAACTTCCTCTAACACTCACTTCTTGCTTTTTGGGCTGGTTTTGCAGTGACAACATGAGACCTTCAGGAAGAGGAAGGAGGGAAGTCTGGGATACTTGACACTGAAGTTCAAGATGTGCCAAATGATGTGATCAGTCTCCGCTTGTCATGATGAGAGCAGCAAAGCAACCTGCCCCATGCTTGGAAATGTTGTCTCACGTCCAATCAGCCACTTGGGAAGTGCTTCTCCTGCTGTCAGTAGTGAACAGCTGGTGGCTAAGAGGGCACCAACAAACACAACAAACCTGAAACTTCCCAACACCCTATCTAATCCTTTTTGGCTAGAAAAGCTTGTGGGAAGACAAAGATCCCTGGGACAGGGCAGGTGAATTGATCATAGTTCCAAATATGAGCATTTAATGAGACCTGGCTCTAAGTTCCCTCTAAGTTCTCATCAGTGGAGAGGAAAATTGCTTGCCTAGAGGTGCAACAGAGAGCAATGAGGAAAGTTTTGCAAGTCAGTCTCTTAAGACTGGATTCCAACTTGCTCATTGGGAAGAGCAGAATTAAATATACCTAATTTTTGGCAATTATACCACTACCCCCCTCCCATCAATATGTGAGTTACAGGACAGCAAGGTGTTCCCCTGGCAAGGTAATGTGAGGGAGCACTAAAAAATGGGAGCTCAATTTGGACATAAAGGAGTGAGGCTGCACAAAAGGAGGATAACTGAGATCTGAAATGCAGGAAGGACTAACCTGTGCATCCCAGGAATACACATTCCTGTGCAACTAGCACAAAAGCAAGGTAAAATGGAAATTAATAAATTTCTGTATGGGCAGAATAAAACAATGACATTTGATATAGTAACAAGCTAATCCCACCACTTGATAGACACCAGTTTGGTGGCACATGTCTAGGAACATTCCTGAAGAACAAGTGGGTATGAGTCACACATTTCAGATGTGCTTGTAAAAACAGGCAGCTTAGTGCTTTCCTAATGATCACTGCACATTTTCTGGGTATGTGACTTTTCGAAAAAGGCATCTTTTCAGTGTGTTATTTCAAGAAACACATACAAAGGCTCATGAGATGGTTTGAAATTTGGGAAAACCAAGTCTCAGTAAAGAAAGCCAAGCTGGCAGAGGAAAACAGTTTGTGTTACCTCTAGTAGGATATACAGGTCTGCAAGCTGCACACAAAGGTGGCACCAGCACAGAGCAGAGACCAGGCAAAAACTTGAGAACTACTTTTTTATCATTTTCACACCTACGCACTCTGAGATCATTTATTTCAGGTCAAAGTCTTGCCAAACCTTAGTTCAAAGAGCAGACTGTGCACATCTCTAGAAGGTGTAGAAAAACAATTGAATTTAAACAGCTTTCATAGTGGCAGCTTCCAAGTGAGGAGCAGGAACATTTATTTGTCAGCATTTTGTTTGTTTGCAATTTTGTCCCATCTTGAAATCAAACTGTTTTGTTTTCAGTGTATCCTTTTAATGATGCTGTTACTCAACTGTTCCTACCCTAGTAAATAAATTTTCTCATGGGATGTATTTTGGGGTTTTGAGCCCAGGTATCTTCTCCATAAAGAATCAATTGGCAACACATTTTATAAATCACATCAGGTCTGTATTTGAACTAGCTCTTGTTTCTGTTCTCAGCTCTTCCACAGCAGCACTGTGGGATGGGCAAGAATCTTTTCCCAACTTTCACAATAGGTTTATTCACAGCCACTCTTGGGCCAGCATCATCTGTTATCAGTTGTGGTGTCTCACACCCACCTGCATTTTTTCCTACCCAACACATATTTAAGTACCCACCTCATCATGCAGCCTTCACCCTTGGCAGGTGGATGCACTGGGATACAAGACCTCACATATGTGCCTGCTCACACAGAGGTGGCACCACGTCCAGCTGTCCTGCAAGGGGCACAGCCACGTGAGCACAGTGCTACAGCCACGCTCCATGGGGTGCAGTTCAGCAGTTACCCTTCAGCCAAACTCCAGAAATAATTAGGCTGAGAAGGAATGAATTAGACTTAATGGCCATAGGCCCACATCTCAATTTTTGGGCAAGCTTGGGCAGATTCTAGGTTGTTACAGAAAAGATTATACCTATGGCTCCTTCCTGTGGGGACTCTGTTTCCCAGGAGTTTCTCCCAGTGGATGGCACTGGGTGTAGGAGGCCACCTGCAAGCATGCCAGCACCCTTCCCGTGGGATAAGGGTGCCATTGTTGAGACAGGCTTCCTAACTAATTTAGAGCCTGCCTGCAGGTCTCCTAATTAATGCTCTATCCTCCTCCATCAAGCCTAACACAGGGACTGAGTCAAGAAGGTATTTATGCATCAAATCCCAGCCTGCTCTAACTCTTCAAGGCACATTCCTGAACTGGAGCCACTCTGTCCTATTATGTGAGGCTGCTCACAGCACAGGGACAGCCCTGGGGAGAACAGCCCTATGCTGCTGTCACCTCTCCCTTCCTACACCTCCTGCTTTTCCAAAGCACTACCATGTTCCCAATAAAGAAGGAGCAGTAACAGCTTAAAACTGGAACATGTGTGGAGGGAACTGACCTAACCAGGATGCAGTTCAATGTTGTGTATTATCCAGGATGAATATTCCTTGCACAGCAAATGTGCAAGCTCTGCTTGAAATACGTGCTCCTCATAGCGATGTTTCCAGCCAGAAAGAACCCTCATTTTCCAGTACCAGCCATTTGACGCAGGGACTTGTATTGAGTTGCTCATGGATTTAACAAAAGGAATTACCTGGAATGCTTGTGCGCGTTGTGTG
The DNA here is from genome assembly GCA_035583235.1 of Hafferia zeledoni. Taxonomy (NCBI): domain Eukaryota; kingdom Metazoa; phylum Chordata; class Aves; order Passeriformes; family Thamnophilidae; genus Hafferia; species Hafferia zeledoni. The sequence continues at coordinate 7,949,942 of JAWWEV010000083.1, read as the reverse complement.
AATGTGGACTCTTCCCTGTGTGCTTCCAGCCTAAACTTTAATGGAAATGAAACACAGAAAACTGATGCCAGCTGCAGTCTACAGCACAGCGCAAGAGGACAAAGTATAAAGGCAGATTTTCTTTATTTTTAAATATTAGTAACACTGCACCAAAAAAAAAAAAAAAAGTGGTACTTAGGTGACAGAAAACCAGTACTCAGTTGCATTGGATAGTAACCATAATTTACATCCCTCACAGAGTTCACAGAGGGTTATTTGCTTTCAGAGGGTTACGCTGGGCAATCAAAGACTAAACCATTCAGATACCAGAGACACCAGAATTTGTTACATCAAACCATGCTAGAATGCAGACTTGACTTTTCTGTTTAGCTTCTCTCTTACACCGTTATGTGCATTCCTACATCTTTTAAACGTTAGGATGAGTGAGTTTCTCCAGGAACTGTGGACTCTCAATATTGCCAGGTTTAAGGCTGTTACATCAACAATGTATTGGCAGGGGGAAGACAAAAGAAATAAAACAAAACCATAAGCTGCTAACTCCTACCTGGAGGTTAAGAAGAGGAGACAACATACTGGCAAGAAACATGCAGGTAAATGCTTCAGGCGACAGAAGGGCTCTGTACACACTAACAGGTTAAGAGAAGCAACGTGTCATGCACATGAGACGAGTATGGGAAGCAAGAAAGTCATCTTGCCAGGAAAAAAATCTAGGACATCTATTCAAGCTAAAAAAATTAGTTCTGCAATAAAACTGATGTAAAATGTTTTCATACATAAAGGCGTTAAGTTCCTTGCACAAACAACTTGATAAAATCTTACACAGATGCTGAAAAAATGTTTATTATCTAAAACCTACCCAGCAGAAACAAAGAGCAGTTTTAAAGCAGCACTTGGATAATTTGTCTCTAGGTTCTGAAAATAAACTTTTAAAATAAGGAATGGTTTCACTAAATAATTCGTCAAGAGTCAACTAAGCTTAAAGAAATCAGCAGGAATACTTACAGGAGGCCATCGTTACACTACATTCCTTAAAATAGAGGATATAACTTCATGATACAGTTTAAAATAAAGGAATATTTTCATAGCAGGGACAAAACTGCCCAGCCTGGGGGGGGAACAAAACAAAAACAAAACCCCAACCATAAAAGTCACTTATTAAACTTGCATAAATTACCCTATAAGAGCTCATGTCTCAGTCCCATTCCCAGTGACATGATTGAACAGGACTCCTCTTTCCACGGGCCTGATGTTGATGCCAGTGACCAAACAAACAGGCACTTGCACAACCCTTTATCTCCTCCAAGACAAATAAACACTAAAGTCGTTTTAGTCCCAGGGAAGGAAGAGGTAAGAAATTCTGTAACACTTTCTCATCTTCAAACCTACAGCACTTCTAACCACGGCCAGCCTTGTCCAAATTCCCTAATCTGACTGGCAAGAAAGCCACTCCGTGAAAGTAAAAAGAATAACATAGTGCAATTTTAGTACAGTTTGAAACATGAGTCACTTCCTTGCTAGCAGTGTGAACAATCAAAAAATATACACAAAAGAGGTGTGCTCAAAGGTAACATGAAGTTATTATTATAAAGGTATTGGCATAGCAGAGAAGTCCATTTTAGTAACTCCCTTTGGTTGACTTCTTCTTCTTCTGTTCCTCTCTCTGCTTCTGCTTCCTCCTCTTGCTGACTTCTTTGTATCCTGAGGAAACATGGCTTGTAAAACACTTTTCACAGCATTCATGGACTTATCCCTCTAGCAAAAGCACACATTCTCTGAATGGTTTAAGGAATACTAAAGAAGAGGTCTGGCTTCCTAATGTGTTGGTTTGTTTTGGGTTTTTTTGGTTTTTTGGTTTTTTTTTTAAATTATCATTTCCACTATATCCCTTACATAGGATAGAAAAGAAATCTTTGAAGTTTGAAAGGATCTGGAGAACTTTCAAAAGACTTCAAAGCCATTCAGGAAAAGCTTCAAAATTAGAGCACATGCAAACCCAGAACAATTTTCAAAACGGAAGCAATAAATAAGACTTGTACAGCAGGAGCTATTTAAGTACTGTCATTTCCTGCTCACAGTAGTCAGTTACCATGATATTTGCATTTCCATTTTAAGACTAAGGAATGCCAAGAATCCTGAGTAAATAAGAAGGTGCCCAGTGTTTACCAATATATATTTTATATGCTGGTCATCAGCCTGCTCATGCTTAACTATGCACCACAGGTTATATTCTACTGCAGCTCCAATGGTGCATGAAAGTATTGAGTTCAAGCAACAATTATTTGCTACAGGTTCAGTAGGCACAAGCTTCCAGCCATGTGATCATCATTCCAATGGTTTATTCCCCCCAGAAAGACGTGTGAAAAACAGTTCTAGCTTTAGCTCACACCTTTTCCTCAGTCAAATCCAACTTGCCGGCACGGCAGTGAACTGTGTGAACCACCACATCCACCAGGTGCACTCATAAATCTAAACTGAAAGCCAGCCAACATTTCCCTCAGACAATCCCTCTGTGATGCTTTCAGATAGCTGGAGGGCTCTTTTAGCTCAGTGGTGTTCTGCCACTGGGAAACAGCACAGTCCAGTGACTGGGGCCAGCACAGAGGATGAGCCAGCGAGAGGCAGGGCTGGGAGTCAGCGGAATGACCCTGCAAGGGCACAGCTCTGCCTGTGTGGAAATCTCTTTGTTTGCTCCCTTTTGGCAGCAGGCAGGCAGAGATGGCCCTGAGGAAGCCGTGTCACCATTGCACCTGTTTCTCCGTCAGTTTAGTATCAGATGGGGAAAGGAAGTGGAGGAAGGCTGGAGGAGCACAAAGCCAGCTGTGGCTGCAGTTTGCTCCTCATCAGAGCTCCTCCCAAGTGCAATTAGATATGTGCCCACGGCAGATCTGCAGTTCTTCAGGTTAACACCTGGGGAGAACCACAAAGGAAGTTTTTCAGCTAAAACTATCTGAGACATTATCAAAGACTTGTGCATTAGAGGAAATACACTCCCTTGTAGCAAAGGGAAACTGTTCTAGGTTATCACTCTAATTCCTGTGCTGTATCAACTGCATGACTTCATCTTTTGCAATCATCTGAGTCAAGAGGCAGGGTATTTACTGAGAAATTCTGCCATGAGCGATCAATTAGAGTGGAAACCAGTTTTCTTGTTTAAGGAAGAGAAGAACTGGCAGTGCTTTGCAGAATTGCAGATGACGCTGGGTTTTCCCTGCACCTGCCACCCCCTGAGCTGCAGTCCTGTCCCTGAGGACACCGTGTGAACATCCACTCACTAACAACTCTACCCAGGAAGTTTCCTTCCATGTCAGGCCCTCAGTCACCTATACATCACCAAAACCAGGATCCCTTGGCATTCAGTTTACTGAGTAATGTGCCCATCCCAGAAGGGCTCAAGCATCTCTCTGCGTCCCCACAGAGGTCAATGGAGGCAGAAGAGACGCTGACCCCTCACAATCCAGGGGTGTTATTCAAAGGATTCTTCCCTTTACTGGAGGGAAAAACAGCATCATATCAGCTGATCAGAACTAGTACATGGAATAACTATGAAACAATAGCACAGACTTTTGGGAAAGGGTCATTACTCCCTAGCAGGTTATTAGCTCCTATTTTTTGCATTTTTCATTCTCAAAACACTGTCAGTATTTCTTCCACATCCAAGCATTATTGCATTTGATGCTGCAATTTTATATCAAAATACTTTTTTTTTTTGCAACAGTCCATTTTCTTCAAATGCTTGAGATTTTGAAAGCAATTCTAGCACTCTTCCTTAAAAATACTGTGAGTCAATGTAAATTATGACTTGAAGTGAATGCCACATAATTCATTGTCTTATAAATGAAACAACTCAAATCTTAAAATAATGTGGTATATTTAGGCATTTGACAACATGGTCTCCTACCAGCTTCAGAATGATAAGAGTGAAAAGTGGAAATCTTTCAAGCTTTCTTTTATCACTGACACACAGAAACAGATTGGCTAAAGTAGGAGATAACGCACAAATACAGAGTATTCCTCAGGAGAAAACTGCCAGGTCTCTTCTGTTTTGAGCCTGCTGTGATAAATAATTTCACTCTCTACCTTTTCCTTTTTCTACCCCCACCCAAGAAGAAAGGATAGGTCAAACTTTGCCAGTCTGTTAGCTCCAGTGATGCTCTGCTGGGTGATAACAGCCAAAAACCTGATCCAAACAAGTGAAGCAGCTCCTAACATAAATCAGAATTTCACACTAAAGATGTGGCCCTTCAGTGTGTATTTCACTCAAATACTTCAACCAGCACTAATTAAAAGCACATTTAGCTGCCTTGGTTACAAGACTAGACCCAAAGTCATGAAACAACAAAATCTGAATTAGAAAGCAGTAGCCCCATGACTATTTGATCACTTTGCACTGAGCCGGTGTCCTGGCAAGTCGCCAGCACAACAAAGTGTCCATAGAAACTTCCCATAGTGAGTGCCAGGCTGAACTGGCTTCAGCCAAACAGTGCTGGCCTTGAAGAAGGGCAGTTCAAATATCCACCCTCAGAAGCAATCGTTAGCCATCCAAACTCTACAAATGCATCACAGCATGGAGGAAGAACAGGTTACTGAGAGCTTCCCCAAGCTGTGACGTTTGGAAAACAGACTCCCTCAAAAGCAGATAGATATCACCCTAACTTGGTATTTCTTGCTTTTGTCAGCTGCCAGGAGCAGAGATGGATGAAGCAAGAATACACACAACTTGGAATTACACCTGGTTTACTACCTGGATAATTCCTGCCTAAAACAAACAACAACAGCCAACCCACTCTTTCATTTCCTGCCCTTTTGTTCTACTTCCAGAAGAACCATAAGGAGCACAGACGGTACTCCAGCTTTCATAAAGCTGCTGAAAGCCGAAAACTTCCAACACTGAGGTGCAACTCCCTCAGCCCTCACTCAGCAAGGACCAAAACAAATTGGAAGCCTCTCTGCTGTGTCCCAGATTGACTTTCCTTGTGGCTTTCTACTTCCCTGCCATCTGCACCTCCCAAAGTCATGAGATTGTTCAGTCACTATGAAACTCATCACATTCTTGGGTGGCAACTGTGAGGGAGGCGTGTACGTCGGGCAGCCGATCCAAAGGCACAAGTGTCCTGGGGAAAACACTCCTACCCGACACATTTCTGGTATCCTACTTCTTCCTACCCTGCCTGACATCTGCCTTCTCTACCAGGATGCAGGGAGCAGCCACGGGTCTGCTCCACCTTCCTTCTGCTGGCACAGAGGAATGCAGGAATCAGCAGAAGGAAGCAAAGTGTTCAGTCACAGCTGACAATAAACATGCAGCATTGCTGCTTCTTGACCCACACCAGTCAGCAACAAATACCAAGGCCTGATTTTAGAGACTTGCAAAGCTGAAGGCTTTGGAGGAACCTCCTTCCACTTTCAGAGAAAACACTGGGGTTGGGGTGGGAGGGATTCACGCTTTCTGCTCAGGTCCTAGAGGAAATGTTTTCCAAGATCTAGTAACTTTCTGCTGAAATTGCAGCCAGTCTTTTGCCCTCCTTCAAACCATGGAAGCAGTCATGGCCCCAGCATTCACACAGGGCTTTACCAGGGCAACGAGGCACTTCAAGCTGGGTTCTGTAATGCTCTTTCTAATTTTCTGCTCTTAGAAATGTCTCTCTTGTCAAACAATAAATTGCTACTTCAAAGGCAGCTGGTTCCCTTCTGAGCTGCAGCCACCCTCTGTTATTTCAGACTGACCGCACTCACATGTGCCATTATAGAAATTCACCCCAGATCACAGCTTCAATATAATTTCATGCACGTGACTCACTTTGCAATTACAGCTTTGCACTACACTTTCACATCCCCTCCTTTCAGCCTGAGCCACTGCCCAGCACACACCACAGCCTGACCTACTAATTCCCTCCCTGCATGCCCAGCTCCTGCCCTGCTGTGGAGCACTGTGGACAGTGAGCCTGCCTTTACACAAAGACAGAGGTGACAAAACATCCCACCCTGTCTAGGTATGCTGCTCCACTGTTTAATTACCTGCACTGTTAAATCCAAGGGGCGAGTTCTCCAGTTTCACTGGCCAACCCAGTGACGTAATCCCAACTTTGATGTTTTAGGGGACTGAGAAGCTTTGGCAACTTGCAGGGGCCTTCCTTCATGCTTGTTCACCATTGTTTTCATCACCAATTCTGCCTAGAACTGCCACAAGAACATACCAAGCCAGATACAACCCCCTTGCTTGCTGTTAATTTAGGTAATGCTATTACTGAACACATTTCCAAGGTTTTACTCCCAAAGGGCAATCAAAAGCTTGCAAGGCTCTGCAGCCATGAAGCCCTTCCATGTGCAACCCAGCTGTCTTTGATGGGAAGCAAATGGGTAACAGGATCATTTTGTACCAGCAGCCAAAACACCATGCGTGAAGGCAGCTCTGGGCTAAGCCAGGGAGCAACCAGCCAGCCTCCAAATCCACCAGCCAGTATTCCCAATCCCTGCTGCCCCAGAAAGTACAGCTGTTCTCACTGGCACACAGTTACAGCCAGGGGATGTATGTGGAGCAAAGGGAGGGGGAACTCCATCATTCCTCACGTATGAGGTTTCCATAGAAAACAGTGGCTTTGCTTTCCTTTCTCTTTCCATTACATGCCCAAGACTAAGTATGTGATGGAATTATGAAGTAATTAGTTTGGATAACCAAGCATATTGCTGCTACTAGTTAGTAAAGTGTAATTCAGGAAACTGCATGTTGGTAAAAAGAACAGAGACTGAGTTAAAGATGAAATAAAGTACAAATAGCTCAACTTTCCAGAAGAGGAATCCATGCCAGGAAAGCATCAAGATTAGTTAAGCTACTTCTTTTAGAGAAGTTTCCTCTCCACAGATGCCAGCCGATAAAAATGCAGCAAAAATGAATAATTAATGTTGTAAGTTGTAGGTTAATGCAAGCTATTTCATTCAAAAGGAAGAGCAAACCTTGCAATATTATCTTCCAAATAATGAGATTCCATATCATGTATTTTTCAGTATTTCAACAATTAAACATTTCAACCATTCTTGCTGGATAAGGGTCGAAACTCTCAAATCCAGAGCAGTAGTTTTTTAGGGATAGTTACCACTACCTCTGCCATTAACAGCTGCCACCCCCAGGTCTCTGCTGGCATTAATATCACTTGGACCCAGCTCAGATCCCACCAGTCAGACATGTATCACACAGTCAGGGAGCACATCACTTATTATTTTAAAAATTCCTTGTTTGGAGCTAGAAAACTGAGATATGCAGCGACTTCAGAGCACAAGAGGTGAAGTTTTATTCTAAAAGGCCATTATGAAACCTGGAACAGCTTCCAGAGCAATTTCCACTAAAATGTGAAGTGTTGGATGGAGAACCAAATTAAACTCTAATTTTTTTGCTAAATACCCAACTGTGATGACTGGAATCCTGATTAAGGAGAGGATTCTTCTCACCTCTGGATATTGGGTGCCAGTCTAAATGAGTTGGCCAGCCTTTCCTCTTGGGCACTAGAGATGCCACTTGCAGAGGGATTCCCACTGTGTGATTAAAATGAAACCTATTCCCTTCTCTTTCATTTAAATTTCCTACAGACTTAGAAATCAAAACTCAAACACTCCCATTCCTAGAGCTGGGAAAATAAAACCACTTCACTGCAGGTAAATCATTCAAGACTGACGGTTTGCTTGAGATGCTCCAACTGGGACAACATCTAAAACTGCTGTGTGGTCCTGCTGCCACACCAGGAGAGGCAAAACTGTCTGATTTGAGGTGGAAAACACCTGGTTTGAGGCCACTGAATTTAAAAATTTTGCACTGAATTGAGAGGTCTTTGGACCAAGGCAGAAAAAGATGCTGTTCTCTCCCAACGCCGGCTCGTGTCAGCACGGCAGCCTTCGCAGTGAGCGATGAAAGCCAAGCGGGAGCGAGTCAGTGGGCTCTGTAATGACAGAGCTGTGCTGGTGAAGCCTCTTTTCTGGCCAAGGCAGTCAGCAGAGGTGAACACCCATGAAGGAGGATGGCAGTACTGGCCAGGGCTCGTGCACAAACTTCCCAGGGAGGGATTAAGACACTCACGTAGGTTTTTATGACTAACTCGACCAGTCCTTCAGCAGCCCTGTCCATCAGAGGAACAGCAGGCAAAATATTTAAAGCAACAGTAAAATCTTAGTCTTACTTCAATCAAGTTTTCACCCTGAGTCTCTTATGGCAACTCACAATCTACTGGCAGAAGAGAGGATTTTGTGATTGCACTGATACTTCTGGAAATTAATTTTAATTGCAAACTTGTGCGTCTTGGAGCATAAATAATTTCACAGCAGAAAGTCCTAAGCAATCTTAAAAATTGCTCCAAAAATTGCACGGTGCATGTCAAACTCAGCTGCTCTTTGGAAACCCTTGCAAAGTATTGTTATGATTGCAGAGACCCTCATGTCTCCAAAGGCACAGCCAAGGTTTTGTTTTGCCAGCTACAAACAGGAGACCAAACGTGTAACCCATGGATGGGAGACTTAAGGATATCAGCCCAGAAGTTACATTCAGGCCTCTGTAGCTTTTTTCCTTTTTTTTTCTTTTTTTTTTTTTTTTAAGGAAAAGATCCAACTTTGCCATCCTTAAAGACACAAAACTTCCAGCAACTGATCAGGAAGACATATCTAAATATTTCTATTTCTTCAATCTGTTATCCCACATGGTATCTTTAGGTCTTCCATACAGAAGGCAGTGTTAGATTTAAAGGCTCATAAATGCAGCAGAAGCTGGTACAGCACTGGGAGTACCTGAGCAGCTGTTTTGGGACACAGTGCACATTTTTCATGTGCTGTGTTTACCCTGAGGAGCCTCATATTGGTCACACTTCCCAGCACTTCACCTAATTCCACACTACTGAGAGGGGCCCTTGGTTTGGGCATCCCAGTTGAAAGGCATCTTCACATATCAGGAAAACCTGTCCTGGCAGTCCTGGATGATCTCTGACCACAGGTTCCAATTAAATCAAGTAGTTATGAGGACTCTGTTGTCCAAGATAGCCCCTGGACTACATTGCCAAAACATTACAGACTGGAAATATATCAAAGGACTAATTACTTCCAAAAATAACCCGGAAAATTGCCACGTTGCCACATTTGCCTGAATGGTCTCAGCCTTCTCTATTAGGATTTAGGAGGCCTAAAATGCAGCTTCCAGAAATAGTATCAAGTTGCTGAACTTCTCCTTGGACAAGGAAGCCAAGCACAGTTTAAGTAAACGAATGTGCAAAATATTGTGATAAGTTAACCTCTAAAAGGCCTTCACTTTTAACAACGAAGAGCAGAGGCACTTCAGCAGCACAACAATATTTGCCCTGGATCCTTAAATATCCCAGGGCATTAGTGAATGTAGGCTACATGGGAGGGCAGAGCTAAAGCAGGATGAAGGCACAAGCTGCTGTTTCTTATCTACCAGGGAGCTGACATTAACTCAACACACAGCAACAACGCCTTGCTTGGCTTTTTGGTTTTGGCTTTTGACTAGCTGGTGGATCCTCCTTTGCCTGTTTCTCCCCACCATGCTTGTGCACACCTGATAAATGAAAAGGGGCCTCGAAGCTGCTTGTGACCCGGCCTCTATCTTGTTCTTCCACCTCATCACTGTTATAATGAAAGGCATATCGGGGGGAGCTGCCAGGCCTGTGAGACTTCTGCAGGCGCGGGTTGGCTGGCTGGGAAGGCAGCGCATGTTGTCCTCTCCGCCGGCACTCCTCGGCAAAGGCTTCTTCATCTGCCTCCCCTGAAAAAGCAGAAAGTGCAAGAGGAGTGAGCTGCACCCAAAATGCCTAAGTTTAGTCTGAAAAAAAAAAACCCTCTCAGAAATGGCCTAGACATTAGGGGTGACAAAACTAGTGTCTTGGCTGTGGTTAGTCATAGACAGCCCTGTGTATCTGCGGATCAGGGAACGTCTGGAGCAGAAACCACCACCAATGGCCTCTCACTACACTGAAGCCACCCAAAAGATCCACTAGATATGACAACTCAGGGGACACTGTTCCATTTTCCCCAAAACGACAGCGTGAGGGAGCTGAGCACATGGCTCTGGGCAATATTTCTGTCCTGTGCAGGGCATGTCATCTCATCCCACCTCACCTGGACTGGCTGGCTGGGAAGGGTTGGCCCTGCTCAAGGAAAAGTTAAAGGGAAAGGAAGGATAAAACCCAAGCTGACTACAGGGGTGGTGGGATACAAAGCCATTGTGGGTTCAGAGGGGCCAGATATTGGACAGCTGGAAGGACGGTGGAAACGTGAAGGACCACATGAAGATGAGAAATAATGTTAAAGCTGTGAGAGGTAAACACAGTCCAGAGGCAAGGGGGGTACACACAGCACAGGCCAATGAACACAATGGAAATAAAACACAATGTTTGCAAAAGTTGATATGAAAGATGAGGTACTCCAGTCATACTCATGCTGTTTTGCAGATGACACTTTCCTTTGTTGCAGAAACTGTAACAGTACCAGTGCTGGAAAGTAGAGAAATCAGCTACCATAACACACAAAAAACTCTGCAAATCCACACACTGAAAAGCAAGCAGTAAGATACCAAAAAGCCAATTCAACCTGGAAAATAAGGGGTGGGGGAAAAGGAGGGGGAGAAAAACAATAAAAAAGGGGGGGGAGGGAAGTGAGAGCAAGGTATGTACCACATTTGTTTCTTAAAGGCTTTTTAAAGTATCATGAGTTCAATTACTTAAGTACTTTTAATAGAGCTGATGAAATATGGCATCATTTTATTTGCATCAAACGTGGTGTGTCACATTCTGGAAGTTTTTCCTGGGATGTGCCCAGCATCAGCTGCTTAGGGAGGGGTGTGTGTTCTCAGCTAATGTGTGTGCTCTTAGTTCATGGCTGGAAAATGCTTTGAAGATGGAAAAAGCACCACGTATGCAATACAGGACAGAGCAGGAGAACCCACTTCGTGTGTGCACCAAACCACCAACACTGTCAAACACAACAGGCTGCATTGTCTTTACCTGGTAATCGTACATGGGAAGATGCTTCTGAGGGCATAAGGACAAGGAGGTAAGGTATGTTTAAAAAGTCATGTCACAGTGCAGTGAGGCACCTGAGGCCTTGCAGGAGAAGAGGACTCCAGGACTTGCCTCACATTGCCCAGCTGTGTGTCTGAGCACCTGATGTGCTTGGTATTTTGCACAGGATGCTTCTTCACGGTGATTAAATGCCCATCCCCACCTCCAAGCTCATGCTTTTGTACCCTGGAGTCTCCCACATTTCCAAAGCAGACACAACAAAAACACAAGTGATAAGACAAGGATTTCTGCATTTAGACTGCCTGCATCATGCCAGTGTAAAACCCTGGTGTGTGGTCCTCCTTGCAGTAGAAGGCTGGCAGGATGGTGCTTTTCCCCTCACATGGGGCACAGCACTTCAGCTACACAAGGTGCAGAGCAAGGAAAGCTCAGAGAACTCTAGATGGAGAATGGCCATCGTTTCCATAAGAGGCCACAGGATTTTACACACTATTCAAACAGCACTAAAACATGTATTAGGCTGATGACACCAGGTGTATGAAGATAAGCCTATAAAATACCAAGAGTAAGAAAAAAAGCACAGGAAACCCAAGTACATCAGTTGAACACACAACAACCAGTCAAAATAATTCACTTCCTAACAAAGTGCACCAAAGTTAAGAGCTCCTTCCCCTCCCATGGAAACACAAACTGCATGGCTATCTCTTTGATGTGCAAAGCCTTGCTCAATGTATGTTTCAAATTTTTATTGGCAAACAGATGCAGGAATGGGAAATGTGCTGAGGCCATTCTTGAAGCTGTGTGTGCATCACAGAGACAACCCAATCAGACATACTACGTCTCGAACTCAGGGAACCAGCATGCCTTTGAAATCACAGAATATTTCAGTTGGAAGGGACTTAAGCTCCTCTAGTCCAGCCTCCCTGCAATGAGCTGGGACTTCAACTAGATGGGGTTGCTCAGAGCCTGAGCAACCTGACCTTGAATGTTACCAGGGATGAGGCATCTACCAACTCCCTGGGCAACCTGTGCCAGTGTTTCACCACCCTCATTGTAAAACAATTCTTCCTTGTATCTAAACCGATCCTTCTTCAGTTTAAAACCATTATCCCTTGTCCTGTCACTACAGGCACTACTAAAAGGTCTGTCTCCATCTTTCTTACATGTATCAAAGGATTAGATCCATTTCGATCACCCAACGGAGTCATTCAGTTTTCCATCTCCCCAAAGCAAAGGCAAGTTTTAGTTAGAAGTAGACACCAAAAAATTGTCCAAGCTTTCTCCTGTTTACGAGTTGCAGGAGTGCAGGATGGCACCACAAATTAATGGTGTAACAGCACGTCAGACACAGTTCAAATACTGAATCGCCTCCAGAGCTATGCATGGCATGAGCCATCAGATCTTCCACTCATCATCTACCTTTAGCACACCTGGCACAGCAATACTAAAGTGTCATTTGCATCAGATCTTCTCCCTTGTTCTATGTAGTTAAACACATTTGGAACATTCGAGCCAGACTGAACAGAGCCAGCTGTGCCATGGGAAATGAGAAACCTGAAGAGTTTACCCTGGGAGAGTTCAGCCACACAGCAACACCACCAAAAAGTGCTTAAACATTGCCAGAGTTTTGTCAGAGGTGATATTTGCCCTAGAAATGGCTTTCAGGCAGACAGCTGGTGTGGAGGGAGGGTGGGGGGCATACCTGAGTTCAGAGCTGGAATATCTACCTGAGAAGCACCTTTCAGTGGTGCTTTAAACAGCCCTCAGTTCCCCCAACACCTCCTTCTTGCCATTTCCTGCGCCTCCAGGCCAGCACAACCACGTGAGAGCCTGGGCAGCCATGCAGTGACCCCAAGCAGGGACTGACCCAGGTTAAAAATAACACTCTTTTTGCAAGCTTATTTTTAACCCAGCTCAGTGCCTGAGGCCAGCTCATCCCGCAGCCACCCCAGCTGGGGCAGGGAAGGGGGCAATTAACAGGAACAGCTGGAAGCAGCATCCAGGCATTAAGCTAAAGATCCTATTCTACTAATGCAAATAATAATTAAAAACCTTGCAGTTATTTCACTTGCAAAACAGCTGGGAGAAGTTACATTTCTAAGGGTTAATTCTGAAAATGAAGGATTCAGCATTACTAGTAACATATGAAAACAGTAATTAAAGTTTGGTTTTCTGGTGCACCAAGTTTTCCCAAATGAACAGCAGCTTCTGGTGAAAAGAAACGAAACATGAGCTGTAGCATCCTAAAAAGCTGCGTTAGGACTAAACGCTGTCTTCTGCTCCAAGCAAGAAGGGCTGGAAAATAATTCCTCATAGCAAAGCTGCTGCGGGAAAGGGGAAAACAGAGACCCTTCTAGTTGTAGGTAACCAGTAGAGGGCAATATTGCCTGTCGCGACGGTATCGTTATCAGAACAGCCGCTGCCAACCTTCTGTTTCTGGTATTGGAAATACAGAAATTTTACGTGTCTAACGCGAACTGAGAGTGCAACTCTTGGGCGAGGTGGGCGCTTTGGGGAGCCGCCAGATACACCGAGGGGTCTGTGCGTGCTCCTGGGAGATGGAGGGAACACATAGAACAAAACCAGAGATATTCCAGGTGAGGTGGGACGGGTAAGTCACGGAGCACTGCGCTAAAAGCAGCCCGGCACGGGCTAGCGTTATTGTTTTGTGTTACATCTTAGTAACATCCATGCATGTCCTGGAATTGAACTGAGAGCCTCTCAGGAACCAGCACTAATTAATGGCAAGCCAGTAATGGCAGAAGGATGCCGGACACGGCGGGGTAAACACCCCGAGGATGTCGCAGCGCTGATTTGCATTTGGCGGGTCACTTCCCTGCCGGAGGGAGCGGAGCCTTCGTGGTTCCCGAACGTGGCCCTGTTACTCACACGCCCTATTCTTTCACACCTCACCAAGGAAATGTATGTAGAATCTGGGTTTCCCCTGTGTTAGGAAAGAAAAAGGAGGCGCACCAGTTTGCTCATCCGAAGGAAGCCTTCCCCGAGGTCACGGACGCCACAGCCCGCCCTGTAACCAGCATGGGGAGATGCAGGTGGTGAGGGGCGTTCGGATTTACCTGCTGAGCTCCTGCCACCCACCTGTGCAAAGGCTGCTTGCAGGAAACTCACCCCATCCAAATCTTGCTTGAATGATGGCCAGCAGAGTGTCTTTCTAATACTTCAAAACTACAAAGTTACGGGGCAGTGTAAGCTCAGAGCAGGGCACGGCACTGCTGCTTCCAGAGAAGGCTCTGCTGCTCCTGATGTGCACCGACAACACGCAGAGTGCAGAAGGAAAACAAAAACTGACTTTTTGTTCTTTTCTTGACTTTTTGTCCCCCCTCCTATCACAAGGGTTTGGAATTTACCCGTGCCCATGGAGCGCACTGGAGTTTCTGATGACTCAGCTGCATCTGCCGCTGCCGTGGGAGGCTGAGCCGCGGTGCAAGGAGCAACCAAAAGTGAAAGAAAAAATCGCCATTTAAATACATTTGTCTGAAGTCGATCGCACCACGATCTTTGTAACCTGTTGATGAGGCTTTTCTACTGATAAACTTTTCCACTGTTACAACAGCGCTGGTATGAATATCTACCTTAGCAGAAGCTACCAGGGCTCTTCTGAGACTAAAGTCCAGCATTGGCTGGGAAAACTCATGTTTTCTGGGAACCCATTGCATCCGAGAATCATCTAACTGCCCTGTCCACATGCCCAATTACCCTGGGCTGAAAAAATCCTGAAGATTAACTGGATCTTTTGTTTCTTCTCTTAAAAGCTTCATATCTAATGTATTACAGCACAGAGAAAGCATCAGGAGACCAAGTAACTCAACTGAAGACACAGCACTATGGTCTAACTTGGAGGACCACACTCAGAAGTTGTCTTCAGAAAGTTGCCAAATCACCAGTTTCTTTTAATTTCTGTTGGAAATGGGGGATGCTCATTATGAAACACCAAGCCCAGGGTATTTTCTAAAACCACATGTGGATGCAAACCCCCCTAATCCATCCTGAAATTGTAGACAACGTGCTTAGCCAAGAAAATACTCCCTCACCATTACTGGAGGCTATGTTGAGCAAGTTCTTCTGATTAATTGTTCTTAAACTTGTTTCTAAATGCCAGGAAACACAAATACTGTGACGCTTAACAGCAGGAGTTATAAAACCCTCTTTCAGCCTGTGCTCTCTGCGGGTTGGCAGGCTCGACAGATGCCAAAATTTGCACCAAGTCCTCTTTGGAACATGTCGTTGGTTTTACAGTGATTGCCTTTAAAAATCTCTCTCTTGTTATTCAATGTGATGCTTATAAGAAAAAGCAGCCTTTTTTAAAATTCTCTTATTAAAAAAATGCATAGTTTTGAAAGCTGGAAGAGCCTGCAATCACTCAAAAACTATCCAGGGAATGCCAGAGCAGCTGCCCCATCTGCACCATCAGTTCTAGGGCAGAGCTCTTGTAAACTGCGAAGGGAGTTTATTTCAACAGTTTATCATCAGCTGAAGGACAGGACGAAGGAAGAGGTTTTGAGTTGGCTCATGCAAATCAGTGGCTTCCACCAATTATTGGCAATCATTTTCCTTCCAGAGCAACTGCACATTCCTCAATGATATGGAGAGCATAAGGAGATTCAGGGTTTCTTGCTGTCTGACATGTCCTTCCTGCAAAATTTAAGGAAATATTTAACTGAAGTGATGCACCCAGACTGCTCAGCTGGTTAGAAATGCTGGCTGCTCTCAATCCGTACCCTCTGCAGAAACCTCCTGCCATGTCCCACCTCCTCCTCTCCCATCCTGTGCTGGCATCAACAGCTCAGCTCTGCCAGGACCTGCACTTGCACATACATTATCTGTCCCTTCTCAAACCCCAAAACTTATATTCAGTTTATAACTGGGGGATTTGGGCTGGGCTTTCCCAGGTCAAGACCAGCACTATTATCTCCTCTGCCATGGGAGCAGGGCATTTTCTCCAAGGAGGGGGAAAAAAGACATCCAGAAGAGGCAGGAGAGTGTAGGGAGATGGTGGCAAAGTCCTGGGAAGTGATGCAAAAAACATGGGTGTGGGATTTGGGAGACAGGACAGACTGATGGAGTGCCTCCCGCAGTGCTATTTCTGTCCTGGGAGAGGCACGTCCAGTGTCGGGAAAGGGCAGGGCTCAATGCTTTCTGCTCAACACCCACAGCAAACCTCTGCCCTTCTGGCTTCAAAAACTGGCAGTGGACCTGCTCCTTTTATTTTTGCCCTCGTATTCAGCTGCTCAGTGCCAGCCCAACCATACCCATGTGGCACACACCCAAGGCAGGGAAAGCCCCGCACTGGGTTCGTTCACCCTCCCTGCCCCGCAGCAGCTCTTTAGAAAGCTCAACCTTTTGAGTTTCCTTTTGTTTTTTTATTCATCTGGATTTTACCTACCACCCCCACACACAGCCAAGAACTCAACTGTATCCTGTATTTAGCCCAGCATGTACCAACACGAATCCTGCATTCCCAGCACGTCACAACCTCCCTCAAGCCAACATTTCACCACAAAGATGCCCAAATCTGCAACAAATTGGGAAAATTAAATAAGTTTTCAGCACATGCTGACTACAATGGTGCTGCAGAGGGATACTTTGACAGGAAATGTGATTGTGCTGTTCCCTGGAGTGGCTCTTGGGGATCGATGGCTGCAGCCACTCCTCTCTGACCGGATCAGGTGGCACTGAGCTCTGGAGCCTGGCACAGAGAGGGAAGCTGCTGGGACACAGCGGAGCTACCTCCTCACTGCCCAAACTCACGCACCAGGAGCTCTTTTAAAGCCCAGTGAATGTCCTACATTATATCTGAGGCCACAGAACAGGACAGGCTGAGCACACCCAGACTTTTGCAGCTATTTTGCTTCCATTGGAAGCACACCAGGGCATCCATATAGATTATACCAACTTCTCTCATCTTAAAGATCTGGGATGCAGGAAATGCAAATGGCAGGAGGTAATACCAATCCCCGTGTTTCCAGCCAGCAGAGATGACCCCATTTGCATGCTGCTGCTCAAAGTGAATTTTATTAATTTTAAAAGGCTTTATCACACAGGGGGCACTTTATTAGTTTCTGCATGAATTTTGCAAGGAAGCAAAGAACAAGGAATGAGCTTCGCACTTGACACATCTAAATACAAATTGGCAGATTTCAGGCTCAGAGTTTGAGTGAATGGACCTGATTTTTTACCAGCAATTGATACTACTTAAAAGATGCTGCTTTCCACACTTTTCAGGGTCATGTCTGGGGTCTACCACAGTTTCCTGCAGGTCTCATTGTACACCACTACACTGCAGTGCTGCCAGGCCCCCTTAAAAACCTGCACCAGGGGCTCCTCTCCCCAACACACGCCTGAGCTGAGATGGAGCTCAGAGCACTGTACCTGTCTCTCTCTCTTACATGGCCGCTCTTCCTGCAGAACTGGTATCACTGACATGAAAATTCTTGATTTGGTTTGGTGTTTACAAGGGCAGACAGTGATGGGACAAGGAGGAATGGCTTCAAACTGAAAGAGGGCAGGTTTAGATCAAATAATAGGAAGAAATCCTTTACTGTGAGGGTGGTGAGGCACTGGCACAGGTTGCCCAGAGAAGCTGGAAATGTCTCATCCCTGGGAGTGTTCAAGGCTGGGTGGGGCTTTGAGCAGTCTGGTCTAGTGGAAGGTGTCCCTGCCCATGTCAGTGAGTTGGAACTGGATAATCTTTAAGGTCCCTTCCAACCCAAATCATCCTATGATTCTATGAAACAGAGGGGAGTTTTTTTTCCATCTTCATTATATTTCAACCTCAGACAGAAATCCCCACAGGTTTCATCTCTACCATGAGGAACCCACACAGATCAAGTTTCACTTTGAAATGGTATTTGAAGTGCAAACAAAATCCCACTGAGAAAAAAAAAGAAACAACCCAAGCCAGCCCTTATAATGAAACTTAATACTTGCTACTAGAGGTAAAAATAAACAAAATTTCACAGCCCAACTACCTGCAGCGCTGTCAGACACAAGGTGCCTTCCAGCAGTGTTTCCTCTCTCCTTGTGCCTGAGCAGAGCCCTGGGGACACTTGTTCTGCAGTGCCAGACAAAACAGCTCCTTCACTGCCCCCAAAGAGAAAACTTTGCTTCTTGCCTTCAGCCCTCCTAGGAATTACCATCACCAGGTCAAGCAGAAATGGCTTCTAATTAGAAAGCTCTTCAGACAGCAAAAGCAGAGGAAAAGTGCTCTTCTACTTTCATAAAAAATTCTTTACCTTCGTAACTCATAAAAACTAATGAGTTCAGGTATCAAGACATCATCTTATATTCCCATTAGTGACCCTCACTAAAGGAGCATCTTCAGAACAGCTCTGAGCAAGCCCTAATTTGCAAATTATACAGTTGTGTTACATATTTTTCCATTGATTACCAGCTTTAAACCAATTTTTAGACCCTTAATGCACAGCAAACCCAGATTACTGTAAAAGAAAGATACATAAAGAAAAAGCCAGGCAGTTAAATTTAAAAAGAAAAGAATCTCATGAGTGACTTCAGAAAAATGTGATGAATTACTTCCCCAGCTGTTTTGTCAACACTTCCATAGTAATTTGGCAAAAGCACAAAATCACCAGTTTATATTTTCATCAAAAGGCCATTAGTGCTGTTGAAATCTCACAGACACAAGACAGTAAGAGCAAGCTCCGCCTTTTATATTCCACTGTCCATGCTCAGTTTGCCAGCTCTCATCTTTTCAGGTTAATCATTTGAAAAAATATTCTCCCCTCTACCCTGAGCCTTAAGGCTCTGACACAGGGTTTCATATATTAATTACTAAAAAAAAAAAAAAAAAGAAGAAGAAATACCTGCCCTCTCCAATTATACCCTTCAACGTGCAACTTATTCCTCATCCACCCAGCCCTGCCTTACTAGGACTAGGGCAGGCAAATCCCATCTGCCAGTGCCTGCACACATCCCTGATTCACAGTTAGAGCTCCAGAGACCATCATCTTTGACATGACCCTGAAAACAACACATGCTCGTAGGAACAGGACATCTCTCCTGACAGCTCAATGGGTTTCTAAGCATTTCATGAACCTTTACCACAGAACCCGATCCTGTTTCTGACATCTTTCCCATGACAGGAGCACTAAGTCATCAGTTGCTGTTCAGTTTTTGACATGCTAATGAAAAGTCTTATTTTTAAAGAAATAAGTGTTTCAAGCTGACATTCAATACTAATTCTGATTAAATACTGTATATAATTATGAACTTGTACAGTGGCCTTAAAGGGACATAACTCCCAAGCTGCACCACTTTTTGTTGTTTGGCATCTCCAATCCATCAGGGAACTCTCAAAGTTTCCAAACACTCTTTCCCACTCACAGTCAAGATCTTCAGCCTGTGCCTTAAAATCCACCATACTTTAGAAATACAATAACTAATTTTTCAAACCCCATCAATAACCGAATGTTTATACATGCAAATGCATGCACACATATAAATACATATATTTATAAGTACATATATTTAAACATGGAAAAAGAAACTGTTCTGTGTATGCTGCTCAGCTGAAGTTCTGACCAAAACAGCCAATAACAAGAGCACAAAAATCAGTATTTTCTCAATTAAAAAAAAAAACCCTGAACACCAAACCAGAAACACAACTACCATCCAACACTGACAATACTTACAATTCTCCTTTGTGCCTGGGAACAGTATGGTCAGTCAGTCAGTTTATACACTCCTTCTGCAGAGATCCATTGGGAGCAGGGAACATTTTACCAAGAGAGCTTTGTGAGTTTTGGAAACAGAAGGAGAGTTTGAATAGTGACATTAATACCTGCCTGGTGCACTGATGTGTCTCCCAGGAAGGACATCCCAGAGTTGCCCATGCCCAGAGCAATGACTGCCTCCATCCTATGATGTTGCAATGGCACCATCCCACCTCCTCCTCCTTTAACACACCTCTGAGATCAGTGGGGTGAAGGACAATAACAGCCATTTCCAACCACAATCTCTGGAGCCAAAAAAGAGGGGACCAGTATTTAAGAGCCACCACGAAGGGAGACAAACTGGAGGGCTCTGCATTCCAGAAGAGTACAATGCACACCAGAATGTCCACTAGGTCCTGGAAAGGGTGCTCCTACCAGAACTGCACAACAGAACAACAACTCAACACCTGAAGTTGCCAATCACCCAGTGTAATGATGTACCCACATCTCCTGTAATTCTGTAATAGCAGTGAAAGCTTCCCCAAATATTTAAGTGACTATCTGTCAGTGGGCTCATTATACCATGGTATAAATATTTGAAAAGCTTTAAAAACAAATCATCAAACAGCAGGTTTGAGCTGTTTAAATACAAAGACAATTTTGTACTACTGGCAGCCCAAAGTGCAGCATCCAGCAGAGCTGCTCCACCTCCTCCTCAAACACCAGCAAACTCGGAATCTTCTCAGAAACACTTGCCAAGAGTTTTACTAAGTTTGAAGATGTCAAACTTCATTTACACTACAGTGTTTCTCCTTGGCCTTGTGAATCATTATTGCTCCCTTTGTAGGGTTGAAAATGTCCTGCAGTCAGTGCTGTGACAGCAGAAGGAAGCCTAGAACAGACACACAGCAGGTAAGGCTGATGTTCACCTACATTTGTTACCATGCAAGTCAGTGATTGACATGAACAGTCCCAGATTTTGCACATTCGAGAACATTTCATCACTTTCCAATTAAAATTCTGACCTTGCCTGCACTGCTGGTATTGGACACAGCTATCTCTACAGAAACAATCTCCTTTTACAGTAATATTTAAAAATACTAAATAAAAGAATCATCAACTGTTTTTCTAAAGGGAAAAGTTGCTTAGTCAAGACTGAAGAGTGGACTGGAAACAGAATTACAGTGACATCACCTTCCAGGAGATGAAATCTGTTTTCAAAAGCCTTCAAAGCACTGAACTTCAATTCAGACAATAAATCCAGAAGTCAAACCACACTGTTGTGACACCAGTATATGGACACTGATGACAGTCCAGCATGTCCACCTCTATCCCACCTTCAGCTGAAAATATGGGAGGCCCACATTTTAAGGGAAGGATTAACCAGGACTGTCACAAAAATAGCAAACCCAAGAGGCTTTGACCTCTGTTAACAATCTATCATCTAACCTACATTAAAGCTGCACTTCAAGCCGACAGCTTGGCCCTGTGCCACTTACAGGTCCATACTCAACACAGAGACACCAGCAATTTGGGAAGTTTTGCCACCACACCCAGAAAACACAACAGTGAGCTGAATGTAGAGCCCAGCATGAGCAAAGGTTGGCTCTTGGTTTTAGGAGAAGCCAGGAGGCACAAGGCAAAATCCACCCTCCCCCCTGCAAACTGCGCTTATAAAAGAAGTTTCCACTATTGGAAACTATTCTGTCCAGGGCAACAAGCACCTCCCCTGCACCAGAGCACCCAGCACGGGCATGCACTGGGCTTTGTGATTTATTCTACGAAAAGGGTTACCAGGGATGTAGTCATCATCTTCTATAAACATTTCGGGAGCAAAGCACACACATGATCTCAGAGCAAGTGCTGGAGAAGAGGGAAGGGTGGAAACCACGTAAGAGCAATCAGTTAATCTTATGTCCTCAATTTTGTTCATCAAGAAGAGCAAGGAGTTTTAAACACCTGCATCTTCTCAGAATAATGTTTTATTTCCCTGAGCTGAGCTTCTTGGTTTAAGGAGTGATTATAAGAAGCACCTTCTCGATT
This sequence comes from Hafferia zeledoni, assembly GCA_035583235.1. NCBI lineage: Eukaryota > Metazoa > Chordata > Aves > Passeriformes > Thamnophilidae > Hafferia > Hafferia zeledoni. The sequence continues at coordinate 7,928,200 of JAWWEV010000083.1, read as the reverse complement.
ACTCACTGCATTAGAAGGCACTTAAAATGCATTCTTTGTTCTATGACACTTTTCAAGGCAGAGTTATATATAATAAATAAATTATTAATGGCCATGAAACTGCTATCAGTAGGCTTCAGGACAAATTACATTACTTTAATGTTTCAAAGGGACTTTTTTCCAATTCTTTCAGGCAAATAGTTTCAAGATGGATCAAAGTAGGGCAGTAGCAATTTTTCAAAAATATTTTGGAAACTGTTTAGACACTCCTCCCCTCACAATAGAGCAATACCCTATAGTAGTAGCTGACATTGATGTAACACCTCAAAAATATGAAAATGTATAATAAAGTACACGTCATTTTCTTTTTACTTGACAGTGGTAAAAACAAGCATCTACTTGTCATTTTCCACCTGCTTCTCAAAAGAAATCACTGTATTTAGCCTGGGAACATCTGGTGGTGTCTCTTCCAGTGATGTAACAGGGGACAGGAAACAAAACTGCTTTTTCTAAGTTCCACACAGAATGCAACTCAAATCTTTGAAGGTCCTTGGAAAATATGGATAAAACTGATAGAATTGTTTTGCTTTGACAAGTTACAGCTCTGGTACATTTCAAAAACCAACTAGTTTTGCAGTAGTTTACTGCTGAAGAGCAGTCAATACCTCCGAGGTGTACATTGCATACACACTTTGGAACTGCAGAGGTCTTTCTGTCCGAGCCTTCTTTTAAGCCAGAAAAGGGCAGAGCAGCACAGCACGTCCACTTGTTTGCTTTTCCATTAACAAGATTCCTTGTGTCACTACAGCTGGCTGTGTCCATAGTGGTGACTGGCAAAAGCCGTACAGTTTTTATTACTTGCACAGAAAGGAGACTGCACAAAGGCTATTTTAAGATCTGAATACTTAGATCTCAAAATATGGTTAATTTGACCACTGAAGAACTATTAGTGTTGCAGAGTTCCAGTACTCTCCAAGCAGAACACCTTCCCCAGAAAATTTGGAGATACCTTAAGAGATACCCTTAAGAGATACCAAGGACTTCACCATAAAATAGCTTACATTGCAGTTTTGTTCCAAACTATATTTGATGCTTGTATGACCCAATTCTAGGAATTTGCCTTTCCTGAAGTTTCTCTTTTAAATAAACCTAACAAATGCAAGTTTGGGTATATACAAAACCCAAAAAACCATCCACATTTTTTTTCACACACATAAGCCCTGTAGCTTCTCTGGCTACTCCCTGTAGAACTATTTTTCTAACATGTTGCAGTCTTAGGCATTTAGCACACTATCAAAAGTGATTTAATTAACAAAAATCCAGGTTTTTTCATCATAGTCACTCAAAATTCAACACACACATATTGCTACCATGTAAGATCGAACACACACTAAAAATAAAAACTTTGTATCATTAAAACATTGCCCAGATTTAAGAAAATGAATAGTTCATTCTGTCATGTGAATCTTCAACGTATCATTTAATTGATTAACAAGTGACCTCCTAATCCTCATCTCAGTTGATATTAGGCTGCCTCAAACTCTGCAGTCTGTTGTTGGTAAGAAGATGGGAGATACACAAGGGCTCACTGTAATGCAAATTCCAAATCTAATTCCCTGGGACAATCATCATGGATGGACCTTGCCCTGGTTCCTCCTCATCACTTAACACATGATTTGTTCACTACAATAAAGCAACTTACCTGAACAGATCCAGAATGTCTCCTCCCACGTGAAGTCCACTCTTGGCACCCAGACATCCCACACTGGATGCCTTAGGGGAATAGTCACCAGGCTGCCCTGGGGGTGCACATGCTGGTGTCTCCTCTCTTCCCAGCTCCCCTCGGCACCTCCCCAGAGAGAAGTGGCCTCGGCATCACCAAAGCGTCCCCCAGTCACAAAACCACAGTGAGAGAATATAATGGTGCATTAACAGGAACACATCAGGAGGGAAAGGGGAGACACAGACCACAAAGGCAGGCCTGAAGGGACACTGTGCTCTGTTGCATCTCAGTCTGTGCCCCAGGCTCCTGAGCTTCCACTACTTCTCTGTAGAGCCCAAACACTCCCTCCTCATTAAAGGGTATTTTTCAAAAAGCTGGTCTTTTAAGACACTGAAAGCCAGAAAAACTACTGCTCTTGGCAGGTTCTTCCAACAGTTAATCATCCATGTGTTAAAAATGTATGTTTATCTTCTCATTTGAATTTGTCTAGCCTGAGACAAATATTTATACTCTTCTTCCAAACAAGGAGACCTTTAATATGCACAGTTTTTTCTTACTGGTGTACACATTTTTTTAGAATCAGAGTGGAATTTGGCACAGCATCCTCAGGCTGCAGAAGCGCCTCCCTTGCCTGTGCTGGTGGGCAAAGAAGCCTCCAGAGCAGCCCAGAGGCTGGGCCAGCAGAGAGCAGGCAGGGTGAAGAGGGAACAAGGCAAACAGCCCCCTGCTTCTGCATTCACTGGGGTAACTCGTGACTGTGTTTTCCTGATGAGAAAGGCAAAGGCCAGATGAGAAAAAAAAAAAAACCTTGAAATTTATCTCAACAGCACAAAACAGTCTGCATTGTTTTCCTGCTTTTCCCTTACATGTTTCAAGGATCTTAAGATTTGCTGTTCTTCTCAGGGTTAAAACATCCAATCCCAGAAAAGATGGAAGTAGCAATAGAGGTGCTTAATGAAAGAAACATTTTGGTGCTGGTTCTAACTCTGAAGGTGAATCTCCCCAAGAGAAAAACCTTCCATCTCTTTGCACTCACCCAGGAGCTCAGTCAAAAACTGAGGGCAGGTTTGTGAACCCTACTCATGGAGGCAACACCAGCTACACCCAAATGAGCTTTAAGTGAATTCAGCCCTCTGCTGCTCTCCTGGCCAGCCAGCTCCCAGTTTGTGTGGAACAGATGAATAATGCCCTTTCAGCACTCAAGTGATTGAGTGATATTTGGTGATATTTGGTGATAAGGACCTGACTGTATTTCCTGTAAACTCCAGCATAAGAAATGTATACACTGAGATTAGCAGACTAATTCTGGGGGTGTCTGAGTGACTACTTAGCAGGGCATGTCCAAATAACTCAAAACACCTAAGTGTCTTCTGAGGAGAGGCAGTGTTACTAGAGAGAGTGTGGCCAAAGTCCTCTGAAGACAAAAGGCTTAGTCCTCTGCCTCTGGCTAAGAGAGGCTGCAGGACAGGCTGAGCCCTGGCTATGTAAGTGTTCTCCATTTTCCTCCAGAAATACCTTCCTAGAGAAGTCCAAAGCAATCTTAGTCTAGCTCATCCTGGAAGAAGAATGAGAGACACTGATACTAAAGGATATGCTCTTTCACAAAGGAAGGCACAGTGTTCTGTTGCTGAGTATGACAAACATCACACCAGGATGACAAATTCAGATTTAGTTTCTGCAAGAAGTAAAAGGCAGCCTCCAACTGCATGTCAAGGGAAGAGGTTTGCCAGAGGTGGCTGTGGTGACAGTTACGCAAATGTGCAATAAATTAGCAAGATAATCTTACTCCATGTATCAGTTACAAAGATTAACCCAGACATGACATGGATTTCTAGAGGGGAACTGGAAGACTGATGGGGCTGCCCAGCTTCTCTACCAGATATCACAGAGCCTCCACAGCCTTATGATTTCTGGTTTTTACTGGGAGGTAAACTCCCCTCCTGGACCACAGTTCAATCAAGCTTGTGACTGCAACCAAGACAGGAGATTCCAGAGCTACTGCTCTGCATCTTCAGCTGGTTTAGTAATACCTTCAAGCAACTCCATTACAGACACAGGCAAAATAATTGTCTTCTGGCCATCAGGAAAGTGTGTTCTACAAAATTAATTCTATGACCAGTCAAACCCGGCTGGATTCCTCTCCCATACAAGTAACTCAAAATTATTTTACAAGTAAGAAATAATGCAGAAGATTCCACAGTTGACTTTTAACAGTCAAGAAAAGGAGGAACTGAAGCCTTCCCAATGAACTGTCATTTGTCACATCTCATAACAGACTGGCATCCTTATTTGAATTTTTACAGACCAGGTGTATTTAATCTCTCTCAGAATTCATGAAAGGACGCAGGTTTATTTTTGCTGCTGGTAAACTTTTGGGTTTGGTTTTTTTCTTGTTTTTATGAAATTCATTTGAAGTTGGCTTCATCAAAAAGAACAGCTGAAAGAGGTCTCATCTGTGATTCCACAGTAAGGATAAATTACAGGACAAAGCAAAGTTTTAAGGGTTATTACTGGAAGCTTCTAAAAATCTATTTTCTTGATTGTCAATTTTAAGTCAAGCTCAAAAATTATCTATTTTTAGTGAGTTTAAAATGAACTCAATATGCTGCAAAAGCTGACATTATTGTAAAACCCAGATAACTAAAGACACAATTCTGCTTAATAGCATCCTTCTAATGAAACGTTTTACTTCTCAATTAAATATACTTTAATCCCCACAATGACATTTCGAATCCAGCATCTTCTCAGGCAGAAGTCCCTTTATTTAGAAGGTAATTAGCACTGAGGCCATCAGTGCAATCTCTCTCTCACCATGACATCCCAGCTCCCAGACCTGGGCACTATCACACCCTGCATATCTCCTGGCCATGGTAAGCACAGCAGGGCACAGGGTACTCATGTGGGTTTTTGATTAACTTTCTACCAGCTGTTTTAAGTAAGATAACACCTAACGCAGCGCTGAGTCTGCCAGAACAGTTTTCAGAGAAGTTTCAGTGAGTGTGAATCAGCAGCAGCTTGTACAGTTCAGGGTTATAGCTCTGATCATCACAGGATTTTATTTCTTTTTTTTTTCATCTCAAACGTGAGGTTTCCTGTTTTGTGAATGTATGACCTATGCAGCAGGGCACGAACCAACCACCTTCATCTCTAACCTTTAGGAGTGCACTCCACTCAACAACCAACTCTAGCCGAGGTGTTTTTTCCAAAACCAAAGCAGGCCAAGCAGTAAATCCACAAGAAAACTATAAATTCAAAAGGTATAGTTTGCAACACTGACAAAGTAAACATACTTCATTCCCACAGTATTGCAACAAAAGGACCATTTTGGCATTTGGGGTGGAAGAAGTTTTGTACCCAAGACAACCACTTGAAGACAAGCAATAACAACAAAACCCCAAACTGTTTATGTTGAGTACTGTGTAAAGCAAAGCTGTGGTCACAACTCAATCCCAAAGTAAACAAGACCAGAGGGAGCAGCAGACAATGCAAACAAGTTTTTCTTATGTTAAAAAAGGCAAAGTCTCAAAGTTTGGTTACTGCTGACTGGCAGATTACTGATGTCTGTATTGCCACTACCCTGTAAGAATACCATAACTTAAAAATAAGACTTAATACCAAGAGACATCCAAAAATCAAAACCAAAGAGATAAGTTTTCTAAAAGAACTAAGAAACGCTTCCACAAAAAGGTTAACAAGTATTCTGAGTTAAAGCATTGCACTAACATTGAGCACTTCTCAAAGGTTCTCTGACCACAAGCACCAAACCGCTGCAGCATTCACTTTGCAACACTACCCTGTGACAACCACAGATTAAACTCAGGTAAAACAGGCAATAAGGTCACTTCTCAAACAGAATAGAAGCAGATTCAGGAACAGAACTCCCATTTCCACAAATACAAAATAAAACTTTATCACTGGACCACCCCAGAGATGGTCTGGAACACAGCACAGTTAGATACAAAAGACAAACCTCCAGTTCCACCTGACACCAAAACACTGGAGGCAAGGAAACAAGACAGCCAAACACAACCAATGACAAGTGAGTTCATCAATTAATCACAAGTTGATGCAGCATCCACCTTACAAATGCAATGCACACGCTCTGCAGAGCAGCTTTGTCCACTCTACCACAGAACAACACCTCGGATTCCCAACAGAGAAGGTACTGTGAGAACTGAGAACATCGAGAGCTGAAGCCATTGTAAAATGTAAAGCAAAATCCCAGACTTGCTCAGTAAAGCCAAGTGGAAGGTGTGGGTGCCATGCAATCTAAAGAAGAACTCGAGTTAGTGCAGTGCAATGAAATTGCTGCCATGCACAAGGACCAAAGAGGGGTTGTGCCAGGATAAAGCATTACAAAGTTATTGTATCCACCAATGAACTTCGAAGCAGAGTATGAAAGAGTAAATGGCTTAGCAGGTTCAGAAACTCCATCTTAGTTTTTCCAAACCACTGGAGGAACCTTAATTTAAACGGGATGATGTCCCTAAACATTCAAAATTAATCCCTCATGTATGAAGAAATGGCACTTTTAATCCAACAGTACCTGGTTTGGAAAGCTGCCTCATCCCACCGTACATTCAATGTTTAGCATTTGCTAGAATTAAGAACCTTTGTTTTTATTATTTTGTAATATTTTGGCCAAAATTGAAGTTTAAGGAAACTTGCTGCCCTCAATGAGCAATCACTTCTACTAAGTAGGTCTTGTACATCCATGCAAATTCCATATAAGAAAAGAACAATGAAATTTTTTCAAAGCAACCTAGTAAGTGGGTTCAACACAAAATAATTAAATTCAGGAGAAGAAATTCCTAATATATAACAGGAATAATTTTAAATGACTTCACAGTAAACATAGAATGTGGATTTATTTTGTGTTTAAAAAATGAAGCTGGATGCAAGAAGTTGCATTAAAAAAAAGCTGGATGTGGTGTTACCAACTTGTCTTCTAAACACTAGAAGAGATGGAGACTGTTTGGTTTAGGTCAAGTCTTTTAGATTGTAACTGAAGTGCCAGTCCAATGACATACTTGGACCAAGACCATCCACCCAGTGCAACCCCCAGCCCAGGCAAAGGCTGGTGTGTGGGTATCTCACCACTGCAGGAATTTCTACTGCCTAATTCTGCCTTCTGCTGACTCATTCCTTGTGTTTTGACAGTTTCTGTTTCTACCAAGAAAGTGCAGCACTGCCATGTTAATGCTGCATTCTGTGCAGCTTTGTCTGACAACCAGCCTCGGGACCTGAAGGCAGAACAGGGACTGTCCAAAACACTGGATGTTGAGCATGTTTACAGAGCTGAAAGATTTCATTCTAGACCCCTGGAGTGACCTGTTTATGTGTAACACTGTGAGAAGGACCACACTTTTCTAGGCAAGAAGATTAAGACAAGCACATGGGTACAGATTTAAGACTGGAAGCTGTGCCACCCAAATTGTGTTCTTAACGTGAGCGAGGGCATTTACATGTTAAAGATGGCCTGGGATTAAACGAGGAGGTGAAGTTTGGCAGTTTAATGTAGAACCTATGGGTGTCCACAAGAAGGCATTCAAACTCAGCTCCAGATTGTCCTAATTTTATTTGACTTGGTTAATCAATTTCGAAGCATTTTTTTACAGTTTACATAATTTAAAGGAGCTCACTGTGTCCTATGAATATAAATTAACATTTTTAATAACTCAAGACATCACAACAAAGCCAGATTTTTAAATAAATTGCCTGTTTAGTTATCTGGATCAAGAAGTAACATACATGGGGAAAGAAAAAACAGCATTAACAAGAAAGCACTGTTTAGTTCTAAACTGAGTTTGTGCTTCTACACCAAAACCACAACACTGAAGTAACAGGAATTGTGCAAAGAACTTGAGAAGGTACATAACTTTTTTAGTCCCCAAACCAAATCACGTTATTTGTTTCTTCTTCTACAGGTTACTTTGTTTGGCTCTATCAAATTAGCATTAATGGCAGAGGGACAGAAGCACAATATACTAACTCTGCTGCAAATTTCTTTCTGTTGTTGTTGGTTTGGCTTAAGTTGAAATGGTATTCCTTCATAAAAAACAAGAGCACATCTTTTCAGTATTTTTAATAATCAACACACATTTGTTAGTACAAAGCAGATGGTGTTCAGCATGAAGGTATTAGGTGATCATTTGAAAACACCATGCTTTTTTTTTTGAAACACTAAGCCACCCTGAAGAGTTTTGTGAGAGCCAGATGTTCAAAGCTGGGGCACAGATGAGAACTGCCCATCTGTGATTTGTGCATGGAACTACCCAGAGCCTGCAGCTGTGAACAAGTGCCATTAGTTACTCGCATGCTTTGTCGGTGACACACCAAGTCAGCTCTCACTGAACTCTGAAAATTTGGTCTTAGCTACAAATGAACACTTCTCTCCACTCCATTAATTGAACAAAGGGCATTAATCCACCTTTTGATTTTTGGTTGAGGACTAAAAATAAGAGAGTGCTAATAATTTAGTACAAATCTTCAAGGTGATTATTATTTGATCACTAAATGGCTAAAAATTTTATCACTCAGAAAGCCCTTTTAAAATTATTAAATGTTTTCCTGTGTATTTATGTTCACTGCAGATCATTTTTTTGAAGTCATCTCAGAACTTGAAACTTTAGAAAACTTTCTAAAGTTTCTAAAACATTTTTAAGCCTAAACTTAAAATAATTCCAGACTAGGGTAAAAGATGGAGTTAGAGAGTCAGCTTCTGAATGCTTCTTAAAAACAGGTGCTTCAAATACAGGTTTAGAAAAGAAATTAAAAATCATGTTTTCAGTCACACTGAAGAAAACATCTGCAAAGAAAAAAGGCCCTCATCCTCAAGACTGAAGAAAAAGATGGTAAGAAAAAAAAAAAAAGCACCATTTTCCCAAGTTGCCCAAATCACACACAGACACAAGAAGGTTACAAATGCCATTCATGAAAGAATGCACCACAAACATCAGCATTTATTCATTTTGAATTTTTTTTAGCAAATGACAAAAGACTCAGCTCACTGGCGTCACTTTTGTTTACCTTTTGCTTACATTACACATTTAAACATTTGTCAAAACTTACTAAGTTGTCTGCAGTCATGCACAACTAGAAAACATCCTTAATTTATTTAAACCAGAAATGCATTACCAGAAATGTATTAACATTGTTCACTACTAAACATTAAAAAAAAAAAAAAAAAAAAAGTTGAAATTATTAAAAAGGTTATCCTGGAACTTTTAACTTCACAGCAGACTTAAAACTACTAATTGGCTCACATTTCAAGTTGGAAAAAGCAAGATTCATGCTAGTGTTAGTGTACATCTCGCCCTAGCACTACTGAAGGATCATGGTTCACCTTGATCACAGATAAGAAAAGAAAAGTGCATACAGAAGTTTACAACAATTTTAAGGACAAAAAATGGTCCAATTGATGTGGTCCCAACAATTAACTCAAAAGTCTATGACAAATACGAGCTTCCGTGAGCTACTTATACTACTTAAGATTGAGTACCGATATACAGAAAGTTGAATTCTTTTGAAATCTTCAAAAAATGTTCCTGTCAATCCTCAAATGGTGGCTGTTATAGCTTAAAATTTCTGTTAAATGCGTGCGTTGAATTACTTGTTATCCAAGCGTAGCAGCTGCTCCTTACCATTTATTGTTAGCGACCTTAACTGGCCATCTTCTTCAACTTCTACTCTCTCTTGTCCATTCTCAACAATCCTGCAGGACAAAAACACCATGAGCCATGTTAAAGCACTGTAAGCAGTTTGAACACACCCCAGACCTTGGTTTTAGATGAGGAGCCATAACAGAGCATGGCCTGCTCAACGCAGCTCCAGTTGTCAAGCTTTTGTATTTACCAGCCAGTAACCATCTGCATTTCCCCACCAATGTTGCTTTTTTATAGCAGGAAATTCTTTATGGAAATTGGAATCCTGCAGTTTGTAGAGTTCACAGTCACTGCTGCCACCTCACACACTGCCACAACTGTGCTGACACGAGACTCGGTTATCTGGAACTCAGTATCTTGATGTTACATTTAGTTCCTACCCATTTGTTAAATGCATAATACTCTAGATACAATCACAATTTTGCATGATGCAAGGCAAGCCAGACAGCCTTCAGCCCACTTTTAATCTGATCAGAGCAAGGAGTTCACAGACCTTCTATACACTACATTTATGACCATCACATATAGCACAAAATTTAAGTATCCCTGACTGGAAAGAGGGATTATTAAAGAGCTTTGTGGGTTTGGGCTTTTTATGTTTGTTTCTTTTAGAAATGGAAAGATAAGGAATGTATAATTAATTTTAGCACACTTAATTTATGCCTAAATTTTAGCCATGTGGGAATTTTCCCTTCATGATTCAAATCTGGAAACCACATGGATGAATACAAAATTTTCAGGAGATCAGACTTGTTGAAGAAAATACACCCATATTAAAAAGAGAGGGAACAGCTTCTTGCCCAAAGCAAAATATTACTCAGAGAAGATTTTCATTGGGTATGCTGGGATATGAATCTTCTTCAGACTCAGCTGCTTTGTGGGCAGACATTCTACAAAGCAACAGGACTTCTCAGAGATAGGGGATGTGTCTTCCTAGATGTGGCTAACCACATTTCTTGCTTCTCCCCTCACTTCCTAGATATGGTAACAAAGATATGACAGCAGCATACCTGACTTAGCCTATTTCTTAATATTAAAATAAACTTTTGCATAAACACTTTTTGGTCTCACCTGGCACAATTCCCTCAAAACTTTTGAGGGACTTTTCAGATTTTTCTGGAATACACTCACAGAAAAACATGACCAGGTGATGACAGAGGCTGCTTTCAAGTGGTCAAGATGACAGAAACTCCCCAGTACAACAAGGCACAGAAGAGCCTTGCACTTTGAAGTGTGGGACACAAGTTACTAGACAAAATAAATTTGTCCTCCCTTGCTTTTCCATAAGTTTTTATTAAGTACTGAAATTACATTTAACTACTTTTCAGTACTCCTATAATTTACTGATCATGATGTTCCATGTAGGTTATTCTACAGCTAACTAAGATTTCTCTTTGTCAAATGCAATGATTTCCCCATCACAAGCATGAAATGGCAAGAAGGTGTGTTATAGCACTTGAAAATTCACTTTCTAACAAACAGAACATTTTTCTCTAAAGAACACTTCAGTGGCTTATTTTACTTAACAGACAGAAGAAAATTACTACAAAGACTTCACTCAAACACTGCCTAGGAAAGCAAACTAGAGCAGATCTCAGGGAAAACTCTTTCATAATGTCTGCAAAATTAAAACTGTTCCCAAACCCCAGTTAAAAGCTTCATAATCAGTAGAAACCAAGCATGTGTTTCCCTTACAGATATTCAAGTTGACTGGGCAGACAGTAGTCAAGGACCATAGCAAAAGATGCAGCACTACACAAGATGTTCTGAAGGCCTGCAGAGCTCCAGCTCCAGCTTTAAGCATCTCAGTAACACCAAGAAGAGTCAGAGAACCCAATAAAACCCTTCAAAATGTTTTTAAACATTTAGAGAAATCCAACTAATATAATGAACAGAACAACAAAAGTAAAAAACACATACATAGATGTGTTGCTGTATGTTCATGTGCAAAGATACAGTAGATTTATATGCATGTAATTATAGCTATTCAAGTCTCTACACACAGTTTCACAGAAATATATTTATCACTTACCTCTTTGTAGTAATTTTTCTGCCATTAATTATTTTAGTTGAGGTTGATACTGATTTGAAGTTGCCCATCCCACTGCCACCAAAAGACGTAGAGGAGAACGATGAAGTAAGGCCTCCATGTCCCAGAGAACCAAACGAAGTAAAACCTATCGGAAAAGAAGGAATTGACTAAAAATGTATTTTTTCGTGATTGTGGGATCCAAATTTATCATCCCCCCAGACTACATCCACTTGCAGGATGCCCTTGGTTGCATCCACACAGGATCAGCAATTAGATGTTATTAAACACCAGAGTGAGAATAAAACCCAACTCCAGCCCCATCCATTTCTCTCACATGGACAATAAAACCCAACTCCAGCCCCATCTGTTTTTCTCACATGGACCCACAGTTCAAGTTCCAAACACAAAGCACTGTCCAAACACCCCTGTCAGCTCCTCCCCTGAAAGGCTCTCAGGTTTCTCTGCTGAACACAACCACTGCCCCTTCCCTCCATTCAGGGTAAACCACCAGCCCTACTGAGTCTGACCACCTGCTTTGGAGCAGTTGTTGGGGTTCCCTGGGCTGGCAGACACAAGTCCTGTGTCAGTAACATTCCACCCAATTCCCAGGATCCTGACACTCTAAGGGATGCTGCCTGGCAGCAGCTCTCAGCAACCTCCAGACACACAGGTCAGCAGCCAAAGTGACCACCCCAGGCTAAGCAGTACCATGGGGTTTAGGCACACATTTTTTCCAGGATATTTTCAGGACCTAAAAGCCATCACACGCCCAACACCTAAAAACCAAACAGACCAAAACCAGTCCTAAAGCCGTAGATACTGCAGTACTAAAGTCAAGAACACAGGAAGTTCTGCTTCTCAGAGGTGCCTTCACTTTCCATGAACTTTCAGGTAGCTCAAATACTGTAACTGTAGTTTTATTTACATTCACACCTTACAAAGAGAGATTAATTTAAACAAAGACAGCCCCAGAATTTCCTGAATGGAGAAGGCAGCTTATTATACCATGATCCTTTGTGAACCAAAACCACATTCCTTCTTAAATGGTGATGTTTACCTGTGTCAAACGGAGTAAAACCACTTCCAAAAGCAGGGAATCCACTAAAGGCAGAGAAAAATGATCCACCACCTCTGCTTCTGCTTCCCCTTGGGCCCCGTCTGCCCCCGAAGAAGTCGTCAAAAGGGTCTTCTACAAAACAGAAGACAACATTTAAGAGGTCAATATTACTGAGTGATTCTGTATTTAATCATTAGGGATTCTTTGTGAAGGAAAAAAAGACATTTCTTGTTACAGATAAAATTCTTCCTTTGAAATATTTGATGCTACTGAACTAACAGTCCCTCAAAGGTAATGCCTATGATCCTTCTGGACTAGATTCTGCTTCACTTATGGACCTAAAAATAATCATATATATATAAAAAGTAGTTGATTTCCTTATTTTAGCTGTTTAGCATTAAAACCCATTAAACCTAATGTAAAATATTGCACACAGGTACCTCAACTTTCTCACTTATTTCTGTTCAAGATTTATTGTGGATCACCACGACAGGTCTCTGAAAAGTAACTTCCAGATAGGTTATACCAATTATTGAAATACAAAAGCAGCAGCCAGGGATTGATGACTCATAATCCTGAAGTGTTCCAAGTGTTAATTTTAGCACTTGCCACATTAGATGCTTCAAACACATCTTCTCATGCACGTTTAGGCAGCAAAGTATCAAACTTTACACAAGGTGTCCCAAAGGGCCATTCAGTCCGTACCGAGCAGGAGGAAGGGGGAGAAATAGAGAAAAGAGATCACAGATAAAATGCTATTTCAAATTCAAGTTCCACTGTTACATCATTCAGAACAGCTGTTGTTCCATCCCCATCAGGAAGACAATAGTCACTTTGAGAAAAAGAAGAAAAAAAAAACAAAGGAGGGGGTTGTGCTACAGGACAGAACACCAGACAACTATATGAGCAATTTTTATTTACTTTATCATGTTTTCCTAAAAACTGCTTTTTTCTATTTCTCTTGTGTCAGAGAACATAAAACACTGCAATCATAAAACAGATACTCAGTAAACATAATACTTGCATTAAAACCAGAGAAGTTTAGGAACTACAGCCACTCTTTTCACCAGTCACAGCTCTCCCAGAATCAGTGTTGTACAGCACTCATGATTTCACTGAGTTTTGCAAGTAGGGATTCAATATAGAAAATTAACAGTCTGAAACACTGCTGAGAATAATCTCTTAGTGAAAAATGCAGGACTTGGTGATAGCAGCGACAGAAGAATGAAAGCAAGGACAGACTTGTAACTGCAGGGCTGCTCAGGACTACAAGTGACAAAGGGAACGTCAGAAATGCAGTGTTTATTCCACCTCTGGTATCCCCACAAAAATCCAGGCTGACTTATGACAAATCATCAAGTTGATGCAATATGCATTATGCATCATTAAGTAATCAGTATGATAATAAGAATTTGTAAGTTACCATCTGGTTTATGTGCAATTACTTGAACGTGAAATGTCACAATGTATTTATGCTGAACAGGGGCAGCCTCTGAGGGTCAGACTCTCCCATCAGCAAAGACATAAAATGCCAAAAGCAACCAGAAAATAACCCCACTCCTTCCCTTGCTTCCACACTTAATGAATAAACACAGGACAAAACTTTTTATCTTCCATACACTACACTAGGCTAGTGCAAGATTTTTTCTACCTCAGACGCTTTTTGTTTTGCAATTTCTTTTTTTCCCCCATGTAAAACCAGTTTTCCTCAATATGAAGATGACCTGTTAGTACCTTTATAGAAATCAAACCAGCAGTTGGGCACAGAAGGATAGGGATTATTATCATTTCCAAAACAACCACTGTGCCAGTTTTAAAAAAAGGCTGGTTTTGTCAGTCTGGCATATCAACCAGCAAGTAAGACCACTGCAGTAATTGTTTTGTAGTCCAGCTTATCCTCACTGGAATGACTCACAGGTTCACTATGAAGGTCATTCACTCACGTGTGCAAATCATCTATATTATATTACTCCCACTGTTAAGCTTTCTATTTATAATCCAAATTTTCCTGTTACCTGGAGTTTGAATAAAAACAAAGCAACTCATCACACAGGCTTCAAGTTTTTAATCCCCCCCACATGTATCAGCCTGTTCTGCAAGCAAATCTTTCCTCCTCGGCACAACAGCTGCAGAAACACAAAGTTATTTAAGGGAGGACCACAGAGATCCCCGATATCAATTCAGTTTGCCACACCAAAACCTGAGACCTGGACATGCCCTACTAGCTCCTGGCAAGCCTGCACACCTGGGGGTGTTTAGCCTGGAGAAGAGGAGGCTCAGAGGTGACCTCATCACTGTCTAGAACTCCCTGAAGGGAAGTTCTGGCCAGGTGGGGGTTGGTCTCTTCTCCCAGGCACTCAGCAATAGGACAAGGGGGC
>JAWWEV010000083.1:7890589-7906681 GCA_035583235.1 Hafferia zeledoni | reverse complement strand
GAAAAAGGAAAAGAAAAAGGAAAAGAAAAAGGAAAAGAAAAAGGAAAAGAAAAAGGAAAAGAAAAAGGAAAAGAAAAGATTAAAAAGTGCCCACTTTGAAGCCCTCTGACTAGAAAAATTTCAAGAGCTTAAGCTCAAAATCCAAAGCTCAGCACAGGCTTAGACACTGCAACCATCCACATGAAGTAGAGCGACAGCTCAGAAACAATTAGTTTTCATTAACTGGAGTGCACATAACACTGCTGACAGTGCCAGAACCTCACTCTGCAAGAGGCAGAGCCTGTGCTGCCAAATGATAGTGATCAATACATGAAGTAGAAACCAGTTTTTGAATAAATAAATAAATTTGGGTGTTAAGCAGGGGAGTATGTTGCCACAATGACTGTTTCCTTACAGGACAGGCAACAGCAGCTGCAACATCCCAGGAAAACTCTGGCAGCAGCAGGACCGCCATTGGACAGGAGGGACAGCTCCATGCACTGTGCTGTACAGCCTTCCTTTGGAGGAACCCAAAGGGTAAATCCTTAGGGGTTTTTAAGCCCCTCAGTATTTAACAGCAGAACTTCACGGCTTTAAGGTCAATCATGAACACTTACATGTTCACAGACAGCAAGTTAAATCTCCAGGTGCTGAGGAAGTAGTTGGAACATGCCTCACCTACACAATTTACTACAATCATATCTGACTGAGAACCAACTATTTTATTTAAAAGATCTTAAATTTAAAAAAACAAACAAAAGAGCAAAACACTCTCTCCCAGCTCTTCCTCACCAGCTCCTGCTCAACCATTTTGCTCGGATTTTTCTAGATTTTCTACCACTCCATCACAGAAAGGCTGAGGTTTCCAGGAACCTCTGCAGTTCATCTGGTCTGATCCCCTGCTCAGACAGGGACACCTGGAGTGGGTTGCCCACAACCACATCCAGGTGCCTTCTGAGTATCTCCAAACATGGAGATTCCACCACCTCTCCAGACAACCTGCCCAGTGCTCAGTCACCCTCACAGGACCATCAGATTACCTGAAGTTCAGGCAGAACCTCCTGTGCTCCCATTTGTAGTTGTTGCACCATATCTTACCCCTGAGCACCACTGACAACAGCCCAGCTCCACCTTCCTTACACCCTCCTCCCTTCCCAATGCACTGATGAGACTCTCCCTGTGCTTTCTCTGTACTGAACAATTCCAGCAATTCCCTCAATCTTTTCCTCATGTGAGAGAAGCTCCAGCCCTATAATGACCTTAGTAGCCCTGCACAGGACTCTATCCAGTAGCTCTGCTGCTTTTACTGGGGAAACCAAACTGGACTCAGTACTCCTGGTGGGGCTGAACAGTGTTGGGATCACCCATCTCATCCAAACTGAAATCCTTATTTAGTACTTATTACAATTCTTATTCTACTGCAGACTATAAAGAAACTGCATCTTCCCAGTTCAGAGCCCATTCCACTCATTGGGATTTTCCCAGGTGCTTCCCCCACTATGCCTATTTGTGCTTTTGCTGATTTCCCACTGGATCCAACTGTCCACGTTCTGCTGCTTATCCTCTACTAGATTCTTCCTCCAGCCACTCATCTAATCCATCAGGCTAACATTCCACTGAATTCAACTCCTTTTCTAATCCTTCATTACAGTCATTCAACAGCTGATGATCCCTAAACAGCAAACCAGAGAAAGGTAATTAAAACCTGAGCTAAACTAGTCCCTTAATGTTGCCAAAAATAAAAAATTACTTTAAAAAATATTACAACATTTGCATACATTATTATAGAGATTAATCAATACCAGGAAGAAAGCTCTGTTTTTCAGGCACACTTCTTGCAGCTTTCAAGTATGGACCTTTCTCGCAGTAAATACTGAACACGGGATTTGTTCTGCTTTAATAAAGACCAGCATTTTGCTGAGTAGAACATACACAGAGATTGTGTAAGAACTCCAGCACCCTCTGAAAAGACCTTCACCAGAGCAAGCAACATCACAAGTCAGAAGACCCTCAGCACCAAGGTTAAAAGATTACTCTGGCAATGTTATCACATATTGCTTCATTTAATGAATGCTCCTAAATGAAGCATCCAGGACTCAAGAACTATTTAATCTGAGTCTTTAGGGGCTCTACAGCCCAAGCAAAAAAGTGACATGAATTTGGGAGAGTGTCTAGATTATGTGTGTAGCTGTTGTTATTCTGACACAAGAAAATCGTTCCTGCTCTGACACAAGTGCACACTGAGAGCTGTGCTGCAACAGTTATAGGCAACCTGTCCAGTTCACAAGTTCTCAAAGCTTTATTTTTTTATTTATTTAGAGATCAAAGGAGATTAAATACAACAGACTAAGTTTGCCTGCTCAAATTCTGAAGAGGAAATGCCAGTATATATTAGCTCTTTCCAACCTACAGAGATGTAGCAGCCATGATTTTATGGTTTTGTAACCCAGACCTTCCCATAAAACATGAATTGGGAAGCCATGTAAGTTCTGTACTATAAAATCAACCAAGAAACAGGTATGAAACAAACACTTCAAATATAATACAAAATACCAGTTGTTTACCTAATTTTCAGAGTTATTTCTAATAAAACTGCATTGGTTACGTTTGTATTGTAAGAGTAACATTTTAGCCATGCTTTAGATACACATAACTAAAACCAGTGGATTACTTACCAAAGAGGTCAAATGAAAAGGGGTCCCTTCCACCAAAAAACTCCCTGAAGACATCCTCTGGGCTACGGAATGTAAATCCAAAATCAAATGCATTATCATGATGATTTCCACCTGAAAACAAAAAAAAAAGTTAAATTTCAATTACCTTCACACATTCTTACTGAGAAGAAAGTTCAGGCCTATATGGTATTTGAATCATTTAAAAATATATACAATTTCTAAAATTTCCCTTCCAGGTATCATTCAAGTCGAGTACACACAGTAGTTTTTATGACTGTTTCTCTGGTTTTAGGTAACAGTAATACCTTTTACAACAACTAGAAAAAATGTAAAAGAGTTGTAATGTAAATTTTCACAAAATTCCACCAGAATAGAGAAAGCAAAGAATTGCTGATTGTCCACATACCTCCACCTCCATTTATTAGGCCTTCTTTTCCATATCTGTCATAGATGTCACGTTTTTTAGCTACAAGGAGAAGTTGTACAACATGTCAGTAAATGAGTACATTGATTTTGCAGAAAGAGAAAAAAGGACTTAGCTGGTATTCTCAGTTAAACATCTTCTCAAAGCTGGTTTATTTGAAGTTCTGGCATATAACTGCTGAATGTTTTAACTGAGGATTGCCAAAGCAAGTTAAGTTCAGAAAGAACAGGTACTAAACTTCAGGCTTACTGTCATTTAGGTCTAGAAGCTCTGGTCCTGTTGAATCAGAGAAGGTTTGGGATAAGGACAAACTTCACCAGGAAGTTCACCTTTAACAAGAACACTGCAGTCACCTTCTTTACACAGGTATGAAGCTTTGAGGCTGTAAAGGACCTCTGGAATTCAACCTCCTCCTCCACACAGGTCTAATCAGTTGGTCAGATCTTGCCTGAATAAAGCCCTGATCTCATCAATCTCCAAGAAGAGATTCTGCAGTCTCTCTGGAAAACAGTTCCAGTGCTCTCCCCATTGCAAGCATTCTTTCCCTTCTACCCAATTTACAAACCCTGATCATTGCCTCTTTTCCTTTTATTGCTCAAGAACAAGCCCCCTGTGAGAGAGGTTATGAGAAGGGAAGAACAGTGTTTATAAGTGTGACTGCAAACCCCCTAAAATTAATTATAACCACTTCTTCTAGCTTAATAATGGAGCATGAAGAGATGTTACGAAATCCCATGGAAGGATGTGACTCAAACTGTTTGCTCTCTTTTATTTTAGAAGGCATGAAATGACTATTAATTTGAGTGCAGACCAGCCTTACAGTATTCATGAGGAAAGGGAGAAAAATTAGCTCTATGTTACTGCATAGCATCAGATGGCACTGTTGGTACTGGAAGGGAACCTGAAGAGCTTAAAGAGGCAGATAGTTGGCTTACTTTGCTTTCACTGGTGTGGAAGTATCAGCCAAAAACCAGTCAGGGCATCTGATTTTAGATGCTCAATTTTACCATGCTTTTCCCACTGGAATCTCTTCAGTGAAAAATGTTTTAAAATTTAAATAGCATCACTGAAAGAACATGCAGTTACCTCAAACAGATGCTGCAAAGTAAAACACTTCTGACTAACAGGAATTAAAATTTTATATAACGGTCATCATGTCCAAATAACAGAAATTTTCAGTAGGTTCCCAGGCACACAAATCCCCAAAGGTTTCTACATTGCCCATATTGCCTTTCTAGAAAGCAATTTTTAAATAAATGAGGTTAACCTACCCATCAGTGTTAAAAGACCAAAGCAGTAAGGTGGATAAACTGCCAGGAGCAGGAAACAGCAACCTGAGGGCTCACAAAGGCCACGTTCATCTTGAACAATGTTACATTTTTGAAACCACAAGGGAAGTGTGTTCAATGATCACCCAATTTCAGTATTCTCTGCTTATGTAACCTCTTACAAAACTATTCTTCTGCCAAAAATCTCTCTTCATTCAAGCTTGCAATGGTGTCAGAAAATTTCATTAGGTCTGCAAAGAGCTGACTGTCTCAGCCACTGGGCTTAGGATCCTGGTATCCCTGCTGCACAAACCATTGTTAAGACACCAGCAAGTTGGGATTTGGTCTAGATCCAAAAACTGGCAGCACTCTTAGATGTTCTAAAATTCTAGCAGTTTACTGTTTCCAAAGAACTTAAAGATCTGTGTAACAACCAGACCAGTATCCTATTTTTATCTTGCTCAAAAAAATCAGCTTAATAAGATTAAAGTACTCTAGAAGACAAGTATACAATGAACTAATGATAACTTAAGTTCTGTTTCTCCCATGTCAATTACGTATCAAAAATAAGCAAAGAAATGGTGTGTACTAGACTGCAGCTCCATAAATCAGGCTGAGGTAATCTAGAAGCCACCAGTGCTTTAAATATAGCTTTCCCATGCTCAGTGTCTCAGGTGAAATCAAGGACACTTCAGAAATAGCATATAGACAGCTGCAGTCAATTACAGAGGAAAATAATCAAAGCAGCTTAAATCACTTTGTTATGATTCAGACTGCTCTGCCAGAACACTGGCAAAAGTTAATGATACTCTGAGCACAGACATGGGTGAACTGTAAACTGCATTCCTGCCCTACACGGGCCAGGCTAAGCACCTCTCTCTGAACGATTCAAAATAAACACTATCACTGTCCTTATCACAGCTGACTGAATTTATGGAACTCACACAAACACAATCCAAATTTCCAGCAAGGTTTACAGTATGTTTGGGCTTCGTCAAGACTAGCTTAGTAGTTACAAGCAGTAGATGCAGAAGGCCCAACTACACACTTCAGAGTTGGCCTAGCCTGACTTACTGCATAAACACAACAATATCCCTGTACTGATGGTAACATTGGCCTTCCCTGCTAAGATTGATTTTATCTTGGTAATCACAGACATTTTTTCAGAAATTTCTGAAGAGGACCTAACAGACACAGAATTTCAATTTCTAGAATAAAACTAGCTTGGCTACCCTTCTAGGGAGATCCTGAAACTTTTGTTTCAAAATTTCTGCTTGTTCTGTTGTATCTGCCAGCTTCTTTCTTTCTCCTTTCTTGTGAAAAGCAAGTAGTCAAGTTGGATGGTAAACCAAAGTTACAATATCCTTTCAAAGTTTCATACATCAGCATTTTCAGTCTGATACCCAGAAAAGAGAAAGGTAATTCAAGAGCCCTTTTAAAATACCCACCATCTGATAAAACTTCATAGGCCTCAGCTACTTGTTTGAATTGCCGTTCTGCCTCATCTTTATTCTCGGGATTTTTATCAGGGTGCCATTTTAGTGCCAACTTACGGTACCTGAGTGGAAGGAAAACAAAACACATTTTACTCTGAAATCATGGAATACGCCGTACACATCAACAGAAAATGTTTCAAACAAGTTGTCAGGGTATTCAAGGATTTGGAAATTTCCTGGTGCTTTGTATCTTGCATCAAGGCTGGTATCAACAGATTCTGCAGGTACACAAAGAACAATCGACTCAGATATGCTGTTAAGAAAAACATGGTCTGGGGTTCTTTAGTTATTTTGTAATTATTCCTGTGCATTTCTGATGATCAGCGTTTGGCAGATCTAAGCAAGACATTCCAAAGCATCTCTGCTATGGGCTTTCCTTAGAGCTCTGTAATTATTCAATACTACAGCCAACCATGGGCAGCATCAAGAGGGATCTGGAACATCTGAAGCCCCTGGTACAGCCCAAGCTGATAAAGCTCCAACAACAACAGACACAGCAGCATCCAAACAGCAATGCCTGCTTTGGCTGCTACACCTGCACACAATTCCTAACCTTCAAGGAAACATTTTAGGCAAAGTGTTCATACCTACTCAGAGGGGCAAAGCTAAGCTTGCACTTAGGCTGGTGTGTTTTACAGAGTCACACAAGACGTTCACACGTTTGAGTTGGCAACGCAGCATGTGCAGGAATTTGCAAAAGAACAAGGGAGGACAACAAAGTGCAAATCCAGAAACGATGTAATTGTATTTGTTCCCTAAAACAGGTAACACAGGTGGCAGAGACACTTACGCCTTTTTGATGTCCTCTGCCGAGGCGTGTCTCTGCACTCCCAGCACCTCGTAGTAATCCACCATCTTTCAGGGGCTGTCTTGGTAACAACGGCTCAGCCTCTCAAGTCCTGGAACAACAGAAACTTATAAATGAAACTTGTCCAGCACAGCTGCTTCACAGAAGTCAGGGAGAGTGTGGTATCTCCTAGTACCATACCTGACCTGAGAGAGACAAAATCCAATTGTTCCAAATCCCGCAAAATAAAAAAAGTTTTATTTAGGTCAACAATCAAACAATTACTTTAACTCTGATTTTTATGTTCTTTAATCTCACTCAAGCACAGTACACAGACACAAAGGTAAACAGCAGTTCCTGGAACAAATTAAACTGAAAAGCCAGATTTAATCAGTATATTAATAAGAGTATGTGAATCCTGGGTTTGATGCATTTATTAATAACTCTGAATGCAAAAGAAACCACACACCGTGTTCACCTCATGCCATCCATGACACCCATGTCAAGCCTTAAGCACATATGAGCAGAACAAAGGACCCCTCTTCAGGACATTACACTTCCACTGAGATGCTCCCTTCAGAAAAGCAATGTATGTGCAGCTCTTGGAAATCTAAAGCTCCACCTATTGACTACAATAAGCCTTTCTTGTACTCAGACCTTGACACAAAATTTGCACATTGCCAAAGCTACTGCACAAACTTTACTTCCTTTATGTTCACCAACAGAAGCACAAGCCAGGCCAGACTGCTCCAACTGCAAGGTTAACCAACCAACTCAAGTACGAAGCCACCCTGTGTTTCTCAGTATAAAAGAATAAAGTCTTCACAAGAGTCCTAAAAAACCTACAAGTTAAAAGAAAAAAGCTATTTAAATACCGACAGTTCCTTCATTGAAGAGTATTAGAGAATAATCACAAGGAGCACTCCAATTAAATGACCAGTACGATGAAGGAATCTTTCTAAAAGTTTCAAGAATGTTCCATCTCTTCCTGCAAAGGCTGCTTCTCTCCCACACTGTAACAAGTCTCCATTCCAGCAACACTTCAAGCACCTTTCCATCCTACCACTGCTGCTGGTTTCCTCCAAGTTTTATGAACAAGGAAACACTGACATTTTCCATGAGTTATCAACCTGTTGCAGGGAAAATCACCCAAATACACTCAGAGCACAACAATACAGCAATGTATTAGTCACATTTTCTTATCTCATGCATCAAGAACAAAAATTCAATGAAATAACTTCCCCCCCGCCTCAAGTCATTCAGTGTTTTTCATTTTAGCCCTGGCAGAGTCTCATTTTCCTGTTTTTCCACATAAATGCTGAAAGAACCAAGCCTGATGTAGCCCAGTGAAATATTCTGAAATTAATGTACTGTACTAGTTTTACACATATCTTTCAGCATCCTGGGATATCATTACTGAGAGACTTCCTTTTAAAATAAATTGGTACATCTTCAAAACATGTTGCTGCTGTAGGTTAAATCTTAATTGACTTTAATTAGGGATGTGGGTACACACACATTTCCTCAAACACCAGTCTAAGAGCTCCCTGCCATGCTGCCTCCCCACTCCAAACTACTCACAGAGGCAAATGCACTGTGGGAGCTATGCATGTTTAAAACTTGGGTGGTTTTAGCAATCTACTTAACCACACAGTCCCACAAACATAAAATTACAGTGTAGTAGGCAAACAGACCTCTAATTGACTTTGCCCTTTGAAAAAATCCCCACACCACAAAAAACATTAAGGGTATAGTTAATATTGTGACCAGCACCAAAGGAAGTTGGGAGACATGCACTGAAATGAACATTAAGAATGCCAATCATAATACACTAATGGCAAGGTGCAATATGTAAACATACAGATTACCAAAAATATCCCAGAGTATTTGCTATCAGCAGGACTCACTAGTTTTGCTGTTTCCCACACGAGGATTAGACCAGCTCGTGACAGAGGGGAGGAGCAGGGTCAGCACGGGCTAAGTCTGTTATCAAATCCCACAGTCAATCCTTATGAGCAATAGCACATATGGAACACTTAGTTACAAAGATAAATCAGAGGGGGGAATTCAGTATGAGTCAACCTTAAGGATAAAGGTGAGAGCCCCTCCTAACAGGAGACACCAGCCTAAAACCAGCAAGCAAACAGCAGGAAGCCACAGGACAGGAGCACAGACCACATCACCAATTGTTTTTTCCATATTCTCCCTGTCTTAAACATGACTTGCATTAGCTCTCCTCTCAATTCAGGCACCTGTACTAGAGGGACAATTTGAAACCCAAGCTTCTAGATAGAATAAGCATGTAGAAAAATCAACTTGGATGTAAAAAATACATCACATATTGTCCTGGAGAACTCTGTGCACACTGGTAGTCATGCTGATTTCAACGTGTATGTCTTTAAACACTCTGCTGTTTGTTTGAAAACAATGCTGCAGTGTTGTTAAGTTCAGACTCAATACAGACACCAACATAAACAACAGGAGCCTGAAGCTGGAACAAAAAATTTGTGCTGAAGCAACATGACCAACCCTCAACAGATGACTCTGGCCCTAAAAAGCAACCCCTTCAAGAACAGAGGAATTGTGTGTTCCAAAGATATGTCTGGGGCTTGCATATTCTGTCTTTAGTAAGCATGTTATTGTTCAGTTTTTACTTGCCACTAATACAGAGTCTGGAATTGAAACAAGCAGCAGCTCTCTAAAGAAAACAAATTCCTAATATTCTCCTTCTCCTAATCAAACAGGTGACAGTAGGAGCTCATCTCCAATTTACTGTTATTTCCATCTGCTAGTTACCATAAAGCAGAAACTCTACACACCAACAACCCCCACTCTGCCCTCCAAAAAACCAACAATATTCACAAACTAGAAAAGACTTCTGTCCATAATCTTTTCAGGACAAATTTATTTAAAATATTTACTTGATGAAACAGCCACCATCAGCTTGTAAGAAAAGAGAATAGGGATGACCATCAACTTAGACAACAAAGACAGCCAATTAACACACACACACAAAAAAAATCAGTATTTTTAAGGCTAGTCCAGGATGCAAACCATGTACCTCTCCACAAAAACACAGAACTACCCTAACCAAAATGACGTGACAAAAATCGTCCAACACCAAATCTGTCAAAGAATTTGCCTGCAAATATGCAAGCAAGGCTCATTAATTAGGCACTCGAGAGTTTTCCCCAAGCCAAGAGGAAGCCAGCCCACATTCGCTGATTTCCCGCCTCCATCTCCAGAAAATCTTCAAAGTCTCAGAAGAAAAGACAAGCAAAAAATCTCCAGCTGAAAGAAGTTGTTTCATGCCCTTCATGTTTGCTTGCAAAAATCTGTGGTTCCTGTGTTGGTAACTGCACTACGTTCTGCTATCAGCTCCTCCAACTCCTCCTCTGGAGCATGAAAATCAAACAAGTGTTTATGTGAACCAAAAGCTTCCATGGTTTACAGATTCCTCAGTCCCCACAGGAGAAGTCAGCTCTGCTCTGGCTTACCCAGCAGTGGCCCTGAACACTCGCACTGACTCAAGGCCACTGATAGAGGCACATGATGAGACTCGAGCTCTTTGCACAGCCCAGCCCAGCCCTGCCCAGAGCTCCATCATCAGAGTTACTTTGAAACCACCTCACAAACTCTCTGCTACACAAAGGCATGAGAGGCATTGCAGAAGACAGATATGAACAGAGCCATGAACTTTTGTAAGATCATATGACAAAGAAAACCAAGTAATCAGATGCACAACCAGAAGGGATGAGGAAGCAGCACCCCTCACTAAACACGGGAGGGAGGAAAGTATCCCAAGAAATTCTTGGAGCAGCCAGGAGGGAATTCAGACAGCACGGGGCGTGCAACCTTTGCAGTCAGCCTAGTCAGGCCAAGTTATCTATTCCTGGCCATGGGCAGCACAGAGTCCTGCAAGATGCCAGAATAGCCCAAGTTTTGTGACCAGCACAGTCACCTGGGGAGCCAGATGGAGTTCCAGACTCCTGATTCACGCAGCTCACAGATGCTGCCAGTGATCAACATCCTGTGCAACTCCACAGCCATCCACCCAACTGCTGGACCTGCCTGCTTGCCATGAACACATGTAAAGGATTCCATGAACATGTGAAGGATTGCACCCCACTGGGTACACAAGAGGAATAAATACCCCGTCCTGACAGACAGGTCAGCCTGAACTTGAGTCTGACCTACTCGACAGCAACAGAGCAACTCAGAGATGTCTCTGGGAGGTTAACAAACCCAGGGTCTTTGGGAATTGTAATCTATGATTCAAAAAATATGAATTTTCACATTCCAAGCCTTGCATTAGAAAGCAGTGTGTGAGCTGGATCTGATGAAATTTCACACTCCTTCAGGTATGAACACTACACATGTCAGTGCTGTTGTGGATCCAGGGCCATACAATGAATTCCAACAACACACACTTTCAAAGTTTTCTGGTATTTCTTCATTTGATTTTTACACCGTTAAGACATCTTTGCTAATCTTTTTGTTATTTACAGCCCAATAACTTCAGAGACATATATAAATATTCTGAGTCTTAAAGTAACAAACTTTAGATGAAATACAGTCACCTCATTTGCTCACAAGCTGCAGATTTCAAATGCAATGCATGAATTTTAATTACTTGCCTTACCTCTCCAAGTTACCCATCTCAAAGAGGGTAAATAAAGATGAACCATAAAACTGGTTGCCAAGGCCTCCAAGACACGTTTGTACCAGTGGCCCAAGGAGCTCTCACTGGCTTGAAGAGGTCACTGCCTTCGACAAACAGATACTGGTTATAGAATCTGATTTCTGGTGTCACCAAAGACAAATCTCACACTGTGACTCCTCAGAGCACATCACCTCTCAGGCAACAAAGACATTCCCCAGCACAACTCATTAACACAGGAAGCCACACGAGTCCCAAAACCTTGGCCAAATCCCAAATAAAATCAAATTATTTGAGTCAGTTCTAGCTGCAGTACCTGGGATGTGCCACATGTAACTGAGACCACGAGCAGTCTCTTGACTGAACTCTCACAGACCTGTTCTGCCAATGCTGCACCAGGGCTAACACAGAAATGCCCACACTCTTCACCAGAAAATCTTTCTAAGAAGTTTAAGAATGCTAAGGAACAAAGAGAAAGTTGCTTTAATTCTTATGAGTGCAATAACAGAGCAAGAACACCCGTATAAGTTTGTGATTGATTAATTAATCTGACAAAGACACTCAATCCAGGCACAAACATTAAATTTTCCCTCCCACTGATCTGTGCACAGTGCACTACAGCATATTAAAACCCTCAGTACTTTTAACTTGTACTTACCTGAGCTTAGAAAAGGTGTCACAGTGTAACTTCACAGGTTCCTGAGATTTATTGTTTCACGGAAAAATGTAAATTCACCATACAATTAAAATTAGTAAAATGAACTTAAATAGCCATGTTTATACTCATCATTTTAATACTACACCAGCATCCCCAGGAGATGAATCTAATAAAATGAACATTCCAAAAAGCTTAGTTTAATCTCATGCTCAGAACAAACATCCTGCTTCTATGTCAGAAAGCAGAGGGGATTTGGATACAGTTATTATTACACCAGAGGATGCCATTCATACAGGGAAAAGGCAGCCAGGCTGCTTTTTTTACCTTGCAGGTCATGTTCCATTTTAAAAAAGCCAACAGCAAAACCCCACCAGAACCAAAAAGGAGACGCCGTACAAGGCTCTCTCACCCCTTAAGAAAAGAAGCTACAAAGAACCCTCCCCACTCCTCCCCAGGGGCAGCAAGAGAACTCTGACAAGAGCCACAGGACTGGGTCTGTTTCGCTGCCTGGCACATGGAAAACCTGTAGAGGGCAACAAGCAAGAAACCACTAAAAACAGTGACCCAACCAAAATGGAAAACAGAAGCAATCCAAAATCTTCATCGGTGAAAGAAATGTAAACTGGCTAACAACAACACAGCAAGAAGTTGAATAGGCCACCCTCGCTCCCTTGGCTGACACTCTCCTGCTTATCCATCTCATCTCTGAGCAGGCTCTGAACCAAGGGGGACTCACCAGGGAGCTTTCCTGAAAGCAAAGGAGCATTTTTCCAAAACACAACAACTCAGGTGTCCAAATTTGGAATTGGGTCACAAATATCTGCAGCACTGGCAGCCTCCTAAAGCTAACCATAAAAGGCTACTTTATACAAAGTAAAAATATTCCTACCTTATTTTTAAAAATGTATGATCTGGGTTTGATTAAGCAATTAAAAACAGTGAAAGACTCAACCAAAAGATCAGGCCCAGAAAGCCTCAGACAAATAATCACCTGCAATCAGGTGATCCTTTAGGGAAAAGAAAATAGTTAAAAGTTTCTATACACTTCCCCTGGAGTATTTTTGGGTCATGATAATTTTATTTAAGACAAAAATAAAAAAAAAACCAAACCCAAAAAGCTTCATTAAAGCAGAAAGCAAGTTCTTTTTCAGAGCACTGACAGCCTGTCATAGATTCAAACTACCTTTTAAGATAGAAAAAAATTTCTAATCAAAAGAGTTAAAGTTTTAATAAAAACCATTACAATGTAGGTAGGAATTACTTCAGACTTATTAAATGAGCTTTAAGATCCTTGTTAGGTACTGAGTCCTCAACAGTATCAGTGAGATTTCAGTATTTATTCAGAACAAATACAAAACAGAAATGGAATCTACAACTCACAACTGTAGGAGTGAAATCATATGCATGGATTATTCATTCCACAGCAGTTAAATAAACAGAAGAATAATAATATTTTCATTAAGTCTAAATGTAAAAAAAAATCTAACATCCATTCAAATGTGTTTCATTCAAAAGAAAAATGTAGTTTAAACCTACTTATACCCTCAACTACGGTTTTATTATAAATCTATCTTGAAATAAACAATCATCATATGCAAGATCCAACAAGTTTTGACAAAGCTCAGTAATTTCTCACTAATCCTTCCATTCCTTGAATAAGACAAAGGAAAAGCTGTTGACAGAAAACGCTCTCAGGACGCAGCTGACGAGGTTCTTCACAAATGCTATTACAGAAATGGAGCACTTCCTACTTAGGGAGCACAATGCTGGAATATAAAACTTCCCACAACTAAGCTGAGGGTTCAGGCAGCGCATTCCCTCTGTCCCAGCCCCGCGGCACGGTGGGAAGCGGGAGGTGCTCAGGGCCCGGGGCCGCCCCGGCTCTCACGGGGGGCTGCGCTCGGGGCCCGACCCGCTGGGACAGTTCAGTCGATCCCAACTGCGACACCTCCGGACTCGGGAACGGCACAAGCACCGCCCTCATCCCGCACAGACCTCACTGCACCAGGGTGGTAAGCACAGATGCAAAGCAAACCAAAAACCAGGTATCTCTCTCCTCGGGACAGGCCACGTACTGTGAGGAATTCACACATCCTTGGCACTATGATGATGGAATACAGGGAAGGTGTTCCCTCTCTCCGTATACGTTCCAAAACTTCGAGTGGATGAAGGAAAGAATAAAGTAGTAAAGAAACATGTATATCTAATAAAAAAAATCAGTAGCAAAACACATCAGCCTTCTAACTAAAACTTGAGTGTTACCCAGAGGTGATGCCTTGGATGTTTTCTGCCCAATTCCAGCCACAATAAATTAGCAAACTGCATCAATCTAGGAAAGATTGGAGAAAATACCAGAGAGAGATGCCATTTGGATAAAAACATGCTGTAGTCTGAGAGCACAAGTGCTAAAAACACGAGTCTGATGGAGAACAAGGGTAACCTTGAAGTTTACAGATAGAGAAATTATTGGTACTGCAGTTCAAACAGAGCTGCCAGTAAAAGCAGCAATTTAGATTTCTCCTCCACTATCTGAGATTATTTAAGAAAATTTAGTACTGATCTAACTTCCATTTCCAACACTCTCTTATGTCCACTGAGAAAGCAGCATGGGAGCCAAGAGGATGAAACAAGGTTAGACCAGTGTTGTGCTATAGTTAAAAGTCTGGTTGCTTAAAATAAAATTAAAAAAAAATTAAAAAAAAAAAAGAAATCAGAGAGACAAGATCTGTAAACACATCTACTCACTGGTTCAAACAAATCTTCTTTGACAACATAATCCATCAAACTAAATGGTTCTTTAACTACCAGGCTCTTGATCATCAGCTGAACATAAAATCCCTAACCAGAGCACAAGGATCTCAAAGGGTAAACAAAAATTAAGGTCATCAGGCAGCAGTGACTGCACCCTCAGCTGCAGGACCAGAGAGGCAGAGCGTTGCTTCATTCCAGCTGTTCCCTTTGTGTCAACACCTCGCTCTTAACACCTTTTGACACTTTATTCCCTAAAACCCTCTGTCTTTGATCACTGATTGACTACGCAATGTCACAAGCCTGGCCACGAGCACATCAGCACTGCTATGAACTCACCTTTTACGATGTTACTGTGTCTAAACAAGAGTTTACTATTATCGGAATTTAAACCAGATTGGTTCAGTATTTTGAGCCACCTTTTCTAACCCCTTTGTCAGCGAGGCTCATCCCCGCACAGCACAGGTTTTCAGCAGCCATGGAGAGCTCCGACAGTACCACAGTTTGTAAGAGCTGCTGCAAACACGAACACCGGCCATAAATCACTTCCCAGCCCTCTGCCCACTCTGAAGTCCAGCAAATACTCACGGCAAACTGTTCCTTACCTGCCAGTGTCAGTTTTCAACTGGCTCAGAACTTGGTAACAGCCAGTCCCGAACACCCGACCCGCTGCCGACCTCACCCTCAACAAACCTCGCCAGTGACCCTGCCCTGAGTAATAAACACTGAGCACTTCGCTGAACTGCCTCCACCAGAGGGGCAAACACTGCCTTGAGCTCAGAATCATCACGGCTGGAAGAGAACACCCAGGCCAGCCGTCCCCACTGTGTCCCTGAAGCCACTGAAGCCCTTCACCAAAGCAGCAGCAGGTTCAGACACCCCTAAATACCATCGGGTGCCTCCAGCACTCGGGGCACTCCATTCCAGGGCCCGATCACCCCAACAGTGGAAGAATGTTTCTGGTATCTAACCTGAATCCCCGGCAGAGGCGGCCCCGCCGCAGCACCGCGTCCCTCCCTCCCTCCCTGCCTGCGGGAAGGAGGGCACGGCAGGGCCGCCCGGCAGCTTCAAGGGCTGTTCACCGAACCGGGGCTCGCCCGCACCTTCTGGACGCTGAAACCACCGCGCAGGGGAACGCGGGATGTTTTCTCCTCGCGGCAACGCGAGCTGGGACCGGCCGTGCCGGGACCCGCAGCTGGAGCTGCCCCGCCGAGCGCCGGGGGAGCCCCGGGACTGCTCCATCCCCGCACCCCGCGATCCCCAATCCAGGGCCGGGGGAGCCCCGGGACTGCTCCATCCCCGCACCCCGAGACCCCCAATCCAGGGCCGGGGGAGCCCAGGGACTGCTCCATCCCCGCACCCCGAGACCCCCAATCCAGGGCCGGGGGAGCCCAGGG
>JAWWEV010000083.1:7869318-7890489 GCA_035583235.1 Hafferia zeledoni | reverse complement strand
GGTTGTTTCGGGGGCGGGGCTTGCTCATGGGCGGGGGGGTCTCTATGGACGGGCGGGGCTTGTCTCGGGGGCGTGGCTTGCCCGGGGGCGGAGCGGGGCGGGGCGGGGCTCCAGGCGGGCGGTGCATCCCCGTTGTCCATGGGGCGATGTGTGCATCCCGAAGAGCAGCATCTGCTCCTGCTCCATTCAATCCTAGGAGTGGGACATGCCGAGTTGGAAGGACCCACAAGGATTGTCGAGTCCAGCTCCTGGCCCTGCACGGGGCCATCCCCAGGATCCACACCATGTGCCTGAGCGTGTCATACAAACGTGTTTTGAACTCCTGTCACGTGATGCTGTGCCCACTGCCCTGGGGGGCCTGTTCAGTGCCCAGCCACCCTCTGGGGGAAGAACCTTCTTTTGATATCAGCCTTAAACCTGCCCTGACACAACTTCAGGCCATTCCCTCGGGTCCTGTCCCTCGTGCCCACAGAGCAGAGACCGGTGCCTGCCCATCCTCTGCCCCTCACAAGGAAGCTGTAACTGCAATGAAGCCTCCCCTGTCTCCTCTTCTCCAGGCTGAACAGACCAAGTGGCCTCAGCCACTGCCCTTAAAGCTTCACCTCCAGACCCTTCTCCATCCTCATTGCCCTCCTCTGGATGCTTAATATCTTTTTAATATTGGGATTCCTTCTGACCACTGCAGATGTAGGTGCCTCTCAAAGTAGTTGTGCTTATTACAGAGGGAACAAGTGGCTGAGCTTCTGAATTACAACATGCGAATGCTGGAGCAGTAATAAAATTTCAGTTCTGTGAAAAAGTGATGAGAAGCTGCCCCACAAAGTGCCCATCCCAGTGCCAGCTGCAGGGAAGATTGGAACTGAGCACCGAGAAAACACAAAACTTCCCTTTTTTCAGCTGTTTAGTATATGGTAAATGACCTTATCACTCAAGTGATCTGCAATATTGGCTTGAGCTGTTGAAATGCCACAGAAATTGAACTGGCAGAACACTCCTTACCCCCAAATTGCCAATGGCTCCCCCGGGCTAGGGAGGAACTCCCTGGGCACTGCCCCTCTGCCCCCAGGGTGAAACCCCACTGGGCTCCTCAGAGGGGAAACAAAACGCAATGCCCAGGTGTGCTGCTGAGGGAAAGGGAGAAGAAACAACTAATAATTTTCAGAAATGCTCTCTGACTAGGTGAGTTTGGCTGCTGGAAGTAAGATGACAAAATTTCTTCCCCCTTGTGCATCTTATTTTAGTCTCAAAAATTTGGGGTGTCAAGAGGATGGATCAGGCTCCTCTCAGTGGTGCCATCCACTGGGACAAGAGGAATGGGCAGGAATTGATGCACAGCAAGTTCCACCTGAACATGAAGAAACTTCTAAATGGTGCAGTGACTGAGCCCTGGAACAGATTGCCCAGAGAGGGTGTGGAGTCTCCCTCACTGGGGATATTCCAGACCTGTGGGGACACAATCCTGTGCAATGTGCTCTGGGATGACCCTGCTCAAGCAGGGAGGTTGGAACAGATGATCAACTGTGGTCCCTTCTGTTGGCTGAAAAGTCTGTGAAAAAACTTCAAGCCAGGTTTGTAGGAGATCAGATAAGCAGGTGGTGACTTTAATGAGCTGTGCTTGACCAGGAATACATCAGCGTGTGCGTGGGCAAACTCTAATTTCCATGGCTTTTATCATATAATCCATTCAATTATCACTTTACACATCTTCCAGTTCAGCCTTATCCTGCCCTTGTCCTACTCCAGTCCCACCCCCTCAGGATTTGAGTCAGGGGGCGGTGGGACCTCCTCTTCATCATTCTCCTCTTCCTCAGACTTCTGGAGTTCTTCTAATGTTCTGACTTCTGTGTCACTCTCCCTGTGTTTATGTCTCCTTTTGATATTCTTCAATCTTCTGCCTTGAAAATAGTCTAAACAGCTAAATTTCTTCCCCCATGTGTGTGTGGCAACTTTAGTGTCAAAAATTGTGACTGTGGCACAGAATTCCTCTGAGGGTGGATTCCTCCCTCTCCAGCTGGCACCTGGACAGAGTCCTGTGCTGGATGAATGTATTGGAGCATCCTTTGGGTTACATTGGAGCACATGGTTTTCTGAGTGTCATGACTGAGAGCAAAGCATAAGTAGCCAAGTTATTATTCTATTTTTAAAATGTGGACTTTGTCCATGCTTAAAATTGCTGTAAAATTATAATTCTTGCCCTTTACTTAAGAAGCGGAGGAGGCATTAATTTATAGTCACCAAAGTGAAGTTAGGGAGTTTCCACACATAAAATATGTGCTTCCCAAATACAGTCAATTTAAAGGCTACTCATTACTTAGGAGGTGTTCGTGTGGGAGTGTGGTCAGATCAAAAACACAAAAGCCAGCTTGGAATAAGGCAGAGGAAAACCTAAAACAAATCAACAAGGGAAGGAGTAGGACAACCCTAAGTATAGGCTTGGTGCTTTGGGGAAATACAAGCTTCAAAAGAAATACTGTTCCATGAGAGTTGATGATAAATTGTGGTCATGGAAACAAGTCTTCACAATTAGATGGAGGAGACACCTTGCTCCATTATTAGTTTCTCAGCAGCAAGTAACTGTGAAGTCCAAGTTCTTGATCCATTTGGAAAGAAAAAAAACCAAACCCAAATGGCTGGTAGGTTAGACAGGCTCTTTCTAACAGGCAAAGCTCAAACCTTGGAGGATTCCCAGCCTGGCAAGTGCAAAGGAAAGCCGCAGGTCAGTACTGTGTGGTGCAGAAGAAGGTCATACAAAAATTTTGATGTAACGCTTTAAACATTTCTTGATGTGGAAATAAAAAGGTTTTTCCACAATCTTTCATAACCGATGACAGGGGAGAACAAAGTATGACGAGTCCTAAAAATCTGACCTGCAGTAAACAAGAGTAGTGCATGAGGCAGTTACTTAGCTTTGTTTACAGAGCAGATTTTATATTAAATTTAAAGTATGATGGATGCCAATCATAAAATTTTCTATTTATCCACACAAGCACAACATGGCAAAGAAGAATGATTCCATGGGGAATTACAGGGTTGAAATCAAAACACTGTCTACATCAATGCAACCAGGACTGTGGCTGCTTGAAACACAACCATTACATTAATTTGCTCATAGACTTTCTAACCCTGTTCTGACTCTAGACAGGGCAGCTCTCCACTAGAACCCTTCTGATATAGGAATAATATTTGGGAAGGCTTAGAGACCAATTTGCATTTGGAGAGAGAAAGGCGTGAGAAGGTAAAGTGCTTGCTCACAGCTGAGGGCAAGGGTGAGTGTATGAGATCCAGTTTGACATTTTCTACAGCAAAACACTGAGAATGTAAATAAATGTTTCCAAACAAAGATATATACATATATATATAAAAACCCCTTATGTACTTACAAAAAAAATTCACAATATGTTTTGTTTCATTTACGCTTGTCTTTGAAGTGGGATACAAAGACATTTCCTCAGACTTTACAGAGCAGGTAGTTTGCAGAGCCACCAACTACAAATATATTTTATTAGGGCACCTCTTTATAACTTCTGATCTTTGATAGCTCAGATTATGTCTAACACTGAACAATAACTGTTTAATTTTTGAAGGGTTGTTTATATTGTGCACAGTATTTAATTTTTTGATCTCTGTGTCACAAGGAAAGGCAAGTGATTGCAACAGACACAGCCCATGACCAAGCCCACCTGGAGAGGTACTGCAGGGCAGACTGAAGCACACACTGCAGAGATCCAGGTGAGTGTGCCAAGTCAGCACCCCCAAAACTCCTGTAGAAAAAACAGTGTGGCCCCAGCTCGTCCCCAGCTGACCTGAGCCGGATTCTGCAGAGCCGCTTACAGGAATCTCCCCAGTGCCCCAGTTCTCAGAGATTTACCACCTGACACTTGTGAGCACCAGGTCTGGTGAGCTCTGGAACTGCACCCAGACAGGAGCCGCTCCCAGCGTCTCTGCAGGAGGCAGACAGGGGTTCCATCAGCTTGGTGACACTGCGGACCAGTGGGACAGAGGTAGCAGCTAAGGGATTTCTACTAATATCTCAAAGTCTCAGGTATGGAGGGAAGTCATTCCAGAGACTCCAGGCTGAGGCTGCCTCTAACCCAGCATGCACCAGACTGCTCCTGCCACAGGGAGAAGTTTCTGCCTCCCACCTGTGGTTCCAGCTCCCCCTTGTTGAGGGTAGATAAACTTGGTCAATGACCATGCATTCCATCTGAAGTCATCTTGACAAAATTTAACCCTATGCATTTTTTCATGCACAGAAACACTTTACCACAGGTTACAAGTTATCAGTAATTTGGGGAGTGCAAGACTAATAGGAAGAATCTGTAAATACATTAACAGTGACAGATTTTTACCCCGTTGGATCAGCTTCCTGTAGAATTTAACAGAAAAACATTTCAATAATTTCAGAACATGGTCTTGTTTTCCTGGCTTCTGTTTGTTTTGTGATCAGAACAACATTACTTGTAGGTGAGCAGAGAAGGGAAGGCTGCTGTGCCTGGTGTACTCCTGGCCTTAGCCCCAGATGGCAGCACACACGTCTCTTACCCCTCCAGATCTTCAGGGGGTCAGCTCAGCCTCTAGGATTCTTTGAGGATAATGTGATCTTAGGCATCAAGGGAGTCAGCAGTGCTTCCCAATTTCCTTAGTACCCCTTCCAGTCCTGCATCATTTATGAAGGTGTTGAAGAGCAGGGGCCCAAGATGGAGCCCTGTGGAACTCCACTAGTGACAGGTCACCAGTCTGATGTCACCCCAGTCACTGTCACCCTCTGTGCCTGACCCCTGAGCCAATTGTTCACCCACCAGAGGATGTGTTCATCCAGCTGTGTGCTGGGCAGTTTGTCCAGAAAGGATACTGTGAGAGGCAGTACCAGTCCAAAGCAATCACATAACCGGCTTCATTAACATGTTTAATTAGACCTATTTATAGGACTAATAAAACTGAAAAGCTTTTAGATTAGGAAACCTTCAAAGGTATTTGTGAAAGTATAAAGTCAAAGCATTCTATGTTTTTATGGCTAGCTGCTTGCAGCAGAAGATACGGAGCATTAAATCTGATGTTGCTGGCAGTGCATCAACATTCCAATAACAAAGCTGATAAGGTCTGGTGGGTCTGTCAAAGCTGCTATCAAAGATCCAGGCAGATCTGGGCTGGTATCCAGGTGCTGAGTCAGAGTCAGAATAAACTCTGTTATTGAAGGATCTTCATTATTCAAGAACTTGCAACTCTCACCTGGGAACATGAGGAAAAGGTGTGGTTGGGTTGACTTCTCCTGACTTCAGCTGTCTCAAATTCAAGCATCTGGTTTAAGGCCTCCAAACAGGAAGAGGGAGAGAAGGAGAGGGCACAATTCATTCCACTCACTTTGGAGTAAAGAAGGAACTGCTCAGCTCCATCCCTGGGCTGCCTCTCTTCATCAGCAGTGTCTCAACAGCCTCCTTACAGATGGCTAAAGTTAAGTGAGACAAATTCAGCCTAACTGGTAGCTATAACCTAATGATGGAAATAATGTGGCAGCATTCCAGGAGGTATTAGCAATTCACATAGTTCCCAGATTCTTTTTTTAAATCATCTCTTATGATTTATGGAGGTCAATTATGAAAAGCACATCAGAACACAAGAAATGCTTAAAAATGCTGCATTAGAGAGACATTAATATTAGTCCTGTTGAGGTGGTAATGGCTGTAGCCTTCCCAGCCTGCTGCTCTGCCCTGCTGCTTAATGCATCCAGTTTTTCTATTTACAGATTTACAGATTTTATCTTTGGTATTAACAAAGAATATGAGCATATGTATCAAAGACTGTTCTCATGTCATTTAATTACAGTATTGCTGGCAAAGTAATTCTGGAAAGTGCCACTTAATTAAATACAAGCATTAACTTTTTGCTGATAGCTTATCAGAAACAATTAGACTTGAAATATGGGCAATACACCTAGCATTTAAAACTTTCAGTAGAAGCATTAAGAGCACAAAATAACCAATTTTGATTAGCATTCTCCAGTGTTTTTCTGCCGAGCACAACCTCAATTTTTATTGGTACTGTGCTTCTTGGGTAATCTAGAGGCTGTGAGTTTATCTGGACTCCTCTTTGTAAGCAAAGGCCTAAGCCAAGTGGATGCTTTGGAAAGTGGTTAGAGTATTTCAGCCTAGCTGGTGGTTTTGCCAATTCCTCCTGAAGCATCAGATGTATTCTGCTGATTATGTGGGGTCTGCAGACAACAACCCAGGAGCTGTTGTGGGCAGTCAAAAGATTTCACAGCTTATGCCAAGTGCTTATTCCTTGCAAGGACAGCTTGATCAGCATTTATGTTCATTAACTTCATCAGGGATATGCTTTCCTATCTGTGTACCAATGCCAAATATTAGTTAATTCTATGTAATTTTTCATCAATAGCCAGATAGATCTACTATATAATTAGACTTCAAATATCTCTGCAGAACTCTGAGCTCTGCTGCTGTTTGCCTGAAAGTGCAGAAGGGGAAAACAGCAAGCAGAGTAATGAAAAGAATCATTCTTAATGTAATGAAAAGAATTATTTTTAATTAAAGACACAAGGGCTAGAAGAAAACAATTCCTGCAGAAGGTTTGTTTGACAACATACAGCAAACTACATAGCAACTGGGAGAGATGCTTTTCCCAGGTCTAACATTTGGGCAAGCAGCAGTAGCAAGATGATCCTGAAATAACAGCATCTGGTGAATGCCTGTTTCCTTCTTCAGCAATCAAGAACTATGTGTAACTATAAACAAAGAATAAAATAGAAATAATGCAAAACTACTTTTTAGTTAAATGTTACAGAGAACGAACAAACAGCTGCTCTGGGAATGCAGAAAAGAATGATGTTAAATATAGCAGGACATTTGAGAAAGCTGCTTCTATAAATACATTAACAAACTCTGCAAAGAGAATGTGTGTTTTCTATGGAGCTGTGGACAGGGAAACTTAGTCCCAGACTGGAGAGCAACTATTCTGACAATAAATGTCACAACAATTTAACTATCATGTAAGAAAGTTCATGCCTTGATGGCATGAAATCAATCTGCAGGACATCTGTGCCTGACTTTATGTCCCATTGGTGCCAGTCAGAATCCCCATGTTTCTCCTGTGTGACTGTGTGGCTACACACACTCTAGAAAACAGCCAAATTGAAGCAGTTCATCCAAGAAGTTGCTCTTCTAGATGTTTGATCCTGTTGGTGGCAGAAGAAGTGGATACACGTTTAGGTGATTTAACATTTAGCACTAGTGCCATGTTTTTTGCATCAACGTGTAGCATTGTATCTATAAAAAAATAAATGTGAAAATAATTCAGAGCTCAGTTTTTATGGAATCTGCTATTTCGTGTCAGTAACAGATTTGCAAAATCCTTGAAAAGTCAGAGCAGCACTAGAAATCAAAAAAGTAAATCCATAAAATCTTAAATGCAACCCTACCTGTAAGTGCCACTAATTAACAACTACAAGCATCTGACAGGGAAGAGTTAGTGTTGTCAGTCCTCAGTCACATCAAAGTCCAGAGAAGTATTTTGAAGATGCTGCTGTGTTCACTAAAGCAAGCCAGCAAGAAAGATGATTAATGTTTTGCAGCACATGTATTATGAGGGGAGGCTGAGATAGCTGGGGCTGTTCAGGCTGGAGAAGGCTCAGATTCCTTAGTACCACACAGTGACAGGACAAGAGGCAATGGTAAAAGCTGGAATACAAGAAATCTGTTTAAAATTGCTTAAAAATGCTTTATTGCAAAGTTAATTGAACCCTAAAAGCAGGTTGTCCAGAGAAATTGTGGATTCTTCATCCATGGAGACATTCACAACTCCAAGAGGCAAGATCACAGCATCACAGAATATGCTGAGTTAGAAGAGACCCATGAGGATCATCGAGTCCAACTCCTGGCCCTGCACAGAACCATCCCCAAGAGTCACACCATGTCCCTAAGAGTATCACCCACATGCTTCGTGACCTCTGTCACTTGGTGCTGTGACCACTTCCCTGGGGACCCCGTTCCAGTGCCCAACCACCCTCTAGGGGAAGGACCTTTTTCTAATATCCACCCTAAACCTGCCCTGACACAACTTCAGGCCATTCCCTCAGGTCCTATCACTGGTCACCACAGAGGAGATCAGGTCTTGGGCAACATGCTGTAGGTGACCCTGCTTTGTGCAGATGGGTTGGACTAGGTGACATCCAGACATTCCTGCTGACTTCAATCATTCTGTTCTTTCCAATGGATTCAACTGATAGAACTTCATAATCACTTTTTGCCTTGTGTTGTCTCTCTATACACTTGAGAAACTTAAAGAGCTTTCCAGACTACCAGATACATACTGAAAAACAGGCAAGATACTACCTGGGCATTTGCTTCTATCAATGCTAGAAATTATGAAATGCCCTAAAAGATGTGTTTTCTGTCTTTTTATGTTTACCACATTTTTACTGGCAGGTCAGGTGAAGCATATATGGTGCTATTTTTAAGTATTCAAAAATAAAAATGCAGAGTACTAATTTTATAAATACTACAGTGGAACTAAAAACGTATTTAGCAATGAAAAGAAATACACAAAGGGAAGCAGATAATTATAACATTTTAATTATCAAAGGAGATAAAAATTAAACTGCATCTTCAGAGGAGTGGGCCCACATATCTGCTAAAATTCAAGGAGAAGCTGAGAGAGGTGTTTCTGTATGTGTTTGCTGACAGAGCAGCATTCTTCACAATGAATTACAGCTTCCCAGGTTTTATCCATGGAGTTCTGTTCTTCCCAAAGACTCTGAAGAAGTTTTTCCAAAGCACAAATGTGGTATCAGCTGTATTGTTTGAGAGACACACTGAAACAAAGCTAAACCTCTGAGCTGCAGCTTGGCTGACAAAGTGGCAACTCCACAGCTTGAAAACTGAAGGTACAAATCACCCCGAAGCAGCAGAATCACAGGACAGTGCAGGTTGTGAAAGATCTCTAAGATGATTGAGCCCCAACCCTAACCCAGCACTGCAAAGTCCATCACTAACTAAACCATGTCCCTGAATGCCACAGCCACACACCCTTTAAATCCCCCCAGGGACAGAGACTCCACCTGGTCACCCAACTAGTTCCAACAGCAGTAACTTCAAGAACAACGAGCAGTTAATATGAGCTTCTTTTAGAGCCTATTCAGCACTATCAATCTTTAAAAAGAGAATGCCCAATTTACTGCAAAAAATGAAGGGAGTGTTTCAGCATAGTTTCAAGAAAACTCAAATTATTTTATTCACAAAAGCAGAAGTCAATAAAAATATAGATATCCTGATCAGTTTCACAGACCATGTTCATTTCTTCTCTCCTTCACTGACAGGCAAAGCATCATGAAAAAAACGTAACAAGCATTTAAATCACAAACAATTATTAACACAGATTCATGTATACCAGCAAATGTTGTAAAGTTTTTGCATATAATTATAAATACAAAAAAAAATTACAGGTCCAACAAAATATTCTTCTGTTGTTTTTTCCTTTTTTTTCCTGTGTTGTACTATTTTCAGTGGTGAAAAGACCATGTGCTGTCTCACTGGCATTTAACAGTTTTTGGTATAAACTGAAATTTATGAGCTCAGTGCACTCAAAATGTCTTCTGTGAATTCCAAACCCCTTTATCGGATCCAATTAGGATGTTTGTGCTATATTATTCCAGTGGTGCCAAAAAACTGCCCACATTGCTATTAAAAGCATCAGGAAGCTCTTTTTCTTTTTTAAAATTATGGAGCAGCCCATACAGAAATAACTGAAGGTATCTTCCTTGTTTAAATCAAACTTTGTCAGCTCAGTGTTTATGCATGAAACTAGAGGAAAATCTTTCCTCTTTTACAGATATACAAATGCCCTCTAGAAATCATGAGGGAGTTTTGTGACATTTATGCCAGTCCAGTTTTCAGGATCATGATGGAAAACAACCAGCATTAAGGAACAAGGCCTATCATTTCTGTTTTGGTTTGTTGTGGTTTCTTTACTTTTTTCAATCCAGCTAATAGGACTAAACCCCCATCTGGCGAAATTCTCATTGACATAAATAGACCAAATGCTAATTTTATTTCTTTATTCCATTTTTAATACCTTTTAATTTTATAGAGATGAAAAATTTGCAATCTCTTCCATCATATAGACCTTGACAAAAATGTTTTTAGAGCAGGTTACAAAATTATAAACCAAAATTTGTCTGAAAACAAAAACCAACTATAAAATGCTGTCACTCTGAACTAGGAGGATGAAACACTGTAGTACAGAAATTTACTTTAAGGGTTGTTTTGTACAGAAACCAACCCCAAACCCATAATGATAACTGCTCTGACGGCCAAATGTACAAGAATATCTCAAGTTAGTTGCATGCTGAGTGCTTACTGCCTCTGCCTACCTAAACTCTGGGAGCATCACAGCTGGGAGGCAGTTTGCTCTTCTGTTAAAAACCAGAAAATCCACTTGCATATAGAAACAATTCTTGCTACATAAGTGCTATGAGAGATCATTTTGACCCCCCAGCTCCTCAGAACATGACTAACTATGTGCCTGTGTTTCTCCTTTATCTCCTGCTCCTTAAAATATCCAGCAAGAGACCATGGAAAATCAGGAACTCGTGCCTCATCCTGACTCTCTGAAAACAGCTGGCAGAACAGCAAGCACTGGCTGCCAAAGGACAGTCCCTGCTCCTCTCACTGCAGTCTGGACACTGAGGGAGGTGAAGCTGCAGCAGCAGCACAGACCTCCAGCTGAATACCTGCAGAAAGAGATCTGGGCTGCAACTGCTCCCAGTGACTGCCACTGCCAGAATTTCACACTTAATGTACAGAATACACAAACAAGGTCACTGAGTGCTATGTACCGAAGAAATAAAATGTCAGAGTATTTTCAGCAAACTCAAGCTCTCTGTGGAAGTTTCCTGCAGCTCTGAGACTCCTGCAGTGACACTGCTCTGCAGCTTCCCCCAGCCTGAACTCCCTGACAAACTCGCTGCTTCCCTGCTCACAGACAGGAATAGTGTGCACTGTCTCCTTTTCAAAAGCAGAAAGCAAAGGCTACCAGTCACCAGTACTTGGCATGACTCCAACACAATCTTCAAAATACAAATATTTAATAGAAAAATTTAATTTAATTTTACAAAATACAGATACAACACTACCCAATGTAGCAAAATAATGGAATTGAAAAATAATCTCAAAATATTTAAAGCATTAGGTCCTAAAATAAATAATGCTATCTAAAATAAGTGTTCAGGTTTTGCAATTAGGAGGAGGCAGTTCCACTATTACTGATCTCTTTTTCAACTTCTTTACAAGTTCCATAATTTATGTAGAAAAATATACAAGAAAAGAATTTGGGAAAAAGAATAGGTTGGGTACGTAACACTTAACATAAATAAAAAGCCTAAAGCAAAACCAAAAAGAAAACCTTGTTTTATTTCTGTACATCAAGACTACAAATAGCATTGTAACACTTCATTTATTACCCAAATTAAGAAATTATACATTTTTATATGGTTACTAGTAAACATCTTAAAATCACTCATTTTTCCCACATTTAAAAGGATATTGCTGGTTACTGCTTATTAAATAGGAAATCCAGAGGAGTTTCCAGTAACAGCAAAATATTTTTTTGCATAAGAGATGAATACAAATTTGATTGTAATTTTTGATGATTTAAAATATAAAACTAAAGTTCAGAGGGATGCACTGATGAATCTTACAGTCTGAACTACAACTCTTTTTACACTGACTGCAGTTTGCATACGAAACCCTACGATGTGCCTACTACTGGAGGATCAGCTCCTTCCATATGAAAGAAATTTTTACCCCAGTTATCAAGTTGTATTAAGCAGCATATTCCCACTTACTTTCCTCAGCAGAAATACTGCAGGGAAAAGGATATAAAAGCTTTTTAATTAAAAAAAAAGTGATTAGTGTCTATGGTACAGATACGGTATTTAAAATGGAAAGAAATGATAGGGAAAAGGAATGTGAACACTACAGGCTTCAAACATAAAAGATAAAGCCTGGTAACTTTGGTTCAAATAATTTTAATAATTGTTACATGTATATTTTTCCAAAGTGATGATTCCTGTATGTACTGTGTATGCAATAGGAATCTGATTCATTTAAAACAAACCAACCAACCAAAAAAACCTGTACAGGCACAAAAGACAAAAACGGAGCAGAGAAAACCACAGAGAAAACCTGTATACTCACATCCATTCAGAACAGTGTCCAAGTGATAATGATGCAGCCAAATGTTCAGCTTAAAATAATGTGAATCCTATTTCTTCAAGGCGTTTCAGAAAGCATAAATACAATATTACACCCATTTTATCTCAGTGCCTACCATCTCGAGGGAAGGTAGTATAAAACAAAATCAGTTCTGCAACAACTGTCACTGAATATGCTGAGTTAGAAAGGACCCACGAAGATCATAAAGTAAAACTCCTGGCCCTGCACAGGACCCTCCCCAAGATCCACACCATGTGCCCAAGAGAACTGTTCAAATGCTTCTTGAACTCTGTCAGGCTCGGTGCTGTGACCCTGGGGAGCCTGTTCAGTGCCCAGCCTTCCTCTGGGGTGAAGAACCTTTTCCTGATACCCAAACTAAACCTGCCCTAACACAACTTCAGGCCATTCTGTTGGGTGTGTCACTGGTCACCACAGTGACCACAGTGATCGGTGCCTTCCCCTCCTCTGCCCCTCACCAGGAAGTTGTAACTGCATTGGGGTTTCCCATCAGCCTCCTCTTTTCCAGGCTGAACAGACAAGTGATCTCAGCCACTCCTCATGTGGCTACCCCTCAAGGCCCTTGATGATTTCACTGCCCTCCTTTGGATATTCTCTAATAGTTCAATGTGTTTCTGACATTGTGGTGCCCACAACAGCACACAATACTCAAGGTGAGGCCACTCCAGTGCAGAGCAGAGCAGGACAATCCCCTCCCTCACCCGACTGGCGATGATGTGCCTGATGCCCCCAGGACAGGCTGGCTCTCCTGGCTGCCAGGGCACTGCTGACTCATGTTCAATTTGCCATTGACCAGGACCCCCAGGGCCCTTCAGGCTGCTGGTCTCCAGCCCTTCATTCCCCAGTGCACACACACAACAAGGGTTGCCCTGTCCC
The DNA here is from genome assembly GCA_035583235.1 of Hafferia zeledoni. NCBI lineage: Eukaryota > Metazoa > Chordata > Aves > Passeriformes > Thamnophilidae > Hafferia > Hafferia zeledoni. The sequence goes on along the minus strand of JAWWEV010000083.1, from coordinate 7,877,371 downwards.
AGGTGCAGAATGCGGCATTTGCCCTTGTTAAACTTCACACAGTTGGTGACTGCCCACCTCTCCATGACTTGTAAACAATTCTACAACATAAATAAAGATATTAGGTCACCAGTAATGAGCATTTTCATCCTCAGTTCTGGGATATCTGCAAACATCTGCTTCCCTTCCATCTCAAAGATTAATTACAGGATGTTAGCCCTGTCTCATCCCAATGCACTACACGGTACACAACTTTATTGCCAGTTTGTAAAATTATTTATGTTTGAACAGCACAAAGCCAAAGCTTTTTCTTTGGTTAATTTCACTGAGATGTCACTGTTCTTTAAATGTGCTCCTTCTTCACATAAACACAGAAATCAGCCACACTGCACACGGCATTCATGGTTCTGAATTATAAAGCAGTGTCAACATAATACTCAGTAATGAAAGCTAACTAAGAAATCGTGTTAAGAAATGAAACTTATTTGAGGGCATTTTATAAGACACAAGAGCTGCAAAAATCTAGACAGAATTCCCTTAAAACTGCTTGGGTATGGGTGCTGCTTATAGAGTAGGCACTGGTTAGTTCCTCTGCAGATCATCCAAAACAGCATCAGTTCGACTCAGCTTAATTCAAATCCAGCAGCACATTCAATGGCATAGAGAAGTTTGCTTCTCATCAGATTCTCGTCATAAAACTCAGGAAGCTTCAGCAAGTTCATGCAGGTACTGGCAGTAGGTAGCCTGTCCAAATCAGATCCTCCATTGTGAATGCAAAATGCAGGATATAATTCCTGGAAAATGCAACAACAAAAAACATATCAAAACAAGATCTACAAATCAAAACCTACCCTGTAGCAGCTGGCACACATTTCTAGGAAAGAAATCACCAGATTAACACGTGTCACAATGACAAAATGGCATCTTCCTTCATTCCTGAAAGAACCAAACCCACTCTTGAATTGCATAGTGCCTCCCTCTACCCTGTCCCCACCAAAATCCAATAATTTGCAAAACATAAAGCAATGTATTTGGGTCTAAGGAAAATGTAATGATTTGTTATTGTTTGTACAGTCTATCATACAAATTTACAATGCTACAAGAATGTAACATTCATGTGTACAGTGAGGAATGATATAACCTTGTCAAACCCTGATTATTCTCCTGATGTGATAACTATTGATCTGGAAGAACTCATTTTAAAGACATTTTGTAAGTAATACTTAATTGTTTTAATACAATCCATTTTTTCTCTTCTGAGAAAGAGTATAGTGAAAAATGTATTTATTTGTTAACTCTAAAGCACTGCTTTTGCTGGCAAGACAGTATTCATTTTATTAAATGCTTGCCTGAGGTAAAAAAGTTCTGATTTTAGAAACAGGAGAAAAACTCCAGCTCCAAAGGCAAAAGGTCAATGAGATTCTAAGCTAAATTATTGTTCAAATGGAGGCCTTAAAAGTATTTCACAGCTAAAATGCTGCAATTTTAGTGTTCCTTTCAAAATGCTAATTGAATTCCCCTACTTTAGCTTTAAAAATGGAAAAATGGAGCTCTAAATTGAAATGTCATGCCAAGGGCACCATTTGTTGCATAATTAAATACTGTACAGCGGGAAACTGCAACAGTTTGGAAGTGCAAAGTATCATCAATTTATTATGTGACCTGATTGGAACTTAACAATTTTCAACCACACTTTAATGATTTTTTTTTTTGGTCTACAACAATGACATTTATTAAACTTATTAAACTTTAATTAGCTTTAGTAAATGTTATTCTCAGCCTGACTCTGGCAGTGAAAGTTTAAAATTTTTAAATGATGCAAAACTAGACTGTGCTATCTATAAGCTACAAATGTCAAGATACTTCTTTATCTTAAATTAGCATGTACTAACTTGAAGAAAATGTGCCAGGCCCAGAATATAAAGCACACAGAATATCTGAGAGTGAGAACCAGAAATTGTGCTTCTCTCAGAAAAACACAGTATAAGTACATTACAACAGTGAAACAAATTTTGAAGATCCTTTGTGTTAATGCCTCACATCAACATGAATACATGCAGTTATCTGGCCAGTAATACTCAGTGCTCCTGTGGGTTCACATTCTTCACCTGGAAAGCTCAAAACAACACACTGTTGTGGGCTATCAAGACACTGCTGATGGAAACACCAGTTACCTACTTCCTTTTCTGGCAAACACTTCCTGGCAAGCCCCTGGGTTGGTGGTAAATCCCTACTAACAAGATATTACTGCAGGCACTTCTGTTTTTGCCTAGACAAATATGTTTAAAGTCAGTTTGGGGCCCATCTCTCAGGTGCACACACAAACTTCAGCTTTCCACATTTGGCTGTGTCACTGCCAGCCTTAATATTTTTAGACTTTGGATTCATTTCCTCCATCTCTTCAAATGTCACACTGGCTGCCTCAAAGATGGGTACCTACATCTGCATTTCCTCCTCTGCCCTTGTCAATAAAGAGGATGACAACAATGGAGACTTCTGTTTAACTGATTTCCACACAGTTGTTTCCCAATTCTGCCTCTTGGCCTCATCCCACAGTTTTCTAACTGTCCTTCCTGCTGTCCTGTTCGTTCCTAGAGAACTGTACAGTGACATTCACGTGGGCTTGAGGAGTTCAGGAAAAATGCTTGCAGGCTTTTAAATAATCAGTCACATAAATCAATCAATGAATACTCTAGACAGGATTCATGTACTTTAGCAGTGACATCCATTGTCTCCACATCCAAATCTATGGACACCCTTTACTGTTAAAGGTGATCTAGTTAGTACGTTTTGTGGAGTCTAAGACATTTAATTTCATCCTGAAGTTGACACATGGAGTAGTCAGACAAATTACCATCTGAAAGTGCCAGTTCCTCCCCATGTTGCTATCCACATGCACCACCACACAGCACTGAATGTTCCATTTTAGAGGAAATGAAGTCCACAGACAGCTCTTAACCAAAATTTTGCAGCCCAGTGAAACTCACGGGTCAAACATTCTCAGAATTTAGTTTCAAAATGTCTTCACCTTGCCTTGGCCTCTCCTTAGTTTTTTGAGCAGTAGACAAAAGCTTTCTTCATACTTAAACTTCCTTATAAATAGAAATCTGAAGACAGCAGCAAAGTATTTATCTACAAAGGGTAGTAAGCTGTGACCTAAAAGCAGGTAAATGCAAATTAAAAGCAAATGTAATACATACCCTACCTCAAATGGTTAATTTAAGAGGTTCATATTTAACAGCTGCTTTTATATCCTCATTTCTCTTTTGCCTGACTTGAAAGATACTATTCTTAACTCAACCAGTTCCTTGAAACTCATAGCAATTCTGCTTCTGCACAGGAACATGAGATGGCAGCAAGGACCCTCCACAACACACAGCAAATGCTCTGACCAGTGGGTTTGCAGGTTTTGCAGTTAAAATAGAAAACAACAGAGTAACAGTTCATTCAGTATTTGAAAACTATACTTATTATACATGCAAATGCAAACATTACAGCTGTTTTTGTAGTGACAGAGGAATATTCCTCTCAAATTGCAGATTCCTAGACAAGAAAAGCTTGGATCAGCATCTCAGCATTCACAAAAACTTGCCTGGGAGTGAGAGGACACGTACCTTAAACCCCAGAAGAGGTGGTCGAGAGCAGCTTGTAACGAATTTGAGTAGTTTGCGTTTCTCTTCATCAGTGAAGCTTTCAACGACTCTCCAGAATATTTTAATTACAGGATGGTCTGCTGTGTAGCCACCTACAATGAGATTTAAATGTTTTAGAGGTACAATAGTTTTATGTAAGGAATAAATTCTTCAGAAAACCCAGCATCAATCTTCAGAAGTTTGGGGAAAATACTGTAACCAGCAGTTACAGTATTATTGGTGCTAATTTCCAGTATCTACAGATCTCTCATCACTGCATTTTCAGCTTCACTGCTTACCTATGGCTACTGTATCCCTCAGCTTCTTAACTGAAGTTTCCTTCACTGAATCCTATTTTAAATTAATTTTCTTTAGTTTACCTAATAACTCCAGATTACTGCTTTTTACTTCAGGAGTGTGCAAAATCTTCACAACCCAGGATGTTACTGAATGAATCAACCTACCTTGAAGTAAGCCCAGATATGAACTGACGATTTAGTAGCTACTTTTTGACTACATTCATGATAAAAGCAGGGGAAAAAAATGAAGTAAGACACCTTGCACTTCGCACAAGGGAAAAAGATGAGTTCTCTCCTCAGACTGTCTGAGAAATGCTAAGTATCTGAATGTGCTGATAGAAACAACTATCCCAAAGTCACTTGTAAACTTATTTTCAGAGTAATCAGACACAAGCATTGACTAACTTTAATTTAGAAAAGGAACATCCTCTAATTATCCAGCTATAAAGTTGCATGTAAGTGTGTGAATAAAATCAACTGTATATCCCTATTTCCCAACATTGATAAAACTGGGCTGTAATTTTAGCCAATCTTCTGAAATTCAGGCCTGTCCATAGAGTTTGGCCAAAGGTAACAAGAATGACCCTTAATAGTTAGGGTAAAAAGGAAGCTTATTTATTCCCAAGTCAGTAATAACACATTTTTTTATTTAAGCAAAATATGCTTACCTGAATAATTTGTGAAAGATTTAAGATCATCCAAACTAATAGGAACTTGGGCACCAGAAGTCAGAACCTGACAGCGAAGGAAATCACACTGTTACACTGAAGGCAAAACCCCCAGGGTTTAATTCTGTCTAAAGCAATTGTTTTCTGCAGTGTTAAGCAGAAGTACCTGTATTTCCTGTTGGTCAAACATTCGAAGCCACTCCAGATTGACCACGTTGGCCAGTCCCTGCCGGAACGCCAGGCAGTGCTGCCGGATCTGTTTGTTTAGCCTGTAGTCCGCCACCAGGTGGATGTAGGCGATGCGGTTGGCACTGGTAACGGGGATGTCCTTCCCACCTGGCTTCAGCTCAACCACCTATAAACACACACAGCAATTTTCATCACCCTGAGAACCTTCAATTCTGTGTGCTGGAACCGTAAAACTGAACAGAACACATTCTAGTATGTGATGTATGTATTTGAGGTTGACCAGAATATACTCAGGAATATTCACTTCAATGTAAGATAAAGATGATGAGTTATAAAGGTAGCGCCTTTTTATCTGTTTACTTGTAAGAACACCTTCTATGGCATCCAGTTTTCAGACCTAGACCTCCAAGTGCCAATGCAGCTGGTCACATGGCCCTGTGGTTTAACACCAGAAAGCATATTGAGCACAGTCAGAGCTCTTTAATGGGAGCAGGGCATAATACTACATTCACCATTGCAATCCAGACAGAAACTGAGGTGAAAATACACCCTTTGGCAAGCCCACCCCAGCTCCACTGATGAAGAAAGAGCAGCCTGTACAAGCACAGCGCTCACACAGAGCACTCTCCTTCCAGCTGGATTAGGGAAACTGTGTGGGACTGGCTGGGCTCTTCTCTACCTGTTTGGTACTGATGAATTCTGCAGGGTCACATCATGGTAAATGCAATGTCTGCTGAGTTAAAATTGATTCTGATGTACAGAATGCTCAACATTCACAATTCCTACTGCTGAAAATCCAAACTACACATGCTCAGCACATTCAACAAAAGTAAAAAAGAAACCAACCAAGACTTAACTTTTTTTCTATGAAGAAGCTGAACTTTTGTCCTTCAAGTACACCAAGGTATCTCAGTATGGTAGAATTTTTAACGAAACCCCCCCCAAACCAAAGATACTGTAACTGCACTAAGATCAAAGGATCAAAGGTAGTTGCTATTAAAATACTTCAAGCCTTTGCATATTCTGCTCTTTACTGCATAGGGTCAATTTTGTGAAGCAGTCCAATTGGAAGAGATTATTTGAGTACTAAGAGGAGAATTAAAAAACCTGAAAAGCTGACATACTGTCACCTTGTGAACTCTTCCAGAAACAGTTTGTTTTTTCTACACTCTGGAGTAATTTTTTTAAAACTGTGCATTTCAGTGTGTGATAATGATCACATCTTTAGAGCACAGAGAATTAAACACATGAACAACTCCTTTTGTAACTTGCTACCTAATAATGTGAGCTGTTCTGGTGCTAATTTTAATGTGCAAAATGGTAAAATTAAATATTCACAGTGCTTTTGAGCATTCAGATTTTTGTTTGATTCATAGCTTTTTAAGGTGAAAGAGACCATTAAGACCTGTGAATTCTGACCTCCCAGATAACACAGGCCAGAGGATTCAGTCTAGAGATTCCTGTATTTAACTCCATAAATCCATAGATGACTTAGAGCACATTTTTTAGAGACAGGCAATCCTGTGATGGAGTATCTACCATTTTCTTTGATAAGCTACCACAAACTGAATTACAATAGGTGTTAAAAATATATCTTACTTCCCACTTTATTCCTTCCACTGCAAGCTTCTTGCTTTTGTTAATGTCTACAGTAAAAAACCTCAATACTCCATCATCTCTGTGTGCAGGTAGTACCGACTGTGCTTAAACCCCATTGCTGACACAGTTTCATACCCTGTAGGCATAAGCTTGTCCACTCCAGGAGTACAGGCCGGTGTCTGGGGCCACTGACTGGCCTGAGGGTGAGGATATTTTTACTGCTAAAGTCCACAAGGAGTATTAATGTGTATGGGACTTGTTCCATAAAACAGTGGATACACCTGATGAGAAGGGGCCCCTGCACTGCTCTCTCCTCTGCTACTGCAGGTAACAATACAGTCTAGAAATGTACTGTGTTTCATCCCACTGCAATAACTTTACTATCACAGGAAAGTTAATCATCAGATGAATCCAATTATTGACTAGAAACATCTCTGCCAATCTAATAGGAAAAGTTTGTTCATACCCATTGTCCTTATTTGAATATTGTTCTACAGCTTAACCAGGTCTTTCCTTCCTCCTTAATTATATCCACGACGTATTACTGATGGGCAACATCATTAATCTGCCCAGAGATTTTTTTACCAAACTAAAGTAAGTCAGGTTTCTTCAATTTCCTGCCATAAAATACACTTTTACAAAACCTAACAAGATCAGAAAGCTTTCTCTTACTTATTAAATTCTTGTCCTCTTTAGCTTTACAAGATCAGAGCGACCAATGATGTTCCACATGAGCAGATGAATGTTGAGACCTCAGTGCTACCAACACTTTGCTCTCTGCCCACTTGCAAACTTTCTCTGCTTGTTTTGCAGAACTCCTTGTTCTTGTGACACTACTTAACCCACTATAATCCCTCTCTCTGAGGTATCGACACACCAATTTGGGCCACACTAAACATACTTGTATCACCTAACTCATCAAGCTTCTCTTAAGAATAGGGACACCAACAACACACTGACTAATAGATATTACTCCATTTGCATATAATTATTTCTGTGAGTTCAATATTTAGACAAAAAAAAAGCTTGAATTGACCTCTTTCCTAAAACAGCAAAAGGGAACTACTGGCAGGATGATTTAGAAAACTGCTGTATTTTAACTTTCATTCCAGCACTAAGTGAAGTCAAATGTCTGACCTTCCCTGCAGGTCATCAAACACAAATGAGACACAGATTAATTTACATTTGCATTGTAGTAACATTGGCTCCACAGTGTTCTAAGAATGTCAGGAAAGCTGTGTCCATTCTACAATAAAAGCTATTCTCTTCCTATAATGTTCTTCCTCCAAAACAGAGAAGAAAAGTGTTGTACTCTCTGACCACTAGTTTTAGAAACCAGAACAACGGGGTTTTTTTAACACATCCTGTTATTCCTTTATCTTTATATTTTTAATTAGCAAACTTTGATTTCTGATCCAACACTTCTGTAGCTCCCCTTCCTCCCCACAGCCCTGCAATGCCACAAGTAAGAGCACAGCACTTGGGTAACTACATCCCCTGGGGTTTTCCAGTGATCTGACTATCCATTATCAGAGTTTGTCAACATGAGGTTGATTTTACCACTGTTTTGTCAAAGTATCATCCAAGACTGAACCAAAGGAATAATGTAGCTGTCATGGTTTCAGCCAGGTGGGGCCCAAATTTGGGTTTTAAAGTTTGGACTAGGCCTGAAAATTGTCAGGTGACT
>JAWWEV010000083.1:7848292-7869218 GCA_035583235.1 Hafferia zeledoni | reverse complement strand
TATTGTTGCTGCAATAAATTACTAAAAATTAAGTTTTGAGTATTGGCCTCAATAATTTGGTCATTTTACCTATAACAAATGGGGTATTAACAAAACGGGATGGGAAAGTCCCATATCTTCAAAAATCTGAACGCAAAGGTGTTCTGCAGACAGAACTATTGCATCAGGCCTCTGACTGAGGGTTGGATACACTTGGAACCACAGTGCCCCGAACTTCAGGTTTTTCTTGGCTAGGAATTTCATGTTTCTGCAGGTACATACTAAAAATATAATCGACTTATGTTCTTATTTAGGAAAGTCACCACAGTTTACGTAAAACAAAATATATCTCTACTTCATATATGGTTGCAGTTCAAGCCAACAGTTCAGACAACCATTTTCAGTTATTATACCTACTATTTTGAGCATTATCATAATAATGAATTAAATACACACCAAAATCAGCAAAACAGTGAATAACATAATGTTTTTCAAGTAGAATTCAGGGGATTTATCTTCTGGCTAATCTGTCACAAAGAGGTGAATTGCAATGTGATCATGGGCAGAAAAAGGCAAGTCTGCTGGCAGACACACTCAGTGATGAGGCTGCTCACACAGATCTGCCAGTGACAGCTCCTTCCCAATCCAACAGAGAAAAAGGGAATACTTGGAGGCTAAAATGGTAAATACTTTAGGAAAAGGGACCTGTCGTCTAGATGTTCTTTTGATATGCATGAAGGCATAAGACAGAATCATAAAACCTCCAGTGCAGTTTTACAAAGCTCTCTTAGAGTCAAAAACTCCTATAAAACTTCTGTTTTAGTTAGATGAAAATACTTATTTTTTCTTGAGCTCTGATCACTTTTTGTTTATATAACCCCTAAAGTTTTTTCCCCATTCTGAAAATAAATCAATGAAGTGGGTTTTTTTCCTTTCTCTCCCTGTCACCTGCTTTCCAGATGTTCAGGCAGGAGTTGCACATGAATGCCCAAGAATGCATTTGCTGTGTTATGAACCTGCCTGAGAAGGATCAGCCTCAGCTTAAATACTTTGCCTCCGCAAAACCTCCAAGATGATTCATCCAAGTTGCTGCATCCCATGAAAGAGGTTGCCAAGACAGAAATTTTCAGAACTACTTTTAAGCCTTCGAAATTTCCTCTCAAGGAAATTTAAAGGCAAAGAACTCCCTTTTAATGAGTCAGCATATTTTCAGTGAGAGCAACCGCATTCACACCTGTTTAAACAACCCAAGAAGGTCTCCCAACCCCAACTGCCATAACATGGATTTCATAGAAACTGCTGCCGTGTGTATCATAGTGCTTTTCTGTGGATTAGTGCTTTTACTCTTTATAGAATCTTCTGATCACACTCAAGGTAAGATCCATGTAATCTCAAGAATCAGTGTTTGAAAAGACTTGCTGGAGTGCAGTATCAAACATTTCTGAAGGCAGGGGAATGCATATTTGCATCTTCCCCTCTTCCCCTGGACAGCCACAAAACTCACTCTCCTCACTGAGAAAAGGGGAGAGATATTTAAAAAGACAAGGTATTTTCTTGAATTTGTTAACCTTTTTCTTATTATAGACCTTTTATAACCATTTTATCACCATCTAATCTACACGATAAAAGGAAAAATTAAATCAATATGCACAGCTACTTGAAGGCACCTGACACCCTTTTAAGACTTTTTCCCTGGCCACCAGACCCAAGAGTTGAAATGCAGGCTGGTATCACTGCATTACATAGTTCTTTCTCAAAAGCTAAAGCTATTTGGGGTTGGAAGATAAGGTTGATGGCATAGCTCCCCTAATTAGCAGGTCTAATGTGCAAATTATTAAGTACCTTTTTCAACTTCTGGTGAATGCACTTTGACAATAGTTTAATGGGATCTAAAAGCACATTACAGGATTGGAATCAATACACTGATAATAGAATTTCTACCTTCTACTACTGACAAGAGGCAATAGAGCCCCTTTTGAATGTGTCTTTCATTGCAGATAATGCTTTTGTGCCACAACTGGTGGATGGACACTGCCACAGGGACAGCTATTTACAATGATAGATTTATGATGCATTCATTGGGCACTAATTTATTAAACACTAAAGTGGTTGTTTAGCTGAAAACTAGAGATAATGTACATTCAAAATAAGGAGTGCAAATTAAGCTCTTTTCCTAAAGTGAATTAGCCTTACCTTGGCACAATCCATCAGTATGCAGTGGTTACAAGTCAAATAGCACACAAAATGTATTTATCCATTGAGGTTTATTAAGGTAATGAAGTGAAGTATAAAATGCAACTTGTTGCATTGAAAGACAGAAGACACTGACAAGAACCAATGGGTTCTGCTGAACAATAACAACATGCACTCAGTCCCATAAAAAGATGGTTATACTTCATGAGTATATTGTTCTCTCTCAAAAGTATAAACACAGCAAACAAGCACCTGAATATTTATTTTAGCTTACATTTAGAATCATAGAATCATTTAGTTACATTTCATTTAGTTACATAGAAACTCTCTATTTTATTTAATCTTCCTTTTAAGATTATGCTAAACAATTACAAATCAAAAGTCTTGATAAAGTGCTATAACCCTCAGAGAATTTTAACAAACCAATTAGGCTTCTTGGCAAGAAGGCACTTTTTACAACTTTTTGTTGCAGTAGTTAGATCTGACAATATCTTTTAACTTGGATTTCCTCTTACATTGTTTCTGAGCTATTTCCCCTCTCGATGCCCTTCTGTTGAGGTCGGTTCTAATGTGTGTGGCTGATTTTTGAGGACATACTGAGTAGATGCATAAAGTATGGAAACCAAAACCTCTCCAGAAAATATCTGCTACTTTTCATTTTTAATTAGAGCCTAAACCAGATTTTTATTAGCTGTGACCAACAAAGCCATTACTTTAAGTTCAGTGAAACAAATGGCTCTAGAATTTAGACTTCCCCTGCTCCTTAAAAATCCCAGGTTATCCTGGGCACTGCCATCTTGTCTGCTCTGCACCCTGATAACCCAAACCTGGGCACTGCAGAGCTCAGCTCAGCACCAGTGACTCACAGCACAGGGTACAACAGAGCAGGCACCGTAAGAAGGTGCTTTTTGGTGTATCTGTAGCACATCTTTATATCAAATTTTTGAGTGTTTCTCCAAAGACAGAGCAGGTCAGATGTTTTCATGGAGGGAGTGTAATCCAGGGGAGAGGATGACATATGGCATAGTTTAATGTTAAACATCAGTTATATCAGGCAACTCTCGACTCTCTCCTTTATCATGCTTTAGAACCCCAAATCTGAGAATTCTGTTGTAAAATTAAAACCAGATTTTAGCTTCTGCCAAAGTGATGGAAAATGGATGACAGAGAGTAAGATGAAGTGCAAGCCTGATGCTGTTCAAGCAGAAGTCTTGGCCATCAAACTTGCTATGACTTCACCAGTGGCAGAGAATTCAACCTAACAATTTCCAGGACTAGTTCGTGCATCTCAGTGATGCTGCTGTGTCAGGGAAGTCCCCTCTCCTGCTCTCCTGACCAACAGGCACATCCCAGAGAACTGCTGACCCCATTCCAGAGTCTCTGCCTCCTCTCAGGACAGGAGGCTGAATTTGGATGCTGCTGCACATCACAATGTGGTCAGGTTTACTTTTTTGATCCAATTACATGCCATTGCCAAGAGTAAGCAGACCTTAAGTAGTACACCATTTTAAATCCTCAAAAGTGAAAGAGGAAGCATGACAAACCACTTTACCTAAGGAGGTTAACTGCATTAGCACACAAAGACATGCTTTTAAACCTCTACTGACATTTATTTCCTACTATGAGTGTAAGTGATCTTTAGTACCCAGAACACAGCAAATAAAAGCCATAATCAAGTTATTCAGTACAATTGCATTAAGAAGTCACACTTAAGCTCCTAACCAGCTGTTTTTAGAAGCACTGAACACCAAACCCTTACCAAAAAAATGGGTCAGGGAGTGGGGGTATAAAAAGAAAAGTTAAGACTGGTCAAAATTCAGGCTCTCTGTTTTGAAAATTACAAAGGAGACAATGCTTATCTCACAACAATCATTACTATCAGTGTTATTGAAAACCACTCTAGCAGCTAATTCCAGTTCAAAACCAGGCAGTACACCTACATATCATCTAACTTCTGCAATTATTTTAAGTGCAATTGAAGAACCAGCATAAAATACTCTGCTCAAGAAATTATCTCAGACAATACAACTTTACATGTAAGGCTGTTATGATCACCATAGTTTTACTACTTAAAAAGACCAGACCTTTTAAATCATCATCAAAAGTTATTTTTTAAGAACTGTTACTGTCTACTCCAAATATTGAGCCAGAATCCCTACTGATACCTCACAGCACCCTTAACAGTTGTTTCCTATCACATTTAAATTAAAAAAAAGAATTAGTTGAGGTAGTAATGATTCATCAGTCATACATAAAAGAAAAAAAGCATTAAAAGCCCTTCTTACCTGTGCCTCCCCAAGGTCATTATTTACCACAGTGAAGTTTAGACCAAGTTCTTCCACATCTCCCTCATAGCTCTTGAGAAAAAGCAAATTTTTGTACATTTCTGGATCTAATGAAGCTAAATGATGGATATCAACATCAGCACTTGTCCCAAGTAATTTTGAGAGGAAAAAACTAGCAAATGGCAGCTCCACCAGCATATTTTCATAAAGAGCCTGAAAAAGAAAGCAATGAAAAACACATTAGATTTTATTGTTGTACATGCAGGAATTCTGAAGGTCATTGTCTATTTCTTAACTTTTCCATAATTCCTTCTTAATGTGGAGCCTAAGCAGGTTCTTCTGGTGTGGAAATAGCCCAGATATTGCATGAATTTAAGAATATTCATTCAAAGTTCAAAATGTGTGGTGTGTATTCTTGTGAAATACCAAGGTCCCAAATCTCACAAATTAATTATGTGGTGATTTAAAATATAAGTTCACTGCTTATCTGTCATTAATCTTCTTGTCCAAATCACACAGACTGGCAAGAAAAGCAAAGTTGATAAAGGACAATGCAACTGCATCAAGAATGTCTTACAAAAAAACCTGACCTCTCTACTTCCATTGGCATCATCACAAGCAATGCTCTTCCTTTCCTATCAGTTGCTGTAGAACAGTTATCCCCTTAAAAGTAACTCTGTAAACCCAGGACATTTTTTAAACTACTCCAAACTATGTCTCTTGCATGTCATACAGATTCATTGCTGCACATTTTTGATGAATTCTGCTGCTTTAATGGCACAAACCATCCTCATTTCCATGCCAAGAGCTTCCCAGCTACAACTGTGTCATCCTCCTAATCCTCTCTATGCCTGATACTGCTACTCCTGTCAGGAGTTTACTGAACTAAAAATGCACCTGATCCAAAAATGCAGCACTCATGAAAAATGTATTTTTACTGTAAACTGAAAGTATCCTCATGGATTTTCAAAAATGCACAGAACTCCAGCAATACCACTCTCAGCTAAACTACTGTATGAGCACACTTTGATGTAAGGCAAAGCAACTCTGCAGACATTCCATGAAGTCTCTGACATCTTGACTGGACGAAAAAAGTATTCATTGTAGCTCTCAAAAGCAGGAGAGATGGAAACTTCAGATCTATTCTGAATAAAGGACCAAGGCTTTAAAAAAAAATAAAACATTCCTGGCCATGCCCTCTGTCTACAGCCATTCCCACTGCCCAGTCTGTTTGCCACATCAGCAGCTCTGCCAAGGACAACCAAATCCTTACAGATCTTTGCTATCACTGCCAGGCTGATCAGAAAAGGCATCCCCAACAAAACATCACTGAACATCACTGTTCGTTCCCTTTTAACTCTCCAAGAGCAGCACTTTGGCATTACTTAATTCCTCCATAATCTGCTGCAAACTTAGAAAAGGAAGCACAATGAGACTTCAAAAAAAAAGGAAAAAAAGAAGAATAAATGTAGGTTTAATCACTCAATGGTATTCCAACAAAGACGGTAAGAAAAATATACACAATTCCTTAAACTTTTGAAAGAACATTTCTATGAGGTGAGTTAGACCTTGCAAAAGAATTGAGAATAACGAGTTCAAAGCCAAAGGGTGCATTATATTTAGAGCCATATGATTTATTCAAGGTGTAGAAGTCGAAATCCTCATTTGTATAGTTGACTTTAAAAGCAAACTAGGGGGATAAATCATTAATTTGCAATGTATAAGGTCAGTGTTTGCTGTTCCTGCATTAGTAACAATAAAGCTATTGTAATTCCTTAAATATATCAAAGCTACCCGAATTTAAAATGGAATTCCATCTATGACTCATAAAATGTAAATGCAGAGGTGTAATTTTTTACACAAGGCAGGTTTAAGCCTTTAGAGCATTTAATATACAAGGACTAATAAATGATAGCACTAAAAACTATGATCACATCAGCTAAATGGATTATAAATTAAATTTCCATAATGTATGCAACTGAAATACAAATGTAGACATAAATCAAGGTATTTTCTAAACACAGGTTAATTACACAAATTCAAAACCTGTCTATTTTTTATGCAAAATAATCCACTTAGCATTTTTCAAACTGGTCTTAAGTCTTCGCCACTTGCAACACTTGATCCTAGAAGCCAATCAATAACTCCCTGTCAGGAAAAGCAGCAATAGGTATATTGAAGAAACTTGTATGTTATTTTTCAAGTGTCTGTCTTTTATGAGTGTTTATTGCTAGAAATTGTGCCAAAATGATTTGAAATAAAAAGGATTAATTATGGTAGAAGCTTTTTAATATAAGTGAGTGCAGCTGCAATGCAATTAATGCAAATTGTGACGCTATCAGGAAAATAAATGTGAACAACATCACTGGCTATTTCTGTTTGCTGCCAAATAACTTCAGTAATTTACTACATTAAGAATCAATAAAAAAATAATGCATTTCAAATGCACCACTATTAATCTTCAGGTAGTTCCAAAGTGAACATTTATAACTTCATCTAAAAACTATATAAAACATTTTTAAATAAACTAAATTGTGCAACTTGAGAATTACTTTAATTACTCCTTCTCTTAGCTAAGTGATTGCAATATTCAAAACAAAGTATTTTTGGAAAGAAGACAAACAGCAGTGTTTTAATTAGTTTCAAAGTCAAGCTGTCCTAATAAAGTTTAATAAGAAATGCACTAAAACTCTGGTAAATAAAGTGATGATAAACTTTGGTTTTCCTTCAGAGAGGTAAACTCCACCATTACAGCTCCAGCACTGAGCACAGACATTGAGAGATTTTGTGTACAACATGACTAAATAAACTGGAACTTGATTTTTCAGATTCCATCTCACTTTTCTGTTTCTTAGCATAAATTGATCAAACTACCAGCTGTTGCTGAACAATGTGATTCCACCCACTCCTGCCAGGGCAATGAAAACAATCCGCTCGCTGATTCACCTGGGCTTGTTTGCAAGTACAGCAGTTGTACAATAGAGGCTACAGGAACATTATAACACACTGAAGCAGTTCAAAATTTGCAGATTATTTTGTTGTGCTCAGGTTGGGCTGTTGGGTTTGGGGTCTGCAGGGTGGGGTTGCTGTGGGTGAACACATATGGATTCCACCTGAAGTTGAGCTTTCCTTCAAATCCCAGTCAGATCCAACTCCCAGCCACGTCTGAAACTGGGTAGGAACAGCAAAGTCATGAGCACAATCTTAGAGCAGCCAGTGGTTCATTAAGGTCTGCTCTGATGGGTATTTTTCTTACCAAAGCCAATCTGATGGCCTAAAGGGGGACTCCACTCCTTCCTTCTGTTTCCTTAGTGAACTGGCTCAGGCAGCTTTTAAGCTTAGGGGATTTTGCCTGTTGAACTCCCTGAACTGGCTTTCTGCAGCATCAACATGAAGGGGGCAGGAGCCCAGCAGCAGTGACAGGCAAGGGAGTGGTAACCAGCTCTCACAGAGGTGACTGGCTGTAGGATCAATCAGGTGTGATATGAAGCTGCACCATAAGAACACACTTATGTATGTACTTTCATACAATATAAGGCCACGCTCTCCCCACCGAAGTTGTCCTGTTTTTTCCTCCAACAACCAATGAGCAACAACAGTGATGGAAGAAACTGGCTTGCTCTTCCTCTGTTTGCCTAACCCAAACTGTTCTTACACCGCTTTGAGAGATCAAAGCCAGGAAATTTAACCAATATATATTTTAAAACTAATCTCTTCTCAAACTCAAGTATTCTCATCCATTGGCAAGTCTCCTTTAACTCTTATGGTCATCACTGACAGGACTGGTGCAATTCTACGATATATTCTGAGAGTTCATGTTCCCAGCTGTCCTCTCTAGTGAGTTCCTGACTTGACCTCATTTTCCCAAGTCCCACAAACTGCAACTGACTTACATAATGCAAAAAATCCAGGTAGGAAGTCATGAAAGGAGCAACTGGTGGTCATATATGGCATTAGACTCCTTGGCTCTAATATTTAGATGTGGGGACAACACAAACACCTCAACAGAGCCTACATTTAATTCTGCCTCCATGAAAGGCTGGGATATTGGCATTCCAGCTGGGCAGAAGTGCCACACTCCCAGCTGCTAAAAGGTTATGTCTGCTGAAAGGCCCAGCCTATATTCTCCAGCACTATTTCAAACTCATGTAGGTTAGAGATGCTCTTCAGGCAAAGTTATGTCATCTCTTGATAACCAATAAAATAGCTTAAAAGCTTCTGAAACAATGAAACAAAAAAATCTGCTTTCAGTAACTAGTTATTTTTAGTACTCCCTATCCCCGTGTTCTCCCAGTTATGTCAACCCTTTTTTATTTTCTTAAGATACATTTAAAATAAGTTTTTTTCTAGTTAGAAGGCCAAGAGCAATTATTTCACTATTGAAAAACCAGGATTCAGCAAAAGGAACTTCACACACCTCTCTCCCCCCTTGTGTGCCAGTGCCTGTGGGACACACCAGAATACTAAAAACAAGCACAATAACAGATTATGATGGTTAACAGGTTTTCACTTCACATGCAGTCTGAAGCCTATTGATTCTCTTCTAAATAACCTTAGCTACCTGGGATTACAGTGTAGTTTGACTAATTGATAGCAGCATGGACTGGCTACAAAAGCCTTTCCTCAGTTCAGGGATACAGAACACAATGTGGGCATCTAAAGTGATGAAGAATACAATGTTCAGATACTTATGAACATACTGATTGCAGACATTAAACATCTGTGATGTGGAGAACAAGGAATAGTTTTTCAAGGCAAGCACCTTTCAGAATACAGGCATGCAATCAGCTGTAACACATTATGGAAGAAGAATCTGTGCTGGAAGGACAGTTGTATCCAGTCTGTAGTGAGGAAGGGAGAGGGATGACAGTTCTCTAGGCAAGGAGAAATTATTTCAACACAGTAATTAACACCTGACCAGGACTACACATGGGAACTATCATGGTTACAAGTACCACATACTCACACAATTGTGTGTGACCCCAAGATTTAGGAAATGGCTCTTCAGAAAGAAAAGATTTCACGCCATGTTTTAAATTTGAACAAAATCTAAGCTACTCTAGTAATTTCAGCCACTTTAGCTATACAGAGGAGACGTTACATGAGCATTGCAATATGCTGAATAAGGCTCAAATTGTGTAAACAAATTCACAGGTGAATTAGCTAAACCCTCCTCTCTCCCCCGAGGCAGCTTCAGTGCCACTACTGACACTTTCAGGTCTACAATTAATTCTCTTCATTATTATTTCAATTAAAACCTTTTTTAAAAATAATAATCAGTCATTGCTTCTACTCTGCATTAATCCTTTACAAACCAGAACTGTACTGTAAAACACAAACAATGCTTAAGTCTTATCCCCAGGAAGACACACGGCTTTTGGGCTGAGGCAGAAAATGA
Organism: Hafferia zeledoni; assembly: GCA_035583235.1. Taxonomy (NCBI): domain Eukaryota; kingdom Metazoa; phylum Chordata; class Aves; order Passeriformes; family Thamnophilidae; genus Hafferia; species Hafferia zeledoni. The sequence continues at coordinate 7,859,363 of JAWWEV010000083.1, read as the reverse complement.
CTGGGCTTAAATTCCATAATCAGCCCCCGAGGTCACAGCCTTTTCTATTTCAGTAATTTTAAACAGTTACTATTAAATAATACTTAGCACTTACAGAGTGCAATAGATCTTCAAAGCTGTACAGAACCATTAATAAAAATGATCGAAAAATAGCAAAACCATTAGAACTTCCTTCTACCTTATTACTTATATCCTAGAAATATCACACTCACAAAGCCTTTGGGGGTAGCAAAGCCTTTTCAACCCTAATGAAAAAGACAAACCTAAACATTTAAGTTACATTAAAATTAACATTTATTCATGTTTTTGAAGCATTTTTAAAGCTAGCTTTTAGAAATTTATAGAGGAAATAACTTCTTACAAATATGCCTAATAATGTGCTTTAAATGTGGGCAAAACCAAAATGATATTGTTCCTAATGCCAATATGGTAAAATAAAACTAATTCTCTCCGGTTGGTGTCTGTTACCTGGGAGCTTTAAGCCACTGTTTCCAGTTCTCTGAGCTCTCCAGTAGCAGACATTTAGATAAATTTGCATCACCAGAGTAACAGAAAATCTGGTGTATTATCTTCCCTATGAGACTGCGAAAATTCATAGCTCATTCTTTTGTTCAAATGCCAGATGCCTTTCATGTATTTTAAAAAAATAGGAGTCCAGAATTCCACGGATAGATGTCTGTAATTTGACTTCTGAGAGCTTTATTAATAGCACTTGCAGCAGTGCTAATATCACCAGATTTCAAAATAAATTTTTTAGGGAAAAAAAAAAAGCCTTTTTTAAATTGGTTTTATTTCAGATTTCCCACTCACTGGGAATTTGAAGATCAGCAAGTACAAGTTCATAGAGAGACAAGTTCAAGTGAGACTCAGGTGTGAAGGACCTGCTGTCAGATGTGCTGCAGTGGGTGTAAATCCCTGGAATGGATGGCAGGTGAGTGACAAGCACAGAATAAACTCCTAAACGACTCTTGAACACAATAGCAGAAAAATGTAAGGAGCCATTTACAAGGACTCCATTGGAGCATATCAAGTGTAAGGACCTTGAGTTAATTTTTAATTTAAAAGTGGAAAGTCATGCTAGTATTTTTATTCTAAAAATTTAGGACATATTTAATTACTATAACGTTTAGTACCAAAGGAATACTTCAGAAATGCCACCATTTGCAGCAAATCACCATTTCATCAGCTTGATACTTTCTTTCTGTTCAATAAAAACAGCGATCTCTGTAACTTAGGCCATATAAATGATATAAATTTCTATCAATGTCATTTGGGAGGTTTTGAGGGATGGGGAAGGGAAGGACTGCAGATACCTGTGGGAGCACTGGATAAGTGATAGTTGTCATTCACTACTGAAGTTCCAGTAAAGGCCTAATAGATTTTTCTTGCCTCAAATTTAAGTATAATTTAGGAAGATCAGAAGATAAAAGGAAGACATCTCCTCCTTATTTAATTTTCTGAAATACTGAAACACTTACTGCTATATAACTAACCTCTGGATGTGCCTCTAAGATAAATCTGTATTTTACAGCGGTGAAACAAGTAATTTTTAAAGACAGTTCAAATAGAATTAAGAATTTCAGTAAATATTCCAAACCTAATTGAGTGAAATGGATGTAGGTGTTCCCAAGTGTGAAAAAAGATCAGGATACCATTACCACACACTCTAACTGTTTATTTATTCCCTGTCTAGGAACCTGATTTAGAGGCAATAAAATGCAATCAGTACACAAACCAGAAGCAGGAATCATCTGCTAATGGAACTTTTAATTGAGGAGTGACCACTGACATGAGGTAATTCTTTCCATGCAGAACTCCTTGCAGAGACCCCTATGCACTTTATCACGGTAAACAATCACTAACATATGCATTAAAGAAAATTTAAATACATTATGCCCCAATAAATATCACAATCCATCAATACACACTTTTCCTTCCTAAAGATTTAGAGTTAAAATACCACATTTCAGTAGTCTTTTAGCGCTAGACATGTATTTACAAGGTTAGTACCAACACAGCTATCTGTAATCAAAAGATAATTGGGTGTGTTAAATGCACCAGTACACAAAGGAATTGTCAAGCTGAGTAACAGTGTAAGAAACAGACTCAGATTAGTTTACATGTGCATTCATAAATCATGGAATAACTTCTATAAGGGATCAGTTTTGCTCTCTTATGATTGTGTGTCTGCACATGGCATGTAACTAAAGGACCATGACACTTTACACGGTAAATTCCTGCTTTGATTCCATTTCAGATGATTCAGGATTTCCTGAGACAAATGATTATCAACTGACTTGCTTTTAAGCAAAATGCTGAGTCTATGAAATCACGTGCAGGGTAACTGAAATTAATAAAGAGTTTATACAAATTACCTCCTCTTTGTATCAGTATCACTAATTTCATACCTACCTTTCTAGGTACCAGTAGTACCAATTGTGGCTGCAGCATAAATCAATGAAGAGTGTACTGAATTAAGCCAAGCCAAAGTGGATCTAACTAAGTGGACAGCAAGAAAAGGGAAAGAGCAGCCTAAAAATCATAAGGAGAAACTCCCTCACCCTTCAACAGTCAGAGAAAGCAGCAGTGCAGTGCTCGATGCACCATCCATCAAATATTCAAGGATAAAAACCCCAGTCCTCATTGTTCACTTTTCTTTGTTTTCTCTCTGTGAGCTTTTGGTCCAGAAAGGGCATTCAAAAATGCTGTTAGAAACATTTCCTTGAAAGTTTTAAATCCATATGTGCAGCCTATTTACAAGTGAAGAGTTTAGGATCTGATCCAGATCCTGCTGTGAGAAGACTCCCACTGATTCAGTCCATCTTAAATAAGGATCAAGAATGCTCAAGAACTACATTTGTTTTTCAGCAGAATGGATTCTACAGACACTGATAACCTCAGAATTGTACCTGCCAGACACACATAATAATATCTCACACCACAAAGAAGCTATCACAGCTCTATTCAGAGTTACAAACAGTAACCACAAGGCACACTCTCTAAGACACAGAAAAATAATCTAATAAATAATTAGGTCCCACATTTACTTCTAGGGTAATGAAATCTGTATTTGATCTACTAATACTCTCCTACAGTTTAATTTTACCAAGGGATCTATTTTAAAACTGTTTTCCTCAATTACATATCTTTAACACTTAGATATGTGCACAGAACAGTCTGTTGTATCTTAAATCAGTATAGTCACCTATAAAAAGTCATATGAAAATAAACAAGTTAGACCTTCACCAATATAATATCCACCAGGCCATGGAAATTACTGACCTGACCTCCTATGTGCCATTAATGATTGAAGACTAAACCCAGACTGTCTCATCTATCCACCATTAAAATAATGCTAAAATTCAAAATTAACACCCTGCTTTTTCTCAGTCCTTGCTGCCTCTTCTGCGAAAGTTCTTTATTTGGGTCCACAAAGGAAGGACTCAGTTCAAAACAACTCAAAAACATTTTGTCCTCCATACTGTTTTCCCAACCATTTAAGACAAAAGCTGGAGTTCAGCAAAAACAATTTTAGACCTTTTCAGAAAACCTCAGGGTCTTCCCAGGACTGCAGGTCCTATTGCTGAGAGGAATTAATACTTTATTTCAAAAAATGGATGTTCTTCAGCAACCTGAGTGTGTCACTCACAAGTGCTCCTCAATATGCTGGAGTAAGGGAAGTGGAGATGGCAAAACTCAGTATAACCAAAGATGCTGAGTGTATTAAACAAAAATCTCAAGTGTCAGAAAAAATGGCTTTGTTTAAGATGCAAACACAGTCACTGCAAAACAAAATAAATGCAAGGACTAGCAGGTTTATGTCAAAAAGGAAGAAGAGGAAACCATAAAAATTATCATACTCATCTATGGATTTCCTGCCATATTCTTAAACTAATGCTGATACTTCAAGAAATTCAAGTAAATTATCCTAAGAATTAGCTGCTTGATGTCAAAGAATTCCAAATGCAAAGACTGTTCTTTTCCTCAACATCTGCCACAGTAGCATCATTGAATAAATGCAAATGTGAACTGAAAGGGAGAAAGATAACATGGTAAACACAACATTGAGTTTAGGTCCAAACATGGTGAAGTTCGGATTTTAATTCTCTGTCACTGTTCTACCAACCACTGTTTCTGTTGAAATGGATACCCAGTGCCTTTCTCTTCCCATGCTTGCAGCAGACACTCAAGAATCAGAGCGGAGAAAACCCTCATTTAATATTCCCAGGTGCTGCTTCCAAATTTCCTTGCTCTGGCTACATTGCTTGAAATTTTGGCAGCCTGTCCAAATAGCAACTTTTGTGTTCTCCTGAGCCAAGTCCACTTCATTGCCAAACCTGCAGCAGCAAAGTCTGCACGACTTTTAGAGCTGCCAGAACAACTACTGCATGTGGAAAGGAAGTTAAACCATACCAGGTGTCTCCCCATAGCCCAAAACTACCCAGTGAGAGAGGAAAAGGATTAGAATGTCCAGACCATCCACTCTTCTGGGACACCACATGGGCCAAGAAGACTTTACTTCCCACAAAGGACGAGAATGTGGGGCTGGAACTCTTCTGCCTGAGTGCCCCTGACAGCCCAGGGACCTCCAGCTCTCAGGCAAAGCCCGGGACTCAGAGTCATTGCTGTGCTTCCAGTGGGCTAAATGAGAGGTCCAAGGTACCAACCCCTCCAGTGGTGGGAAACTGTCACTGGAGAGTGCATGGTGAGCTGAGCTTTTACTTTTAAGGAAAAGAAAGGAAAATGCTTAAAAGGCACCAAAGCTAACATAATGTTTACATTTCAGAGTAAAGTCACTGAAAGTTGAGAAAGGTAAACTTTGGAAGTGTTTGAGTAGCTGTTGTTTAAGCAAACTCATTTCTCCTTTTTTTTTTTTTTTAAAAAAAAGATTTCAGACATGTGCAATTACATGATCACATGGTTTTACTTCTACAAGACCTTGTGCTCATTCAGTGACTATAATAAAAGTTTCATGAACAAGCCATGCAGTTTGCACACAGATTGTAACTTCTTCACTGACTAAAAAAATACACCTCAAATAGTCAATAATTGATCTAAGCTTAAAATATTTTACATTTTTAGATACACCATCTTTGAAGCTAAGTTTTAAATTTTCAGATGTTTCCATTTCTGAACTGACCAATTAACAGGGAAGATGCCAAGCTGTTAGAAAACTTCCTGATGAGAAGAAAAACTGAACTGGGTGTAACTCCGTGGTACTGAAAGTTAAATGCATTTGGATATCAGTATTAAATGGTTACCAAGAGACAGATAAATTCTATAAATTATTATATTTTAATGTATTTGTTTTGAGATAACAGTGAAGCTTCTTACGTGCAAGTTTCGGGTGGCAGAACTCTTTACATACTGGTTTCCACAAATAAGAAATTGCTGTGGATGCCTGATTGCTTCCTCTGCATTATATCTATTTTGTTTACAAAGGGGCTTTTAATAATCCACTACTGCTCTCAAACAACCCTGTGCAAAGCATAAAATGGACACATTTTTGAAAACGGATGAGTGAGTTTTCAATAACTTAACCAAGAGCACAAAACTGGCAGGTTTTGAATAGTGTGGTCGTGCCTTATCTTTCTGTTTAATTCATCAAGTCTCTAAATACACTCCTAAAAAGGTGTCTGTGCACCTGGGTAGGGGTAATTATTAAGTAACACTGTCAGTTCTTACCTTATCTAAACATGCTGCAAATACAAAAACAATTTATGCTTTCAAAATGTTAAATAATAGATCCTTGGATTTTAAAAAGACAGAAGTAAAACTATACTTCTAGCACCTTGTGAGATAAAATATTTTGCAACTTCTGTCTCTACACTAATATTTGAAATTCAATTACACAAGGCAATGTGTTGTTTTGACAGAGGAAATTAAAGATTTGAAATTAATTTTTTTTTTAATAGTGTTTCAAACTTCCCCTATCAGTTGAGCCCTGCTCTGTTCCTGGATAGAAATGAAACATTTTTGTGGCAAAGACACTTCCTTACAATGCCACAGTATGAGCTTCCCCACTCCAAAAATCTATACATGCAGACAGAAAATAAAGCGTTGAGTAAGTAATATTGGTCATGATTACAAACTATGACATTACTACTGAATCCATCTGCCATTAAGAGTTGGAATATCATTCAAAGACCATTTTACTGAATTGGCCAATTTGAAATTTCCATTCTTTAAGAAGTTTGGATATGGCAGTAGGTCGGATGCATTAGCAGAGAATTTGCTTACAAAGTGGCAGTTTAATTAAAATCAGCTGACTGGCCACCCTCAGATCAGCATCGTTTCAACAGCTCAAGTTTGCCAACAATATCCTCCAAAACTACTTTCAGCTACACGACAAAAACACCCAACTCCATGTTAAATCTCACTGCAAGTGAGCAGTGTTTTAGCCTCCAAAATAACTCAGGCAGTTAAATGGGACTTCTACATCATCAGTACCTTTTTCTGAAATAGACTTTGTAATCCAAACTTTGTTTCACATCACAGAATTTATTTCAAGGGCTTAGAATGAAACAGCCTCAGGAGTAAACCTGACCATAAAAGAAAATTGAATAGAATTAATGTTTGTAATGGTTCCTCTTTTTTTTTGCTTCCCCTCCTCATTTTTCATGTAGCTCAACAAGTGTCTGTCAGCCTTTGAACATTCACATCACCAAAATATCAATCACTACAACTCAAGAAATAGGCAAAATGTACAAACACCCTAACACAGTATCTGAAAATTAATTCGCATGTGGCTCTCAAGTATGGTAAATGCTCCTGGCAAATTTTAAATGCCAGCAAGAATTCTACAGTTTAAAATATTAATTTCATATATTCCAAATGATGAAAATGTAACAGCAATCATATTCCAAAAGGGTCCAGTTCAAAAAGCACTATAAGCAGAGTACGTCCAGTGGCTTCAATTAACTTAACTTGAAGCAAGAGGACATACACAAAGCAAACATATTCCCACTTTGCTCAACTGGCAGTCATGTTATTGCAAACCCTCTGTATTACTCAAATATAGATTGTTAAAATGAAAAGAAATGTAGGTGATATCTAGAAATAATGTTCAGACTCAACATCAGAAGGTTATTTTTCCTCAAGTGTAGAAAAATCTTTTTTTTCCCCATCCATGCCATCTAAATAGAAAAAAAATGACTGAATAATTTCAGTACTGCTGTAGTTTTACATTACACACCACTGCTTTTACCTTTCCAAGCATTCTTCCAAGGAAATAGTAATGTCGGGCGTACGAGTCTCCCACGAGCATCTGTGCAGCAGGATTAGGGTAAAGAAGTCCCTCATTGGTGGTCTTAAAAAATCCCTGGTTAGGATTAAATCCTGATTTGAGTAGCTCGTTCAGAAATTCTCTGAAAATTCCACCACCATCAATCCCAGCTTCGTCAAGACCATGTGCATTAAGTAAGTGAACACGAATGCGCTTTTTCAGGTCAGGTTCTGCAGAGGAAGAAGTGAGAGACAAACTCAAATGCAGCTCCCTGCTTCAATTTTATTTGGATAAAAACACATCTAACTACACATACAAGCACATCTAATGTTATATTCAAAACTGAACTAGTAAATTGACTAGCAGAAGTCCATCACTGGTTGAGTTTTGGAATATTCAGTTTCTGAAACTCTCATTGTCTCATTGGCATTGACTGTCATTGTCTTGCTTTAAGAGCTGTCAGAAGAAGGACTGGAAAGACAGCAGTGGGGAGGAAAAAAATCCTGTAAAACACTTGAGAGACCCAAGAAGAATTTGAAAATACTGTTCATATAATATATTTTTAATGCAAGATTCAGCTTTCTCCTACCTGAAGGAGCCATCAATAAGCACTGCATTCCCACTAATTCTGAACTCTGTGTGAGTGCAGCACCGGACAGCACTGTTATATACAGAATCCAGGAATCACTCAGGTTGGAAAAGACCTTTAAGATCATCAAGTGCAACCATCAATCTACCAACACCTCCACCACAACTGCCATTAAACCATGTCCTTAAGTGCCATATCCACCCATTTTTTGAACAGATCCAGAGATGGTGACTCCACAACTTCCCTGAGCAGCCTGTTCCAAGGCTTTACAACCCCTTCTGTGAAGATTTTTCCTGATATCCAATCCCTGGTGTAACTTGAGGTCATTTCCTCTTGTCCCATCTCTTCTTCCTTGGGAGAAGAGACCAACTCCCACCTGGCTACAACCTCCTCTCAGGGAGTTGTAGAGAAAAATGAGGTTCCACCTGAGACTCCTTTTCTCCAGACTAAACACTCCCAGCTCCCTCAGCCACTCCTCCCCAGACTTGTGCTCCAGACCCTTCACCAGCTCTGTTGTACCTGACAAATCCTGCTCAGTCCATGTGTATTTGCTGGCAAAGATCACCAAGCAGATAAAGTCTAATGAACTACACAGACAAATATACAAAGTACAGTTATTTGGACAGGTAAATGGGAAGAAAAGCCCCATAAAAGTTGGAAAGAGAATGAGACTGCAATAATTAGGAAGCATGTGCATGAGAATTAATTATGTAAAAATGAGATTTAACTTTTTAGGAACTTTCACACCTCAGAGCTGACATACCTGTAGCTTACTAGTCAAGTAAGCAAATATGTAACTACGTGTTAAGAACAGTTATGTGTTATAAACAAGCTGATAAATTAATTGTAAACCTACCATTCTCAGGAGAAAGTTTATCATAAGCATCTTCATAAATATAATTTCTTCTGATAGTGACATTAATTCCATCCAAAAATGGCCCATCTCCTTGAACTTCTTGTTTATCAGCATAGATCAATCTTTGAAAAATCTGTTGAAATGAGTGAAAAAAGGAGTCATGTCATTGTGCAGATCTAAATATTCAATGAGAGATGATTATTCACTACTGTTACTTTCTTTTGAGTTGCTCCAGGCACTCACTTTCAAGTGATTTCTCTTCTGTCTCATTGAACTGCAGAAACTTAATACAGAGCATGACCCAGGAGACAGATATGCAAAAAACCTTTTTGTGCTAAGATATCATCCTCAGTACTTTCTACATAAAGAGGCACATCTACAGACATTGATTACCTTTTTCTCTCCCTAACCTTGAGAGCTCTGAAACACAAAGTATTCAAAAACAAAGAGAGAAAGTCACATCGGTATTTTGCGGACACAGAGCTAATCCTCAATGCTAGTAAATAATTTTTTGTTGCTGTTTGCAATGCTTAGGAACAATCCCAGTAATAAGAAATTAGGTATCAGTTCCCCTTTCACAAGCAGTGAACAAATAATTCAAAGCAAAATCATGGCTAGCACTGCCATATTAAAATAAGAACTAGAACATCAGACCAATTGAAAAAAATTATGCCAGATGAAGTAGAAGTTGAATTTTACCTTGTCCCTTCTTAAGTCTTCACAACAGGAACCTGTTCACCTGAAGAGTACCTGTAGCGAACTTGTTTCTATGTCAAGATGGAGCACAGGAGGGGGTTGTCTAATGGATAGTAATATTCCCTCAATTCAGGGAGTATATATTTACTATATTCCCCCTTGGCACCATTCCCATATTCAGTAAATAGTCTAGTACATTTACCAAGGGATGTAATCTCCCAATAACATCTCAGACCACTTTTTAACTAAAAAGATGAAGTAAGAGTCTGCAGGGAAGCTTAAACCCAACAAATTTACCATGAGAAAGGAAATCTCACCACAGCAGACAAAGCTGGAGTAAGGTCTCAAATCTACTGTTTCTATGGGCAACTGCTGTTGGTGGAGAAGATGCTCCCCAATCAGGAATATTATAGTATAGACAAAGCCAGATTCTTCCCTAAGGTACACAGGAGGAAGACAAGAAAAAAATAGTCCTAAGCTGCAGAAAGAGAAACAATGAATGGACGTAAAGAAAAAAGTTTATAACAAGAGCGATTAAGTATTGGAAGAGGTTAGATGAGAGTTTGTGAAATCTCCATCGTTTGGAAATAGTCAAAACTCATCTGTACAAGTCCTTGCACACCCTCATCCAACTCTGAAGTTATTCCTGTATGAGGAAGGATGTGGAGTAGAGCACCTCAGAGGTCCATTCTGACCTAAGTTTTTCTGGTTTTACAACATCAAGACACAGCCACAGGCACCTTCTTTTTATGTACAGGACATGAGAATATGCTCACCACCACACTCCTTCCTGAAGCATGACTAGATACAGTTTATTGTAACTCAACTCCAGACAGAAAGAATCCCTAAGAGGTTTATCTCATAGAAAAACTCCTCTCAGTACTGAGTGTGACTCCTACATAACCAAGTGTTCATGGACATGTTAGTTCTGAAAACCAGAACTCTAATGTGTGACTGAAGCCTTTACAGTGAAAAGTAAGCGATGCTGCCTGAAGCAATACCCCATAGGAAATAACATCATCACCACAGGCAAGCTGACCAAAGGATGGCTTAAGAAGGTGGGAACAAGGCCCGTGATACAAATGGGGTTCATTACCTCCCACAGACAAATATCACATTGAAAGGCATCGCCCTCTTTAAGGCTAAAGAGGGTAACATTCCCCAGGGCCAGAAGGCTGAAGAGCCTCCCATGAAATGGGACTCTGTAATTGCTTGTAAGAGTTATCTGTTATCTGGTACTGCAAGGTAAAAATCTCATGAAGAAGTTAGAAAGTGAAAAGACATACGGAACAATCCACACACACAAACAGAACTAAGCTGTGTTGCCACATTAAATTACAGAGTAATAAATGGCAACTGATAAAAAGAAAAGACAACTTATTAGGGTCTTGGTGGGGTGTTTTCTTCCCTTACTGCAAGTTGTTTTGTACAGGCAGTGGGAGACTCCAAAGGAATGTTCATTCACACTATGACACAAAAAGAACTACACATACTTGGTTCAAAATGTGGTGTGAGAAGATCTCTTTGAACTACAAAAGTTTGGCCTTATAGCTTTACCCCTCTCTCCAAAAACTGACGCAATGGTTATTTCCATTTTTGTGATAAAACCACACAGGGTTTTATGAATTCCAATTGCACCAAACAAGGTTTTATGAATTCCAGAAACATAACATGCATGCATCTCAACACAGCTTTAAGATGTCCA
>JAWWEV010000083.1:7814692-7840083 GCA_035583235.1 Hafferia zeledoni | reverse complement strand
TGCCCCCTTGTCCTATTGCTGAGTGCCTGGGAGAAGAGACCAACCCCCACCTGGCCAGAACTTCCCTTCAGGTAGTTTTATGTTTGTATTTAACATAATGAAAAAGAAAGAAAAGTGTTTTCTATTTAAATTCATAATGAAGTACTTTAGCTTTGTTTTAATGGCTGCCTGATTACTGGCAAGAAGCTGTTTGGAAGCTGCCCTCAGGAAAGGCTGTGCTATGCACAGCAGTCTCTTTGATGAGACGAACTTTAGCCACGTTCCATTTTCATCTGTAACAACATGTTTCTAAAGAAGCACACGAGGAAAGCTTTGCTATCAGCTTGTTTTGTGGGTAGGACCAGAGCCTTTGAGACACCTTCAAGATTTACATTTGTAATTCAGCTCATGGAAGGCAACCCTGGCTCCTGAAAACAGTGAGAGTACTCTGAGTTTAGACAGTTCCACTACAAGTTTAATTCCTGAGCAAAATATGATCAAATTCACCTGAAATCTACACACCTACACAAAGACTGAGTAACAAACTAAAGTGCACAAATGGAAGATGGAGTGATAGGAACTGCACACACAAAAATAACCCTGACATCCATCTTTCTTAGAAAAATAGACATATTGAGGTTTTCACTTGTGACCTTTCAATCGAAAGTTTATTTGCAATTTAAAGACAAGTAATTAAATTAAATTGTGCAAACATATATTAGATCAATCGGTGCAAATTACAAATTCAGTGGTGCATTAGGACTGTATTCAATGCAATCAAAACATTATCAGTTACTCTCACTGCTATTAATGCTTATGCTCATAAGTGAAATGTGTTGTAAAATCAGGCAGAATAGGCTGGATAGAGGCTATCTCAGACTTGTAGAATGAATAAGCATTCCTTAATTAGCCCATCAGGTTAAGTGCAAGCCTTAATGGGCCTTTCCTAAAGTCTAGCATGACATCTTTCTCCAAACATGGCCAAGAAGAAAGTTCCATTAGCAATATTAATACAAGCTTAGTTGATCATTTTCATTCAATTAACTTCTTTCAATTAAATAGATAGCTTGACAAAAGCAGTGATAAAAGACCTGAAGGGACAGCTGATGACTCGAACTGAACATTAGTGTGCGAGAGGTCGCCAGTATTAAACAGACTGTAAATCTAGCATTCAATTTGGAAAATGCATTTCTTCTGCTCCCACTTCTTTAATGAGCAATTTTAGCTGACTGGATGTGTTTGCTGCAGAATTTTCATGACAAGTCAAGCACTCCCTTTTTTTCAGTAACAGTTATATTAGGGGGTTTTTCTGCCAACGTTTTTAGCTTCTCTTAACTCATGTCTTTAGGTAGGATGCCATGGATAAAACTAGCAGAAATACATTGGTAGGTATCCAGAAAAACATACATTAAGTTCACATTTGCTAAGCCAGATATACCTTCCCTTTAGCATTTCAGCAAATCCAAAAGGAGTAGTACCATCAGATTTTAGCAGAACACCAACCAAAACAATACAGATGGTCCCAATATAGTGAAGTCTCTAATGCAGAAGTACCTGAGTAATTGTAAGATTCTGTTAGAATTTCACACCTACATAAAGTTGTGGTGACACATTTAAGTACTTCACTGAATGGGAGTACAAGTTATACCCCACACTTTATACAGCAACTTTTTTGCAAACAGGATCAGCGAGAAAATTAAGAGTTGCCAGAAGCAAATGAAAATGCGTCAGTTATGAGAATTAAAACTTGGTTGTAATAATGCCAAGGTCACGCGTTCAATCCCCTGTGTGGGCCATTGACTGAAGAGTTGGACTCGATGGTCCTTGTGCGTCCATTCCAACTCAGAATAGTCTGTGATTCTGTGAAAGTCTTTGAATTAAGTTACTGAAGTTCATATATGCCAAATAACAACCTTCCCAAATCCATATTCCTTGTTACAATACATTAAAACTAGAGAGAAAAAACAAAACAGATCTCCTATTTTCAGCAGAAACCTGAAAACTGTATCGAAGTCTGTTCTGAAAATTGGCACAATTTACCTTGAATAACTGAATCCACCGTTTCTGCTCCGTCTGGATACATTGCTGCATTTCTGTATTCTTTGTTACTCCCACACTTCTGAATGCTGCAATGTATTCCTCACGCACCTCTGGTTTGGTTTCTGGGTAAGCCAATTTTATGATTCCCAGACATGCATCTCGAAGGCAGCGTGACAATATTACAAGCTCTTCTAGTGTAAAAGGCATCATTGATGATTGTCTTTGACCTACAGCTACATAAAACATAAGTTTAAGTTTCCTTACATGACTTTCTTATAATTATTTCATTACTTAAAAATATACTTATTTCATTGAAACTGTAATATTCACATACAAAATCTAAAGGCAAAGAAAAGACATCACCCAAAACCAGAATCAGTAAATGTTTATAAAGCAGATCAAGTCTTGGAAGTGTTTCCAGTCACAATTATTTTAATTACAATATCCTCTTGTTTTCTTTTGTGATTCCTGCTATGTTAAATTTATACATTAGACTACAGGTTCAGCCCAGAAGAAGTTCATTCTCTTCACTAACTCATTAAAAATTACCATGATTAACAACTTCCATATCAGACCCTGTTCCCAATGTGCAGCCCATCAATTTTTTTCTCTTTTTTCTAAATGCAATCACATGAAAGAGACGAGTGACAGCTGAGTGCTCAGGGACCATCAGCAAGCCAGCCCAGAGCCTTCCTCAGGGATGTCAGCAAATTACTGCCCAGGGAACTCCAGCCTTACACAAGAACATTGTGCAACGCACTGCTATTTAGTATGCCTGGAACTCACCTTCTATTGGATCACCAAAGAATTCATTATCATGAATAGAAATAAGTGAATGACTAAACAAAGAACTGAAAAGGTAGAAGAGAGGGATAATTCGGCTGGAGTCTTCTAAAGACATTGGAGAGCCCCTTGAAATCACTTGAAGGAGTGGCACCATAGACCTTAAAATATAAAATGTAATATAAAAGAGAAGGTTAATTAAATACTTTAAGAAAGTATTACCTTCAGCATTCTAGTAAAAAAAACATGGTAGTGGCTCATACAGCAAAAATAATGAGGGTGCTTTCAGTTTAACTATTTCCAAATCTTGCAAAATGAGGTTACTCTTTGCAAGTTCTTGTCACTGGTATTTCACTGTCTGGTGATGGATAAACTTTGGCATTAACTGTTACAGACTGCAGATTGTTTTGAGACACAAAACAAAGAGAGAAACTCATCTGCCTCAAGCCCCTGGGAACATGTTTCTGGCATCAGCCACTTCAGCACAAGTCCAAGTATGTAAAATAAAACTCACAGACTCAGGATGAAGGACTTTGCACTCTGGTGTTTGTTACATTGATGCTGGTAAGCACTCCTAAAACTACAAAATATTCGACTTATTTAAAATAGGTATTTTCTAGATTTACAACTGTCCAATTTCCAAGATTTTGCTCAGTTCTATGAAATCACAGGAGGTAAGTAACCATTATCTCTGACTGCCCCTCTCCCTTTTCAATAGATATGCTCTATTTTAACAAAGACTCAGTTCAGAAATGGCACAATACATACCCCGTAATCATTCGTGTAGTCATTGAAGATATCAAATACCAAAGATGCCTCAGGAATCTGGCGTTAAAGGCTAAACTATAAAGAAGCCTGCAAGAGGAAGTTCAAATAAATTGTGTCTTCCAAAATACTGCATTCACAAAACACAATGCTTCTGTAAGAACTTTTCTCAAAAAATTAACAATTTTAATTTATTTTTTCAAGATGGAAATTCTTATTCTGATCAAATCTGGTGAAAGCCCCAAAAGCTGAAAATCAAGTGTATAAATCCTTAGACTCAAAATACAAAGCTTTCATTCATTCAGTAATAAATCATAAAATATAAACCCACATTTACCATCTTCTGCAGAATTCAATACACATTAATAAAAATAAGATACACTTGAGTGATTTATCTGGGAATTTCTAAATTCTAATCTGGAAAATCACACCAAACTAGTTAACAGATCATTTCCGTGGCATTAACAAAAATAGCAATTTTTGCAAAAGACAGATTAAAATACCTTCATTTATGTCAGAACTATTGATTTAAAATTACGTAGCAATTTCACTGGTATATTCTGCTTGGCAGACAGAACATAATGGAACAATGTCTGTCAGCACAGCTACACCTACACTGATCCATCCATAGGCAGAAAATTGTTTATACATCTGGAAAAATAAGTCTGTTAGTCCACAATTATATTAATAAGTTACATACAGGACTGACTTTAACCATATTATATCAGACAGGACATAATATGAGAAATGAGAAATAAAAGGCTTCATGGAATGAAAAAGTCTCCCTCAGACAATTTTTTTCCCCCTGCAGGAAGCAACATATGAGATGAAATAATTTGAAACATCATCTTATAGGAAACCAAACAGGATTTCACTGACTAAACAGTAATTTCTTGGGTATTGAAGAAAAATATTCAGTTAGTTATTCTAAATTCTGCTTTTCTAGGTCTTCTAATTACTATTAAAGTAACCCAGACACTGAATCCACATGTCCTCTGAGTGGTCCACAGCTTTGTAACACCAAAATTCTCTGTGACCAACCATACAAGAGGTCAGGGGCTGGGAAATGGGAGATGTGCTGCCTGAAAACACAGTATGGACCATGCGGGCAAATCAAAATGTGCAAGATGGCAAAAGGAAAGGGAGCACATATTTCATTCAGGAAAAAAGTAACGTATCAATAAAGACTTAAAAACATTTGAGAATGGTGTAAGTGGCAATTCATTCAAAGACATAAAATAAAATAAAAAACACAAACGAAAGCCTCCATGCCCACTCTCAAACTGCTGCACAGTGCCACGTGCCCTGGCCTGGCTCACTGGCTGCTCTTGTGCTGCCTTCACACAAGCACAGCCCCTCCTACATCCATCCCCACAGCTGGTCCCTTCCCCAGGCTCCCAATTCACCAAAGCCCAGCCCCACAGACTGTGAGAGAATAAAGGAGCATGAGGAAGGGCAGAATTCCTCTCATACTGAGAGGATAATTTCACAAGTACAGGGAGTTCTGGAAATAGAAAGGGGACATGCAGAAGAAGGGGAAATGAAACACAAGCAATCTCTACTTTGCAGGGCATCTCTTTTCATTTTCAATGCACAGATCAGTATCCTCAAACAGAGCTGGACAAAGTGCAGAGAAGCTGTATGTTGGTGAACACTACCAAGTTTGACTCAAATTTGAAGCAACTGCAGATGATGGCAGTTTAAGATCAGTTTCACTGCAAAATTACCTTATATTTTAAGATCACTTTCACTGTAAAATTAAGTTATGTTTTAATTATGTGGAATTTTCGAAAAAATTCAACCTGACATGTGGGAATTTTACTTACTTCTGAAGTCTCATTATTTTGACATTTGGGTGAAAATTTTGCATTTTCACATAAAGAAGGGCTTATCATACCGAGCTCATTTAAAATAAGGATTTGTATTTTAATGTTTAAGTAGCTGAATGATAGCTCAGATGTCTTGGTTTCTGAAATGAGAAATGTCCTCAGTGACCTTCAGCTTTCAGCCTCATATTTGGAATGAACAGTGATTTGGCCCAGCGCCGTCAGGTCTCACCGGCTTCCAAGAGAAAACTGGTTAATTTTACAATCATCTCTGGAAATTATGCAATAGTTTTAGCAGAACTGAACAAACATTATGCACACTGAACCCATCATAACGTAATTCACTTTTTCATTCTAGCAATATTCAGCACTAATGAAGGGGAAAAAAGGACAAACCTTAAGAGCTTATAATAATAACCTTTGTCTAAGTTTTAGCTATTTTTATTCCATATCTGTGATCCAGGCAGTCAGTTGTAGCAACTGCTCCTTCATGGCCCAATTCCAGAAATGCTGAATGTATTCAGCTTTCACATTTCCCTTTCCTGAAAATCTCATTAAATACAAAAAAGCAAAATTGGTAGAGAATGGGATCATGCAGACTATTTTGTTAAGGTGAAATACCTACAAATATGAAGCAGATTAATTCATCAATTCTGAACTTTCCATACTGTGACCAGAAAATAAACAGGAAACTGAAAACTAAACACAGAACTGGTGAATTGGGCCTCCTGTTACAAATGTTTTGCATCACCAGATTCACCTAAAATATAACACATTGCAAAAGTAAAGATGGCAGAAAAAAACCTGCTACCTTCCCACTACAAGTACAGAAACTGGCTTTCAAAGCTGAAGTAACAAGTGTAACAAAAAAACCAGACAAACCAAAAATCCACCACAAAATGCAAGCACAGCTTTGAAAAGTCCTATCTCTGCAAAAGCTTAAGAAGTTGCCTGTGCTAAAGTTCAGAAATTCTAGCTTCACACTGAAAAAAAAAAAAAGGCCAAAAAAATTTTTAAAAAAAATCAAGAAGTAAAAATTAAAAAGTTTATAATTAAAATAGATAAAAATCTGCCTCCTTTGGTCTTTTTCTTTGGCAGAGAAGAGATGTGCATCTGCTTAAAAACAGCCTTTCCAGCCTTTCCATTAAAATAATGCAGTGCAAGAATTCCTGATAAATGGCAGAACCTTACAGGGATGGCTTATATATCCTGAGGACAATTCCTTATCAATCCACAAAGTTCAGAGCTCAGTTAATATAAAGCCTGAGTGTCCATAAAGGCTTCACACCTTTTTCCTTTAAAGAAAAAAAAATCCCCAAAAAAGAAAAAAAAAAAAAAAAAAAAAAAAAAAAAAGGAAAAAAATAAAAGATCAGGGGTTTCATTTTCACTATTTGTACTATCCTAAAAACAAACCAAGCAGCTGAAGTTTAAACCCTTCCCATCTGGGGGTTTTGCATTTTCTTGAAAATCTCACTGAATGCCACCAACTTTTTTATTATGAGATCATTATGCATGTTTTGTGTAATGGATTCATTAATAGATTTTCTGTAAAGCCCAATATTAAGATTTAGCACTGTCATTTGGGAGAAGAACCGTTTTTCTGCTACCAGGAAGGACAAACTCCTTTCAAAAGGAAAAATGCACATGGACTCAGCCACAGGCTATGATAGTTAAATTCAACCCAGTGATTCCGGTATCAATTTTAATCATACCAAATTAAATTATCTGCTCCCAAAAGTAAGAACATAACAATCATTTATTTATAACCTTGTTTCTCTCTCTGGGTATCTAATTGTCCACAAAGGCCACATGATTTATGTGTTCTTGCCAGAACGGTATTTTGGGCACCTCTGGTTTAAAAAAAGTGTCAAATTCCTCCTGTGCAATGGGACAGATTAAATGACCCATTAAGCTTAATTTAGCTGAGGCACCACTACAAGTTAATTAGTTAAAGGCAAGATTTTCAGTCTAGGTCATAAATTGGGTGCAGTTTCCCACTGAGACCATTTAAGTTAATGAAGAGAATACCCCAGAATGAGAGGAGCTCTCACAGCCTGTGACAGGTCACTGGTGCCGGGGCAGACGATTTTGTCACTCCAGAGCTGCGAGGACGAGGCAGCAGCAAAGTCATCACCAAACCAACTGTCCTACTCTTTAGGCTGCTTCATGTATTGGACCAAGAAATGTAAAGCAAAGCTTAAAAAACCCCGTGAATACTTAATATGCAATGATTCTGCTTTTAAGAAAAACATAACGGTGTCAGACCATTCCTTAAGGAATTACTCCAAGAGCCTCACGTAAAGCCTAAATCTCAGCACACAAATGAAGACAGGCTGCTCAGATTACACCACAACGTCATTTTCCAAACAATTTTGAACCACAGGGTGAGATTAGCAATGTTATATTAATTATACAGTAGTGACATACGGTCAGTATGAAACTGTTCAACCCAGATTAGCGATCACTCAGAGGCACCAATCAGACTGACAGCAACTGATGGTCCAGTAAGGTTTCCATCACTATTTAATATTCAGCTGTGATGACCTGAAGTCTAAAGTATTAAATTACATCCCTAAATATTTTGAAACACAATTTACTATTTACTGAAAGCACAGTTTTGATGAAAAAATGCGTTGCCTCTCTATAATGAGAGCTACACTCCAAGCCTGTAATAACTGTATTCAGTAATATCTATCAGCTTTACAGTGAGAAGATTAAAGCCCTGTCTGTCCCTCTGAAAACAAGCACAATTCCCAAGGACTTCTTTACAATCAGGATTTTATTCTACACCTCGCATCTGGTTTACTGAACACAAGCTACAGTTTGTTTTTTCCATAATGACCTAATTTTCCAAATGATCTTTTTCTTTAATTGGGCTTCATTGAGTATTTCCAGAACCTACTCAAAATTTATCAAAATTCGTAAGAACTAATCCAAATAAATGTGTTTTTCCAGTTATCCACCTCTGGATCCCACCACTTGTGGCTGACTTGGAAATCAGAACTAATAATTAATGTCTACTTTAATTTACCAAATATCTGTGTGCAGTAACATAATTTTGACCATAGAAGTAATTCATTCCACTGGTATCACTGACACAATCTTAGTATCTATACTACCTATTTCTAAAATTCAGCTGTTTTGGAGCTATTCAAAAGTTAAAATTTGTAAATTACTTTCCAACAGAAGATGTTGAGTAGACCTTTCATAACTCCTGGAAGTATCCAATGTGTAAATAGCTTGTTATCACAAATAATTGCAAAGAACTGCTATGGCTTCTCAGAGGAAATAGATGCCATACTCATACAATTAAAGTTCTGTGACTTCTTTATTCATTAAACACCCTTTTCCACACAGTTCACCAGCAAACCTCAAGTCAAAGCACTGATGCATTTAAGCTCAGTAATTACTATCCAAGGCAATGCAACAATAAAGCAGGAATGCTAATTCAAGTGCTGCTATGATCTTCAGGTCTCACATCCTGCTCTAATGCAATTAGGCTACAAAGAACTAATTACCCTAATCGAGCAATCACAGTTTCACTGACATCTTACTTCCTCTAACAGCTATAAACACCATTGGACTAAGATAGCACCTAATTAGTTTTCTGTATCACTGTTTACAATGCAGTTTGAATTATGGTTACAACATTCCCTAAATACTTACTTTACTCCCAGCAACTACAGACTTACTCAAAACTACTTGCACCAGAACAGTGTTAATATTTATGGGCCTCAGTCTGATAATAACAAGGTGAAAAATCATCTCCCATTGTTCTGACACTTGTGGTTTGCAATCTCTATAAAAGAATTCTGTGCAAATGAACATGTCCTTTATCTCCATCTCAGGTGCCAAAGCCCTTCCCAAACAATGATGCTTTTCAGTAATTAGGAATTGGTTTAATTTGTAGTAAGATGTTTTGGTGATATACTAGAGAGCTGAGAGAACAAGTTGATTTCAGTGCTCAGCTGGAAAGAGACTGTGGAATCCATAGCACAATGTTTTAAAAACAAGCTAGACTGATTTCCACTGGAATGATACTCAACACTGCCTGTGAGCAAGGGAATGGATAACACCCTTCCAAGAATCTTGAGGGGACAATGAACAAGAAGAAAAATAAGAAGGAAAGAATTCACTCTTTGGTTTTGTGTGCAATTATGATTTAAATTCTGAAATTCTTACTTATTTCATCTGATCATAAAAGAAAACAAAGAAAAAGCCTCACATGGTATTTAAAACAGGTCTATCGAGTAAACCCCATTTCAGACGTATTACAGTTCAAGATCACTATTATTTACACTTGCCTGACTTTTGGCACCATCATTCGGTGTTGCACCATCAGCGTGTGGCAGATTGATGCCATCAGGGTAAAGATCTCTTCACTAGCTGAGTCTCTCCAAACCATATTCAGCAGAGTGTTTGTCTGCTGCTTTGTATCCAATTTCTTTAGACACTCCTCAGTTATGTACTGAACTGATATTCTCCCATCACCCTATAAACACAAAGAAAGTTTGCTTTTAATTCTTTTTAATTCAGTATCCCATTTTCAATAACAAATAATAGTCTCAAATTTTACTAGAACATAAAGTTTCCTTCTACAATAAACAGAATGGAAGCACATATGTATATCCCATTCTCAGAAGTATCAGACCCAAGAGTCACCCTAAATCCCCAGGCTTTTATAGTATTTCCATGAGAAAAAAAAAAAAAAAAAACAAAGAAAACACTAAGTTGGAACAGCAGGTTTGTACGTTTCATGGTGTCTTAGCACCATCTCAGACTTACAGAATACAGAGAGTAAAAAGTCTCTGCAAAACACAAATTTAAAGAAGCTTAAATTTTTTTAAGTAAAAGCTCTGCCCTTCAGCAGACACACTGTCTGTAGTTTAAGATCTCTTATTATAATAAAGGGTTTGTTTTTAATGTAAGCAACAAGTTTCATTTGCTAACCACAAACAGTCATGCTCCCTTCCACACACAGCCAGAAAAATGCAGGACTTGCAGTGATCATGTTCTGTGCTGCTGCTACCATACAAATTCCTTCACAGAAATCCTGTACTGCTCACCGGTGCAGTTGTCATTTTACTGATCTCTTCATCCTCATCTTCAGAATCACTGTTTGCATCTTGGCAGTTTGTACCAGCAGCAGACACAGGCAGCTGAGAGAGGAAAGTCTGGAGTACCCTCAAATAGACAAGAAGTCCTTCCTCTGAAAGGGATCCTACAGGAAACAGAAGATGGTCAGCCAGATCACACCATGCCATGAAACATGTTCTACCAGAAATACCTCACCTAAACAAGTTACACCAAAACTTACCAAATTGTGCATTTTCTACTGAAAAGGCTATGATTAGGTAGTAAAAGATCACTCCAACAATTTTCTACACAAGCTGTCCTTTATACTTGCCAATGTTGTGGAAATACATAAAGTATTAACTCCAATATGAAAAAAACAATTAATTGGCCACCCAAGCTCGCTCACCTAAATATGTTTCTCCAACTGTTAACACAAAGTAGAAAAGCCATGGGGCTTGATCACTTCTTCTTGAATATCCATTTTCTGTTAATAATAGTGCATTCAGAAAGAGTTCATAGGGGAAAATGGTCTGCACATCAGCAAGTGCTGGAATGATGAAATGCAGTATCTGATCTGTAAAAGGTGCTGCCAGAAACTCCTCTGTGAAGGCTGCAAAAATCTGCTGCCTGAAAAGAAGAAAAACTGTTGTTATGGAAAATACAGGCAAATTTCCCACAATTATCCCATGGGTTAACAGATCAACTTGCAAGTTTGCACATACCCATCAAGAGGTCTGCAAAGATGAATGACATTAATCCTGTCCTAGCACACCAAATTTCTCAGATTTGTCAAAAATTAACTCCTTACACTAAATCCTTTTCCTGATGATCTTACATGTAATTTTATCCTTTAAATTTTTCATGAACTTACGAAAAACTATTCTGAAGTTAAATACATTGTTTATAATCTATTAAAAAAATCTAAATGGCACAATTAGCCTTCTTTACACAAATTCCTATTTTAACACAACACACTTCCACATGTGATAGAATCAGTTTGATTTCTGTTCCCTCTATCTACATACCTGACTCTTTCTGCCTGTAAGCTTAGTTATTTCTCTTCATAGATCTCAGCTCAACTGTCACAAAGTTCCTTTTAACTCTAAAATTCTTTTCATCTGCCCTCAGCTGCACCTAAGCTGTTCCACACCCATGTTCCTATGTACCACGATCCCTGCTATTCTCTGTGCTGTTTATTGTAGCATTTAGCATTTTATTGCCTTTTTCTTAAACACACCTGAAACGACACTGTTTTACTGATACAGTGTTACCAAAAAATCCTTACTATTGCAAATGAATCAACAAACTGCACTGGAAGAATGGCTGGACACACAACAATAAACCCCACACACCTCTGTCTAGAGCAAATGAGTACACAAATATCTACTATGGTATTTCTTTACCTTGCACCTTCTGGACAG
Source organism: Hafferia zeledoni (assembly GCA_035583235.1). Classification (NCBI taxonomy): domain Eukaryota; kingdom Metazoa; phylum Chordata; class Aves; order Passeriformes; family Thamnophilidae; genus Hafferia; species Hafferia zeledoni. The sequence goes on along the minus strand of JAWWEV010000083.1, from coordinate 7,828,192 downwards.
GAGCTATATGTAAAGTGCAATGGCTTCAGAACATTCTCCAGAAGTATTTTTGCAATAGGGACACGAGAAACATCAGAATACTCAATACTTGAGGGAAGCTTATTGTTAATTAACAAATAAAGCGACTTGTAGTAGCCTGCAAGAAAAGAAAATCACTTTTTAAATACAAATTAGTTTTCTACTTTTCCATATAAAACAACATATACTTAACATTAACTTGAAAAGTACTTTACAATTTGTTGCATGAAGCTTGACTTAAGGGGAGATTTTACAACAGTCCAAGTCATATTCACACAACTAATGGCTGTATCAGCAACCTCTCTGGAAATATCACATTATAAAACCATTCACAAGTATCAGTATTCAGAGTCAGTTTGATTTTCAAAGACCAATCAACTCTTGCTGATGAAATGAATAATGTGATTATTATAAATAATGACCTATGAAAAAGATGTTCTCTTCTCCTTTAAGTGCCTGTAGTCACATTTTGTCCTTCCATTCCAGAAATGACTATCAAAGCATGGCTGCACCACACAGGTAAGAGTCCTGCTGGCAGAATGTCTCAATTCTGTGAGCCCCTCCCCGTGGCAGGCTGAAGAATACAACCACTGTTCCCAAAACAGGGCTCTCAGACAGTAATAAAATGCATTACCCCCCAAGCCATAGAGACACATGTAGAGGGCAGTTTGTATTTCTCTCAAGAAGTACAAATGGAATCACATGATTTCATTCTTTTTAAACCAATTTCCCCTTGCTCAATGAACTCCTAAACTAAGACACAAGTCTCACAACTACAGGAACACTGTAAAGGCACAAATAAGTGTCACATCACCAAGAGTCCAGTCTAAGATGCTTTGCTGGGGATCACCTAATTTGGCATACAAAGTAACATGCAGGAAGTCCCCATAAAGCAGTAACTTAGCAATGCTGACGAGCTGCACGAGAAAGACAAATTACATGCAAAACCATACACTAACAAAAGCTGGTAACAGATTCTTTACAAATTAAGCATCATAAATGACTAGAGACAAAACATTTGTAGTTGCACAAAACTGCTTCTTTTTGTTTTCAGTGTAAGTCATCAGAAAAGTACATTTCAGTAAAAACTTAATGTTTCTATGATCTTGATAAACTTTCATATATCAGTTGTGAGGGCTGAGTATTATATTAAAAATATATGCATTTTGGAAGACATTTATTATGTAAGAAGTTAATGAGACAAACACAAGTATTTCTATAGTTTCTGCTATATCACAGCAAGTAAAATAAATGTGCTACAATAAAACTAGTTCTTTTTCTCACAGTGACTTCAACATATAGTAGTCAAAACCAAATCCTTAGTAACAGGACAAGATACTCTGTTCTACTGAATGTACTTTAAAACTCACAGAGAATCATTCCAACAACAAGCTAACACATTGGAGGTGCTCTTTCTGCATTTCATACCAATGAGGCTGCATCTGAGACATTTATTTCAAAATGTTTTTGTCTTCCATCCACAAGTTTTGCCAGTTCAAGCAACAGTATCAGAAAGGCAAATTATTTTTTGGGGGCATTCCCAGAATAATAAAATTTCTTTGAGACAAAACATAATACACATAACTACACAACTCAGTAACTTTCAGTATGTTTGCACAGGTGTAACTCACGGCAGTTTAGCAAACAGTTTTGCTGATGACAGTACAAGTGCAATAAAAGCCAGGTCACCATCTCTTTGTAAGGTGTCTCTGGTGCCCACAGGATGAAAAGGTGATGCCAATTTAGAATAATAATGAATGGTAACATTTCTAGAGAACAGTGCTGCAACACAGTGACCAAATTTGACACACCTGAAGCTTAGACCTACCACTGTGTGTGCGTATGTCCATGTGAGAGAGTGTGTGTGCGTGTGTGTCCGTGTCTGTCCGTGTGTATCTCTCTGTGTCTGTGTGTCCGTGTCTGTAAACAGCTACTGGAATAAACTTTTGTCAGGGAACATCCACCTACTGTCAAAATCTGTGGTAAAAGTCTGCATACATAATATTTAATTTATAAGGAGAAGTTCCAAGGACAGCAAGCAGTAATTCCTCAACCAGTGATCTCATTAAAAGCACAGTATCCAATGTATAGGTCAGTGTATGCAGCACTTTATTCATCCCGCTGTGGTAAAGGAAAAATGTGATTAAAAAACACAGGCTTTGGATATTATAGCTTCTGTTTAATTTTTGAGTATTTCCCAGAACTTCACATTCCTATCCACTCACCTTTTTGAACCATGTAGTGCAAAATTTGTTCAATTAACGATGTCACATAGCTGACATCTTGTAAAACAGGCAAATATGTATTCTCAGCTGAAAATACCTCAAGCATTCTCATAGGAAGTGCAACATTCAGACTGTCATCATTGCAATTCTGCAATAGCCTAGAAATGAAATTAAATTACAATTATTTAACAAGATATTTATCTTATTTCACAATTACAAAAAACCTTTCACATTCACCTTTAATTATTTCTACCTGGTTTCCAGGTGTTATCAGCAGTTTAGCTACATCTTTTTGTTGGCATCTTTACAATAGTAACCCCTGATTTTAGGGTTTCTATGAATATGGCACTCTGCCTTAAAATCCTATTAAATTCTTGCTCCCAATGATTTGAAAGTTTGGAGGTCTATTGCACAAACAGGAAGAGAAGCAAAGGATAATATATGTTTTTCCAACATATATTACTGTACATATTAAAACCGAAGCCATGAAAGCCCCAGAGCAGTGTGGGCTGGCAATAAATGCCAGGGAACATCACATAAATAACTAACACCATAGGATAATATCTTTGATTACAGACTGAAATATTAAAAATCCCATCCTTTTAACAAGTTGCTTATATAACAACTACCAGTAACCACAGAAATGATGAAGATTATTATTGATAAGAAAAAATACATTGTTTTTCTAGGTTTTCTAGGCTTTAGCTCCCAGGTGTTCAAGTCCCCTTAACAGATTTACCTTCCTGCAGTCCTTCCACTACAAAAAAATAAATGCAATGCTGAAGCCAGTGATGTAACTGTTTAATATGCTTTAAATTCAAAATAATGTGTGAGGGAAGGCATCTTTAATAATCTTAGTTTTGAAACATGTATCCAAAGAATATCCTTGAAACATCAGTCTACCTCAGATAATAACTTCTAAACCCTTATCAGTTCCCAACAAAACTTGGTTTCCACAAATACTGCTAATGATACACACTATGAAAGCAGGTAAGAACATACTTAAGCCTATCCTAGGGGAGCATCCCTTAAGCACATGTTGAACCTGAAAGTCAACAGAGCTTGAGAATATTGCACTGTTCAGCACAGGAACAGGTGTCCTCCACCATGGCCCACACAGAGATTTAACAGAAACAGTCCTCTCCATAAAATAAACTTACATTTAATGCTTCACTTGCTGCAAAAAGAAACAAAAGAATTTACCTGCAACACAGCCCCAACAGTCTTTTTATTTGGAATAAGCAAGTAAGTCTGTCTGGACCATCCAATTGCTTAACAAACTGAGAACTCTGTTTAATTAAATTCTGACACAACCATACCTGCAACAAGATATGCACAAGTTTAGTGTTTTGTGTACTGCAACTTGGACAGGAATACTTCAGTGCTGTTGTGGGTACCTTTGGAAGACTTAAAACAAAACAAACTCAGACTGGATCATGTAGAGTTGAGAAAAATCCTGTTATGCAACATAATCTACACGACTGCTAGTAGGGAACTTTCAAAGACTGAATTACACTTACAAAGAACTTTATCTTGCAACAAAATTATTTGGTTTTTTGTTTTTAAATAGCCATAATTTTTTAATGTCCATTATTAACAGACACTATGAGTCACATTTACTCATACAACATTTGGGAAGTTGGCAGTGACTTTATAACTGATATGCCAACATTATTAAACAGGGAAAAGAAAAAAAAAATCACCCAAATACCTTGGGATGATCAGGGGGCTAAGTGGAAAATACTGTTAAAAAGTTAAAATTCTAATAGAAGTATATTATTTTAGAAAAATTACTGTGAATAATAAGCACAGGATTTTCCAAGGTTTCATTCACATATTTTGTATGTGTGTGTGTGCGTGTACCTGTAAAATCTGAGTTTAACTTAAGAGTGCTGAAACGAAAAACAGAAGACTGCAGGCCAGCAAAAGCCCCAATTCTTACATGAATTTACTGAAGTGGGCAAAGCCTTTTTTGCATCTCTTCAAAATCTTTTAAGTAGAAGTCCACTTTGAGAGTGCATGAAACACAAGTACTACAGATCAAGGTATGAACAGTACTCACCAAACGCTTGGAATCCTCATTCTGTCTGTAGAAAAAGAGTAACTGACGAACTAGAAGAGTCAAATTGGCTCCATTAGCAGTGGAAAAGGTTCCTCCAGATTGGGCCAAATTAGCACAGCGATCGAATTCACTTCTTTGGAGGGAGTACTTAAAAATAAAACATGCATCAATATATCAGTAATGGCTGTGATTTAAAAGGGAGATGCAACATTTTTAAAACTTCACTTTAGCTTCCCATGTAAAGAGGCTGCAAAGTAGCAAAGCAGATGCAACACATCTTTGTTAGGAGACCAAAACACACATAGTGTATCACAGCTCCACTCTGTAGCTCAGAACACACACATGCAACAGATTTGAGCTTATCAAAAACATCACATCAAACATTTTGATCCAGTTTACTCAAATTAGAAAATTTAAACAGATAAAGGTCTTTCTTAGAAGAATTGACCCAATGGCAGCTTAGAAAGAACAACTTTTTGACTCAAACTACCACCTCACCTATATTGGAAAAAAACTAGAAGTTTCACTGGTGTGTGAAAGCTCTTTATATCTAATGGTTTCCATCAGTTTTATCAACTGCACAATCCCACTGAGGTCCTGTTACATCCATGCTTTGTAGAATACACGTGTCTACTAAAATTCTCAGCTTCAAATGAAAATGCCAAGAGAGAAACAAAGAATTTCCACTTTGTGGAATATGCAAATACTCAAAAATATTTTTCAATTGAATTCTTTACACTCAAAAATATTTTTCAATGAAATTATTTATTACTAGGAAGTCTCATTTTCAGCAAAACAAACAAATAAACAAACAAATAAATAAATAAGTACTGACTTGATGTTTTCTGTCTCTGTACCCTCTTACAAATGACTGGATTATTATTGCATTTTTCAGCCTCCGCCTTTCTTCCTGCAATACAAAGCAAGAAAACTGAAATCAACATTGTGGGACTGACTCTAATTTCTACCATTTTATCAAATAAATTTGTATTCAAAAGTATTTTTAAACTAAAATTAAGCAGTAATCATTAGTTACATAAAGTATTTTAATGCTTGTATCCAATACACATAAATCAGAGATGCTTTTTAAGTGCAAATTTACCACTGAGATATTGCAAAAGAATTTTTTATAGTAAGTATGGTAATACTACAGAAATCAAAATAAATATTGTATTATTTTGCATCACTTCATTATTAATGTATTTTATTAAAGTCTTAATACTATGTTGAAAAATGTTGAAAAATTCATCAAATTCTATGACAGCATTCCTCTTTCTGCATAAATCAACTAATCCCGAAGACCCACTTATTTGTTTTCATTCCAATAATATACAAGCATTATGATGCTGGAGAAGTTTAGACATGGGGAAAACAAACAAAAAATGAGTTACTTGGACACAGTATCTCTGCCAAAAGGAAAATGAGGCTTAAAGTTCTGAGCTCAGGAGCACAATATGGAAATTAATAAAAATTCTTACTCTCCTCTTTAAACCAGACATATCAAGTGAGTCCTTTTATGATGTGTCTTCCTCAGCAGCTGGAGAGAGCAGTTAAAATCACTCCTTCAGTGTCTCACTTTCTGAGGAACTGAAAGTCAACTTCCTTGAGGCACTGCAGAGAGAGCACCCTGAGGGTTCCCTGACAGCACCCTCAGCACATCCCGTCACAATAAATATCCACAGGAAGTGGCTGCTGTAATTATGTTTCTAACAATGTCCATACAGTTTCTCAGGGGATAAAAGAGGGAAGTAAATAGTTGCTCATGGGCCTAGAGCTATAAAGCAGTGGTTGAGGAAGGAAAAGTATCAGGACTGAGAAGTCTGCTTTAAAAAGAGAAATTTTAACCTAATCAATCTTGAACTATAATAAGCCTGTAATTCTGAGGGCCAGCAAGCAAAATAAAACACAAAAATGTTTTCCTAAATTTCATTAAAATACACTTAGGAAAGTTCACGTAAACCTTTAATTCACAAAACTTTGATTTTTAATTTATTGTCACATCCAACTTAAGAACAGAACCTGAACTGACCAAAGAAACACCAGACGAAATTGCTATTCAAGGCCTATTTTATTGTTCCTGGAAAATCTTGTTCCTAGAGCAACTTCTCTGCACACACATACACTTGAAGACTTCAACTACATCTGAAGCATGAACCAAAACCAAAATTTTGATAGAAAAAGGGTGTTTTTCTCTCCTAATTTTTACAGTAAAAGTGCAATTAGCAGAGAGCTGCAGTTACAGAGAGACAGCGTCTCTTCATAACCACAGTGTAAAGGTTCAGCTAAAACAGGGACATGTTCTCCTTTCCTCTAGCTATGGGTTTTATCTCAGAATACATAATTGTCAATTAGTGACCTGTAATTGCAAAGGTTCTAAATCTGAGGCCACTGCTAAGATTCTGCTACAGGCAGTTTTTAAAAAGCCGTAACTGATTTTATTCTCAGAGGGGTCATTCATTTTGTGGGAATGTGCCACAGAAAACACTGTATCCATGTGTACAAATACGGATGTGAGTGAACTGACTCTGCACTGGCCTTGCAGGAGACAGAATTGAGCAACTGAAAGGGATATTTCAGTGTATGGATAAAAGTTTGTGAACCACTTTTTACATATGTTGGTAAGGACTCCTTGCTCATAAATTTCATTCACAGAATTCTGAACTAGCTGGTGAAATCCTACGAGTTTCATACTTAAACTTGGTCCACAGATTTACACCCATGTTAGGAAGAGATAAAAGCAGTTAATTGTGCTCAGAAACTGAGGAGTCACTGCAGAACTTGTGTTTAATCTAGTAAGGATCAAACAGACTTTTAAGGGCCAAACATCTGTTTTCTTTGTGAGTATGAAACCTGCATAGTTATACTTTTAAAATAATTTTTAACACCAATTTTTTTTTCAACTCATATCAGGGAGGAGGGGGGAATGACAAAATTAACATATGAACTTAAATTCCATACTACTAATTTTTGGTTTTGGCCTCCCATGTCTATTCCTCCTCTGCATTATTCCAGACCGAATTATCCACAGCAGTTTCCATCAGAAACCAATATTAAGGTTGCCTAAAACTTCACATATCAGCTTTTGCTGCTCCTTGATTGTCAGGTGATTTCAAAGCACTTCAGGATGCATTCAAGAATCACTGCTCTGATTTTACCTTCACAGAACTGAGGTACACACTGGGGAAGTGAATCACTGAAGGCCATCCAAGGATTACTGAGACCAATACATTTTAACAGATTACCAACAAGGTAAAAACTGCAACTCACCAGCCAAATATCTACCTTTTCTCAACAAGGACTAGTTCCAATAAACATCAAAATAAATGGGGAAATTCCCTTTCCTACTAGTGCATTCCTAACTGCCTTCTTTTAAGACGAAAATCACTCCTAAGAAACACCCTAAAAGCAGTCAAACTTTGCCAACTGGAGCATCCTGGAACTTGCAAACTGAATCAGAACATTCCTGAACTAAGTATGAACTGCGGCAAAAGTACTTTGCACTGCAAATGCTACATTAAATTAAAATTCACTGGGCATGCAAACACTTATAGGCTACTTTACCTCTCGTTTCCTCCTTTCTTCTTGAGTACGATGCAGGAGAGAAGCCTTTTCTTCCTGTAAGACACAAATAAAATACTACTGTGTTTTCATTCAAACACGACTCAGCTGCATTCATGATATTTAATCGAGACTTCCCTCCAGGGATTGTTCATAACACATGAAGCAGCTCAGTTGGTTAAAACTTGGTTGTAATAATGCCAAGGTCATGGGTTCAATCCCCTGTGTGGGCCATTGACTTAAGAGTTGGACTCAACGATCCCTGTGGGTCCCTTCCAACCCAGAATACTCTGTGATTCTGTGATTGGAGAAATGTAGGTGTTTATAATATATTTTCCTTGCTTACAAATACATGAAACAGGATGGAGGGAAGCTGTGCCCTTGTGAGAAGGGACAGGCAAACAGCAGCAAACTGATCCCTGCCCAGGGTTGTGTTCTCAGCATCCCAAGAACCTGGGCAACCAACACCCACGTACAGATGGCGAAGCTGAAGCGCATTCGGGTCCCAATCCCACCAGACACCACCAAGTGTCTGAGTGTTTTCCTTGCCTGGAGCACACCCAGCTGCCCACAGCAAGTTGTGGCATGTTCAAAGCAATCACATCCTGTTCCCAGGCCCCACACTTTTGTCTGACATGTAAAAAAGCATGAAGCTCTTACATTTACTTATCCTTTTCCTTGAAACTTGTCCAGGAAAGATGTCAAGAGAGACACACAGCACAAATGACAGGAATTTTTTCTTTTAAAATTATGAACTCTTCACCCAACTCTTCACCCAAGTTAAGGATACAAATTGAAACTTTCAAGGCAGGGATCTCTCCAATACCAAAAAAGAAAAGAGTGTTCAAATGTCCATGAAATAGAAAACCTGTGCATTAGCTTTTAAACCAAAACCTTTAACTCAGTACACATACATTACACATATAAACAAGGCTTTGCTTGCAAGAACCTCTTACTGGATGGTTCTGTGTCATTTCCAAGAAAATATACAAAATAATTCAATTTTGATGGAGAATATTCAGCTCTCACTGCAGACAACAAGAGCTGAAAGTACCACGGCACCTCCCCAACCCTGACTAAAATACACAATAGATTTAAGGAAACTATTTTCCTTTTTGACACTTTGACAAATACAATGACATCCTTTTTCTCCCTATGCCCTTATTAGCCTAGAGAAGTTAAGAAATAAAACACTCTCAAGCTGAAAACTGTATTATATTTGAATACATAAAAATCAATTTGAAGTTGACAAATGTTTATAAAATACTCAACTGTATCTGAAACAACTGTGGTGAAACACATGAGGGCAAAACTCTTCTGCATTTCTTTTCAGCTGATACAGAGGAAGCAAAGTCATGATTCTCTTACTTTCTTTAGGATAGAAAACACTCATAGCACAAATCACTAACACAGATGTAAAAAAAAGGAATTTGCATTTGGGTTTGTATTTCAGATCATGTACTGGAGCAAGTCTAAGGCAAAAAATCCCACAAGAAGGTTAACCATCTTTTCCTGTAAATATGGTATTTATGGCCAAAGACACCACTAACTACAGCTATTGCCCTCTAAAGACAGGGTTTTCCATGTGTTAAACCCAGTATAAACAAATCCTGACAAAATCAATACATAAGATGATGGATCTCCACTCAAGTAGCAGGAAAAGCACCAGGTCTACCTGGTAACATGAGGCAAGAGTCTGACCTTGGACACACACAAAAAGACAAAATAATTGACTGAACCAAGAAAGAGTTTCAGGACTTTTCAACAGGTGATACCCAATGCATTACAGGAGTTAGTAAAATGTCCCTAACTAGAAGGGATCGTTCTGCAGCAGTGTCATATAAAGTGAGAATTGGAAAAAAAGGTGGAACAATACACAGAAAAAGGAAGAGAAACTTCCATGTTTAAGTGAAGAAAAGAACGGTACAAAACACCCCAATCAAATCCAGTAAATGCAAGTAATTAGTAGATAAAGAAAAATAAGTGTCCAGAGGGCTTACAAGAAACAATTTTAAAGCATTTGAAGAAGGAGGGAGGTATATCAGGGCAGGATTCCCTCACTTCGTGTATCCCCAGCTTTGCATGGATCAGGAATTTGGTCTCTCTGAAGCAAGAATGCCCTAAACCAACCCACTCCTCAAAACCTAAGGGAAGTTTAAGTTTTCAGTCAGTTACTTTGAGTACTTGTGAAGAAAAACAACTTGCTAAAGTATAAATTAAAAACAGAGGGACTCTCCTAAGACAGTAAAATATTCAGGTAAGTAAATCCACATTTAAAGAATTATTATGAGTCAAATAATACTGTTGTCCTTGTTCACAAAACACACACAGATCACAACTACGGCTAAAGATTATATACAAATTTAATCCAAGAGAAATAACTCTCCTTCAGAGTTATTAAACCAAACTGGAACACACTGTCTCTTCAGAAAATAAAAAGTAACAGTACACGTGCATAGAAATAAACTTGCTGTGGGAAGGAGAGAACTACGAAATAATCTTCTTCACCTATAAGGGGCATTGCAACAAAATTACTTCTCTTGACAGCGAACTGCACACTCATCTCTGAGACCCTCCCTCAACTGCACCCTATCAACCAGCACCGTGAAAAACTCAGTAGCTGTTGCTCTGTGTCTGTTGTGAACCACAACAGCGTTTGACAACTCCCACCCATCCAGTCAGTCACCGATCGCTGCCAGCCACAGCCACTGCTCCACAGCCTCCTCCTGCTGACAGCACAGCCATTCACGGCAGGAGATGGTCTGACAGAAGTCCCAAAGATCTCACCTGGCTCACTCCTACCCCCCAACTTCCTTGCCTCGATCCTGTGGTGGTCTTAAACTGCATTTCAACAATTTAAACCCCATTGAACATGCCTGTGTAAAACAAGCTCAGCGGCCTGAAATATTCTTCTTTAGAACAGTTTGTGACTCAATCACAATGTAAATGACCAGAGATACGCTTATATGTAGAGAAAACCATCTTCCAGAAGAAGGTATTTTGAACTGTGCCCTCATAAGGAGGCCTTTGCTCTGGCCTCACCAGAATAAACACTACAGGGCATGTTAGAAAACATCTCAGCATTTTGGCTGAAATTTTACTGTAGGATGTTGGGAGGATCTGGAACTACTTCATTGTGGTGCCTAAAAAACCGCACACACAATGGAACCAGGACTTGACTGGAGGCTCCAGAAGCCAAGTGAAATGCAAACAAGTTGCTTTTACCTTTACACTCATTCCAATGTTCTGGACAAAACACAGCTCTGACTCAGAAGGAGGGATGTACCTGCATAAGGATCTACACCATGTGCTTTATGGGGCAAAGGTTGTAGGGAGCAAAGCAGTGCAATTCTTTCCCAGCATTCAAAACAAACAGTGAATTTGTAACTGTAATCTATGATTCTTGCACTAGAAATCAGTATCATCATTTCATTTCCACTGTGACATGGTGTAGGTTCAAATAAGTTATTATAAAATAGGAATTCTTCCTTACTGAAATTATTAACAATTTTCCTCAATCAGTCAGTAAGAGAGAAACAAAACTATTTTTAATTCTGTCCCATCATTGCTTATATTCTATAGAGATCTATCACGATAAGCAATCCCAGCCTGGGCAGATCTCTCCATACACTGGCAGCCTAATACAGCCCACTGTTTTTAAAACATTAGATTTTCTTTCACAAGAAGTTACTTCATGTGGAGAATAAAGAACAAACAAGGTGCTTCTGCAGTTCTACATCTTCAGGTGAGAGCAGAAGGAAAAATATGCAGGAATCTAATGCTTAATATTATGCTACTAGTTAAGAAAGTGCATCAGTAACTATGAGAGTAAAATAAAAACAAACTTTGTAAACTGAAGATGTTGATTGATAAAAATGTTCATATCAGAAGAAATTGCACAGACTTTTTAAAATACAGATGGAGCCATCACTATTTGCTCATTAACAAGCTTCCATGTGTTCCAGTAAAAAAACCCCAAAAGTCAAAAACCCCAAACTCAATTAAGTTGGTTTCACTTTCACGTTCATTACAGTGATAACTCATAAGTATCACAAGAAAAACAAGAGGGGTTTCTTAAATCATCCCATAATGTATTACAAGTTGAAAATACTTTATTTTAAACAATCTTCAGATTCATAAAAACATGGTTTAGATATCTCAAGTGATACCATAAGTTTGTCTCAGGAATATTCTTTGAACTACTTTTCCTATTAAAGACTTACAAGATGTCATTAATATGTTTTACACGTAACCAAATGATGTGGAAACTACAAAGCTTCCTGTATATCCCTTGATGATCCCCCTCCATGGAGGTACCAAAGGACTGCTGACTTGTATTCTTCTTAATACTGACAGAATTAATACAGAACACTGGGCCTGACTGGACCAAATCAAGGAGACCTGGTTAAACCAACCCTGCACTGTGACACCAAGAGTCCAATTCATGCTCAAACCAGAGGGACCTGTCACCTGCCACCAGCAGGCCCAGCCACACTGCACCCAGCAGGAATGTGGTCACTATCCCAGACACAAAGGGTGGGCTGGGAACTCTCCGGTGAAGGACCATCCATTTCAGTCCCCTGCCCAGCTGGGTTGGGTGAGTCCAACCTGACCTGCACCCCAAGCCAGCTCTTCAAGCACAGCTCTCTATTCCGGCCTAACACACCACAGATATCCTGCAGCCACAACGTGTCAGGCAACAATTACTGTCTTGCATAAGAAGTCCATGTCACAGAATCCCAGACTACTCTGAGCTGGAAGGGACCCACAAGGATCATCGAGTCCAACTCTTCAGTCAATGGCCCACATAGGGGATTGAACCCATGACCTTGGCATTATTACAACCAAGTTTTAACCAACTGAGCTCATCTCAGGGTCATGAGTAATTCAAGACATTCCCATACTGAACTCTAATAATCATATTCACTGCTGGGAATCACTTTACCTCAGAAGCAAAACAATATCAATATGTTTTGCCAGTTACAAAGGAACTAAATCTGAAAATATCTTTTGAAGAGCCTCATAAAGCAGGCAAGCATGTTTTAAAGGTGACAATAAACCACCTCGAAAATAAAAGTAAATAAATTAAAAAATTCCCACTACAATTAACTTATCACATTGTAAATAAAACACTGTATCTACACCCTCAAATACATACATAACAGTTCAAACAGTCAAATGAATCAGCAGATTCTTGAAAATAAATATGGAGGAAAAAGTCCAAATGCTGACAGTACCACCTATATTTTTACACTTATCTACAATGCAGTATTATAACACTACAATAATTTTCTTAAAGGATCAGTCACAGGTATAGTCATTTTGAGACCATTAATGTGAAACCCACGACTAGAACAAAAACAAGTGACACTCATAACCTACTTTTTTTGGCAAAATATTTGAGTGGATTGATCCACAACTCAGACTATCATAACACACATGGACATAAGATGCAAATAATGCAAAAACAGACTTGAAACTCTGTTTTTATAATTCAAAAACATCATAAAAGTTCATGATGAGAAGGCACAGGAGATTCTGGAGCGGGTCCAGAGAAGATCAACAAGGCTGGTGAAGGGACTGGAGCACAAGTGCTGTGGGGAGAGGCTGAGGGAGCTGGGGGTGTTTAGCCTGGAG
>JAWWEV010000083.1:7762857-7795898 GCA_035583235.1 Hafferia zeledoni | reverse complement strand
CGGTGAGCACTCAGATGAATTCTCTCTCTCTCTCCTTGTCCTTTGTCCCAAACGAAGAAGGAAAGCTGGGAGTGGAGGAAATGGTGATGGTTCCAGGAATCTCCTTGCAGTCCAAATCGGTCCTCAGGAAGAGGGAAAAAAACGTCTGCTGTGTCCTGAATCAGCTGTCTCTCTGCTCTCTCTCTCCGAAGCTCAGGGTGCCCAGAGATGGAGAGGAAAAAGCAAAGAGCAGAGCCGAAAAAAACACCTCTCACCAGCAAGCTGTGGCTCTTTTTCTGCAGCTGCCCAAAGGAAAAACCACCCAAAAAAGTCAAACCCACACACACGGAACAAAGAAAGAAAAGCAAACCTCTGCCCACCCCCAGGTGCCGGGGTTCTGTTTTCCTCTCCCCCACCCCACCATTAAGCTTGAATCTGAAAGTCGTTAGCTATCTTTTGTTCTCACTCCTGGGACTCCAAACCCAAACCTTTTGTGTTGGTATGGTGAGAAAAATTCTCTGAGGGGGCTCCTCCCAAACACCACCTTCCTGTGTTTGAACCTTTAACAACAGCAGGTCATGGATTTGTTTCAAAAGAAGACTGGCCCATGTATCTGATCTCCTTAATGCTTACAATTATTGTTAATAATTTTCAGGTGACTATGCTATTTGTTGTTACTTATTTAGCAGCTAACTAAATCCTCTGACTCCAATTATTTTTAAATTACAATGACATGGTGTGTTTAATGTGGTTGGGAGTCACCAGGTAATGTAGCACAGATAACCTTCAGATACTTACTTAACTGACTATAGAGATAAAACATCACGATCTTGAATATTAGCTAGTTGTTAGCTGTAATGAAGTTATTTTTAGAAACTGTTACCATAACATTTCATCTTTTTTCCTGACTGCATCAAACGGACATAATAATATAATAATGGCCAACCTTCGCAAACGAAGATTTGGGAAGGGCTCTCCCCATGTGGGTGTGCCCTTCCAGCCTGTGCAGTGGATTTTTCAGGTGAGGCACAGCGTGTGCAGAACTGGCCCCACCATTTAAGTACTAAGGTTCATTTGCCACGGCCGAGCAAGAATGGACAGTGACAGTGAAGTCCTTAAGACTGTCTACAGCACCCGGTACTGACCGGGGCTGACCCTGGCTGAGCCTGGCTGAGCATCCGAGATCTCACGGGATCGGATGGCAGGGAGCCTTTAACTGCCGGGGACTGTCCCTAACTGAGACTCGAACTCGCGACCTTGGGATTCAAAGACCGGAGTGCTATCCATTACACCACGTATCAAACCGACATAATTCCCAGGTAAAGCTCCTGTCCTCAGAAGCCACACAAGCAAACAAAATACCACAGGATGCAAAAAAATATATAGGTTTCGATATGTATTTTTTTGGGCCTGCACTGTCCACTATGTATCTAGTAATTAAAACCGGAAAGGGAACCAAATCTTACAGGTATGTTCAACTTCTGAACTCAAGAAAACATGTTTACTTAGTTTTGGACTGTTGCTGCTCGAGTGACAGTTTTGCAGAGCAATCTCATGCTCCACTTGATGTGCCATAGCAGAATGTCACTGCTGATTGCTAATGTACTAAATAAAGTAACTCTGGTAACAATTTTCCAACACATAACATCTTCTGTGGATTGTATTTTGATTTTAAGAACATTAATCTCAAGAAGTCCAATAACAAGGCCTGATGGAAAGTAGCATTTTCCACAGCATAACTGTGGTATCCAGGGAAAAAATTATAGCTGAGTGAATACAAAAAAAGTATAATCATATTCAAAGAGCAGTTATTGTTGTATTTGCATTAACTTTGGAAGTCTCCTGTCTACAATGCATATATAATGTATTTACCCTGTATTTGATAACTAAATATGATTAAAAAAATCACTGTAGCAAAGTGCAAAAGGTGATCAGGAAACACTCACTGATGACCAGCAGTGCTGGGGTGTGCAGGATAAAATGCTGCAACATGAAAACAAGAAGTATAGCTGCAAAAAGAAACATACAATGTGTGACAGGCAAGAGGGAGAAATGCCAAGAATTCAAAGTATTTTGGTCATGGTAGACCATCTAGAGACTTCCTGAAATTGGTGTTTTTGAAAAAGTAGTAAAAAGCAGCCACTACTTTTGAGAGTTTGGGTCTAATAGAGAGTGAGAGAAGGCTGAAAGTATTTATTACCCTGAAGAGACAATGCAGGGACTGCACAGGTTCCCAAGATCAGGTAGGAAAGCACTAGGAGACATCAGCAGAATTTAGGGTGGATCTCTGTGTCCTGTTCCTGTAAACAGGCTGTGCCACAAGGTTACTCCAGCATGGAAGTTTAACCTAAAAAGCAGAAAATGCTGTTGTAGTTCTGCAGTGAGGTTGTCTTTTGTTCATGTTCAAACGAGTCAAAGTTATTGAATCCCACAATGGTTCCATTTGTCAAAATTTTATTTTTCACTGTTAATCCACAATGCTTCAAAAAAGCTCTGATTGCTGGTGTTCAGGCAAACAAGTGACAGATACTTTTGGAATTAAAAGAAAATAGACATGGCTGGTATTTACACCAGAGCTAGCTGATGTCATGATTGAAATGTAGTTTCTGGTCATAGTCAAATCTCCACTCAGAAACTTTTAATCCAGCAAGATAATGCCTTGAACTTGAGTTCATTAAGCCACTGGGGGAAAGGTGCTGAAATAGCCTGGTCCACACTTGGTGCTTAATGAAATTACCAAGCAGGTTGACTTTTACCACTGCCATTAGTTATAAAACTTGTCCTTGTCAGACAAATGAATAAATGCAGAACAATATGGACACAATTTGGAAGTTAGTTTACAGTATAACTCAAGTGAATCTGGCTCGAAAAACTTACAGGAGTATAAACTCTGTTACCTCTGTAGCAGTGACACTACTAAGACTCAGTTAATTCACTGATCCCTCCAAGTATCAGGCCAATGGTTAGCAAATAGTGCAGTTTTCCATCATCCAAAAGAACTATAATGTTCATCTTCAATAGTTGAGGGTTAAAACTGGATGAGCTTATTTAGCTACTCCAACGTTGCATAATTTCTTTACAGTTAGTAGCCACCTTGTGCTGAAAAAAATTCAAATACTTACCATGTTATTTTTCTTGTACAAATAATTTCTATGACAAGATGACAAATGCAGTTTTGGAGGCACAATTTAATGTGAAACCACCAAAATACCTCTCTGTTGAAGGTTGCATTGAGATATGTCCTTATGGCAAGAATTTAGATCTTTTTTGTGTGTTACAGAGTGCTGCAGTTGACTACAGTAAGTTTTCTGAAAATTCACAAATGCATTTGTCTAACAGTTTATATAATATAAGAAAATCAACATTTCCTTTTGGGGGTTTCATTGTTTTTCAATTTATTAGTAGATGTTTTTATCTATAAAAATGTCTATTAAAAACATTTAAAAAAAATACGAAGCTTTGGTCATCTTTCCCCTGTACTGAAGCCTTCATATGAAAGCAGTTTTAAAGGTAAAAAATTACTTTTCAGAGATTTACTGCTATGAAATCTGGCTACTGGAATGCAGCAAAACAAAGACAGAAGGTACATTTCAGTTGTGTGAATCTGCTAATGTAGCATCTCTTATTCCTTGGATTTATTGTTCCTTTTTAATTATGTCCATGGCAGGAGCAGTATACTATTTTTAAATTTTGGCAGTTTAAAAATCTTATAAATTTGGAGAAGGATTAAAAGTTGGTTTAGTAATATCTTTTTGTGCCTTGCCTTTGCAATCTGTAGGTCACCGTGTGGGTGTTTTCACTTAATGTTCCACTGATTATTGTTTTAGAAGGAACACTGTCTAATATGACAAATTAATCTAATCACAAATGGACTTTAAGTTTGGAGGATTAATGGATTTGATGATAAATACTTAAAAGGCAGTGCATAACTTGGGTTTGCATGGACATTTGTT
This sequence comes from Hafferia zeledoni, assembly GCA_035583235.1. Classification (NCBI taxonomy): domain Eukaryota; kingdom Metazoa; phylum Chordata; class Aves; order Passeriformes; family Thamnophilidae; genus Hafferia; species Hafferia zeledoni. The sequence goes on along the minus strand of JAWWEV010000083.1, from coordinate 7,791,966 downwards.
TTCAAAATAGGAATGAAATTGTTTTCTGATATATGAATAATAAGATGTCTCTGTCCCAAAGTCTTAGTCATAGGAAACCAAAACCATTAGTTGAAAATGTTAGATAAATCCATTACATTATGTTCTAACCATTTTTAAAGCAGTTCCTTTGGAAAATTTTATTGGCAAATAAAATTCTTCTTTGGAGCTGTCTAAGAGTAATTTTTGAAGTGTGTAGGTTGAAAAATGACCCTTTTGTAGATTATTCTAAAAACTGGGACATGGAATATTTTAAGGTTTACTAATGTGTAATTGTTGGCTTTTATAGAGTCACCACAGTTTTACATTCCAGAGCTTGCCATATAATACTCTTCACAAAATGTTTCTGCTGTAAATTACTTTCCAAATTAGTTTGTCATCAAGTTTCTGGGGTTTTTGTTGTGGCAAATACTGCATCATACAATTGGTTTTGTATTCATCACTTGTGAAGGATAAGCTATGCACTGTATTCCCCCAGCACAAATCACAGAGAGCAGCAGAGATAACAGATTTCATCAGAGGAGTAACTTCAGCTTTGCCAGTTGAGTGGTTCAACACTCCACTGAGTTATAAACTCATCTCCTACAATGTGAGAGCTTCATGGCCAAAAAGCCCCTCACTACTCCCCATTGTCACAGTCAGAGCCCAAAACCTGCCCTTCTCCTGTCTCCCTGCCATTCTCTCAGCTCTTAGAGCCAGTGGCTCTGTGGGATTCCAAAGCTGCAAAGTTACAGCGTCCATGGCTCTAGAGGAAAGCTTGAAATGCAAATCAACCAAGGATGATCCCAAGCCAGCAGTGAAAAGCACTCAAATATTTATGGATTTTGTTATAATTTTTAAGTCATGCAAGAGAGCTTTCAGAGTGACCTAGAGTAACATCTCCTTCATTCCTATGGAGGGGTAAGGAGGGAGGGATTCTCCCACAGCGATTTGAACCCGTCGTTGCTGCTTCAATGCACCAACCTCATACAGCAGCTCCAGGGCTGTGGTGAAGATGTCAGCCACAGGTTTCAATCCCAGAGCACCATGAGAAATAGATCTGACACCATATATAAACCTAAGGAAATCCACCATCAATCCCACACCTTCCCATGAATGATCACATGCTCCACAGTGAGGGGAGGTGGTGCCAAAAGTTCACATAGTCCCACAGCGGCTTCTCCCAGTTAAGCTATTTAGGTGTATATGACCTGTGACTATTGTACCAATCCTTCTGTAGATGTGAGCATTATGTCATGCATTACCATGTATAACACACATTACCATGCACATATAGAGAAGAAAAGGAGGAAATGGAGTGAAGCAGTCTAAGGGCCATGAATTACTCCTTTACAGGACAAAGATTTCCTGAAATCTTCTCTTCTAAACTGGGCTTGTATCCTTTGTTTGTTTTTTTTGTGACATTCAGGGTAGGAAATCTGTTGCATTTATGCAGTCTGGGCTTCATGTGAAAATTTTTAGGGTATGCTATTATTTGGGTTTTTCAGACTACTTCATTCAGCTCGTGGCTGGACCAGCAATGCGTGGTGCCTTGCAGCTGGTGAGTCAGGGCATCACAAGGGACAAGAGGCTGGCAGCTGTGCTGATGGTCTGTCAGAGGGCTTCCAAGAGGGTTTGGGTTTAACAGTTGTTTCATTTCAGTTGCTGACATTCGGTAGGTAAGACATCAGTTCTCTGTTTTGGAGACAGACACCTCCCACCCTGGCACCTCTGATCAGAGAAACCACAGCATGCACCTTCCAAATTACTCAGCCCTGCCTTGGAAAGACAGAAATGACCAAGTACAAAATCTCTGCTACTTTTAAAGCAATAATGAAGTAGAAGAAACCTTTTATTTAAGAAACAAGACAAATTTCTTCCGTATTCTTGAGCCATTCTTAAGAGTAATTTTAATGTTGCTTTTAAAGCACAAGATGGAGTAATAAGGTGTTCTGAAAGCAGAAAAAAACCCTGAGGAAATTATAGAGGTCATTTTAACAATCTAATCAGTTGTGATTGATACTCCATACTTTTATACTTTCTAATCCTCATAGAAGAAACTTCAAATGACAGAAATATCTGATGAAAGATGGCCATCATCTGGAGTTTCCTTCTCATCTGCAAGATTTTACATGGAGGAGATTAAATTGGCTGGCTTCACAGCCCTATTTCCTCTTAAGTTCATTGCTCCATTCACTTGGTCACTGCCTGCCATTTGCTAAGGTTACAGCTGGGAAATTCCTCACAAATTCAAGCAGAGATGACATATGAGAAACTCCCCCCAAACACTTTCCTAAAAGACAAAATACTAAAATACTTTCTAAAAGTGTTAAGTGTATTCTTCCCTGATTTGAAAACATGGAAAAACAACAATAGGCGCCATTGTTCACCCACAGCCCTCTGGTGCTGACCTGCAGGAGCAGATTTACACTGCATCAATGCCCATGTGTTCCTGTCAATACAACAACACCTGGACACCACGAAGCAGCAAAATGTGGGATTTTTCCCAGCATGGGGAGGAGGTGTCCTGTCCTTCCAACCCCTCAGAAGTCCACAAGGTGAGAACCACGCTGTCCTTCAAGGCCTATGTCTGCCCCCATCACCTATATTCGCTCTTCCATGTATTTAAAAACACATCCAGCTGATCTGCACCCACGGGTATTTGCCCTGTATTTACTGTGAGAAATCTCTGCTAAGAGCTGTGGCCTTCCACTCCTTTTATTTCATTCTGCCTTGCCAGTACTTCTCTCCAAAATCCTACAAGAACTCAGCTGCTCCCAGTGTTATCCTTGGGATCGTGGGAAGTTAGAAAGAGACAAAAGGTATGATGTTGCTCATGCCAGTTTTTGATCCTTCTGATGGTTTTCTGGTTGTTTTGCATTCATTTAAGTTTGTGCTAAACCACAGATTTTCAGCTTTGGAGACTCCCTGTTTAAGGCAATAGAGCCATCTGAATGTAATGCTGTCACGTGCAATAAGCAGGATAAGATTTACAATACCTAAAATAAGGGTTACAGTGTTATGGTGGTCTGGATTCCTTTTTTTCTCTTTCTTTCAGATCACATCTGGTACAGTTTCAAAACTTTTTCACTGAAAACTGTGTGTGGAATGAGAATGATAATAAAGCTGCATCTACAGAACTTGGGCTGATAATGAATAAACCAGAACAGAATCCAAGGATCTGGGATGGAAAGCATTGTGACTTTGTTAGATGGCTTTTATGCTGACTTTGTTCCCAAAACTTTAGAAGTTTGACCTCAGCTTAATCCAGCAGGTTTTGTGTCTTTTATTATTTTTACTCCTTTCCCCCCCCCCCCCCCCAGTTTTTACAACTTGAAGCTGCCACTCAAGCTTCTCAGCAGTTTGGACAACTCACACGGGAAGGGTGAGGTATTTGGTCTGCCAGAAAACATCCCCAATTCCCCTGACTTCAAAGAAGGCCTGCCTGGATCCTGATGATCTGCTTTAGTTCTTTGTCAGAAACCTGTTTTTCACGAGGTTAAAGTACTACTTTACAAATCCTGTTTGTACATGATGATGGTACAAGAGGGCTGGATTAGCCAGTCAGGCTGAGCTGTGATCAACCTAAGGAAGACATAAGCACAAAGGAAACCTGGACATGGTCATCCTAATCCTTGGACCACTAGGCTGTTCTTCATTAATCCCAGCTGCCTGTGGCCCCCAGGATTTATGGTTCACCATAATGGTGGGATTTTGGCTATATCCCTTTTCCTAGGAATGCATACAAAGGTCAGCCTAAAGCTGACTTCCAGGGTCCTTGCAATGTTGGATTGCTAAAAATAATTACATAAATTGTAAAATAAAATTAAATGTCTCCTCTCCTCACAACTTCCATTTGCTTTGATGCCTGATGAAAACTTGTCAAAAGTTCTCATAATCTGGAATTGGTGTCTATTATGGTCCTTCATTATCATTTTGTCCTTTCCTCCTCCTCTCTGTTCTTCTTCAACTCTCAGGCTTAGAACTCTCAGGTTTGTAAAACATCCAGCACATTGGGACTTAACACAGGCAGTAAATAGCATTGCAGCAATAATTAAAATTAGAGGCCAGTGTCCAGTACTGACAGGAGAAAATGTCAGGTTTTCCTATTCAGTTAATTCCTGAGAGAAAGCAAAAGCAAGGTCCCTTTCCTTTCTTGGCACCGAGTCACTGATGTGACTTCAATTAGACATTTCAGGAGCAACAAAGATTATGATATGAATGCAGTTTAATCAGTCATTTTACAGCAGCAACAGTGGCAATTAGAAGTGGTTTAGTACTTTTAGGTCAAGATTAAAAGTGATAGAATTTATTGCTGCTGATTTAGAGATTAATGTGCCAATTAATCAATTATTCAGCATAAAGAATTGGCAATTCATTGACATTCTTCTTCCAGGCTTGCAAACTACTGTTTAATAGTTGAGGATTTAAAAATATATATATGGAGCTAAAACAACAACTCCTTCAGAAGAAATGCAGATGGCAAAAAGTAGGCAAAAGTAACACTGAGAACCTGTGGCAGTTTTCATCAACCTCTGTAGCCACAGGGTTATTGCAGAATGACAACTCAGGTGAAGCATTTGATTTCTGTGTGACATATAAACATACCCAGCAGCAAAGCATCCCAGGCTGCTGCTCATAGGCAGCCTTGGAACCACCTCCTCCCAGACCTGGTTTGGCTGTTGCCTTTCCTAAGGAGTTGTCAGAAGGCATTTGGGGAGAGTGGAATGAATGAATGAATGAGTGATGTAACATGCATTTAGCTTTCTCATTGCACTGGACCTTACCTACATTCCTTGTCTCTAAATAATCCAGCCTGCATATTAAACCCAGGCTTCAAAACCACCACCTGCTGCCCTGTTTTGATGCCAGCACTCAGAATTCCATGGAGAGCTACTTCTGATCTGTGCAAAAGCAGAGTCAAGCTTTGAATGGAGCCTCCAGATTAGTGTTTTTTGCTGGTTCTAGAGGAAATAGCACAAAGAAGTTACAGGGCCATGAAGTTTGTGTGAGAGGGATCTGCCCTGAACTGCCAGTGTGATTTCCCCCCTAGCCCAGGGGGGATAGAGTTATTTTTTCCAAGGTGCTGAGAAATCATTGTGCTGTGGGCTGGTGGACTCAGTCTGCTTTCTCTACTCAGAAAATACTGTCTCAGCACAAACAATGTGGCTACTATGGCTACAAAGTGCTGTGCTACTCAAGCAGAAGAGTACACACCTGTATCCATAGGGAATACTTCTGCAAACTTACAGGCAGGAGAAAGAAAAAGAAGCAAGTCAAAGATCCAAATTCCTTTTGATATGAGTGTTCATACACAGAGAAATTTTATAAAAGCAACATGCCACAGTTTGGGTTTGGGGTTTGTTTGTTGTTTGGTTGGTTTTGGGGGGGTTGTTTGTTTTTTGGGGGTTTTCTTTGTTATTTGAATCAAATCTACCAGTAGGAAATGGAAGAGTAAGAGAGAACTTTTGCATTTAAAATAACTTGTTAATGTCTAGAAACCAAAACAGTCACCAGAACAGCAATAAAGAAGCTCTTCAGCTGTTGCTGGAGGATGTCCATAAAGAGGATATAATGAAAAGGACTGCCCAAATGTGCAAGGATAATATAGTTAATGTATTACTTCTTTTATTATTTTATCATCTTTCATTAATTGCTGGCATCTTTCCTGCAGGAGCTGGTTCCATGAAAAGGGCTTTTAGTCAAATGTCCTAAATGAAACAACCACTTAGAACCCAAGAACAAGGTTGAAATAAGGTTCACCTGACCTCTCTAAATCACTGTGGAAGGCTGAAGATTTTGGTATTCTAATGCCAGGACTGAACCAGACCCCACAGAACAGTGTCCCCATGAGCACAGCTGTGTCTGTATTCTGGAGTAAAACACAGGTCTGAGGGCATTAAGAGGCAGCTCCATCCACCTCACCTGGGCTTGGGCTTTAACTCTCTACTGAATTCAGACAGAATCAAGCCTGGGACATATGTTGGCCAGGGAAGTTGTAACATTTTTTACCCTTCCTAGCCAAATGGCCAGCTCAGTGCTCAGCAAGTTTGGACTCTCCCCTCCAGGGAGTCCTGGGCTCAATTTCAAAAAAACAAGAATGAGGCTTGGCCAGTGCAAACATTTCCCCTTGGAACTGGCTTTAGAAGGTCAAATAGCTTCTCCTATGAGCACTTTACCAGGACAGGAGGAGCAGCACAGAGGCAATGTCCCTGTGCACAGACAGCTTTATATAACAACAGGTAAAATGGATCTCCAGGTGGAACAGCAGGAAGCAAAGGCTGGTGCCCACAAGAGGGTGAGTTCATCAGGGTCACTCTTCTGCCTCTCCTGCTCGCTCACCCGAGCAGCTGCTGTGCAGGAATGCCCATAGTAAGTACAGGCCTGACTCCAGGGAGTAAGACAGAGGGTCAGGTAGCATTTGGAAAGGCCAATTTCAGTTTTGTGCCATGAAGTTTCCATGTGTGGGCATTTCAGAAATGGAGTCCGAGGAAGGGGACATCCTGCCTGCTCTAAACTCTGGGCTAAGTACAGTGACGTCCACACAAACATTCCAGGTGCACCTCAGTGGGCTTGGACTCAAATGCTTCATGCAGAAGGGTTTGAATAACTTCTCTTCAGAAGCAGCAGTGACCACAACTACCCACTATCCTACCACCTGCTTGAGAATCCCCCATCTCGTCTTCATAACTTGTAGGATCCACAAATACACCCCCAAATCCAATGATTACCCCCATCTTCCTCACTAGAGATAAAGATAATGAACTCGACTACATCAGGAATGTGGAGGTCACTGATCACATGCAGATGTCACCATATTTGACTGACTGATTTTTATTAAACCTCAGTGAGAGTGAGATATTGCCCAGACTTAAACACAAAGACTTCCTTAATCACAAGGTAGCTATTTCATGTTCCTGTTGCAATTGTTCACTGCTCTTCTGTAGCAGAGACCTTTTTTCCAACTACCAAACATTCAGCTCACATTAAAAACATAAAACAGCGAGGATATTCTGAAATTTATGGAGTAAATGTCTGGAGAGAAACCCATTCGCTGATACTGGAGTAGGCACCACAGAGACAACCCAGCAAATCAGAATCAGCCAGGAACAAAGAAATATTTCCTTTGTCAGACCAAGTTTTATAAAAATCCTAAGCTTTTGACCTTTAGACCATAACAACTGATTTTAGTGAAATTGCTCCCAGGTTGCTTGACAATGGTTGGGAGGAGAATGAATCCATATGTCTTCACTTTATATTAATTTCTAACACTGTCAGGAAGTATAAAGGGCTGCTTCACCCGAGGCAGCGTGCACAGAACAAAAGAACAACCCCTGCCTCTTGCACAGGTTGTGTTGCTGCTTTTGCTTGATGATTCTAGTTAAGCTATATTTAGTTAATATAGCTTTGATTTGACTATATCTAGTTAAACTGATCTATAAGGGAAACATATGGAAGTCTAGACTATATTCATTGGGACTGTGCCAGTTTGTAACCTTCAGGTTTGGGTCTGTGCATCCCCCAGGTCTGCTGAGAGTTTGATGTCAGGATGCACTAGAACTGAGTAGAAACTTTTCATTCCAATTAACAAAGTGTTTGACAGAAACACATCAATTCAGGAGAAAATGTTTCCCTGCTCCTGGTTGGAGTTTCTGGTCATAAAGAGGAACAAAAACCAATCGATTTCAGAACTCACCTGCCCCAAGGGGAAGGGGACCAGATCTCATACACAAGCAAGTGCTGGTGGCTGCCAGATTTGGTTAACAGGGTCTGTGGAGGAGGCTTGGTGCTTTTATCAGAGGCAACTGCTGGTCATAAATAATTGCTAAATCGGTGTCGCCTGTGGTAGCATTAGGACCACCAGGCATGTTATGTTCATGGGATCCCATCCAGAGCTATTGAAACATAAGCAAGTCTCATTAATCAAAGTAACTTTCACATCGTTAAGTTATTGTTGATCCACAGATAGGAAAAGTGAGACAGCCATGAGATTTGTCTGTCACAGTCCCAGTCACCAGTAACACCCACTGTGCTTACAGAGGGTAATTCTGCTCAAGGGAAATAAGAACTTGAAGGCAGTTTCTTGCTGGAAAAATTTAACTCTTTTCTTTTGCAAGTCATTCAGAAATTACTTGGGAGCTGTCGTTGCATAGTTGGGTCAGCAGTTCCAGCACAAATTAAAAACTCAGTTTTCATGGAGTATTTGCTGTCTCTGACATGTGTCACACAGGTGACAGATTGACAGGGTAAAAACTTTGAGCATTAGAAATGTGATGATTCACAAGACAGGCTGTTCTTGGTAAATAAAATGAGGTTTCTCACTGGCAAAATTTGATTATCATGTGGTGACTTGGAACTAGGACAGAAAACACACTTCCTCCACAGACACAAGCCACACACTGTCCTGTCCCTGAAGAGCAAATTAAAAGTTTCTTTAAACTGAGATCAGGGTTCCAGAGATATGTACTCTGGTTCCTCTTCCTCAGCAGCAGCAGCAACTTCCACTGTTAATCAGACTAAACTGAGGTTTTCCACTTCATTTTTTAGGTTTGGCAAACAGAGTAAATCCCTTCTCCAGGGATTTGATTTCAAAGCTCTTGCAGTTTTTGTTTTGTGCATACTTTCAGTCATTGCCAACTTTTTCTTTCCATACTTCCCATTTCCAGATCTGATGGGGCATCAGACCTTCTTCAGCTTCTGTCTTTTTGAGAGGTTGGCACAGGGTTACCATCCTGATCCCTGTGGTCTCAGAGTAAATTCAGTGACTCTTTTCTGCCATGGCTTCTCCTCTTGAGGGGAGGCTCCTTTTCACTGCATTCCTCTTTTGCAGACATGTTGCTTGCTTTCTCGAGAGTTTAATATTTGTAGGCTTTGATGATTTTTTCCCCCTGCTTGCCAAACCCCCAAATATTTAAATGCTTACCTTGCCTCTCAATGGAAAGAACCTCGTGTGCTTAAACGTGGGTTTGAGAGTTCAAAACCTAGGCAAGAGGGGATTGCCAATGTTTTAAAGTCATTCATTTCCAAAAGAGAGGGGAAAGCAACTCTGTCATGATCTGTGTTTTATTATCTAGCTTACAACTTGTAAGCCAGGAGAACAGAAGGGACATTTTCTCTCTCTTAGATAGACCAGAATAACTCACAGTACTTTTAAAAATCAATTATATTACATAGCAGGCTTTCAGCAGTTCAGCCTGGAGCTGCTGTCAGGTCTTAAAAAATACCATTGTCAAAGACCTTGAGGAGCCCTTGATCCAGACACAGGGTGTGAACAAAGATATCTAAGTAAACTCTGACTTATCTTTTTCTCCCTGAATCTACTAAAAATTATTTTTCTGCATTAGACTTTAAGCCGCTCCTTCTGAATATATCCCTTCATGCTTTACAGGCTGCTTGTGCAGGAGAACTGATCTCCCTCATATAACCCAATCCACAAGCAGAGTTTGAATCTGTCCATCACCTTGAGTTCCAACCTTACTGTTTGCCTGGAGCAGAAGGGGTTTTTTAAATAAAAGCATGCTGGTTTAAAGGTAAACTGGCAGGAGAAATGAACCCAACTCAAGAGAGATTACAAGTCAGAGTTACAATTTGCTAAAAAGATTACAATAAATACAATGATACAGAGAAAAACAGGGTTTAGCACACAAAAGACAGAGGTATAACTCAGCATCCTGGGGCACAAACAGGATAGTGCTTTTTAGCCCCTGTACTGAGCACCACGTGGTCCCTCTGAGTACGAAGTAAAAGGCAAAGGTCTTGGTGAGGATGATGGTCACAGTCCGGGAGAGAGTGGCAGTCACAGTCCTGTTGAGTTCTGGTCCTTCTCTGGATCCGATAAGAGGTACCCCCAGTCCCAAACCCCCAAGATTGTAACATGCTCAGGTTCAGATGGGAACACCCAGTACCTCCCCCAGGGCCAGGTGTTTCACAATGGGTGATCTAACTCTGTAAGTCATGGGATATTTTTGGAATCTTTGATGGTCTATGTGTTTCAACTGCCTATTGTGCCAGTCCTTAATGGGCCATTAGCAGATATCACCCCTCAGGGGGGTGTGAAGGTGCTGATGCCTCCACAGCTGATTGGTTGTTGTGAAGACAAAGAAACACTCTCCTGCTTCCCAGGGTTCTCTAACACCCAGCTTGTGTGTTATGTGTGCCCTGGGCAGCTGCTGCAAACAATCCATTATTAACAGTTCATCTGAAATTACATGGAGGGTGTATAATACACAGTTTTGGTTACACCCATATAGAGATAAACTATTCCCAGTACCTGTAACTAGGACAAAAAGTGAAAATCCAAAAAATACCTATATTTGATGCTATGTAGTTGTGTTTCCCCTGTGGATCTGTTTTGGTACTGGGGGGAAGTTCTGGGGGTATAAAACTAGAGATAATCTTAAATATTTTTAAACTTCTTTTAAACTCTTTTTTTTTTTTTTTAATCAGAACAGATGATTTTGCAGAATATGAAACACTACACAGGCAACGAATCAATAAACTTTTCAAAGACAAGATTTCTGAACTCCTTGACAAGCCTCCAGGTCACTGGAAAACTGCAGATTGAAAGTGGAGCTTGTTTTGCTCCCATTCTGAGCATGCCTGTGAGCACATCCACTTCCCAGGGGCAACTACAAAAGTTATGACTACAAATCTCAGAAAAGAGCTGGCCTTGGTAATTCTTACCTTTCTTGACCCTTTTTTCATATGGGTGGACTAGGAAGAGGTGACATACCAGAGACTGGAGAGGCACAGGCTATCAGTCCCAAGTGAGGAAATTTATTGGGAGTGAACAATGTAGCCCCAGGAAGGGAGCCCAAACCCAAATATTTGGAAGGGAGGCAGTATTTCTGTTGGAGTGGGACAAATGATCTGTAACATCTCCTGACTAACACCTCCCCTAAATAAAACTTCATCAGAAATTTTGGATGACCATCCTCTTTTTTCTACTCCTTGTGCAAGGTTTCAAAGTCCCGTGTTTACTTAAATAGGTTAATTCAATTCCAGTGGTAAATGGCAGCAAAGGTGAAAATCTCAGCAGTGCCACTAAATGAAAAACTGTCCTGTTCTAGAAAAGTTGTTCCCTTCAGCAACCCCATCTCTCACTGTCCTACAGAGGCAGCTGCTGACAACACAATGGGGAATTTTGTAGTACATGACCCTTCAGCCATATCCACCTCTACAACAGAGAATCTGCTCTGAAGTAGACTTGGTTATCAGGTCCAAAATACCTGCAGATAAACACCTGTGTCTATTTGGGTATAAAATTGTCATTGCATTACAGCCAGCAGTGCTGATAAAGGTTAATTACTTAGATAAATTGAAAAATCTATGTTCATTTGCAAATGGACATAAAATGAAGTCTCAATTATGATAATTTATTTACACTGTCAACTTAGATGAAAGTATATTCAAAAATATTGCTGAAGGCTGGGGCCCTGGGGCCTGATTCTTCAAACCCTCACCCTTCAAGTGTCACTGTTTGAGTCAAGAGAGTTAAGAGAGATTAAGGTTTGTATTTTGCAGAAATAAAATGGATCTTATTTAAGAATAGAGTGCATCAAGAATTCCTTCCTTGCCCAAAAGTCATGCATATTTGATTTGGATGGTCTAGAGCATTTTTGTGCTACAGTAAATTCATAGCAAATATAAAGAGACACTTCCATATATTTATTATTCCAGAGAGACCTGTAGATGGATTTCACCTCACTTACCATACCACAAGCAAATTATGTTGAAATCCTTCCAAGATCTGAAATGATATGTTTATAAATTCTCCTTATTGAACTCTTGGCCTCAAGTAACTTTATTATAATAAAACATTGAGGTGTTTATTCTACTTATTTATTTATTTACTTATTGAAATGCTTTCTGTTTACTGTGAGAGAGGTGGCAGCAGTTTGCAATTTCACATCCATCACCTGAATTTTATGCTACAAAACAATCATAAAGCATAAATGCACCAAATAAAAAAATAACACCCCAGCCTACCAGATACATAATGAATTTCTGTATGTACTGTTGTTTTCATTATGCTGATTTACAGCCACTTTAATGTACTCAGTCTTCTTAAACAACTTAGAGTTGATTGTTCTGGAACTAGACTGCGATTCAAGATAACATAGTGGCTCTTTGCCATCTTTTGGGAAAATTCTAAACCCCTCTGGGGACAAATAGCCTTGGAGTAAAGAGTTTGGGTTACTCAGCATACAAATGGTGTCCTAGCCACTAAAACTGACTGCTTAGATGTGGTGGAAGCAAAATCAACACCACTGGAGCTGGAGACAAGCAAGCAGTGAGGGGTCACAGTGTCCACAAGCATATCGATCCTTAAGTCTTAAGAATTCCTGGTCCGCTCAAGGTAACTTTGCTTTAATGACATGATGCAGTTCTAGCATTGCTGTGTGTTATTTGTATTCACGGGCAATAGCCTGGCAGAGTAGTTTTGGACAGTGGTACAATGGTTGGTATGTGCAGGCAGCAAAGCAACAGCGTGAAATCCTTGTCACAGGAGGAGAGCTCTCCAGCAAGGTCAGGATTTCAACCAGTGCCCCAGGTCTCCAGGGGCTGGGAGGAGGTGGCTCTCTTTGGAATAGAGTCAATACCTATGTACCTGCTATGTTTCCAGGAAATATTTACATCCTTCTAATAGCAGAGGAAAAAAAGGCAAGTTTATATATCCCAGAGACAAGTCAATGTCACTACAAATCCTGCAGCCTGGTTAGAGAAAAGCATCACCCTGAGCTTTCATTTTCTCTTCATTGCCAGAGGTTTGGCCCAAGGATGGCTTTTAATACTGGTTTTCTGGAGTTTCCTGTTCACCACAGTGCAATGCTCTGTGATGCTGGTGGGTCCCCAGCATCCCTGCTGTGGATGGGGTGTGCCAGTGTGAGTCCCACCTTCCCCCTGCCTACCTGGAGCCTGGGTTCACACAGCTGGGCCTTTCTTAGCCTGCCAAGATGCGCCTGCTCAGCCCCTCAGCATGGCACGTAGTGACACATTTCCATATTACAGGAATGTTTCTTCAAATTCTACTCAGCTCCTTGCCCTGATGAGCATGAGGTTTGTCTTAACTGTGAATAAACCAAACTTGGCAGTTATGAGGCAAAATCTGGGAGGCCAGCTCTGAAACTTAACTTGGAAAACTCCCCACAAAGCCTTGTGAGCCTCACACTGGCCAAAGACCATGCCAGGAAGGGGCTTTGCCTTTTCCTCCTTGAGCATCTCAATGTATCACTGTTGTTGCAGTCACTGTCATTGAGTTCCTCTCCATCTCTCTCTACTTTATCAAGACAACTCTGAGCAGCAGCCACTAAAGTTCCAGGTGACAAAATCTCTCTAGTTCATCCCCAAATCTGACTCTTCTGCACTGAGGTGGCCTGACCTTGAATATTGTGTGCAATTTCAGTCATTGTAACATAAGAAAGATATTAAGCCATTAGAGACTGTCCATGGAGGGCAATGAGGATGGTGAAGGACCTTGAGAGGAAGCCACATGAGGAGTGACTGAGGTCACTTGGTCTGTTCAGCTGGAGAAGAGGAGACTGAGGGGAGACCTCATTGCAGTTACAACCTCCTCGTGAGGGGAAAAGGAGGGGCAGGCACTGATCTCTGCTCTGTGGTGACAGGACGTGAGGGAATGGCCTAAAGTTGTGTCAGGGGAGGTTTAGTTTGGACATTAGAGAAAGCTCTTCCCCCACATGGTGACTGGGCACTGGAACAGCTTCCCCAGGGAAGTGGTCACAGCACCAAGTTGGATGGATTTTAAGAAGTGTTTGGACTCTCAGGCACATGGTGTGACTCTTGGAAATGGTTCTGTGCAGGACCAGGAGCTGGATTCAATGATCCTTGTGGGTCCCTTCCAACTCAGCACGCTCTGTGATTTTCTTGCTCAGCACCCTCTGCTCCTCTTTACTGCCCAGCACCCAACATCCTCACAGGGGCAGCCGCTGAAACTACAAAGCCATAAATACCAGCAGTGAACGTAGCACGAGTTAAAGCAAGTGCTGCACTAGAACTTGCTGCCAGAAATGTGGCTGAAATTACTACTACTGATCTCTCTTTTAATCTTATCTCTTCTGCAGGCTCTCTCATCAGCTTCTCAGTGAGCTGTAAGTATTGTAATAACATTAATTAGGTGTTCATTAATATTGCAGATAACACTTTTCATGCAGCATTACAGAGATACGGATTTATAAAATGTCAATATTTTCTTTCCCTGCAATATGTTAATCGTGCTGCAAGTTGCCACATGAGCAGGCTCTGTGGAGACTGTAATATTTATGCTGATTTAACATTTACAAGCCGCCAGTCTGCCTGGGCACTGCGCTCCACACAAACACATGTGAAAGGCTAATGGGCTGGACTGAAAAATGTGTCTGACTTAAGTAATTTTATAAACACTTTAAACACATTAGGACACTTACACTGCTCTGCAGACACAAGGCCTGGTCCTATTCGCTGTCAAACTCGTGGCAAAATTCCCACTGACTTCCCTGAGACCCAGCTCACTATGCCTTAACTAAACAAATGTGCTATAAATGTACAGTAAATGTACAGTAAATGTGCAATAAATGTAGAAAATGCAGAACCACTTCCACCCACAGCAGAGAGCCTGGGCTGGACCGAGAGTCTGTGACATTGAAGAGGTGTTTACAGAATGGCAGCATTTGAAAAAGGGTTTATTTCTTCCCTGTTCTCAGAGTAGGTGCCTGCAGTACCTGTACTATGTGCAAGCTGCCTTGTAGGTAATTGTGGGTCCTGTCACACAGTTATACATATTGTGATGCCCATCTGGGCTTAAGGCTGGACTAATGGACTTGTGAGAGCTACTCAGCTAGGCTGCAGCACCTGGACAGACAGGTGGATCAGGGCACAGGCAAGAACACTGCCTAAACATCACCCTGCAAGAAGGTAAGACAATGGGACATACCAACTCATGCCTCTAAAACATACTGATTATCTTCCTAAACACAGGTCTAGTTAGAAAAGATGTTTACAACCCTGAGATTAGCTCAGTTGGTTAAAACTTTGTTGTTATAATGCCCAGGTCATGGGTTCTAATCCCCTATGTGGGCTGTTGACTTAAGAATTGGACTCGATGATCCTTGTGGGTCCCTTCCAACTCAGAATAGCCTGTTTACACTCTTTTCCATCCCATCAGCATCACCTTGTCAGCTCCCACTCCAGTTCTTCAGCCATGCTCCTCCTCTTCTCCATGACTCCTATGAGTCCCCAGAGTATCCTCTCCTCAGTCTTCATCTCTCTCCTTTGCATACAGAAAGTTCAGCAAAGCAGAGGCCACTGCCCCCACACTGTCCATGTTGTTCTTCGGAGTCCTCATGCTCTGCCACATCCCCTTTACAGACATGTGCTGTTCCTCATCTGTGGCAGTTTTCTGGGCCAGAAGGAATTGTCTAGGTCTGTGTTTGCTCAGCACCAAATGCTGCTGGAATTGATGTCAGGAGCTCTCAGACCTGATGGATCTCAGTAGCTGCTCCTGCTACTGCTGGAGTTTGTCCTGAAGGAGCCTGTTTGTTGTTTTCATGATAGCAATTTCTGTCAGTGTTGTTTGGTCCTAATCTTGGTATCACAGTCTCATCCTCATTTTGCAGCACTTATTTCATGTAGTCCTGGCGTGATCACAATGTCCACTTAATCTTGCATGGAAATTTCCATTCAGTGTCCATTGGTCTGCATTGATTTATGCAGACACTGCTTTCTTGTGTCACTGTGAACTGCTCTCCATAGATTTTCTGTGTCATTGATTTGCCATCATCTCCACAATCCAATACAATTTTCCTCCACTTGCATTTGATATTCTTATGTTGACACCAAAGACCTGCATCACTAATATTGTATTAACATCATTTTGACATGGGAACAAATCCTCATGCTAATAACATTTACTGATAATAACTCACCATAATGCAGTTACCAGTAATTTGCTTTCAGAGGATTAAGTCTTTGGACTTGACGTTCCCACATCCTCTTCAAAGTGGTCCTGGTGATTGTAACCTGCAATGCATCTTCCTCTCTAAATTAGTATTAATAACTGCAATACCAATAATTTGATAAGCTGGATTTTCAAAGATATTTTCAAGAAAATACTTAATTCTCACAGCAACATAGACAAGAAATACACTTCCCATTCCACATAATGATAAGGTGGAGAGTTTGGTTTATGAAAAAAAAGTAGATAATCCTTGGAGTTAGTAATAGCCCAAGGGCTATGTCAGTTATGTGGGAGACTCACAGCCCATCCGCTCCTCCACCTGACCCAGACAGGCTCCAGATGGCTGCCCTGACCTGCTGGTCATTCCCCATCCAAGGATCTCATTTTTTGTTACAGTCAGAGATTCTGGCTCAAACCCTAGCAATCTCTCTCAACAAAATTTAATCAGTACTGATATGTTCCCATGAAAAGTTTCAGTTTTAATAAATCAGCATTTTCCGAGGGAAAAAAAAAAACATCTGGTTGGAAAAGTCCCAGCCCACTCACATCTCTGCTATCAGCTCCAGAAAGTCAATATTATTCTCCATCATCAGGACCACCTCTACACTCCAATTTTTTAAGAAAGTGACACTAAGGTCCCAATAAAGGATCTGGTTTGGTTTTCTTTCAGAAGTGCCCAAATGATGGAAGGCCCCAGCAATTTCATATGATGCCTGTTCCAAACTCACTTGTAAGCTTTTGAAAATCCCACCTCAAATCCATCATTTTGAAGTCTGCTTGATTTTTGAAGTCTGAGGTTTGAAGATATGGCAAAAGCTAAACAAAAGCTTATTTGTGACCACACAGCAAGATCATACTGTCCACACTGTGGAAGTTTTGAACACTCTTCTGTCCAAGTGTGGGTGAGGCAGCAAACCCAGGCTCTTTGCAAGCCATGCTGGTGGAGGCAGCTCTTTATTTCCCCTTCACAGCCATGTATGTCACTTGGCCACCAAAATAATGAAACTGTCCAAAGATAGAGCTCCTGCCAAAAGGAGATGTCAGGGCCATTACCCACATTTTAGCAAACTACACTGAGCTCAGCCAGCAGAAGCTGTGGATGAAACCACTCCTTTGTTTCCTGTCCATTGGCAGAATCATGAAATCACAGAATCACAGAATGATTTAGGTAGGAAGGGACCTTAAAGGTCATCTGGTTCCAACCCCTCTGCTATGGACAAGGATTCTACATACTGGATTAAGTTGCCCAGGGCCTCATCCAATCTGGACTTGAGGACACAAAGTAGCCCAGTACTAACTTCAGTAGCAAACCTGACATACTCATTAGCCAACTGAGAAATTTTTGGGAAAACAAAAGGATTTCCTGAGTTGTTTCCAACCTCTCTCCTACCTGCAGAACCAATCTACTCAGCAGAGAGCTTTAGAAGAGCTCAGTATTAAACTGTCATTTTGTCAATAAAATGTCATTTCATCAATAGTACGTCCAGGTGGCTGAATGTTTCTGCATAATTAATTCAACTCATGCATTAAGGAATGTTATACACAATATTAATCAAAAAGTACTGTCAATATAAGGACCATATATAAACCCAACTAAGAAAACTATAAAGTTGTTTGAAACCCAAGCGTTTTTTCTCAAGATGATCCTTCAATCATAGAATCATAGAATCGATTGGGTTGGGAAAGACCTCCGAGATCATCAAGTCCAACCCTTGTCCAGCTCCAGTCCCTTTACCAGATCATGGCACTCAGTGCCATGGCCAATCTCAGTTTAAAAACCTCCAGGGATGGTGAATCCACCATCTAGGGAGATGTGGGTTCTGCTGTTGAAAATGCCACTAAGAAAATAGCCTGATAGACCATGGAAATACATAATTTAATTCCCCACACTCTTTCCTTATCAGCAGGGTATTACTGGGATATGAATTTCAGTTGTACCATCTGATATGCAGGGACCTCTGAGACCAGAGCCTTAAAGGAAGCAGGGTTTCTGGTCCTTGGGAAATCCTACGGTTTTGACATTTGTGTTTGTTCTGTATAAAAGTAAACTGCAAAATGTTATAAAACTTTCTGAAAAAATATGGTTTTGAAAACACACTGTCAAGACAAGTAAAAGCATTTTCTTGCAGCGTGGATTGAAACGCTTTACCGTGTTAAATTTTTACAGTCAGTTCTGTGATGGAAATGAGGTTATTTAATCCTAGGAGTGTCAGGAATTCCTCCTTGGGCAACTACTGAGCACAGCGGCAGCCCAGACATGCAGAGCAGTGACCACTGCTGACCTCTCCCTCCCGACGCTGCCTCTCACTGCAGCTCTGCTCCCCCCCATCCCTGCATGGCAGACCTGGCTCCTTTGCCCATCTCTCCTCACCTCCCACCTCTCTATTCCCACCTCTCTATTCCCCCAGTTTTAGCATCTCTGGGTTCCCCGCACTTGCCTCCATCACACCCAGCTCTGAATTTCCCTGCCTGCCCTCGTTGCAGGTGCGGTACCCACAGTACTCAGTGAGCATCACACCCCGGCTCCGTGTCACCGGCTCCTTCCTCTCGCCCTGTTGGGTCTGACACCTCACTGCTCTGGCACCGGCTGCTGCAGCCCATGGGAGGCAGAAAAAGCAACGGCAGGGAGGAAAATCCTGCTCGGATCCTGACCAGGGCTGTCTCCGGAGCAAAGGCAGCCCCTGGGAAACGCAGCTGAAGAGGCTGCGTGGCTCACAGAGGAGCCACTTTGCAAAGTTTTATGATTTGGCCAAAGGCTGGGTTTCTGGGATCAATGACAGGAGGTGTGCCCTGTGCCAGAGGAGCCTGATCCCTGCCAGCCGCGGCTGTAAATCGTGGCTCGGTGGGTGTGCAAACATCCTCACTGGGAAGACTTTCAGCAGGGTGAAACAATGACATTATTTCTTAACCTGCGTCTTGGAAATGCCTAAACCGTTTTTGTTGACTTAAAAAAAAGAAGACAACAACAATAAAAAAGCTGGCAGAGGTATTGCAGATGTTCAGGATTTTCAGCCCATATCAGTCCAATGTGTGAAATCAGAATCAAGTAAAACTAGGTCTTAGAAAGGGTGTTTTAGGCATATTTATTTCCAGACAAGATCAGCAGGTCTGCCAATGGTAACAATAATTCAGACAGGGAAAATAGACTATTGCTCTCACTCCTTAGAGAGGTATCAATATGAAGTTCAAGGGGACAATGCAGCAGCATCTGCAGGAACTGTGCTGGATTTTATATTGACAATATATTTGAACATTTCCAGAAAATTTTCAATTCTTTTATCTGTATGATTCATTTTACCACAGAAATAGCTCCACTGTAATCAGCAGAGCTGCACAAGCAAAGCAATTTACTTCTGCTCTTAAAATTAGGCATTTTATTCTGAAGTTAATAATATGAACTTCAAATTATTTCCTAGCCTTCTATAAGCAACATCCTAGAAATTCTTATCAGGGATGTTATGAATTCCATTACCTTCTTATAATTATTTCTCATCCTTAACATGGGATATAATTTCTAGCATCATGAAATTGATGTGACAAAGTGTTATCTGTCCCCAGAAAATTATAGATGCCACAACAAGTTCCCATGTGCTACACAAATAAGCCAGTAAAGCAAAGAAATAACTTAGATTTACCTATTTTATTTGTGTTTGATATTTTCAGTGTGTCTGCATTTTAAATGTATTTTAATGTAAAGGTTAATGGAGTTTTAATAAAGGGCAGATGGCTACTGTAATTGCAGAACACCCAGCATACTCTTTTAAAACCTCTTTAGCTGGCTAGACAGATATTATTAATTCTGAGTGCCATTAGAAAAAGCAGGAGTTTGAATCAAATGATTCCTCAAAGTTAAATTTATTATTAAACCAAAACTGAAATCATTGCATACATTTTGCAAAGAAAAATTGTATTATCAATATATTTCCCATCAAGTGATCCTGTGAACTCTCTATTATCTATAACTAAATTATATATACCAAGGCACCAAATGTTCAACTTCCTCTTATATATTGTTTTTCATCCCCGTGTCAACTTTCAGCCTTTTTTTTTTTTAATTCTATAAACATTTTGCTAGTCATTCAGTCTCCTCCCCACTTTACTCATTTGATTTTTGTTTTGCAAGAGCAGGATTCCTGGGTCACATACCATTATGCATGCACATCACAACCCCTGGTATGTGTCTTAAAAATAGAAGGAAAAAAAGGAAATAAAAAGCATGAGCTGTTTTGTACTGGGCCCTATGCCACGTAGAGCCTCCTGCCTCCAGAAAATACAGTAGCAAACTGTATCTATGAATATCTTCAGAGCAGCCAGTTCACTGGGAGTGGAAGGTGGCCAAGTGCTATGCAGGAATGAAGAAGCCACAGGTACAAATACTGTGTTTATCACAAAAATAATTTGATTCTTTGAGTATTTAGAGTCAGGCACATCAAAGTGCTAATTAAATCCTCGGGAGCTCTGATATGAATCCGAAGGCACAGCAGAATGACCATGTAACACCTCAAATAATTTAAACCGGACAGCAATTTTCTGCTTTGGAAATAATTTCTCTAACCTCTTCCTGCCCCCACTGCAGACCCCTCCACACAAGCCCATGTACACCATAACCATCCCCATCACCCTCTGAAATTAGCAGTTACATTAACAAGGTTTTGAAATATTGTCTGGAATGTGGTTTGGGGCTCTACAATGGAAGAGAAGTAAGTTTTATATCATTTTATGAACAGACATTAATCAATGCTAAATCACAATGAGAGTCTTATGGAATCACATATTACAATCTCCTAAATCGCAGGAGGAACTTGCCATGATTAATGTTCCTACCACGACATTTGATACAATCAATAGTGAGTGCAGTTCACATTTAGGTTTTACCACCTTAGGTGCTTTTTCTGAGCCCACCAAGGATGGGAGAGACCTTTGGAGCCCAGGCCAGGAAACAATAGTATTTGCCATATTGTTAATCTGCCCTTATGATTTGTTTTTTATCCTTTCTGGCATTTGTGTTGTTCCTCTGACATGTACACTGAGGCCCAAACAGTCCTAGAGCTGAACAGCATGAAGGTGGAGACAGACTTCACGTGTATCCTGGTGAGGTGGCAGGTATCCCACTCTCCATCCACATGGATCTGTTATTTCTCCAAATAATTCCTCTAAAATAACTGCAAGAAGTTTTGCCTGGTTGAAGAGAAGGTCCCATGGAGGCAGGGCTGGAGACGGAGGCTGGAACCACAGGGATACGAAGCTCCAGGCAGCCTCCAATATCTATGGACCCAAGGTCCTCCTGATGCATTCCCAGTGACACGAGGTGAGTTGGGGACAGTGCCTGAGACAGGCAGCCCCCACAGTGGCCCAGTGCATGTGCTGGAGGGTAAGATGGGTTGGGCTGGACCAGGGTAGAGGCATCAGCAGGGATGAAGAACCAGAAGAATGGAGGTATTCATGTCCATCTTCCTGAGGGGGGAGCCCCAGGGGGACAGGGGAGCAGGAGCAGAGCATATTCCCCACAGTCCCACACTGTCACAGCCCAGCCATGCTCATCTGCCCCTCAGTGCTTCTGGCAGCCCCCTCCCTGAAGCCATCCCACTCCTGGGGGGCTGCTCCTTCAGGCTTCTCTGTGTTCAGGTGCTCCCCATAGGCTTGTGGGGTCCCCCCGCCAAGATTCAGAGCATGGAGACAGAACCAGTCCAGCTGCTGGAGAAGGTGGGACTTCATAGACTCTGTGGCTGCTCAGGCGGGGTGGAGCTGGACCAGGGTAGGATGACCCTGGAGAGGGAAGTTAAGCAAGATGATCTACACTATCCAACAACCTGTCTTTCAGGGCAGTTCTCGGAGGTCTTTCCCATGCAGGAGGGGGGAGCTGTGAAAGTGGAAGGGCTGCTGATACAGGAGGATACATCCTTCTCCATCCCCAGCACATCCCTTGGGCAGTGTTTTGGGGGGCCCTGCAGACCACCCCAGCCAGAAGAAGGCTCGTTATTTCATTCCCCATTACTTACAGTTAATATATACTTAATACCCCGTTATTCCCTCTCTAGTGCCCAGCACAGCAGTGGGGGGTGAGGGTGGGGGCTGTGTGGTTTGTCCCTGCACAACTCCTTGCCCCTTTTCCCTGCTTTGCCGGCATTGCGGGGCTGCCAGGGGAGGGTTTACGAGGGGAGCCCCAAACACATTTCGCAGCTCCCGGAGCTGTATTGAAAAAAAAAAAAAAAAAAAACCAAAACCCCAAACCAAACCAACAACAAAACAGCACTTGCACACCCTAAGGTTTTCCCTTAAATGTCCAGATTTGTCCTTAGCCGCCTGGTTCCCCGCAGCGGTGGCAGAAGGAGTAGCGCAGGCGATTTTCAGAGGCTTGCGTTGCGCAGCCACCGCGGCCGCGTTCGGAGCGCGGAGGGGCCGCGGGGCGACCGGTCCCGAGCGCGTAAAACACGCGCGGTGTTTCCCAGTGATGCATTTAGCCAGATGTTTAAGACGTATGAGAGAAGAGTAGTTAAAACCCACATTATATAGTTCTGCCTAGTCTAAAATTGCATGCGCTGACCCATATATTTTAAACTGTAAACGGACTCCAGTCACTTAAAATATTGCAACGTCGATAGGACTAATTAATTGGAAATAAGAAACGAAAGAATACAATTAAACGAGGAGAGAATCATTTTCTAATTTAATAGCGGGACATTTATAAAGATCACAAGCTAAAAGGCATCGAATGATCCTATCGACGGAGTGCTAAATCAGCGCAGCTGGAGGCGGGGCACGGCCACGGCCCCTCTCCCTCTCTCTCTCCTCCTGGTCGCCCTTCCCACCGCCGCCCCCGCGGAAAGCCGCGCTCCAGCCTTCACTCCAGCCCGCACCCGCGGAAGCCCCGCTCAGTGCCCTCAAACACGGTGATATTTTATTAGCCCCCATTTCCTAACAGTAATTTATTGCGATAAAACAGACACCCGAGGTCCTCTTAAATTGTCTTTTCATAATGAATAAATTTAAACTGGCTAATTAATATATAAACTAACCCAATTTGTCAGGTTGATTTGTATTTTAGTTAATTGTGAAAGTAATTACCACATGGGCAAATTAACAGCTTTCTGGAAATGACCAAGGCAGGGTTTTTATTTCCTTCCTGGGTGAAGAAAATTCATTTTTCCCAGCTCTTGATGTGATGAATAAAAGTCATAAATCTGGGTGATTGGTGCAGGCAGAGTCTAAATGGCTTCATATTTCATTTTAGGTTTAATAGAAATATTCATGCTCTGTTTTAATGAAATTAAATTGAAGGGGGGGTGGACTGAGAGGCTGTCGGTCGGGGCTTAAAGTGACAGCGCACATTGGGTGGGCTTTTTGTTGTTTTCTTTGGAATGAGCAAAAACTGTTCAGCCTCCGTTATTCCAGATAAATTGCCCCGATGAGGGAATTGCAGCAGTAGTAGGAAAAAATTTAATTTTTTTGTTCAACATTATCTGAAGAGGCAGTCCAAAGCAAGCCAGGCAAAACTTTGGAAAATGGCTTGGAGGGTGGTGGGGCTGGTGGGGAAACGAACTAATACCCAAACCAAAACAAACCCCACAACGAAATCAAAAACCTCTAGAAAAATTATCCCGGCCTCCTAATGCAGGGCCAACTTTTTTTCCCAGATGTGGTGATCTGAGGTGAAGGAAAGGATTTGGGGGACCCACCCTTCTCTCCAGGACGGACATGCACGAAATGCCCTTTCCCCGGGAGGGACGTGTGGAGGCAATCGCCCCCGAGACCCCAGCACGGGCAAGGTGCTGGTGGAGACCCAGCCGCCTCTGGGACCTGCCCGCAGCCCTCCTGGGATCCCCAACTCCTTTCTCGGGCGAAAGAAAAGAAGTTTGATAACGCACAAGCATTTTCCAGCTGCCTGAGCGAGTTTATAGCAGCCCGAATGCCCGGAGGGGCTCGTCTTCCCCCCAGAATAGCCGCCACCCCCGAAGTCTGGGGCAGCCCCCCAGCCCAGGGGCGGCCCCGGCGCGGGAGCCGCCGGCAGCCGGGGCCGCTCCATAATGGATCTGATCTGTGACTTGTTGATTTCCCCTGAGCAAATAAGGCTTTGATGCAGTCCCGGCGAGAGTGGTTAGCTGATGAATTGACAAAAACTAATCAGCTTTATTGGGAAACAGGTTAAGGGCAGCAGAGTGTCAATAATTCTCCGCCTGACCCCCTCATCCATTAGGAGAGGCAGCTGATTAGACCGAGGAGACCCTGTGCTTTTTGCACTGAAATTGCTTTCATAAACTCGCCATTATTAGCAGTCAATGCAAGCGGCTAATTTAGAGGAGACACCCCGAGGATGTCACATTTATCAGGGAGGTTTATGTATCATTATCTCATTTACAGAATGTCGCAGTGTAATATGTGTTTTTGGCAATAACGTTGGCCCCGCGCCTGCGGTTTGTAACGGCTTTGGGCACACCGGTCGGCGTGGGGGGCGTTAATTCGGAGAGGTGAGAGACCCCCCTCAACGTGGGGCTCCGGGCGCTCCGCTGGTCCCACCGGCGTTTGCCCCAGTGCCGTGCACCACCCCGGCTTTTCAAAAGCCGAGATAGGCATCTGTTTGTCCACGGCCGGAGGAGCGGGGGCTCTGCTGAAAGGGACCACCCGGAGGTGTCGGGGGAGCGCGCTCCTTGCGCTATCTCCGCCGAGATAACCGCGCATTGTTGGCTCCCGGGCAACATACTGGATCAACACAGGTGCGGGAGCCGCGGGGAGTTCAGCAGGCCCGGATGCCCTGCGGCACCTGTGGGGACAAACATACGGAAAGGTGCGATGGGGGGAGGAACCAACAATAAAGGGGGGAAAAATTAAAAATACAAAACGAAAACAAGTAAAAAACGTATAATCGTTAAAAAAAAAAAAAAAAAAAAGTTCTGAAAATCGAAATTCTGTTGTAACCACTAAATATCCATCAACCGAACGATGCCTGCGTGCGACACCGGGCCAGAGGCGCGGGGTGTCCTGCATCAACCCGCCCCGGGGGCGGTGATGGACCGGGACGAGGGCCATGCGGCCCCGGTCCTTCTCCCCCACCAGACGGCCTCACATTCTGCCCCGTCGCCGCCTGGAGAATCGTTCATTGCACCGGCCTCCCTCGATCTCCGGACCGCGAGCTGTGCATCCCTCCGGCGGCGGACACGCGTCCACCGGTGTCCCGACCGCAGCCTTGTCCTCATGGCTCTCCGCTGACATGGATGGTTTCCCCTGCACCTCCGTCTCTCCTCCCCAAAACTTCACCCAGAAGGGGCTGCGCCCCAGTCCCTCAAAGCGGGACAATCCGCAGCCGGGATGCGGCCGCGTAGCGGCCACGCGGTCCGGGCATGGGGAGCTGGCACAGGCTCTGCCCGAGGCGCACGGCCGGTGACAGCCGTGTCCCCGTGTCCAGCGGGCTGGACATCCCGCCTGCCCGCCATACACTGAAGGGGGTGACCCTCAGCCCTGCCAGCGCCGGGACGAGGGGAAAAGGAGGAGTACAGTGCAAGTCCACTACTTCCCCCTCCTCCGGAGTCGGCCACAGGGACGAGCCCCTGCTGCGGACACTCTCTCACAGCCGTGGGACTGCCCCACGCATGGAGCACAAAGCGACTGTCAAAGGGGAACGTGGGGCCGGCTGTGGAGCCCCGCAGAAGACGGCGATGCCCGGCGCGGCCGCCGCGCTGCTGGACCCTTTCCCTGGGGCCTCCCCGGCCCTTCGGAGGCCCGACAAAACCGAAGCGGCTCATGAAAATCATCCCGCGACTCTTCTTCCCGGGTGTACGGGGGCTTCGTGCGGCTGTGGGGCTCGGGGCCGGCCCCCGGATCCTGTACGGGCTGTGTCCGGTGCGTGTCGGGGTTCCCCGGTCGGGGAGAGCGTCTGTTTCTTGGGTGTGAGTGCATCTGCTCTCCAGGACCTGTTGTCTGTGTGCGTGTGGCTCTGCTGTGCCACGCGTGTCTATCTGCTGCGTGTGGTCGTGCCAGGCCTACATACAAGTGCGTCCGTGTGCCTGCTGGAATTGTGTCCACACGTCTGTCCCGCTTGTGTCAGTGTGTCTGCCCTGAGAGCGCGTCCTAAGGCTCCAGTGAGGTCAAGTCGGAAAAAAAAGTGAGGGAGAAAAGAGGAATACGAGGGCACAGAGCAAGGAGTGTGTGTCTGTACCTGTGTCAGTGCCTGGGTGTGTGTGCACACCCCGCAGGGGTGCTCAGTGCCTTCTGCCCACGGAGCAGTGGCGAGGAGACTGGAGCAAAGTTGTCTGGTATTTTGTTGGTTGTGTGGGACTTGGCTTCTCTTCTCATTTTTTCCCCCTTCTCTTCCTCTTTATCTTTCCTCTTTTCGTTGCTTTTACTTTTCCCACCCCAGAGGCATGGGCCGGGGGGCCAGAGCACATTTGTGGTGTCCCCGACAGCCCTTGGGGCACGGGCTCCTCCTCCCAGGTTCAGGGCGGCCCCTCCTGGGGGGCTCACGGCGGCGGATCCGCAACACGGGCATTTCCCTCTGCAGAGCGGCTTCTCCGCGCGGCTGGCAATGGCTTTCTGAAGAGAGAGTGTGTTTACCTTGGCAGCGCTTCGTGCCGCAGCCTGACCTTTCTCTCACACCGCCGGTGCGGGGGTCCCGCGGCCCCCCCGGGCGAAACGGGACTCTGGGTAAGGAGCGACCCCTCGCCCCGCTCTTCCCCTTTTCTGTCCGGGGCTGTTTGCTTTAGATAAGCAGGTGTAATAACGCTGTTGACAGAGCCGGGATTTGGTGGCGGGGTGACTCCCTGACCCACAGGTGTTTATTCTTTCCGACTCGTTAAAAAGCTGCCGGCGGCGCGTTTACGGCAAATATTTGCCGTGTGTGCGGGAATGGTGGAAAACTCACTGGACACACGGCGGAGCCGCGGCCGTCAGGAGGGCTGTCCCCAAGGAGAGCAGCCGGCTGACGGGACCATCCCTACCTCGGTGTCCCCATCCCGGAGCCCCCGGGCGGGCGCGGGGGGTGCGCGGGAGGGGGCGGGCACTGCGCAGTGACAGGTGGGCGGCGGAGCCAATGGCGGGCGAGCCCGCAGCGGTGCGGGGCCAATGGGAGCCGCCTGCGGGCCTTGAAGGGGCGCGCCGCGGAGCGCGGCCGCACTGCCGCCCGCCGCCGCCGGAGACGCGGCCGGCCCGGGGCAGCCCCACGGTCCCCCGCCCACAGCCGCCTCCCTCCCGCCAGCGCTCCCATGGAAAAATCCAAAAATTTCCGTATCGACGCGCTGCTGGCTGTCGATCCCCCCAAGGCGGCGGCGGCTGCGGGGCAGAGCGCGCCGCTCGCCCTGGTCACCTCGCTGGGCGGCAGTGGGAGCAGCAGCAGCGGGAGCGGCAGCCCCCCATCCTCGTCCTCCTCCTCTTCCTCGTCCTCTTCGTCCTCCTCCGAGCATCCCGCCGGCGGCGCCGCCGACTGCCTGCGCACCGACAGCCCCTCTCCGCCGCGGCTGCTGGCTGCGCACTGCGCCCTGGTCCCCAAGCCCGGGTTCCTGCCCGGGGCGGGCGCGGGCGCCCACCCGCACCACCACGCCTCGGCGGCCGGCATGGCCCTGGGACTGCACCCCGCGGCGCCCGGCGGGCCGGGCATGCCGACACAGGCGGCTCTCTACGGGCACCCGGTGTACGGGTACTCGGCGCTGGCCGGGCAGCACCCGGCGCTATCCTACCCCTACTCGCAGGTGCAGGGAGCGCACCCCTCCCACCCCGCCGCCGACCCCATCAAGCTCAGCGCCGGCACCTTCCAGCTGGACCAGTGGCTGCGGGCCTCCACCGCCGGCATGATCCTGCCCAAGATGCCCGACTTCAACTGTGAGTATTCGCCTCTCTCCGCAGGGCAGCCGCGTCCCTTCCCGTTCCCTGTCCCGCTGCAGGGGCCTACCGGGAGCTGCCTCCTTCCGAGGGCGAAGAACCGACCCCGCTTAAATAAGCTGCAGAGTTAAATCGGAGCAGATATTTTTATTTTTTCGAAAAATATTTGTTAGAAGAAAGAAACAGAGCTCCGCAATAAGAAACGGAGATGTGCGGTCATGTCGCCATTCCCGGCCCTTGTGGGGCCCGGGCAGCTCGGCCTCTCAAGGCAGGTTAAATTGAGGTGTCAATTCGCTCCCTGCCTTTGCAAAACGCCCGTTCCCGGAGGGCAAAAGTCGCCGGGGGAGAGGTGGGAGGGGTGGGGACAGGGCAAAGGGTAGTGTCTCTCAAAATCCCAGTTTCAGTGTAGCCCCCCAAAAGCGGGCTGGCAAGTCCCATTATTCACCCACCGTTCCTAATTTTAATTTTCCTTTGTCGGAAACGAGCTTTTAGTAATGATGTCTGGCCTTCTGGGCAAAGGGGCGTAGGGAGGATCTGGGGTCAGCTAAAGATCTGGGGCTCTGCCTTGTCTGGGGATAACGAACAGACAAGAAGTACAGGCAGAAACAAGGGTTCAGGTTTGGGCCCAGGGAGTGCTGAATGGAGCCAGGCAATCCCGGAGTTCCAGCAAAACGCGGTGCTGAGCTCTAGGCCTCGCGGCGATGGGGACCTTGCGTGCATCTGGTTTAAGCAAAGATCATTTTCAGAGGTGTGAGCTCTCGGTGGGAATGGCCGGTTTAACAATACCGGAGGTGTAGTTTTACGAAAATCATGCCAGGAAAAGAATTGCTATTTTTTCGCCCTCCTTCTCCTACTCTGCACACACATTCGCAGACAAAAAAGTCCATTGTTTTCACTCGAATTGGGGTTGTTTAGACTGGAACATTCAGGAAGAAAAAAATAATTAAGAGATCTGTCAGAGCCCTGCCTCTCAAACAAGGGGTAGAGGGGAATAAATAACCGAAAGAAACGAGAATGGAGCCTCGGAAAATCGCACCGCAGTGAGAAAATCTCCCGGGCGCTGCGGCCGGGAGCGGACACTGTTCCTTTTTTTCTGCCGCTCTAGAGAGTTGCCACCAACCGCGGCCGGCAAGCGGGAGCCGCCCCTTCCCAGGTTTTTGATTTTTCTAAACTAAATAAGCCAAAGTATCAAAATACTCCGAGAAATGGGTCTTAGCTCTGCCTTGGGAATGTCATGGCCCCACGAAGGGACTCAGTCCGTCGCCGAATCATTTTTTCCCCTCTCTTTTATAAATCCTTAATTTTGCTTATTATTTTTGAACATGCAAATTACGTTGGGGGGGTTTGTTGTGGGG
>JAWWEV010000083.1:7725342-7762847 GCA_035583235.1 Hafferia zeledoni | reverse complement strand
TTCGTTTCTTTTTTTTCTTTTTTTTTTTTTCTTTCCTTCTCTTTCAAAGGCAGTTTTCCAGACATCGCTGCTGATTTATGCCCAGAGGGGCGGTCGGTGTCCGGCACTCCCAGGGCTGTGTGGAGCGGGTCCCAGCCTCGGTCCGGGTCCCGGCCCGCCCGAGGGGTGCCCGCCTGCAATCCCGCTAATTAAACGGATATGGGCGGGCTGGGAGTGCGGCAGGTTTAACTAAAACATTAAATGGAGCAAATTGCCGCTCCCCGGAGAGCCCGGTGCCCCTTCGCCGCCATCTCTGGCTTCGGTTTATTGTCTCGGATTTGTTAGGCTCTTGGGAAATCAAGAGACATATTTTGCTTTATTTAAAAGATTTCATTTAGGGTTTGTTTTTTTTTTTTTTTGTCCCTGTGGCGGATCCCCTGACATTGTGAAAGCCGGGAAACCTCGGAGCTGGCGGAGATCCCTGCCTCTGTCCGTGCTCCGGTGGATAACTGTCCATCCATCCTTGCTTCAGTCACACATACATAGAGTCTTTCCTGCCTCTCCGCTTCCCACTCCTCTCCTGAGGGATGCGCGGCCGCGGCAGGACGGCTCCGCGCTCACCTCCGCGCTCCTTCCTGTCCTTTCCCAGCCCAGGCGCAGTCCAACCTGCTGGGAAAGTGTCGCCGGCCCCGCACGGCCTTCACCAGCCAGCAGCTGCTGGAGCTGGAGCACCAGTTCAAGCTCAACAAGTATCTCTCTCGGCCCAAGCGTTTCGAGGTGGCCACGTCGCTCATGCTGACCGAGACACAGGTGAGCTCCCGCGGCGAGCGGCGGGGGGGGGATGCTGCCCTCGGAGGGTGGCGGATGAGGTGATGTGCCTGTGTGTCCCGTCTTCCCCCAGGTGAAGATCTGGTTCCAGAACCGGCGCATGAAGTGGAAGCGCAGCAAGAAAGCGAAGGAGCAGGCGGCACAGGAGGCCGAGAAGCAGAAGGGAGGTGGAGGGGAGGACAAGGGGGATGAGGAACTGCTGCTGCCCGCCCCTGAGAAGAGTGGCGGGAGGAGAATGCGGGAACTGCCCGACAGCGAACCTGAGGACGAGGAAGAGGAGGAGGAGGAAGAGGAGGTGGCAGCGGCGGCTGCCGGGAGATGCTGCCCGTACCACTCCTCCGACTGCTCCGAGGGGGACGAGGAGGACACGCAGACCCGGGGCCGGCACGGAGCCCCGTCGCAGTCTCAGTGAGCTCCCCCGCACATCCCTCTCCCTCCAGCCGTCCTGCTGGAGGGGAGTCCTGCCGCTCCTGGTTGGCACTGGCCCCGCTCCCTCCCTTGTTCCGATTTCTCCCTGCTCGGAGAGAGATGGAGAAGAGGATCCTGGGCATGCTGCGCGGGGAAGAAGATTTATGATGAAAATAGTGTTATTACTGACTGAAAACCACACAAAACTTGAGCTCCCCCACCCCCTATCCCTGCCCCTTGGAAGTGCGTTCCTTTCGCTGAGTATTGGAAATGTTTTGTTCTTACTATATATCGGGAAAACTGTTTATGTCATGAACGTTAAAACTGCTGGAAATCTCAATACTGTCTTTATTTTTGTATATGGTATTTATAAAAAAATTACCTCTACTTATGCATGCTAAATTATTCCCTAGGCCCTCCCACCCTTGCGTTGGGATGGAAAATAAATGGCGTTTTATACTAGAGGTGTATGAGCGCTGTGTGAGGGGGGCATGCTCGGCAATCCCTAGCCAGGGGATTCCGGTGCTCAGGAAGGAGCGGGGAAGCGCTTTCTAATTTAATCCCGTGCCACAGCTGTCGTGTAGTGTCTGACGTGGGGTCTTCTCGAGAGGAGCGCACTGGAGCTGCGTGTCCCAGGCGGGTACCGAGGGACTGGCGGCGTCCCCGTCGTGCGATGCTTTCGGGAACCCGGTGAGCTGCGGGACCACCTTCCCCCCGGAGGGAGCAGCGCTGGTTTCCAGGAGCGGCTCGACTTTCTCACCAGCGAGGGGCTCTGGCGGATGGGAGGAGGGCGAGGGGCTCCCGTGCCCTCCCCCAGACCGAGGATGGGACCCCCCCCACTCTTCCCGGCGGCGGAGTGCGGGATTTTCGATAACTGCGGGATTTATCTCGCCAATAAATTTGAGGATCAATTAATCCCTGTCACTGAAGCTCTTCCCCAAATCAATTATAGCGAATTTAAATATAATCACTGGCTCATCCCCGCCAGCTCGGGGCCACGTCTGGCAATTCATCCCCGCTAATGAATTACGGGGCGGCTCCGCTCCCGCATAGGGGAGAGAAGGGATCCGGCCCCCGCATCTCGGGTGCCACCGCCTCGTGGGTCACCGCTCCCTGGCAGACCCCGGAGGCCGAGAATGAAGAGCTCCGAAACACGGACCATTCCCACTGCCGTGCATTTTAAAAATAACAATAATAATAATAATGATAATAGGGAAAAAAACCCCAACAAACCTTTTCTCCAAACACGTGTTAACCTTTTAAATGGGAACAGCGTGGCCTCTCTAGAAGGCTTCTATAAAAACCTGGTCCGTGAAACACAGGCTGGCGGATGCGTGAGATTCTGGGATGGGATTCACGAAGGAGAACTGTTGGCCCTCACGGAGAGCTTCAGGTGCGGCGGCTGGAGGTGCATTCGAGCATAACACGGGTAGTTACCAGCTCACCAGTCCCGCACAACAAACGCCCTGCGGCGACACGCCGAAAATCACGATATAAATAAAAAATTTGGATGGATCCCATATGTCTAAATACTTGCTCGGGATAAACTCAATTTGGTCTTGATTGATACGTACCCCCTTACACGGAAACGATTACATAGGACCCTCTGATTTAAATTTGCAAACGATTTGCTTTCGGCCACACTCTGTGGAGACTTTAAGGCGATAGAAAAATAAATACATCAGTATCTCTGCGGTTTTCCACGCCACTTGCTGCGGCTGCATCTTTGCGGGTGAACGGCCGCACAGGAGCGCGCAACACCCGCTCAGGGCCGCGGTGGCTCCTCCACCCTAATCCCGGTGACGCGTCCGAGTTACAGTCGCCAGAATTTACCTCTTGCTTATACCTTAATATGTCTAAACCGTATCAGTCTGGTGGACATGCTATTATCTTATAAAATTATCATTAAATGAAATAAACTGTATAGCGTAAATAATTATGATAATGATAACAACAACAATACTATTGAAGTGCTACCTGGGATCACCCCTCCAAAAAAAAAGGTCCTCCCTCAGTCATTAATTTCCAATTAAATACTCACTAATTAAACTGGCAGAAGTGTCCCACCGGGCCAGAAATGTTCTGTATGCCCAGGAGGTGTGTGTCCAAACGTGTCTTAGTCCCATGAAAACCAGTCTTGCGGGTACAGGCAGCTATTCACGGACTCGGTATCAAAGTCCTACCGGTGTATTGTGTCTGTCTCAATAAAATTAATCTCTTTAAAGCCCAGCGTCTCACAAGAATACCTTCAGTGTTCCAGACTACAAGGGCAAATATGTTTTTCAGATTCTGTTTTTATGGACGGATTAAAGTTTATTTTCCATAATAGGGCACCTAATAAAACTCATAAAGCTCTGTCAGTCTTACAGCTGGTGGCCTCATTTAACACTTTCACTTCGTAAATCATTTTACAACTTACCAGGTGTTTCCAAAACTGAAAGGAGAGGAGGGGGGAAGAGAGCTAGAGGGGGGAAGAGAAATTAAAGTCACTTAAAATATAGATACGGTCCTTTGGCGGTGGGTGCGTTTGCATTGTCGCTTGGAAGGGCTTCAAAGAAGGTGTCGATCCCAAGTGGGGAGAAAAGCCTTTTAATCAGTATTTCCCACGCTCTTTTGAAGTGCGGAGGCTCGTCCCCACGTGCAGGGCAATCAAAGGCTCAGGCTGATTAGCGGAGCCGGTAACGTGTGCGACACGCTCCGCATCCCTCGCCCCGCTCCGCTCCCCGCCCGGCCCCGGGAAACTCCGCGCCTGCCCCCGCAGCACCCTGGGCCGGAGAAGTCTTTGCCGGGGGGCGCCCCAGGGTTTGCCCATTCGGTCAACATCAAAAGGGCTCCGTTATCACTCACATCTCAGATCAGCCAGGGACTGGAGACGAAGGGGTTGCTCTCTGTTGCATAAGCATCGTCCAGAGTACCCCCCATACCCAGCTCCGGGGTGCCCCCCCATCCAGCCTCGTCCACCTCCTTCCGCCCCCGATGTCCCTCACCCTGCCCCAGGGGCCTCATAATTCCAACCTACCTCGCCTCACCTCACCTCAAGTTCCCTGCAACAACTGTGGGGCCTCTCTGCACCCATTCCCAGGGTGCCCCCACACCGGGACATGGGGTGCCCCATTGGTGCTGGTGGGGTTGTGTTGCCTCAAGCCACGGCGCAGACAGGACCAGCAAGGCTTTAATCTAAACCCTTGTTTGTAATTTCATTATTCTGTCGGTTCCCTCCCCCAGACACAGTAGGTAACAAGCCTCTTAAAACTTTCATTGCTGTACTTGAGAAGTGGTAAGTATGAACATGGACCTTTGGTAGGCGTTTTACTTTAAAAAGCAACACGGTTTGGGCATGGATGTCATTAACTGGCAATTTCATAAGCATTAAGTGCTAAAACAAAAGAACCAAAATAGGATCCATATGTTCGAGGTAAACCTGCTAAAAGTCTTTCAAATGGGAAACCATAAATATATAATCTCCCTCAAACCTTCCGTGAAACTGCTGAGAATGAAATACACCACTACCAAAAAGACCGTTGATTATTTCTGAAGTCTAAACTGTTACGCTCATCCAAAACTAAAAGATTAGTTTTCTATTTCTTTATTTCACAGCTATTTCTCTAGTTCTCGGTAAGACCCGTCCCACATTTCTTCCTCCTCCTCTTACACCCCTTCCCTTTACGCCTGCAGGGCTGGACACAGCGGGGCCATGAGTGGGAGGGCTGCACTCTGCATCCCTGCTGTTCCCTGGGTGTGCCGGTGGCTGCGTCACTCCCATGGATCCTTCCTGCCTCCTATTTCTGTGACAGCTCTGATTCCTCTGCCAGGGAGCTACACTCAGGTTTGGTTCCACCAGGGATGCCTCAGGACAGTGAATCTTAGCATAGATTCCCTTCTTTCTTTTCCAACTTTCCCCTTGTGTGCTGTGTGTGCTGGGATAACCACACCACGCTTCAGCTATGAAAGCAGAAATATTTTTTTTTAGTTCCTCAGCCATGCATCGTTCTTGTGATGTGCAGAGTGCTTCTTGGCTGTCTGTTTGAATTCCATGGACAGCAACACAGGACAAATAGTGGAAGGGATAAAGCATAGTGCTCAAATTACAGTCTTTCTGTCCCCGGAATGGTGGTTTCAGGTCTGGCCAGATTTAAATACCAACTGCACATTACTCTGAGAATTACTCAGCAACTGCGAAACAGATTTTTCATTTCTCACCAATACTCACGCACCCAGAATCATACCAATGGTGGATTGAGGTTGTCCCATATAAGAGGTGGGTTTCTCTTTTCTGGGACTTTTTGCTTCATTTTTCTTGCCTTAAAGGTTGCATAATGTCTCCTCCAAACAGTCCTCTGCAAGGCCAGTGGACCCAGAAGACATTTACTGTCTTGTCCCTACTCCAAGGACTGAAGCACTTTAATTTAACTGAAGTCCTGTGTGGAAATGGAAGCACCTGTATGGAGATGGGATCACCTGTAACATATAGGAGGCCAGAGTTGTTTTTCTCTGATTGTGAGCTACTATAAAAATTTGGCTTTCAACTTCCTTTTGGAAAAGAAACAGGTTTTGCTGAGTTGGTCTAACTGGGACTGGTCTCTAAAATGAGTAGGTGAGAATAAAAGTGCCCTTTTCATCTGGTAAAACCCAGCAGAGCCAGTGGCTTGCAATGAATTGTGTAGCTGCAAGGCTTAACTTCATTTTACTGCTGGCAGGAAGGACATTTGCAAGCGGATCACAATTTCCTCTAATTAATCCATTATTTTAAATTATTATTCATAGAACTTCTGTTAATGTTCTTGGCCAATGGTAGCTTTTGGCAGGTGGTACTCATGTCTGAGAAGGGAGCACAGATGGACGAGGAAGCCTTTAATTCAGCTTCCTCCTCTTTTCCCAGACAGAGAAGATGGGGACGGAGAATTCCTGTTCCCATCCAGCCCTTCTTGGCTGTGGATACCATTTCCATAAATTAAAAAAAAAAAAAAAAAAAAGACATCCAGCATAGAATTTAATGTGAGACTAGGGCAGGAGAGTGATCTCAATTTAGAACAACATCTCAAGGAATGGGGTAGATCATCCATTGCTTGGTATCCCTGGATGCCCTTTCTGGAAAGTACGTGAAAG
Organism: Hafferia zeledoni; assembly: GCA_035583235.1. Lineage (NCBI taxonomy): Eukaryota > Metazoa > Chordata > Aves > Passeriformes > Thamnophilidae > Hafferia > Hafferia zeledoni. Next base: position 7,756,526 of record JAWWEV010000083.1, on the reverse strand, counting down.
CCAAACAAGCCACTTCCAGTGCTAATTTCTGCAGTGTAATAGCAGCTGGCAAAGCACAGAGGTCTGCACAGACGATCTAATGATTCTTTCTGGACTTCAACATGATGAATCTATAAAGCATGTATTGCTGTAGCAGCTAGGTGCAATTTTAGAAATGTTAATGAGTAATTACATAAAGGTTGTCCACAGTCATCGATGTTAATCACTGTTCTTTTGCCAGGGATAATTAAGATGACACTTCAGCAGCATCAGCCAGTGGTTCCCACTGTCTGTGCTGTCTCCTTCTCCCCTCACAGCTCCTGCCATAGCTCTCACACTCATTGAGGGATCTCTTGACTCCCTTTTTCCCCTCCCACACTCTTAGCTCCCAGCTTTTCTGAAGGGCCTGACTGACCATGGCCTGAGGATTTTTAAGCTGTTAATGACCATTTCACATGGTCTTGAGAGGGTGAGCTGAGGGTGCTGGGAGAAGCAGATTTGAGTGATGTGAGGCAGTGAGCCTCTATGCCCTTGCTCAGAGCATCATAGCACTCAGCTCTGCTCTGCAGGTAACTTGCTTAGATAATGTGTGTAAATTATTCCTCCTTTCTTCAGCCTCTTCATGAAACAGCTGGTCTTCCCACCTTTTTTACCTTTTTGTGTGTCTTGGAAATGTGATTAATGGATCGTGGCCAGTATAAATGACTATGGAGGACATGGAATAACAGCTGGGTAAGTATGTGATTTGTTGTACTAAAAGTTATAAATTTTATCCACATTTTCACCCTTCGGCCCTGTGATCAGACACTGTTCAATATAACACAGGTTTCAGGTGATGGAAAGCCCATGATGGAGGATTTAGCAGAGGAGAGATACCCAGTCTGTGCCACTGTGAGCAGGTTGGGGGGTGGGTTTCCTCAGTTCTCTCTCGCAGGTTTCCCGGGTAAATGAGTGGAACTGCCTGTGTGCCGGACAGACTCACATGGAGAATGGGAAGGCCAACCCAAGGTGTCTCAAGTTGGATCCCCCTCGGGGAGCAGGAGCTCTCAGCAGCCTGTACCACAGGAAAGATCTGTTGTGTTGGCTCTGAACCTGCCCTGAGAGCACACCATTCTTGCAGTAACCCAGAATTTATGGTTGCCCTTTGCTTTGGGGGTAGAAGGAAGAAATCTCTTTCATTGTCTAAGGATGGCAAGATACTTGAAACCCCCATTCCTTTATTCCTCCAAATCATCATCTTCAGGAATAATAAATACATTTATAGGTTAGATTTGAGGGTCAATTTTAGTAACAGGAAAGTGAGATAATGTTGAAAAGGCTTAAATGTGCTTTTCTGCAAAGCCTATTGATCCTGTGCCTCTGACAGCTCCATGTCAGCCTTGGGGAGCCCTGACTCCTCCCTGGAGGAGGCCATTTCAGGGAAAGTGTTACTCAGCATCCATGAGGGTATCAAAAACCTGGCCAGGAATAAAGACCTGAGCAGTGTGAAGGCTCCTTAAACTCACAAATTTGATGTGAGGTCTTACAAGAATAGGGCAGCCCAGAAGCATGGGCTCTAGTGGGTCTAGTGGATCTAGTGACTCTGATTCTCACCCTGATTTCAGAGCACAGGCAAGAAAGGTGAACTGATTCAAACCCCACAGCTTTCAAGATAACCTAGTGCCTGCTGCTCAAGCTCTGAAGTTCTGGTGAAGAGCTCCCTACAGCCTCCCTCAACAGCTTTCATTACCCTAGGAACTGTTTAGGATTCTCAGGATTTGTCCCTGCCTTTCTGCAGTGCTTCCTCACCCCTGCCACACAGTACCTGCATAATCCCTGGTATAATAAAAAATCTCCATGAGACCAACAAAATTAGTTTTAAACCATTTATGTAGAGAAATTGTGAAAATAAACATCATCTAGTCAACATTTTAAGAATGAATTGAACTACAGAGTAAGGAAAAAAAATTCCATTCGGAGTCTAAGACTTTGGTTGAGGAGGAAAAATAATTTTGTGAAGAAGATGCAAGCATAGAAAATGCTGTCAAGGTAACTTATTTTTCCCCAAGATGACACCAAACATGTCTCAGCTTATTGCCTCTATATTAGAAAAACACATTGTTCCATCCCCTGGCTGTAACCAATGGCTGCTCCCTTGTGGCTTCACTGCCTCCAACAATATTCCCTGCTATTTTCCAGCAGAGCTGTGTGGGCCTGTGCACCCAAGAGAGATCTGAGGGTGCTCTTACTGTCTGAATGGTAAAAGGTCCATAATGGAGTTTTTAATGAAAAATGTATCGCACTTGGAAATCTCTCACTTGTTAAAATGAAACAACCACCTCACTGTAACTGACAGAAGACTTTAAAGAAGTATTCAAAAACAGTCTCTATTTTAATTTTACTCTGTACTTCTCATTCTAGTTTCATTACTTTGTAATTTTTAATTCACTTTGATTTCCACTCCATTCACATGAGGTGGGTTGATTTTGGGGTGTGAACTGTTTTGTCCTAGGACATAAGTTTTAAGGAATTTTTGGTGCCAGCTGGCTCTTCCTAAGCTTATCCTTGATAGATGATCATTCATTTCCTTAAAGTGTTATTAGGGAAACCCCATGGTATCCGATTTGGAATTGTGCATGCATCTAAATTAGCTGGAGGCTTATTGTAATTAGTTTTAAAGGAAGGCTGCAGTTTGCACCAGAATTTGGGGATAGCACAGCTGTTTTATATGGGCAGCTGTGACGTCCATGCCCGTGGGGCTCCTGGTAAACTAAGCTTTACTGGAGGGTGAAGGAAAGTTCCTCCAGGATGAAATCACAGAAAGTGGCATATGGTAAAAGAGTCATGCCTCTACCTACAATTCCTGAAATCAGTCCAGCCCCAAAAGTCTTGGGTTAAGCATACACTCAGCCTTTTAAAAGTGACCCTGTGGATCAAATTGTTTCCTGAAAACAAAAGTGCTTCATCCACTGCAGGAAAAAAATCACATACTGGCTCTGTCACACACACAGAGCCAGGCACTAAGCTGCAGTTGCACTCAATGCAACTAAAATTCGAGTATTGAGGTTGCCACTCGCATATTTATTAGGCTGAAATCACTGTCACGCACAATTGGCACCGTGCTGCTCCCGGGCTGTAACTTCTCACGTCCAGAGTTCACCCGCAGAACAATGGGAATGAAACGATCCCAGATGTGCTCTGAGCACAGGATTGGGTTGCACACCTTCCCCAGCGCCAGGCAGGGCAGACCCGCCGCGTCTGCGCCTTCGGAGCGCCACTGACATCAACCCGTCATCCCCGGAGCGCAGGACAATGGAAAAATGGCAAGTTAAGAAAGCCCTGCAAATACTTGGCCCATTCAGGTGCGGTGTTAAAACCCTGCCAGAAGGACTTGTGTATGATTTATCAGCGTAACACTCTGGCCAAAGCTAAAAACCAGACTTCACTGCCCTGTTAATTTTGATACAGAAAACAGAGAAAGTTTAAAACATCACTGTCCAGCTTAAAAGAAAACAAAAATCCAAACTGCTATGATGAGTGGATCGTGCTGTTCAAAGGGGGAATTCAAGTTTTCTGCTATATAACTAAAGAGTCAAACATCCGGCTTTTAGTTAAGTGCATCTAAAGCCAATGACTCCGTGTTTTCCACTGGCTCGTCGGGAGCAAGGATTAGTGTTGCAACCGGAGCCGTTCAGTCTTCTAGCATAGTGTATTTTTACCAGTCCAAAGCCCTTTTCTTCTCATCAAGAAGCAACTCCTCTAAACCTCCTTTATGGAAGAAGTTTGGACATTTTAAGTGGCATCTCTGTTACTAGAGGGATCAGGGAATGTTTCACACAGAGGATTGATGTTGGCTAACAGACAATACTCACTAGGAAGAAATCTCGATGTGCTGTATTTTGTGTATGTTCTATTGAGCATTTATTCCATGGCAGACAAAGCAAAATGTGTCCCAGCCGGGTGTAACTTCCCCAGCAGCCTCTGCTGGCAGGCAGTGCTGAGTGTGCAGTCCTGCAGGAAGCTGCCTGCCAGCATTCAGTCTTGCTGCTGTTCCAGAGAGACCTTACAGCTCTGTCAGCCCTGCTACAAGGAGGAGACACTCTGGCAGGACCAGCTTTGCTGGGACAAGTCTCTCCTGCAGGGTTAAAATTATATATAAAAAATTATATATAAAAATTATATATATATAAGTTAATATATAATAATCTCAGCTTTCTTTTTCACACAAGCTTTATATCTTTCATATCCTTGGGATGCAATGCCGACAGAAGAAACAGCTTGCAAATGCACATGTCCATCAACAGCAGACTCTGCCAGGCCTTCCACCTCTGGCAAGCTGTGGCAGTCTAGTCAATAGGATCATGGAAAAAATTGTTAAATATGGCAAGATCCAAGACCCAGGAATTCACATTTATCTTGGAATTGTCAGATTTCTGTTGGACAGTTATTCCCTCACTGAAGCACAGCAGTAGAACAGGACTTTTGCAGATTTACCCACAAAAACTGTCCCTGCACCATGACTCTGGCTGGCAGTGTATTTTCAGCTGCTTTCCTTGCAAAGTAATTTTTTAAAAAAGAAAATTATGTTTCTACATAAATATGGCAAATATAAAAGCCACAGGCAGGTAAAAAGCTTTGTGAGGTTTTTTTTCAAAAATAAAGGAATGGCTCTGATAACATAAAGTCTGAACAAAACATACAAGCTTTTGGGATAAATAATAACTAACCCAAGTCTCAGTGTAAAAAAAAAAAAAAAAGGCAATTGCAATTTTTGACTGTAAGGTTAAAGCCATCCCTTCTAATTGCACAGCAACACCTGCATTCCACTGCCTCAGGCAGCTGCAGCAAGTGAATAGAATCAGACCCATAAAACTCTTGGCAGTTCTGCCACGGCAGCAGAGCATGGTCAGCTCTGATCACCAAGCAAAGCACTCACACCAGGGACAGGCAGCCTGGCACCTTTCATCTAAGGAAGATGATTTCAATTTTATCTTAAAAAGCATGGTCGCCTCCACCTCCCTGCTCGAACAATGTGTTTCCATTTCCATCTTATTAAGCCACAAATATGTTGACACACTGGGTCTATGTAAACTCCTACAAAAAGGTGATTAATTAGGTGGCTCTGCAGTGTAGGGGGAGCTATTTTTACTCACTGAGTCCCATGGGTTCCACAGCAGCCAGTTTCTAGGGGTTTGCAGTTTTTCTCCTGAGCTCATACTCCAAAACATAAGGTTTGGTGTGGTTTGTTGTAAGGCAGCTGTTTACAGACACTGCCTGAAGTTGTGACTTTTGTAAGACATCAAAATGGTATCAATTCTGCTGTTAACACTTCTGTTAATTGGTCTGGATTTCAAAAGTGTAACTGAATTTTTTTTCTTCTTCTGTCTGTTACATCTATGATGCAACTGAGGGGAAATGGGCAGTTCTGTACTCTTTAAAAGCTGCCAATGGTATGAAACAGGAAGAATTATTTTGATAGTAATTCTCTTCTGTTTGTTGTTACCTTGCTAGGGTAACCTGGGATTTTGAAAGCGAGTCTCTCTGCTCCCAGGACACCTTGCTCCTTATAACTTTCTCTCTCCAACATAGGAAAGGTGAGAAAAAACAGCTCCTTGGCTGCTGGGGGAAGCACTTTTCTGCCTGAAAACATTACTCACACACCTGGGCAAGCAGAGAATTCTACATTCGACATTTTGCTTAAAAATAATTTTACCCAACAGGGACAGATCAATGGGTATCAAATACAATTAGGAGGCACTATAAGTGGCCTATTGAACATCAGAGGCCAGTCTGGCTACAGAAATAGGGCCAGCAGCTCCAGCTTGGGTGGATCACACAGATGCACATTGCAGACGAGAAGTACTTTCCTCTCTCCACCCAATTTAAGGTCATTCCATTCCTGTCAGGCCAGCTAGAGTGAAGCTAATACAAAAAGCAAAGCATGTAGAAAATGGCAGTTTAATGTGTGGTTGTGACAAAAGAAACAAAGCATTAAGAGTGTTACAGAAAGAAATGCACACCATTTATTTTAAAAATCTGAGTGGAAGATGTAAATAAATTTTTAAAGAAGTTGTTCTCTTATTAAATATTCATACTGACATTCTTTTTCTGATTACTGTAAGTGATTAGGCAACTCCTAATCTAAAGCTGTGAAAAACAGGCTAGAAAAGCAATTACTATGCTGTGATCTCTCAACCCAATATAATTGGGCAAAGTCAGATCTTCAAGTTGCTTTACTACAGCTTTGAATCCAACTGAAGATCTTTTCCTGACCCACAGTCAGGGAAACAATTCACAGAATTAGCAAATAACTTCAAACACTTTGAGAAAAAAGTTGATTTCTTCCCAAACCGACCCACCAGTACTTGTGCCATCTAGTGGCCTCTTTCTTCAGGCAAGTGCCATGATTTGTTATTACAAGCCTTTAGTTAAGGCTGCTTCTTTATTATTTTACAATTTGAAAAGATTAGAATATGCAATGCAGAACTCTGCTGCTGACTGGCAGCATCACAGAAGAGAAATTCACTCTCTTCTCCAGATACCAACCATTAACACGAACCACTTGTACTAAAAAGGGACACGACAAAAACACACTTCCCCTTTCTTCAAACAGGCCTTGTATCCCCTTCAATTAAATCTCTAGTTAGTGTATAGAGCAAAGTAACTGCTTACATAAAAAATGGATCCTTTAGAGTAAAATGGCTCTCCTCATTCTCAAGTATTTGTGTCTGAAATATTTCTGTCTATGTTTTATCAGAAAATACTTTTTTTTCCTGTATGTTTTATTAGAAAAACAGAACTATAGCTTCAGTTTGGGTTCCTTTGCCTCCAAAGCCTTGGTTGCTAGTTCAACTTTTTCTTTTAACAATTCAGCTTCTTCAGCACTCTTATGGGCCTGGGCATGTTTCAGTAAGAAGTGGGTAAGGAAGAGTTTCAAGCCTTCTCGTAGCATTCCCAGTTTGGGGTTGTCAGATACCCTGTAAAGATAGAGATCAAAAATATTATTTACTCTTCTACTGTTTCAGAAGTTTCTTAATTTTCTTTATCATCTTCAAATAGAAACATAATAAAAACCCCAACCTATAAAAGGAACTTTATTGAAGAGGCTTTAAAATTACCAAGTCTGGTTTGGCAAACAGCCCAAACACTCAACACGCAACTGGCCCTCAACAATAAAACAGAATATTGCTGCCTCAGACGTGCTTTATGTAAACAATTACATTACAGCAAAAAACAAGGCAAACACCGTGTTCAGGCTGCCTTGTGTTCCTGTGTAACAGTTGGAACATCACCACCCAATTTCTTCTAACTTATGTGACATTGCAAGCCTTACCCACTCCAGCTCTAAGTATCTCCAAGGACAGAGATTTCCCAGCCTCTCCAGGCAACCCAGTCCCATATCAAAAATAAGATTTTTCAGTGTTGATAAAAACCCCATAAAGAAATCCTTCTTAAGATACCTCCTAGCAATGACTGCTGGCAGAGTGAGCCCCACTGCACACAGGTGGTACAGCAGTGACAGGTAATTAGAGAGCTCTGCTCGTAAGGATCCTACGATCAAAATCATACACTGAATATCTGAAAGGCTTATTTTGTGTAACACTTGTTACAGCTGCATCTCTGTCAGAGCCTGTGCTAACACACAAATGAAATGCTTCCCAGGAGAGCTCACTTTTTAAGGGACCAAAGGCTGATGTGTGGAGAACACACCATGTAATTCCAAACAAAATAAGCAAACTTCTTATCTTCCTAATTAACCCCCCCAACAAGGGTTCCCAGGAGATCTCTCTGATCACTTACCTCACAAAAATGTCAGTAAGTTCTTCAGCATCTGCTTTCATTAACAGTGTGCTTAATACTTGTCTCAAGAAACGGACTTTGGGTTTGTCTAGTTCACTGAATTCAATTACCTGGCAGGCAGAGAGAATTAAATTAATTCAAGTATTTCAAACAGATGTCTGCTCTTCTAAATGAACAGCTTTTAGCACACCAACTGGCCTCTGAATACACTGAGTCTTGAGTTTGGCATAGAAGAATTAACTGAGAATGCTGACTCCAAAAGCCAATCAATAAGGAAAGCAGAGAACCTTGTAAGGAATAGAGGTCTACTAGTACCAGAATACAAGATGTAATTTCTCAACTAGATAAATAATTCATAAATATCTGGGACAATCCATTTAATTACCTGTTTCATCCATTTCAACTATTCTTTTAATAAAATTCTATGGACTTCCCATTCTGAAATCCAAATGCTCAGTAGATTTCTTTCTCATCTAATAAAAATCATTATCAGCTAAAAACCATAGCAAAAAATCCACTGGCAAAGCCTGTTAATGAAGGGGCCTCAGTTCCAACTCTAGATACTCTAAAGAAAACAATCTTACAACTGTAGGCTTTCTGTGTGCCTGGGTCACCACAGGTTCTCCTTCCCCCAAATGACAGTGTTACTGTAATCAAACGGAATAATCTGGTAACTTTAGAACAAGTTCTGTCGTAGCATAATCAGCAAAAATACCAGCTAGGCAACAGAGAAAATACATCTTCCATAGAACTAGCAAATGCAAGGGAAACAGAAGGATTTGGAAAGAGACACACCAACCTTGAGAACTGAAAGTGGCAGTGACTTTGTCCTTATTAAGTGAGCCAACAGTGAAATCAGGTTGGAGAGGGCAGCAGCTGACAGGTTTTCTAAGTCTCTGACTTTGTCCCAAATACTGAACTGAAATGTCACCTGGAGGTCAAAGGTAAAAAAAAATAATCCTACAAATCAAGCTGTTTAAATGAGTAACAACATAACAAACCTTTTGACCTCCTATTCTTTATAAGTCTTCTGTTAATTAACAGAAATGCTTGATCAGACTGTTCCAATTCTTTTAAAATGCAAACCTCCTGCAGTAATTATTTTATTTCCTATTCAGATCTGACCACAAATAAGCCTTACTGAATGCATGCCCATACCACCAGAATTTTCCCCCAGGATCAGTATCTTAACAGGCATGCATCCATCCTCAAGAATTTCATAATGTTTTCCCAACCACAATTAAGACACTAAACCAAAGAAGCAGCAGATTTTTCTTTACCTGAAATCGTCTTTCACATTCACAAAACTTGTTAGCCAGAAATGCATAGAAGGGGTTAAATGTCTTCTCCTGTAAGCAGCAGTAAAGGATGACATGAACTATTTCTCTCTCCTGCTGATCTTTCAGCCCAAGCCTAAAATTTAACAAGAGAATGAGAACCATTTAGTAAGCAAAAAAATACTGACACAAAATAAGAGCTAGTCAACATCTGAGAGCAATACTCTAAAAAACCTCCAAACATCACATTAAATTTTACTTGTTAGAAAGTTCTTATGATATGGGGATTGAAACTACAAGCAGTTTTGACCTAGATGAAGTGTGGCTTTCCTAAACGACTGAGAACAGCAAGAGATGATAAAGACTATGAGAAAACTGGTGGAATAGCTAAAACAACCTGAGATAAGAAGGAAGCTGAGAGGGAGCAAGCTGTGAGAATGGAATGTGTGCTGACAAGTTCTCATGAAACTAAATTTACATTTGAAGAGCATATAATATCCAATTAAAAGTTGTGGCAGAGTATATGGACACTGTCATGGACTTATGAAAAGCGACCATGGGAGGGGATTTAGAATGTATAGAGAGTAACTTGTAGATTGAAGTATTCTTCTTCTCCTTCTTCTCTTTTTAGAGTGTTACCCGTAGATTAATAAAATCAGTTTTGTGTGTGACACCTGTGGCCCTGTGCTGTTTATCTGCTATGACTATGACAATATGAAGTCTTTAAAACACTGGATGGACTCAAACCCTCAGTGCTGTGGGCTACACCAATATCCTGGTATGGTAATGTGGAAATGCTGCAATATTATGGAGTGGCTGCAAAAGCAAGACCTCAACAGAAAGAAGTGGAGTGATACAAGTACAGTCACTCCCCAAGGAAGGAAAGGTAGTCCACTCCATGTCTGTAGCTCTTCCTGAACTAGAACAGAGGAGAGGGCAGAGTTATCATGGTTGTGCCTGTGAACACAGCAGTAGCACTGCAGCAAATGCTGCTGCACAGACACCACTTCAGAGTCTCAACAGTGAGACAAGAACTGTAGGGCCCTGTTGCTCTTATCTCACACTTGTACCTATGATCATGGGAGAAAGAACAGCCTTGGGATCAGTATAAGCCTATCTGGAGAAACATGTTCACAGCCCTTCACTTCCAGGGAATAACAAAATATTCTAACATGTTTTTCCTACTTACGTGGTGACATGAATTTTTTTAATCTGCAGGTCAATTACATGCTACATGATACTTGAAATTCAGTCAGTGATTTCAAAGCACCTTCAAAAAACAAGCCTGAAGAAAACAGTATCTATGAGTACTTATGTTGGCTGTCCCAGTATGAAGAGCAAGCACTGAGCAGCCTTCCAGCCTAGAAGAAGGCTGAGGCACTTTGGCAGGGAATGGTAACTAACTCGCACTGCACCTGGTCTGTGAATAATATGATTTAACTTCCAGGGCTGCCAAATGCTTGGCAGCATTAAAACCAATTAAAATGAAAAATGCTTCATATTATAATCTGAAAAATATCAAACAAAATTCTTCTCATTGCTTCAAGCTCAAGTTTCACGTGGCATCAGTACAACTCAAGCATACTTTCTAACCAAGTTTGACTTCACTGGAATTTGCCCTGCTGTCTGTAGAGGAGTTTGTCATTGCTTGATGCCAGTGACCCTCATTTGTACACACCTCCAGACATCTGCATTGCATTTGATCACAGACACACCAGATTAACAGAGAAAAATACTGCTGTTCAGCCAAAACTCCCCAAAATTTAATGTTTTACCATAGGAAAATACAGGATGATTTCTAGGCTGATTGCTAATGAGCGTGTTAATGAGTCTGCTTCTCCAAAAGAGACCAGCACTGTAAGTGCTGTGCTTGTGATATAACTCACCTGCTCCCTTATCAGCCAAGTTCTGTCTGATTTTAGTGCAGAGCAACTAGAAGGTTTTCCACAAATACAGAGGTTTTCAGCCGCTGGACATGCATTTAACAGATGACTCACAAAGTTACACTGTAATCACTAATTTGGCACACTCTCCTTTTCCTTTTTTATCATCACTTCTATCATGATTTGCTTATTTAGGAAATACTCATGCTGCCAGACAGTTGTAACCAAATAACAACACTCAGATATTCAATTTCGTTCTTACCATGATTTCTTCACAGAACTAGCATTATCCAATCTTTCCAGACCTAGCATTCCTAAGCATTTAATAACAGTCTGGGCTGTCACTGCTGAGCTTCACCATAAACCTGCACAGATTTTGTCAACCTGATAATCCTTGATAAAGAATGTGCAACCACCTCATCAATTAAATCATTCATGAGTTACAGTATTCTCATGGACTTGTATGTGTGGATCACTTTAAGAATTTCCTGCTGTTAAATGGGCTGCCTCTGAAGTAGGTTATTTATCACCAGCAGAAGCCTCTCTCTAAGTAGGTTAGTTGTCATCAGCTGAAGCCCAAGACTATCACTGCCTTTAGATCAAAAATAGCAACTCTAAAACTCACCTTTCAAAAGTCAGTTCAAATTATTTTAGTAGATACAATGACTTCAGTAGATTCATGCTATCCCGAATTACAAATCCCACTACACCAGGGTATGTGAGCCTCTTCAAAAGTGTCAGTATTTTCTGAGATGTAAAGTTTCTCACATTCTTTATCTCTACAAAATAACTTTTAAATTGGCCTCTCCACCAAACTGGAGCAGCATTCATTCCCTCTCCCGAGTGAAACTGTGCTTTGTGAAGGAGGTGTGGCCTCTCAAACTGATGAAGTGGACCAAGTCTCACTCTCTCCTCGTTCTGTCCAGCGATTTGCCAACCCTGCCTTTACACTGACACCTCTGCAAACACAAGCTTGAGCCACTTCAGGGAGCTGTTCTGGCTTCAAGCTAATTACTTTCATTTCCAGTAAGGAAGAGAAGGTCTAGCAAAACTAAAGAAGCCTGGATTTTAAATAGTTTAAATCATCTTTTAGCCACACCTCAACTCTGCCACAGACCTAGCAGAAGGTGAATCAATAATCTTGTGAGACTGACATCAAACACACGAATATAAATTCCCACACACTCTGGAACACATTGAAATTAATGTTCACATTGGAATTAACTCCTTCACTGACAATTCTGTATATTTTCCCTTACACTCTGCCAGATGTGGGCAGATTTGAGAGTTCCTCTCTCCAAGTCTGCTGTACAAAATCCATACCAACACACACCAGGCAATCTGCAGAGGGTTTTTATGCCAAGCCTGTATGTATTGAGATTTGTGTACTAGTTTAAATAGTCCAGAGGAGAGTCAAGCCCAATTTGCAAATTGAGCTACCAGGTCTTGGCAAGAGTTGCAGCAGCAGCTAATTCTTCTAATTGAACAGGCCATATTAAGATATTGGAATGACTCCATCATGGTTTTAAATTCAAGCTGTGTTTTGCAGAAGTGGCATTTAATCAAATATTAGTTGATTTTATTACAAAGTCTGTTTTGGTTTGGTAAGCAAATTAAATAATTGCATGCCACCCTGGTAAAACAATTCCCTTGAATTACAAGGCTGTGACAGGAAAGTTCAGACCTGATCTCTTCTCTCCCACTTATTACAGACTTAAAATTAATATTCTGACAAACACAAAGAATAGGTTAGTTTGAGATTTTGCCTGATCACATCTTGTTCTAAAGAGCCGTTTGCCACGTGGTAAGAAAACTGGTCTTAAAATGAAATGAGACCCTGGAGCAAATCCAAAGCTAATAAATTCTGTAAGAGGGAAGTGGAGGTGCTAGAACACCACCAGGTCATGCAGGTATGGTCAGAGACCCACAAGATGGCTTAGCAAGAAGTCAAGGAGTGACAGTACAGAAATCCCAGAAACCCAGCAACAAAACCAAGAGATGTTCTGCAGCTTCTTCTGGTCTGCCTCTGTAAGGCAGCTTTACAGCTTGCAACAGCCTTCCATCCCCTGGACTTGGATACACAGTTTCAATGCCAAAAGAGACAGGCTCCTTATATTAAAAGATGCTGTAAGTCACAGTTATAGATGAGTGACAAGAACAGGGGCTACATTTTATCTCTGACTGCCAGTCAGTTCTGCCTGCACCCATTAGTCCTTACACCAAGGGTTTGGTCCCTTCTCCTACACTTTCACCCTGCATAGATCCCTGACTATGCAGTTCTTTCAATTGTATAATAATTTAATAATTTAAATGCTCTTAGGCCTATTTTATACTATTTTTTCAACACATTTAATGCTCTTTTTAGTTATGGGCTGTCTCCTGTGCCAGTCTGTACTTACTTGAGCAACTTTTCAAAGGCATCCATGAAGTCTTCACTTGTCATCAAGACACAAAAAATACTTCTCCTGATATCAGTGTTCATCCTCTGCTTACGAGCAAGCTCCATTATCTTTGAACTTACCTGAAAATAAAGTTATATGCTATTTTAGTTATGCTTGATTAAAGAAAGTTATTTCTGTGTAGCCTTGAATAATACCACTAATGAAGATTTCCAGTTAACTATGAATCAGCAATCCAAAGTTCTTGAGCTTTTGTCCAGAGGCACAGGCATCATCAGGAGCTTTTTCAAATACGGAAAAACATTTTAATCTACTTTAATTGTGCTAATCATTTTTAAGATGTGCTTGTCTGAGGTAAGTCACCACAACCATCTCAGCACATTACTTTTAGAATCAGCTTGGATATATGCCACAGACAGACAACACTACTAGCAAATCCACTTTTAAATCAAGTCTCTTCTTTCACTTTTGCAATTCCACAGGATAACAAACAACAAGCTATACCACAATATTTGTAGTAGCTCTTATGAAGTGAATCAGTACATTTAAAAAAACATAACAGCAGAATTTACAGTCCAAAAGCTCAGCCTTAGGAGTGTCCATGAAGGTTTTTTGGTGGGCTCTGAACTGAACTTATTCACCTGTATGAAGAATCAGCAAAAGATCATAAACACTTAAGACTTGCAACAAGCACTGCTTGGATTTACCTTTCCTACATGCAGTTTTTGCTGTGTCTTGCTGTTTGTATCACTGATCATTGGTGCTCCACTCCAGGATGACCCTACAATCCACCACCGACCAACCTGATCCGCGCTGAGCAGAGACTCCAGGGAGACACGGAGTTGTGTGTCTTTTCCTGAACCACTGCTGTGAACCTTGAATAGCAAAATACAAATAAAACCAACACACGAGCTTTTATCTGAAGCTTTTTTAAAAAGAAAACTACAAATACTTTAATTACTTAAAATTACTTTTAAACAAATACTTTAAGCAAGTAAATTAATCTCTGTAAAGGTCTTCCCATGTTTCCTGCCCAACCTTTGTTTCAGCCAGTAACCTGAAAGAACTTACAAGTTCCCCATATGCTGTAATTTTGAAACACAAAAAGCTGTATAAATGTATATTTAGAAGCTCTTGATTTATTTATAATTTTAAAAAAGAGATAATAAATTTAAAAGTAGCCATCTTCCAATCACAAAATTTGAATAGATTTCAAACGATGCTGACACTGAAAATCAGTTGCTGCATCTTAAAATCTGGTCACGATTTTCCTTTTGAACACTTGTGATTAAATGATACAACAAACTGCCTAAAGTTTTGCACAGTTCAACTAGCAAAAATTTTAAGCTCTTTGAACAAAATAACAATTTCCAACAAATGAGTCTAGAAGTGTATCAGGAGGACTGTGAAAATATAAGAGAGGAAATTCTACAGAACTAGGTTACCTAGCTTGGTTTTGCCTGGTCTATTATCCTAATAGGCACATCCTGCACTTATAAATTACTTTCATCCCTTTTATTTTGGGTTGCTCTAGACAAACTGCCCTCTCTCTGTCAAAAACCAAAAATCCCCCAAAAAATCCAACAAACCAAAAAAATAACAAATCCCCTAAACTCCCAAAAAACCCAAGAAGAGAGAACATCCAGGTTTTCAGAAGTGTTAGACTTCCAAAATAATTCTGATGAAATCGGGAGCAGGTGTGCACATCCAAAAAAAGAACTTGTCATACTGACTCGCTTCTTCTGCACAGTCACTAAACACCTCACAATCTTTTTCATGTATTTTACATAGGACTTTGAGGAAAAGTCTTTGGCTAAATACTATGTCCTTTCTTAAACTGTTCTGCAGAAGGCTGGACAAGGAGATAACACTTAATGATGTAAGAATTGATTTCTGTCCCTCAGTTTCAGACTGTTAAATGAATTAAAAATATTATAGTTATTCAAGCCAACATGCAATACATAGAATTACTTCTGGCTTAAGGGTAACTGGGCTTCATATGCCAAGAAAGTTCTCACTAGTGTTCTTTGCAATTTGCGAAGTCTTTCAACTGGTTCAGGATCATAACCAGGAATCTTCCGCATGTCGTTATTCCTCAGTGCCAACATGGTCTCCAGCATAAAACGAACCTATTGGGAGGAGATACCTCTGTGGGTTATGTGCTGTAGGTGTGGTAAATATAGTAGAGAATGTACTGTGAAATTACTGTTCTGTGAGGATAAGCAGCTCAGCTGGCAATATAGATTTTAGATCACATGAATACAAATAAATGTATATTTTAACCCCTACTATATTAATTTGTGTACAAGCTTCAATTCAAAGCTTGATCTGCTGAACACCATGACTTGGTGACCATTTTTTGAAGTGTACAAAGTATCATGAAACAGAAGCTCTGTCCATTGCATGAAACACAGAAGTCCTGTCTCACCACCACAAGCATTTCCGTGTCTGTGTCCCAAGTACTAATGGAGCAAGACAGACAAGAAGAATGCAAATAACTGAATGCAACAACTGAACGCTAATGGTAATTTAGAACATAAGTAGAATGTAGCAGAAAACTTTTTAAAATTAAATAATGTATTCAAGTACTTATTAAAGTCTATTGAGAATATAAAATCCTTAAAAACCCACACATACCCTAGTCTGATCCTGGAATTTCTTCTCTGCTGTGCTTGCTTTCTTCTGGGCTTCGGTAATCAGCTCCTTCAAAGCCAATGCATCATCTTTTCTTAAGGAAAAGCCCACGTTTTTCAGAAGAAACAAAATCAGCTCAATCTCTTTTTCAGTGAAAGTGCTAACAAGCTTCTTCAGAATATCAAAGATCAGCAGGCAATGAACCACATGGAAGTTATACAGATGAGCAATCAAGGCAAGCAGATTTTCACATTCTTTCCCTTCAGCATCACTTTTACAGAGTTCATCAAATTTCTTCACCACGGCTTCCAAAAAGTGAGCACCGACCTGGCAGCAATTCCATTAAGGGGGAAAAAAAACCATCCAGCAGTTAGCTGTAAGTAGATTTACAGACATCTGTAAAACATTAATTTTTGGGTCACTGCCACTGTTAATTTTAAAGAAAAATTGTTGCTCTTGTCAACCAATATGAGTGTTCTACATTTACATGTACAAACATCTAAGTGGTGTGATGTTCCCATAAAAGTTTATGTTATTGACACCTCATATATGACATCCAGTTGCCTTTTAAAGCCTGTGCAAGAAAAACATGTTATGAACTTACAGTACACATACATCAGCATTTGTTTACATAATTTTCATGGACACAACTTTCAGCTGTCAGGCTAGCATGCTGCTACTGCCAGTCATTCATCCAGTAAAAACTGCATATCAAAACCCAAATGCATCACTGAGTTCAGCATTCCAGAACAAAATCCTTAACAGAAGAATAAAAAGTAGTATTGTGAAACAACTCCCAAGTTTTCACAGCTGCTGAGCATGAGCTTAGGCTGATTTTGAAGCCAAGGTAATTCATAGCCCTTTGTCAGTGGTACAGTTTAGAAAAGAAATTTTGGAATCTCTGTATTTCTGAAGAGAGGGTTGATGCTAAAGACTGGAATTAGAAAGCATTCCAAAACACTGCTGCTAAACAAGACTCTCCCCATGGTTATGGTGCTAAAATCTGCTGACTGCTCTTACAAAAACCAGAAGTCCCAGCAGCAGTACTGACTTGCACTACACGCCTTGACTAGCTTAGGTTTTAACTATCCAATGACTGCATAAATGTATAAACACAGCTACTGGAATCTCAGCTTCTGCATTGCTCAACCTAATCTCCAATGCAGCTGCACTATCACACTTTCATGTAATGCATATTCTACACTTATAGAAAAAACAACGGAGCTTTACAGTAAACTTAAATACGACAGCCTTGGATGTGTAACAGTCCACAGTCTGGGTATTATCTACCTATTTCTGACACCTATTAGTCTATCTGTATCCAAACCCAATTACTAGGTATTTTGCAAAGTTTCAACTTCTAAAAAGATTTTAATTCTTGCCTTAAAACAGCATTGTAGTCTTATATTATATTTGGAGTCACAACTGCCTTTCAAGCAGAAAAGAGGGACAACAAAAAAGTTTAATGTCACGGCTGCACGGAGAAAGCTGCTGTAATTGCATCCCTCTGATATTTAATATGGTTTCAGAGTCAGCATTCAGACCTTAATATGACAAACTGAAGAACTTGCATCAATACATCTTTTGCATTGAAATGTAGAAAAAAAAAAGTGTAATTTGATGGGAATATGGTGCTCAAACACTTTGGTTTTCTGATAAACATTTCACTGAAATTAGCTAAAAAGTTTCCTTTGACTTCAGCACCTTCCTAACAGTATGCGAGAGAGATTGAGAGATTTTATCTCCATCATTCATCAGGTTTAAAAACACAAAAGAAAATCTTCCCCCAAACTGCCAGCTTTCTGAAGTTTTTTTACATTCCAGAATCAATTGTTATACCTACTTAATTCCACCGATGATTTGGGATAGAAAAGAACTTTTTTCCACCAATGTAAAAGGATTCTTGTAACTGTAACACTTTTCTGATCTGGATACACGTTGTTCAAAATCAATCCCTTCATATACCCAAGAGAACAGAAATGGATTAGTGTAATTAAAGGGAAGAGAACTCAAAGGCTAAAAATTTTAGTTCCTGGATGCAGAAAAATTTTGATGAAAAAATGATGTTTTTATAACTGACCAATGGTAACTCACAGAGGAAATAAAATCAGATAAAGCAACAGACTTGGCCCCTTTGCTTGAGGACACCTTGAAAATAAGATACAATTATTGATGAAACTCAACTAAATAGGTTTTATAGTGACACGCAATTAAAAATCACATGGCATTAAAACAAAACATCAAGGAAAATACCACAATATGTATGATTAAAGAAAATGAGTCCCAGACACAAGAATTACCTCAATTCCTACGTTGTGATGAAGAATGCTAACCAGAAGGACGTGCTCCATCACCAGCCTTGCTGGCATGGCCACTGCAGTGACACAGGCATTCAGGAGCGTGTCTGTCAGAGTGTCATTCATGTCCTTCCTGCTGTTGGCCATGTAGAGCTCTTCCATCTGTCCACTAATGGAGGACAAATTTGGCTCACTCAACCTATGGAGAAACAAAAGCCAATGTTAACTTTGTCTTCTCTTCATACAGTCTCACAATTTTCAGTTTACACACCAAAAAAATATTATTTTTAGAGAAACTAGCGTGGCTTAAGAAAAGATTGAAGATTGAATAGATGATTAGAAGGGACCTTTTGTGTTCTTCTGTGTTCACTAAACCAGAAAAGTATAATATATTTAATTCTGGTGTAGTTTAAAAAAAACAATTACATATAAAAACACATTAGCAGCAGTATTTATAAAGCACTGTCAAGGTGCTTACTGTCACACTGAACAGAATTAGAAAGAAAGCAAACTGTGCTAAGCTGTTGTAACTATAGCACATCAGTCTTTGATGAAATCAATTATGCAAATAATTCCTGATTTAACATATAAGGCATATCAAATTTCAAATGACTGAATAATTCTAGTTTGCATTTTACAGACAACAGATAAAAAATGACAACAGACTTCTTATTTTAAAAATGCTTTAAAAATTAAATTAATATTAATTATTTTTTCTGTTCTAAAGTACTTGAAGTTAGGAAGTGTTGCTCCTTCTCAGTTGTAGTGCTGGAGAAATTTAATTTCATTTAAAAAAAAAAAAAAGAAACCAGTGGGGGTTTTTTGGAGGGTGGCTAAAGTTCACACTGAGGATTTTTTATACACATACTCCAACTGACACAGTGAATTATACCCAGCACTTGCAGGCAACTGATATGTGGAATCCAGCCCAATCTTAAATTTATTTTCTAGATTTTTCAACGTCCATAATGACTAACTTTGAAGAATTTATATCAACAAAGATAATTATTCTTAACAATAGCAGACATGATTGCCAACTTAAAATCAGCTTTTGGAGAGAAAAGTCACATCCTTGTCACTTGGCTTTGAATGATGAGCACTGTCACAATGAACCAGAAAGATTAACAACTTTCCTTATTACATTACCTATTAATGAGGCCATTCACCATTTTCTTCAATCTTCCCAATTCTTCTCTTTTCTTGTCATCCAGTGTCTCCTGAGCTCTCCTTACTTGAGGGGGAACATACTTTGCAGCACTGTGATTGTGAGTCTTGCCAAGAAAAGAAGAAAATAAGATGCCAGTTGAGACCAGTACCTTAAACACCAACATACATTTCTATTTAAGATTAGTATCTAATAGCAAAGGAAATTTTCTAAGGAAAAACATACAGAAAAGATGCAGGCAAGAAGTTACCCTTTACAACCAACCTGACAGCAGCAAAGCCTCTCTTCCCTATACATGAAATCTTTTTTAAGCTATGCTTATTAAATCCTGACGTCCGAGGTTTTGGTTTTACCCAGGTTTTATCAGTGATAGCTTAAGTGAGTGCCACAAGAGCTGAATGACCTGTGTGACCTCCTCTCATCCACCCATTCCACACGAACACAAGTAGAAAGTCTGGGGCCATTCAGAAGTAACAGTTGAGTGTTTGACAGAGCCTCCTTTTAACACAAGCTGCCTTTGCTCTTAGCAGAAGCACTTAAGGATTTTCTTGCACTTTAAAGCCAGGGTACTTGCTGATCTCCCACGTATAAAGATCCCACATGCCTTGAGCTGTAGCGAATTCCCTGCCACCATCCTGACTCGGGTGGTGTCTATCAGCTCTCTGTGTCTATCAGCTGTCCCCAGGACCTGGCTCGCCTCTCAAGCCAACACTGTCACTGGGCCCAGCACTGTTTTGGACCAGGACATGTCCCGACTGGACAGCAAGCACCTGTGCTTTAGAGAGCCGATGTAACTGCTCTGTGTGCTGGTTGTGGCATGTCCTCTGAGCAGCCGGTGCGGGTTATCGGAGGGGAACATCCTACCTCCTCCTCATCCTCTTCCTCCTCCTGGTCCAGGGGCTCGCTGGCCTCTGGCTCCTCGCCGTCCTCGGGGGATGAGGACGAGCTCTCGCTCTCCCACTGTCCTTCCTCGTCATCCCCTTCCGAGGGCTCCGAGGCGTCATCCTGATCCTCCTCGTCATCCTCATCCTCCTCATCCTTCACGTCCTCTTCCTCCTCCTCTGGCCCCGGCGGGCGCTCCCGCGGCCCCGGCTTGGTCTCCTTCTCCTTGTCCTCCTCCTCCTCGTCGCTGCTCTCGCAGAGGCTGCTGAGCCCGGCCCGTGTTCCCAGCGCTCCCAGCACGTATCCCAGCCCGTCCCGCAGGAAACTCTGCGGCACCCGCTCGGCCGCGGGCCCGTCCTGCTTCCTGCGCCGCTTCCCGAGCCCCAGCTGCCGCTCCAGCCGCCGGATCTCCTTCTCCTCCTCCTCGTTGGCCTCCAGCAGGGCTCGTTTCCGCGCCGATGCGGCGGCGGCCGAGGGGCCCGCAAGGGCTGGCGATGTCGGTGCAGACACCCGGCTCAGCCGCTGCTTCCCGGCGGCGGGAGAGACCGGGGCTCCGGGGCGGGCAGCGGGAGCCGGCCTGGCCGGACCGGACTTGGCCGGACCAGGTTTAGCAGGAGCGGACTTGGCCGGACCAGGTTTAGCCGAAGCGGACTTGGCCGCAGCAGGTTTAGCCGGAGCCGGTTTGTCCAGAGCAGGCTTGTCCGAGGCGGTGGGAGCCTCCACAAGCTCCCCACGTTGGAGTCGTCGCCGTCGGCTCCGCTTGAGCCTGCGCTTCTCCTTCCTGGCGTCTCGGCGGCTCCTGCGGCTCTGCCTCTCCGAGTCCCTGAGCAGGGCCAGCGGCGGCTGGTCGCCGGCCGCCTGCACGAAGTCCTGCACAGCCTGGCTCAGCCGGGCGAGTTTGCCGGCGCGGACACCCCGCGGCCTCCGCCGCCCGCCCGCGGCCACGCCGCGCCTGGGCGCCGCCATCTTGGGGAAGGGCCGAGCGGCCGCTTCCGGCGGGCACAGCGCCCCCTGCCGGGCGGCGCCTCAGGCGGGTCCGGCTCTGAGGGGTCGGACCCAGGGGAGGCTCCGCCGGTAGAGATCCGCCCTTTTATGCAAATGTATTTAAGAATCCCAGCGTCAATTAGGGTGGAAAAGACCTCTCAGATCATCCAGTCCAACCTGAGACTGAACATCACTATGCCAACTAGATTGGCGCTGAGTGCCACGTCCAGGCTTTCCTTAAACACCTCCAGGGATGGTCAGTCCACCACCTCCCTGGGCAGCCCACTCCAGTGTTTAATCATCCCTTCTGTGAAGAAATTCTTCCTATTGTTCAACCTAAACCTCCCCTAGCGTAGCTGGATATGTGTCCTCGTGTTGTTACAGTAAAATCAAAAGTGAGCAATTCAGATCTATAGAAAGCCCTGTGAGCCAGAAGCAGCAAAGAGCTCGGCTGCTGCTGGCTGATAGGAAGTTTACCCCCCAAGAATTCACATAGTAAGAATTCACAAGACTCTGCAGGTGCTTGAAAACAGCCAGGATGAAAGAGTATAAACATGGGACTTGTGAGAGATAGGTTTTAACCAATTGAAGTATCTAACATGGTGGTGTGTAACTCTTTTAGCCAATAAGCTGTAGTCCTAACCCTATATAAACTGTGTGCTATGTGTAATAAAATGTCTTCACTGTGAATCTCATAAATTGTGTGGAGTCCAGTTCCTCCGCCGTTTATTTTTAGTTTACTTTATCCTCTCGTCCTGTCACGGGTTGCCACAGAAGAGCCTGACCCCCAGCTGGCCACAAAATCCTTTCAGGGAGTTATGGAGAGCGATAAGGTCTCCCTGAGCCTCCTCCAGGTTAAACACCCCCAGCTCACTCAGCAGCTCCTCACAGGATTTGTGCTCCAGACCCTTCCCCAGCTCTGTTGCCCTTC
Source organism: Hafferia zeledoni (assembly GCA_035583235.1). Taxonomy (NCBI): domain Eukaryota; kingdom Metazoa; phylum Chordata; class Aves; order Passeriformes; family Thamnophilidae; genus Hafferia; species Hafferia zeledoni. The sequence goes on along the minus strand of JAWWEV010000083.1, from coordinate 7,734,316 downwards.
TCTGGACACACTCCAGGAAGAAAATACAAGGCTTGTCTCTCTTCTTACTCCAGGGACTGGAACAACCCGTCTCTCAGCGCTGGCTGTGGTCCCAAGGCCCTCGCTGACACCACTTGATGTTCCGGACGCACCAGAATCCTGGCCTGTCCTCCACCTCCACACCCACATTTTACACCTCTTCCAACCCTGCCAGACTCAGGTGCCTCTTCCCGAACATGCCAGAGACAACCTCCACATCTGTAGTCTCTGTGGAAGTGCCGACTGCTCTTGGATGTCCCTACCACAGGTGTCCCTGCCCCAGGGATGTGTTCTCCCTGCTCTGCACAGCGGGTGACAACTTGTCTGTCGTCTGTATGATCAGGGGAATTAAATATCCCATGGCAGCAGGAAAACCAATTGGTTGGTCTTATTTTTAGTCTCTTTGCTGTGCTCCAGGGTTATGCGGCCTGCTGGGCGGGTGCTGGTTCTTTTCCTGTCATGTCTGGCAGGTGCCTGGAGTTCCCAAAACACTGAATTTTCCCCAGTTTCAACAAAAACTGGCCAGAGGAAAGAATTTCAAAGTCCCAAAAGATGAGCTTAGACCTCAGCAGACACCAGAAAAACACCAATGAAAGCCAGCACACGTTACCCAGTTTCAGGAAAAGGGTCAGTCTTGAATCTGCTGTGGGGACCAAATCCATAGGAAGTCAGGCTTCGTTTTGTTCATCGTCGTTGCTCTCCTGACCGCTCTTGGACAATGAAGTACTGCATGGGACTTGTGTTTTACCTGAAAATTTAATGTGGCTTTATTAGTCAGAAGATTATTTTTGTCCTTCTATGCATTTTTCCATATTCTCTGATTACATCATGTGTCCTAGGTGACCCATGCCTCAGAAATCCAGCTTTCTCAAGGCTGATGCATAATGAATCTGTCACCTTCAGTGACAAGAAACGTTGCATTGATTTGTCAAGGCATTCCTTTTGCTACATTTTAAACTATATATTATGCTGTAATTTATTGTGGGGCCACTCTTTTTTCATGCACAGACAGCTCACATGCATTTTGCATCCTGTTTAAAGATTTATTGATAACAGTAATCCAGCTGCATGCCAGAATGCAAGATAATACAGCTGAATATAATTGGAGAAAATATTGTGTGCTTTTAAAACTCTGAGGTTTGCATCTTCTTTCTGTCTCATCATGTAATTTGTCATTCAGGGCAACAGAGCTTTCCAACAACGGGAAATTTCATATATCTTGGAAGAGAGAAAATGCCAATATTTGCCTTCCTCGGTGCTTCATGTCACAAAGCAAAATATGACAAGCATGTATTTTGCTGAACCCCATAATCTCAAATTTGAGTGAAAATGGGCATTCCACTTTCACAAAAAATACACAAATAGAATTATTATTACCTGCTAATAGACTAACCCAACATTCAAATCTAGTGATGCCATATCAAAAGAAATACAGCAAATATTTCAGATACTATGCTAGAATATGATGGTTTATTATTTTAGTTACCAATTCGTTTTCAAGTACCTGGTAAATACAGTCGTCTTAAGCTCTAAAATGTGAATAGATTAGAAACACCTGCCAATGACTCTTCCACCTTTCCTGTGCTGTCTAAATACCAGAAAAGGGAGGAAATACATTTTACAAATTTCACATTTAGATCTCTGCATCACTTCATCACTGATGGGCTTCACTTACCAAACAGGACTTCAGAACCAAGGGAACATTTTGTATTTGTTCTTTGTTTTGCCAGTAATCCCACAGCACAGAAAGAGCCACAAGGGCATGTTTCACATTCACAATGAAATTGAGCATAATGGCACAATTCACTGGAAATGAGGGTTCATATAGAATTGTTGCTTCCTGCTGAGATAATCTTTTTTAACAGATTTCCTTTCCTATTAAATTATATTCATGGGTTATTATTTCCCACCCCTCAACAGAATGAGTGGAATACAGTTCCTTCAGCTGCCTGCTATTGTCTCCTGGTCACCTCCCACATGCCATGAAAATGTGATTTAGTGACTACATAATACACATAGGTAGATTCTGGCTCTTTTGTAATTTGAAGCTATTGAGAATATTTATCACCCCAGGAAATATCAAAGCATCACCAGAAAGACTTTTAAACTGAGCTCATAAGGGTCATTCTTTGTTCTTCAATAAGAAAAATAGCCTGATTCATGTAAGAATATGGCTTTAAATCCAAAGCCTTTTTTGACTCTGTGAACTAAAAGTCTCATGCCAGAGTGAATTTATTCCAAGCAGTGAGAGCCTCAGAACAGTGCAAGTTACTTGAAGACACTGCTGTGAGTCTCTAGCAAAGCATCTAGTTGAGGTAGTGCTTCTTTCAATGTCACAATGTCACCTCTGGGCTCAGCAGAACTGAAATTTGGTCTACTGGGGGAGATTGCCTGTGGAAGGATACTTTTCCCCTGGAAAACATTTTCCAGTATCTCAAAGCAGTACAAAGTTGTTGGCTCTTAAGTTGAGCTTCAGTCCCCTCTATTGCAGAAGATATTGGTAGATGAGGAAAGCAATTTCCTTAATGTTTTAAAGATGCATCCCTATTGCTCAGACTCTGGTTTTGGTTTTTTTTCAAGTGTGAATGTGCTGGGTAACATCTGAAATCTTGGTCTTTAAACAGCTTAAGCCAGACATCATGAAAACTGATTACATAAAGAGTCTAAAAAAAATCTGTTGTGGCACTTTCTCCCACAATTTCCACCGTCATTGTACCTGACATTGCGCTGCTTTTGTGATAGCAAAATGAGTTGTCTTCCACCATTCTGAGACACAAGAACCTGTATCTCTAGGTTGGTCTGCTGAAAAACTTACTACCCACATCATCTCCCCTTGTTGCTTCTTTTGAGGGCTGCCCAACAGATTTGCTGACCTAAAGCTGTTTGTTTTGAGTTTTTCATGAAATTGCTCCCTTTCAGTCTCCCAAATCAATGTCCTTTCAGTGCTCACCAGTGACACTCATTAAAAGAAATCTACCATTTGTTTAAGCTAATTTAGGCTGTTTGGTTGAGGCGAAATAGGAAGTGACTATAAGAATGTCTCACGGGGATGCCTGTAGATTCCTCTCTCCCCCCAAAAAAGAGGCAGCTGAAAGTGGAAACCGCAGATGGCAAAACTCAAGTGGGAAGAAGATGTGTATTCACTGATTTTAATCATTAATATCTTCTAGTTCATTGGAAAGAAGGAGTGGGTACTAAAGGTTATTATTTAGATAAATGCTCCAAAAGACAAGCATAAAAAAGACAGATATGCTGAGTGAAAGCAGAAACTCATTTCCCCAATCCATTAACATTTTTAGTTTTAAACTATAAGGAGATTATCTAATTCGTGACACAAGGATGAAAAATGGAGTCAGATTATTTTCCTGTTATTAAAAGAAAGAGGTAGGTTGCAACTAAAATGAGCTTTTAAATTAGTGTTTTGTGCACATCACAGTTTAAAAAAACACAACTATAAATCAGAATAGCACCATTGATCAAAGTCTCACATTATGGCACTTTGCATTTCCTATGTGAAATTTATATAATCAAAGCTTCTCTGCCAAGAAATATCTCAGTGGGAGACACAGCTCTGTGCTAAACACTGACCTTATCTAAGGAACACTTGTATTGTCATTTGTTTTCATCAAAAAAATCTCTAAATAAAGCACATTTCCTTTTCTCTCTGTTCTTTCACCTTGGTTGTTAATTGCTTTGCTTTCATTTACCAATTGTAATTCTATTCCCTGAAGATCAATTGTTATTGGCTATTTCTTTAATTCTGACAAGGCAACTTTGGAAAAAGAATACTTGGAAGTAGGAGTGACACTCCAGAATAAACACCTTGAATGCTTGAATTCAACAAATTCCCTAAAATAAACTGTTACTGTTAATTTGTTAATATCACCTTTTACCTGTTAATTTATCTATAAAAGTGAGAACACTGGCAAGGGCAAGTGCTGTGCCACTGTCACTGGAGCAGTTACATCAGTGCTAGTGTGCAGTTTTACTGTTCATTCCACTGCTAACTGTTTTTTACACACAGTTTACACACAGTGTGAGATGATTGTTTTCAGGGACAATTTTCAGCAGCTTTTTCAACTTAGTGGTATGATCCTATCTATTAACAAGAGTCTTACTGCATGTTTCCTGAGTCTTTGTTAAACATGCAAAATACCATACACGTCTGAGGCAAATGCAATGAAGTATTTGCGCTCTTTCCGGGATGTCAGCAAACTTTGGACCTCGTGGCTTGTTTTGAAACAATATTGTTTTATACATGTTACTTGCCATTCTACATCTTAATCTCAGTTCCACTAATGCATTATGTTATTAAGTATAATATAATATTAATTTCAGATACAGTTCCTGTTCAGGAGTTCTACTTACCTGACCACAAGCAGAGTGCAGCAGTGGACTGTGCCTGTCCTGTTCTAATTATAGACTCTTCTCTCATATACTTTGAAATAGCCATGCTGTTTTAAGCCTGACAGACAAGAGAGAGTTCTTCTCCATCATTTTAGACAGACATCTGCAGCAGACCCAGTCACCTTGTTCTCTGTTTATAGTCTAATGGAGAGAAACAATGACTTCTAGAGAAAAAAAAACCTCCTTCATCTGATGCATCTTGGCCTTCTGCACCAGGACTGGAAGGTGAGTGCCTTGAACTCCATAACCCAGTGGCCAAAAGGCAGCCTTGCATGGCTGGCTGAGCTGCAGGCAATCACCTGGGAGATACTTGGTTAGGTGACTCCTATGCAAAGGACAAGACTGCAAAACAAAACCGTGTACACGTGACCTTGAGTAACCTCCTGTTTACATAACTTGTGTCTGGCACTATCTGACACAGGATCCCGCCCTAATCTACTCCTACACCTTTCGAGTAATTGCCATCTTCCCAAACTGCAGTTTTGCAGCTCAACCTCAGTCTGCCATGCATTTATCCAGGTAATGCATTTCCTCATCCTTCTTCCTATTGCCTCCAGGACTCATGGCATGATGCACCAAATTAAAGATTTTATCAGAACGAAGATAAGAAGTTTTTGAGTTGGACTGGATTAATTTTGTGATTCAGCTACAGAAAGAGATAGTTAGCTACGGAAAAGGGAAGAGAACTGCTCCTTCTGGTAGAAGCACAGGCTAAGATCACCCTAAATCAGCTATGAGACTACACCATTAGCAGATTACAGAAATTACTGTGTTAAGGTATCCTGCTGAAAGGACAGTTATTTTCCATGCTGCTTTAAAGGAGAATTCATTATTCAACAACTACAGCTGGTCCTTCTGTTGCCCAGTGTGTAAGCACTTGCACCTGTGCCCAATATGAAATAGGTTTTGAAACACAGGTGAAAACAGGAGCAATTACTAAAACCCTTTTAGTGTAATTAAATTGTTTGTAATTAAATAGTTTGTCTTTTTTGCTCTCCTGAATAATATTCTTAAGAAAAAAAAAAAAAAGAAAAAAAAAGAAGCATGCTAACAAAGTAAGTCAACATTAAGGACAAAGCTCTACAAAACTGTATGTGTGTGCCTAGGGGTCTGGCTGGTTCTGTACAGCTTGGTTTCGTGAATTTTCTTTTTCTTAGTGGAAATTTCCTCCTTACTTGCTGGTGGCAAAGGTAAGATGTCTATTTTTAGGACAACCCACATTTGCCTGGATGCTTTTCCCAAGTGGCAGTGTTAAGCTTACTGCATCCTATTCCTGTACATTTTTCATGGAAAACACACACTTAAAATGAGGTACATGTTAGTATCATCCAGAATTTTATGATTGCAGAAATCAACTGAAGAGACAGTTTTATTCTCCATCTTTAATTGCAGTAGTAAATTCTTAACTGCAGGTGCCGTATTTTCATTAAGTGTTTAAATAAATCCTCACAACGTGGGGGCCTGATCCTTAATGGGGTACTCCTGCAGCACCACAATGAAAAGGAAACAACAACAAGAATGAACAACTGTGCCCTTGCTTCTAAGTCATGTCAAGATGCTGGTTTAAATTCCAAGCTCTTTAATTAGTCCTGAGTCCTGCATGTGTGTGGTTCCAGTTCCAAGACCTATTACCAATATGGTGATATTACTGCCTGGGTTTTGAGCTCTCTTGTTGAAAAGAGGAAGCTTGAAAGAAAGAGCATACTGGCAATTTGACCACACACACATATAAATATTATTTATTCTTAGTATAGAATGCAATTAATGTGTGGTGATACATGGCAATAGTGATGATGATATCAGTCTACAGATGAGCTGCCTTCTATGCAGGACTCATTTCCTTTTCTGCCGTGCACAGAAGTAGAACAACCACAGGCTATGTGATCCTAATGCTGCTTTTTTGGTAAATTGATCGTGGCTTGTTTCTGTTTCAATTTCAGTATTGAGGGAAACTTGATCTACACAGGACCAAGGACCAGATGTAACTGAGTTGCAACCCTGCTGTAGTAATATCCTCTTTGTAGCCTTGGGCAAGTCACCTAGTATTTGAATTTTAAAGCTTGAAATTTTGTTATGCAAAATAATGATAAAGATGTTGTGGTGTTAACTGAAACCATGCTAGTGGTGGCAGGACTGTTTAGATGTTCTTGATAAATGATGATGAAGAGGAAGTTGTGCCAGGCAAGAAGTGTTACAAGAGATAAATCCGAGTAACAAAATTCAGATATTAAACCTAACCTGGGTGTCCCTAAAGATGAAAGAGCACTGGGATTGGGGGTTCAATATGACATTGACTATTTTTTAACTCGCAGGAGCGAGCAGTTGACCTGTTTTGTTAGAGATTTACAATTTCATATTCTTCCATAAGTTTTACATCCAATTTCAATTGCTTTTTCCCATCAGCAGAAAAGGTCATTCTCATTAGGAGACAAATAACACAAATTGGATGCATTCAATTTGCATGTTTGAATATGCATATGAACACACTTCTCATTTTTCTTCTCAAGGACTGACCTCTGAGTCAAACAAAATTTATTGTCCTCTAAGCTGAGAGTGAGAGTGAACTGCTATACAATAAAGATGGCTGGATGTCACAGGGCATCTGACATATTTTATCTAATTGTGATTCCAGATATTTGATGGCAGGCAGAAAACCTGTGGCTGGATTTCACAGTAATGAAAAATTAGAAGTCAGCCTAGATACCAGTTTTTGTGTAGAAACAGGGGGGTGATTAAGTGAAATTATTAGACTTGTTCAAGGCCAACATCAAAAATAGTTTTAAAGACTTGAGTTTAAGATTGATGTTACCAGCAGCCCTTTGATGCAGACTGGGAACGTAGCCATGGAACAATCCCAACCTCCAGCAATAAGGAAGCAGATTCAAGGTCACTTGCAAGCTGAGATGCTTTATATAGCACATCTTAATTCTTGCTTACATTCTGGACTGACCAGAGGGTCTTATAGTACCAAGGATTGTCCTTTTATTAGGTAATCACTGTGAGTGATTATCAGATGAGGAAAACCTTGCCATCATTATTAGTGATGGACAATATACCATTATTCTGCAATAGAATTTAAAAGTATCACCACACTTTATTCTTTAGTAACTAGATGGAATAAGGGTGCAATCCAGTATTACTCTCCAGTTCCTTCAAAAATAATTACGTGCTAAAAATTGCAATACATCAAAAATTTAATTACACTAAAAGTGCTTACTAATGTTTTGTTATTACTCTGTTTAATCTTGGCATCTGCATGCCATCCATTAATTTATTTCAGTAAAAACTATAGGTCACATTGTGGAGTTCTTATTATATTTCTATGTAGTCAAAACTCCCATTTTTTTTTCTAGAGTGTAGCATAAGTGAAGACATTGATTTGGAGTACATGACTTTGTGCAAGCAATGGTGCATCTAAGAGGTAAGGTAACTAAAATAATGCTATAGTTTATGTATATTTCAGGTTTGTCTTTAATGATGTTTTCAGTTTATGACACTTTATTTGTTCTTGTATTTAATTCAAGCAGCTATTTAAAAATTTTCTCCCTTTTAAAATAAAGAGTTTATTTGGGGCACAAGCTTTAAAGCGTCTCTTATGAGGTAGTTCTGCAAGGTGCAGGGAGCTGGACTTGATGATCCTTATGAGTCCCCTCCAGCTCGAGAGATTGTGTGATTCTATGTGACACACCATATGTGAAATATGGGCAAATATCACATATGTGCCTTGTAGCATAGACATGGATGGAGTGTTCAGCGTGGGGTTTCTCTGCAGTTGCAATCATTAGCAGAGTGGGTATAATTTGAGCTTAATGTATGGCTTAGAGGACCTAAAATTAGGAAGTAGAAAATATTTTAAAGAGTTGGGTGACTCACAACCTATTCCTTGTTCTATCCTCCCACCTTTGAGATAGTTTGAAATCTCTGGAGTCCTCCATTCAAATACTTAGATTTACCCCAATGGTTAAAATCACTAGAGGTGGATTTTGCTTTTATATGAGGGCCAGAGGACTATATATCATCCCAGGGATTGAGGAGCCTGTCATTTTTTTTCTGTTACTTGGAGGTGTAATTATTGTAGTGTTATATCTACTTGAAAAAGGAAATAAAACTCTCAAGAACAAATTAGGTAATTTCACATTACAGGCATGATTTTTTAAAAAGGCTCTCTAGAGTCGAGTACAGTTTCTGAATATAAGCATTGTCTTATGTTATAAAATTGCCTGGTCTCATGGTGTCAGCATTTTCTGGTAGACCACTGGCAGAATAGATGAGTGCCATATGTTCCGTGGATCAAATACTAGTCTTTGGAGCTCTACAAGGAGAGTAGTCTTTGCTGGGATAACTGCACAAAGTTCTCCTGGTCAGGAGATCAGACTGGACAGTTGTAGGAGCCCTTTTTGGTCTTCCAGCTTTTTGTGGCTGTGCTGGTTTCAAGGTAAACCAGCAGGAGAAATGAACTCAACACAAGAGAAATTATAAATCAGAGCTACAATTTAATAATAATAATACAGTAAATATACTGACACAAAGGGAAGTTGCTTTCAACTCC
>JAWWEV010000083.1:7712060-7725242 GCA_035583235.1 Hafferia zeledoni | reverse complement strand
TAGAGGGGGTAGAATACACAGCCTTGATCACCCCCACACAGTGCCAACTGGTCCCACCTGCTAAACTAGGACAGTGGCTTTTGCAATGGCAATAGACTTATACAGCAATGAGAAACTTCAGAATGGCCACTGACAGATGCTGTAAAAGTGCATTTCATATCTGACTGTTGCAGGAAAGAACATCTGCTGAAATTTATTTGCTATGTCCTTGAACATCATTGAATTCTCCAGATTAGGTGGTGCCTGTGGTGCAAACCTATTCATTTTGCTAATGAGACAGAGGAGGAAGATAAAGATTTTAAAAATGCCTGGCATCATATTTTATTAGTCACCCAATATAATTATTGACAGGGATCGAGGATGTTAACTTCCACAAAAAGACGACTTATTATCTTAACACTCCTCAGATGCATTAAACACATTTGAATTTAATTAGAAAGGAGTATCCATGATTTAAGAATAAATCTTGCACCTATTAATTTTAGAAATTAAGATGATTAATTTCCTTTAAAATTTCTAGCATTTTGGATAAAAGTCCTTCATAAAAGGTGCATGGCTTACTTTCAAAGACGAAATTTATGCAATGTGATTTTGTCACCCAGACTGAAAAGTGATTGCACTTTAATACTGGATAGATTTTTGAAACGCCTCCTGTGTGATATTTAACAGTACAGTTATCTTAGTCATGATGAGTCAGGTACTGAATTTAAGAGAGAAAAAAATGAAATTATTTAAACTATACCAAAAATTACATGGTTTTTATTAGTTAACTTATCAACTCCAAAAACTGTAAATTCCATTTCTTGAACATATATAACTAATAAAAAATAGCTTGAGGATAGTTTAGACTGAGCACAGATGGTCCAGCAGCTTAATAATTTAGGTTTTTTCAAAGGACAATGAATACAGCCATACTAAGTAGTCAGGAACTGATAATATGGGTGGATATTTGCGGTTTCATCATTTATGATACAACTAATGCCTGGTCACCTCTTTTAGAATCAATAGGAGATTGGCAGACTAAGATGTCCAATGAAAGATGTTGAGTTGCCCACAAATCAAAGGAGAATATTCCAAAAGGACAGAGAAACAAAGGAAGGTAAAGGATCAGCAATGTTTGGAGAGAAAACACAGATGTAGCGATAGGTGAGATTCTACAGCCTGTGTGGTGTGTTGTGTAGACATAAATCAGTGCCACATATTCAACAAACCAAAGTGGAACAGCGCCTGGAGTAATTTAAAATGGTACCATGTAGGCACTTCAAGAGTGAGAACTAAACAGAGACTGAAGAGAAAGCACAGGAGTGAAGAAAGCATCTCTTCTGGAAGAACAGAAAAATCATTTGTGGCACTTTGTTATCAGAGACATATGCTGGTGTTATTATTCAGCCAGTGGTAAAACAACATTAAAGCTTCTAATGATTATCTGCTAACACAAATGGTATTGACTTCACTCTCAGATAACTCTCTTGGTGTTGCCATGGAACCAACCCATGATACTGGCAAGCTCATATTCCATAAGGGCAAACATAACCCTTGCAACCAGCAAAATAATTACTATATGTAGTTAGTATATCAAGAATTTCCAAAGATGAGAAAAAAATATTTGAAAACCTGATTTTGATTAAAAAAAACAGAGATGGAAATTACATTTTTTAAGAGATGTATTTATTCTGGTTGACAAACCACTGCCAATGCTACTGGCAGATGACACAAAAACATTGGCAAATACTGGAAATAAGAGTGGTCAATTACAAAGGTGAGCTAATTGTGCAGAGCAATCTGAAATATTTGGGAAGTAAAAAAAAAAGAGGTTTGAATTCAGTCACATGTCCATGGATGCACCGGGAACAAGGGATTGAGTCCTATCTACAGAACCAGAGATGTATCTGGAGGACAGTGATTTAGAATAGAAATTACAGATTAGTGCTGGTTGATATGAGTGAAGCTCAGAGATAGCCACTAATTTCTATGTCAAGGAAATGACTGCTATAGCATTTGGATTAAAATGTCCCTAAAACTGGCTTTACTTTGTGTAAGAAAATAAGTGGACATGAAAATCAAAACCACAAGGAAGCATTTTACCTACAGCAACATCTCTGATAGCAGGAGGACATAACTAGACACAAGTGTCTTCAATTGCACATTCCATTTGCTTCTGGGAAGTCATCATGTTTTTCATCTGTGAATCTGTGTCCTGTTTTCCTCTGTGATAATTAAAATGATCTATAATAGCATAAAATAAGAAGGTGATTTTATATCTGTTCATAGAATTACTGAAACTGAGCCTAGAGTAGTTCTGTCATCCACATTTTAGTGTATGTTAAAAGTTTGGAGAGAACTCAGGCATGAAAGAAAAAAAAATCAGTTCATGGTTGAGAAAAATCTTTAAAGAGTAAATTTACTAAGAGTAGATCTTTTTAACTGACTGTAAAGGAGATTTTGAGGTGAGTTGTGATTAGCAGGAATTAAATATTGAACACACCATAAAGAGAAGTAGTGAGTTTTCACTCTTTTCATCCATCCACTCTAGTTGAACACCTTTTAGAGGCTGACTGAATCTAACACTAATCTCTGGGCTCAAAACAGACACAGACTGGTGAAAGGGAGGCTTTTGCATGTGTGTGTTTATATTGTTTTTCTTGGTTTGATTCTTAGTTCTTCAACTCTGTGACAATACTGACCCTGACAATAGTTTAGGAGTTTCACCAATAAATACCTACTTGAAGAATCAGCCAAATCACCCATGGATTCATAGCATGGAGCAGATATCCTGAATATTTCCTTGTATCTCATTCCTAAACAAGCCTAAGCTGCAATGTGGTGGGTTTTTTGTTGTTATTGTTTTAATTTCAGGACTGCTTTGAATGGTCACAGCAGGGTATGAAAGACACTTAAAGGTGAATGAAAGCAAAATGAGCTTTCAGTCTGCCCAGATATGGAACTGAAGCTGTTCTACCTTCATGATGTAACTTACTCTTCCTTTACCTGACAACACAAGACCCGTAACACTTCCGTAAGTGGTGTTTGAGTATGTGAAGAGCTGGATATCATCTGTGGTGTGTGTTTACCTTAAGTTCTCTTTAAAATCAGTGGTCGTTCTAGGCAACATACTAAATCCAGCCAATTCTTAGTCAATATCTTGAATATAAGAATGTAAATATATTAACAGAGAAAATAACTTCCCATTTTCTATTTAGTCCAAGCTGCATTTGGTTCAATGATGACTTGAAGAGAAGGCATCACCTATTCAATTGCTTCAAAACAAATTTAGATTTAAAGTGTGGTGCCAAATTCATATTTACACTTAGAGTGATTTAAAATCCATTGGCAAATTCTGAGGGAACCTTCCTAGCTGTCTCAGGTTTGGCTTAGTTTTTTACCAACCCTGGACTAGCGAAGCAGGTCCAACTTTAGAAATTTCTATTTTAGACAATTCAATGGAATTCTTTTAGCTTGAATATCCCAATATTTTTTTCTAGAGAATTTCAAAGATCATACTGTGCACATAAAACCTTCCCTGGGGAACAGGGGTACCAGACACTTACTGGGTAATCCTGAAGCTGAAAAATACTTTTAAAACAAAGCTGAAAAGGAATAAACTAGCAAAATCTCATAAATCTTCTCAACTTTGATGCTGAGGTGTTAGGCACCACTAAATGTAGAATTTAATAGTAGTCTGATATTCATTATTGCTTTTGTGTGTGCATATGTGCACATTATCAGTGTGATAAAGTGTTCTATGCACACCTAAACCATGTATAGCTTACACCTAGGCCAGGATCCTTAGGGTTACTGAGGTCCTAGGAATGAATGAGGACCATCCCTCCAGCACTGTCTTGTTTGGTCTGAAATATTGATGGAAAACATATAGAGGACTTTTAGCCACTCTCTGGTGCAAGGTACCTCAGACTTGATTTGTGAGTTTTTCTTCTGGTATGCTTCAAAATATTACTTTTGTACTCAGAAATCAATGAAATCAATGAATGCATCAGTCAGCCTTCTCACCAGTTTGCAAGAGCTGTCTGCTCTAGGCTGAATCTCCTTTAATATAAATAGATTTTGCTGTGATGGCTACTGTGACCTTCCTTTGTGATGTAGACACCTCAGAACTGAGCAATAACTTCTGCCCAAGAAAGCATTGAAGCTATTTCCATCCCTTCCCTGCCTTTTCTGTAAATATAAATGTGTGTCATGTTTCTGATAATTCATCTGCTAGAAATAGAAGAACTTGCCAGTCCACAGAATGAGACAAATTATGTTAATTTCAAATTCAATAGATTAAAAAGAAAACATGCAGTCCAAGTGGAAGTGGAGGGTTCAGTACTTTTAATCTTAGTTTTAATTTCTATAAAGCTACAAAAATATAGCTCACTTGCATCCTTCTGGTGTTTAACATCTTTTCAGGTAAAGTCAGAAGTGCATGAAATTCTTGGTGCCTAGATACAACACTCAGATGTCCTTAATGAAATAAACTTAGTTTCAGATTCCATGAGCTGTTCCTGGGCAGTGAGTGAATCATTTCCCAGGTAGCTCAGGAACTGAACCTCACCTCAGGCCTAGATCCCTAACCAACAGACAGTGGGCATTGGTATGTACTGGTGAGGGTTCCCTAGGAACCTACAGGGTCCTTGCCTTAAGCTTAAGTTCTTTCCCTTACTCCTGACTGTGGCTTTTATCTCTTCTTCCCCAGACTGCTTTGGTCTTCCATCTGCTTCTTGTGGGTCATCCTTGTGCATGGATCAACTTGCTGCTTGCCTGGGGCCTGAACCCTAGCCATGCTTCTTCTTTGTCTTAGTATTGCTGTGTATGACTTAACATAGTGATTCCTGGCCAAATCTCTGGTTGTTCCCATATTCCTGATTAGATTGTACCTTCTGGTCTCCCCAGTTCTTAGATCTGCTTTGTTCTGTCTTCATCACAAATCCAGTGAAGGCTTAACATTAGGTTGCTTACACCCTGCTTGTAATGCCATTGTAGTTTGTTGTGTGTGTCTTTTACACAAGATGATGAAAGCTGGGAACCCGTCTATACCAATGTTTCCATCGGCTGCTCTGAGAGAATTTGGTTTCCCTGGGGTCAGGTTCTCACATACCAGGCAGTTGTCTGCTCCTGCCAGCTGTGTTGTTAAAATAGAAGGTACTGCCTCTACCTATAAACCTCCTCTGCAGTTACACTGTTCAATCTGGAGCAGCTCCTGAGCAGAGAACAGCACCAGCTGCTCTCACAAACCCAGGTCTTGTGTCAAATTCCTCTTGGCAGCTACGGATGCTTTTCCCACTTTGAGCATCTGAAGAAGAAAAGGAGATTGAAGACAAGTGGGAATAGGTGAATAATAATAGATGAGTAATAATGTCTATCAGACAGAATCTAGTGCTGTGCAAGAAATAGCTGTAAAGTAGGACAGCTTTTCCCAAGAAGCAGCTCAAAGACTGTTCCCTGTTCCTTCAACTCTGCTTTTGATGGTGTTCTGTTGCTGCAGCCTCAGTCAATACCTAAAGTCACCCACCTTGAGCAGTGGGTTTCAGGAGGAGAGAAAGTGGGTACATTTCTGTCCCCTCACACCCACGGTGTGATTCTGCCTGCAAATACCTTGTCTGTATCTCCACAACTACCAAAAGCACAAGGTGGAACTGTGGCCATACTCAAGCTGCAGGAAGTTCTGCATCCATTCAGAACTACATGAAATACATCACTCAGAGATTACTTCTGCTAACTCTAAAATTTAAGAAACGCTTCACTATCTACCTTTAACCAAGCAAAGGGGCTAGAGGCTGGGGGGTGAATATAATCAGAATTACAGATGGCATTAACATAATGTATCAATAGATGTAAAGAGGCAGATAATGATCATCTTTTTTTCTGAAACTTCTTTAGAATAATAATACTCATTTGAATTGAAAGAAGTGTTTGATTTGCTAAACCACAATCTGTATTTTATAGTGTGTCCTAGATTATTAGTCTTTTGTGTATATTTAGACAATTGAGTGACTTGCAAACTCAGAAACAAAGATTGTCCATGCCTGGAGAGGGAACAGGGAACGACAGGGAGAGTGCGCCTTTGCACCGCAGTTCCCGGGCAAAATCCAACACGGCAGAAATCACTCAATGGCAAGAAGCTGCTCCGGGGAAACGCAAGCGGAGCACAGGCTGTAACTCCTGTCCCCGCTCCCGGGCAGCGCTTCCCTCTCCCGTCTCCCGCACTCCCTGCCTGCCCCCGGGACTCACGGGCTCCGCCTGTCCCTGGCGGTGCGGGCACGAACAGGTGACCTGTTTCGACAGCATGAGAGGGCAGAGCCTCAAGATGCGCCAGGGGAGGTTCAGGCTGGACATCAGGAGGAATTTCTTCTGAGAAAGGGGGATTAGACATCGGAACGCACAGCCCAGGGAGGTGCTGGAGTCACCGTCCCGGAGGTGTTTAAAGAAAGGCTGGACGTGGCACTCAGTGCCATGGTCTGGTTCGATCACAGCTGGGACTGGGCAATCTCAGAAGTCTTTTCCAACCCAATGAACTCCGTGAAATCCGCCCTTTTCGGTAAAACCAACAGCGTCCCCCGCCCTCCGCTCATCAAGCCCCGCCCCTTTCTAGACCCCGCCCCTTGGCCCCGCCCAATAAACCACGCCCACAACCACGCCCCTCTACTAACCACGCCCCTCTGGGCGGGGCCGCGGCGCGCGGGGTCGCTGCGCGGTGACGCAGCAGGAGGGGCCGAGGCGGCGCTGCTCTTCCTCCTCCTCCTCCTCCTCCTCCTCCTCCTCCTCCTCCTCCGCTCCCGCCGTACGGGAACACACCGGCGGAGCCGGACCCCCTCAGCCGCCGCCGGGGCCCGGGGGAGCAGCCGAGCTGCCGCTGGCCATGGTGGCCCGCCCGCCGCCGGCGGGGCAGGAGCAGGCGCGGCGGCCGCGGCCGCCATTGCGCGCGGGGGCCGCGGGACTATGAAGGATGGAAGCGGACGAGGTGACGATCCGGGAGCAGAACTTCCACAGCCAAGTGCGGGAGTACACGGTAGGACCCTCCGCCGGGCGCCGCCCGCCTCCTCCCTGCCCTGTCACTGCGGGACCCCCGCCCCGGGCACCGCGGCTTGTCCCGTTCCCTCCGGCTGCACTCGCCCGCCCCTCGCCCCGGTGCCCGGAGGGACGCGGGGGCTTGTCCTGGCTGGACAGCGCTGTGCCTGCACCTCCCTGCGGGCTGTCTGGAGGGTCTCTGTGCTGACCCCCGGGCTGGCTGGGGGGGTCCCAGTGCTGTGGTTTCCTCCTGCACTTCCCTCCGGGCTGCCTGGAGGGTCCCAGTGCTGACTCGTCCAGGGTTTTCCTCTCCCTGTGCTTTCAGCGGAAAGGGGAAATGCTGTGTATCCATCCAGGGCACCGCTGTGCTCCGTAGGAGTGCTCTCGGAGGAGGTAACAGTGCAACAACCTCGTGAGCAGCGTTCAGCCTCGAGAAGGGAAGACTGCGAGGAGACTGAATTAATCTGTATAAAAATCTAAGGGGGAGGGTACCAGGGGGATGGATCAGGCTCTGCTGGGTCGCGCCGAGCAACAGGACAAGAGGCCAGAGCCAGAAACTGATGCACAGGAAGTTCCACCTGAACGTGAGGAAGAACTTCTTTACTGTGCAGTGACTGAGCACTGGAACAGATTGACCAGAGAGGGTATGGAGTCTCCCTCACTGGAGATACCCAAGAGCTGTGGATATAATCCTGTGCCATGTGCCCTAGGACGACCCTGCTTAAGCAGGGAGGTTGGATGAAATGTCCCACTGGGATCCTTTCAACCTGTCCCGTTCTGTGTACACCTCAGGTGCAGCCTTGTTCCCGTCAGGTGCACGTGGGATTTGGTGTTATCCCTTGTGCTGCTGGGATCCTCCTGCCTTGCTGTGCTTTCAGCAGCGGTGTGTAACCCTCATGTTTTCCCTGGCTCCTCATGCCCAGTGCTCTCCCAGTGGGGCCACATGGAGCAGGCAGGTGCAGCACTGCATCCTGCATGGAGACAGAGAGAGTGATAGTAGTTTCCTCTCTGACTGCCTCGTAATTGTTTTCAGGACTGTTCAAAGCTGGTGGAGGTGTTTTGATGGGGCTCATGTCTGTCTTGCTTCAATTGAAGGAAGGAAGGAAGTACATGCTGCACACAGCAGACGTGCTGTGCTGTCTCCTGTGCACGTGCTGTCCTGGCTCAGCTGGGGAATTGTGTTCTCTTTGTGGTCACTGTTGTCTGAGAAAGAATGCATTTCTTGAATTAAAATATGATTGCATAAATTTGAAAGTATTTGAAGTATTTTTCAGCTTCATTGGGAGACCCTAAAATACCATTGTTAACTGATTTATGTAGGCCTATGGCTAGGTAGTTTGATAACAGTGGCTTGCTTGGATCCCTAGAGTGTTAATTCCTTTTCTGTATTTTACAAATTGATGTTGAGACCTTCTTTCTTCTGGTGGAGTATTCTCTTTCTGAGGCTTTTTTTTTTGAGAGTGCAGAACAAGCCTATAGGAAGTGACCTGTTATTTTAGGAGATGTTTTGGACTTTCTCCTTTCTGGGGGTGGATGTAGCATATGCCCTGTAAGCTGTGACTTGTGGGGAGGCATAAAAAATAAAATACTTTTTTGTGAGGAAGTCTTTAAGCATTATCTTAATCACCTTTGTGGTATGAAAACATGGGTGTATTGGCAAATCATCTGTCTCTTCCCTCATGTCTGTTTTTACGTTTGTGTGCTAATTGTTTCCTGCTTCTTCCCACCAGAATCTTGTTCTGATAAATTATATGCTACGTGTTGTGCTTTTGTATCTAGTAGGATGCACAACTTTTGAGTCTGAAAGAACTGTGTGCAGCCTCTCTGGCTACTGTTACAAATAGTGAAAGTTATTAAATTCTTAAAGAACTCTCTCATCTGTGCTGCATCTGCTTCTCTCAAGCTTTTTCAGCCCGTGTAGAGCAGCTGGTAACTTCCTCTTGGTGCAGTCATGTATGAAATCGTAAGGCATCAGTAACTCCTGTTTTGGAGGTGCAGTGTTGTTTTGTTTGGACAGCGGAGGCAGAATATTCTTGCTGTTGAAACTGTGCTTTGATCTTTATGTTGATCACAAGCCACCTTTGTTATTGTTTAATCAGTGGGAATAATAATAACAATTTTGCCTTTTAAATCAGGCATTGGTAAGTTGTAATCTAGTCTTTAATTTATGTTGGAAGACCACAGGATTTTATGAGTGTACAAAGTGCTGCCATCCCCAGCTGGGTGTGCAGCCTCTGGTGGCTCCCACGTAGCTACAGGAGCAAGGAGAGCACTTGGGGTTAGTCTGAGCATGATGGAGCACACCGAGTATGTTCCTTACATGTACATGTGTTGACTCCTCTCCTAACCATTCCTGCCCTTGCTGCTCATGAAGTTATGTGGTGAATAAAATTTCTTTAAATACGCAAATAGGCGGCTGTTGTGTGGGTGCTGGGTATAATCAGCAGCCCCTCAGTGGGAGGAGGGAACATACTCTGACACAGGCACACAACCTGAATTCCAGCTGCAGGTGGGCTGGGGCAGTGCAGCAGTTAATAGATTTCATGTTACAAGGGGTAGTGGGTTTAAATTGGAATAGGGTAGGTTTAGACTAGTTATTAGGAAGAAATACTTTACTATGAGAGTGGTGAGACACGAGAAAAAGTTGTAGTTGTCCCATCCCTGGCAGTGTTCAAGTCCATGTTGGGTGGGGCTTTGAGCAACCTGGTCTAGTGGAAGGTGTCCCTGTGCACAGCAGGGGGTCGGAAATAGATGGTCTTTAAGGCCCCTTCCCACCCAAACCATTCCTTGATTCTGTGTTTGTTGTTTAATGTTACAATGGACGAAACCTGTGTGTACCTGTAAGGAGCAAGACAATTTATGTAATCTGGCAGTAGTGTCTCTGGAGGGCTTGTTGTGTGACACAGTCTTCACTGGAAGCTAAAATGATACATTCATGAGAGAAGAGAAATCAAAGTAAGCTGATGCAGTTGAAAAGAAAATCCTTTTCACTTTTCTCTTAGAAATTCTCCTTGAATACATGCAGAATTTCTAGATTGTCCTTTCTGATGGAGTCCTAAGGGCACACTAAACTTAGCTTCAGTGTAATGCTTCATTTCTGTTTCATCTGTTCTCTGAACTGGCAAGCTACAAAGTTTTCCATAAAGTTGTGTAACATAAAAAATTTCAGGGCTTGTTATCCTTCTGCTGGTGGTGTCTGTCTCTTCCTGCAGGTGCCAAGTTCTGCTAATTCCACCTTCAAAAGACAAATATTTCTGACACATGTTTATAGATTGAGCAATGGGTAGGGAGAGATTATTTTTTAAAAAATAAATCCTTCATCTGCTTTTGAGTTGACTCAGTAGTTGAATGCTTAATTTAACTCGGGCCTGTTCGTTCTTGACCTCATTTGGAGTGTCTGTATGGTACCTGTTTTTTTGAGAAGGTGCCTGTTTGCGATAAAATCATTTGCCTTGTATTTTGGTGCTCCATGAGGATGATCTTTACTACTAGAAGGTGGTTAACTCCCTAGTCTAGTTTCAGCATAGCTCTTTAATGTGAATCTGCTGTGTAGAGGATCTGTTTTTTCAAACAGTTGTTGAAAACACCCAGACTCTCAGACTTGTCTGAACTTTCAAATTCAGATCTAGTGAAGTCAACGTAGAGATTGTGAACGATGACCCAGTGCAGGAGACGTGGCACAGCCATGAGTTTGCTTGAAGTCAGTGAGAGCCTTGGCTTAACAAGGCTAAAAGACACATCTTTCTGCAAAGCAGCTGTAGTTGATGGCAAAATAGAGAAGGTTTGTGTTCTGTCCTTGATTAGCATTTGTGTGACAGAGTTGCCAAGGCTGGACAGTGTTCTGTGCTGGTCTGATACGATCTGTTACTTTGTACACTGAGTTTGCCCTTGTTGGTCTTCAGATCAGTGTGTAGTTTGCTGCGATCTTGCACATCCGTGGAAGATATTTGAGCTTTTAGGGACCTGCTTTTCCCTTGTGTCCTGTTATTATGTCTGTTTATAAAGTGTTCCATTTTCTGCTGGCGTTGTTGTGAACTGTTTGTTTCAAATGTAAATTGAGTAAGTTCAGTCTCTGTGGTCCCCCAGGTTTACTTTTTAGAATATTCTTACATTCTGTTTTTCCAGTTTGAGTCTTCTATTCTGCAGTATTGGTTTGTACTTTTAAAATTTAGATCTACTTTTTTTGTTGTTATTTTTCAATTTGCAAAATGTATGATTTTGAGTGTGTAAAAATATACATGTACATTAGTTATGAGGTTTCCTTGGCAAAATAAATACACTGTGCTTGCATTTGTAGCATGGGGAGAACTGTGGGAGAACACAATTTTGTGACCATGATATTATTACTAGAGAGCTTAAGAATAAAATAATATATTTGGAAATTAGTTCATTATATTATAAACGTCATGAAAAAAATCAGTCCGGGTGGGTTAAGTTTGAATACAAAAAAGTGCTGTTATAACTCCAAGTGCTTCACTCAATGTGAGGCAGGTGTGGAAACTGGTGTAATGTGTAGTTTTATGTTAAATGTGAGATGAGATGCTTGCATTGGAAGGACTAAATGTTTTCAGGCTTCAGATGCTAAATATTCTGAGAAACTTGGATTCTCTCTTTCTTAATGCAATTTCCTCTACCAGAAGACTTTTCTTTTTTGAACCACACAACTTTTAAATATTAAGTGGGGAGGTTTTTTTGTTTGTATTTTTAGGTGATAAGATTGTTATTTTATGTGTGTCAATCTGAATCTAAAAATAATTTCTAGCAGTTTAGAAAGGCCTTTTTAGGTAGTTGCAACTGTCTCGTGCCTTTGATGCTTTTGTTTTTTTCCAGTTTCACACAAATACCACTGGCTTTGTTTTCTTCTCTGATTTCTTTTTGTACCTCTTGAACTCTTGTCCTGTTTTGGGGTAGATGGTGTTCATGATTCTTCTATATGGACTAGTGCAGCGTTGTCAGTGCTGGCATTTGTCCCTTGTAGGGCTGTAAAATGAGAAACCATTGTACTCCTGTTGGTGGTTTGCTCTTGTTCTGACCAGTTCTGCTTCCTTAAAAAATTGTGATCTTCGCAGACCCTTTTTTCATGCCAGAAGTGATAATATTCTGACAGTGTGCCAGGAAGAAAATGCTGATTGGAAGCGTGGGTGATTTTTAAGAACAAACTTATTAAAAATACTGGAATGTTTTTGTTTGAGTGCTTATGCAAGTTTATTTTTTATTCAGTAAAATTGTTGTCTTTCAATTTTTTAATCCATATATTGAAAATTTGAAGGACTAGTTTATGCCTTAAAAGTCTTCTTGTATCTCAAAATTTTCCTATGTTTCTCAATATTACTTCCTTTTATTATTTCTCAGATATTTTGGAAAAGATTTGTAACCGAATAAAGATTATTTGTGGTAATGGCATAAGATATAAAGCTGGAAGGTTTGTGCACATATAGCATAATTAAATATATAAATTGTTGGCATAATTCTGTTGTCTTAAAAATATACCTTTACTTGTAAACACGGGTACTGTACTGAACTTTAAGAAGTGATGAGTCATCTTCTGGCTGCTGGTCCTGGGGATCAGCACTGTGGATCCATCTGGAATCAATAGACATCTTCAAATACTTGGCATAGACAAGTGGAGAGAGACACTTATTCCCAAAACAGAAACAGCTTTTGGAGAGTTCTACTTTTTCTGTTTATGTAAAATAAGCATGAAAGGCTGAAGTATAAAAAGTTGCAATTACAGTTCAAAATAATTCCCTTTGAGCTGTGTTTCTTTGGGGCAGCAGTTGACCAGAAGGATGACACTCTTTGTGGAAGGTAGAGACATTTTATATTAAGACATAATTAGATTGGAGAAAATCTAATGAGAAGTGAAAGAACTGGCAACAAACAAAACCAGCTATTCATTAAAGGACCACAAACAAGCATATCCATCTTGGGTTTTGTTTGGGTAGCTGGGTGTGGAGTAGGGGGACTGGATAAGATGCAGGATGTAACTGGGAGATTGGGGTGTTGTAATAACATCTCAGTCTTTGCTGTGGTGGGGGATGCTGAGTGTTACTGAGTTTATTAGCACAGGCCCAGGGCAGTGACCCTTCCCCTGTACTCTGCACTGGTGAGGCCACACCTTGAGTGTTGTGTTCAGTTCTGGGCCCCTCAGTTCAGGAAAGAGATTGAGGGGCTGGA
>JAWWEV010000083.1:7600419-7707294 GCA_035583235.1 Hafferia zeledoni | reverse complement strand
GGGCTTAAGCTCTGCCAGGGGAAATTGAAGTTGGATATCAGAAAAAAATTCTTTGCAGAGAGAGTAATCAGGCCTTGGAATGGGCTGCCCAGAGAGGGGGTGGATTCACCATCCCTGGAAGTTTTTCAACTGAGATTGGCTGTGGCACTGAGTGCCACGATCTGGTAAAGTGACTGGAGTGGGACCAAGGGTTGGACTTGATGATCTCAGAGGTCTTTTCCAATCCATTCTATGATTCTGTATAAATAGAATCTGTTGATCTTCCTGTACATAAAAATATAGCTTTTGATGCATACACATGAATTACAATTGTAAAAGATGGTTGAATCTTGTTTGTAAGAGGAAAAAAGAGAATCTTACACATTTTCAGCATAATCTTTCTTAGCATGAAAGGGTATCTCTAGCACTTGCAACAGAACATTACACTTTACTAATCTGAGGCATAAATTTCAGTGTCAGAGTTTTAAAGATCATCCACATGGACAAATTAGTGTCAGCTGATCCTTAGTAATTGTCAGTGGGATGAGTACAACGTACTGTCAATTAGTTCAGGCCATTACTTACTGCTGGTGTTTAATGCCAGACCCTTAGCAGTGAGAGATACATAGTTACAAACTGAAATGCATGCCGGCTGTCTTGGACTGTTCTCAGAGGAGCTGAGAGCTGTGGGACAGATCCAAAAGTAGGACTTGGATCATACTGGCATGTCTTTGGATGAGACATCCAAAAGTATGACACTGTGGAAGAGCTGGATACCAGATACCTAAGAATGTGTGTCTCCAGAAGGAGCCTCTCTTAGTGTACCTCGTGTATAATGTAAGCAGGAGCATAAAGCACTTCCTTTCCTGAATGAAAACTAAGAGCTCCAGGGGAAGACAGGTGTCTTTTGCTTGTCCTACCAGAGATTGTATTTGCTCCGTGGGAAGACATGTGGATGAATCACATGCATGAGGTTTGAAGTGCCCCCTGTTAAAAGGGAGCCTCTTGTATGAGGCAGAGAATTCATGTGTTTTGTTTTGTTTCTGAGTGGTGTGGAGGGGACACACACACAAAAACATTAAAAATTACTAAGAATTGCTTTGCTTGACTGTTTGGCTACAAGCATATACAATTCTTGGACTCTGCTTAATTTCCTTTATGTTCTGATCCATCTGATCAAACATGGACTGAGTTGTATTTCCCCTATAAAGGTGAGAACATCCCATAGTTGCTTTTAAAGCAGCTTCCCAGTCTAACTAAGACAGCAGATCCAGAACTACTTTGTCCCTCCAAGCCAGAATGAATTTCAGGAAATAAATTTTAATATTGGAAAGTATTATTTCTTGTGAAGTGTGTTTTGGTTTTTTTTCCCTTCCTTTTTAAGTTAACAGTGTTGGGGGATGCCAGAATAAGAAACCTTTTTTCATCACAATTGGGTACATTCTTTGCACAGTGTCTTGACTATCTCCTCAAGTCAAACCTAAAAGAGTTTCATTTAACCTCCATTGAAAAACTCCTTGCAGAGAAGTTTGGGATCTGAGGAATATACCTTGTCCTAAACTTGCTGTATTTTCAGCATCCTTAACTTTTGTCAGCCCTTGCTGTAGAGATGGATGATGCCATAAACCACTGCTTTTTGGTTGGAAACACGTTGCAAATGATTTGGCTTTAAATTAGGTGGTTCCAGTACTGTCACATATAGTAGTTTTCTGAAGAAAATATGGAATTTAAAGAATAAAGTTGTTTGGTTTTTATTTTTCACTGAAGGTATTCATGTAGTTTTGCATATGGTGTTTTTTTTTGAGTAGTGCCCTGTTTCAGTGTGACTGCCTATGCTTTTTAGTAAGTGATGAGAAATAAAAGTTGACAGATGATTTTGGGGTACTTTGCATATGTGAATTTGCCTTTTTCCAAGGGTTTTTTAGGAAGGTCAAATCAGGAATTATGAAGAACTGTATTTTCTGAAGCTACATGGCTGTTGGTAGAGTGTTTCTTTTGCAAATGCCAAGGGAAATGCATTGAAAGGTATTTTTTAAACTTGGGTCAGTGTGCATTGGTGGAAGAGCTGTAAAGTGACTGTAAAGTGTGCCTTAGTGGAAGAGGTAAGAAACTGGCTGTAGTGTACCTGCCAAAAGGTGTGTTTTGGGAGAAAAAAAGCTCTACTATTCAATTTCCTCAGGTATCAGCGTTAAAAGCAATCTTGCTCAACTTAGATGAAAATGAAGTAAATCACCCTGTTGTTAGCACAAACCCAATTCTTTAGGAGGTGCAATGAACGTAAAGGAGGGTTTAGAATATGGATAGAAGGGACTCGTTACCCCAAAAGCAATAGATGTAGTATGACATTAAGGAGTGTTTTTAAAACAGAACAACAGAAAAAGACACGGTGTTGAACTTGAACCCTAACCCCAAGTTTCTGCTGTAACCTGAGAGCTGCTCTGCTGGAAGCAGCTGGGCAGGACAGTGTGGATGGATCCAGGGACTGGAGGATAGTGCTGAGTTACTGTTTGATTCTCAGGTGAAGGTGGTGAAGCACTTTGAGCACAGCGAGAAGGGCTTGGTGCTGTTCCCTACAGCTGTCACATTGTGCCTGGAGTGCTGCACCAAACCCAGTCCACTCATAATGGAGGAACATGAACTGAAACTGGAGCAGATACAAACAAGGCTGGATTTCCCCCTCTCCCCAAGTACCAAAATACCCTGAAACAAACAGCATATGAGGAATAAGAACCCAGGAGTGCAGTGTGACAGTGGAGGCTTTTCTTTGGCTATCCTGGGCAACACATTCCTTTTCTCCAGTTAAGTGAGTTCCACTCTAAAAATAGTTGGGATGCTGACTGTAGCTATTCCCTTTAGAAAGCCATTCAGAACGCATGGCCAGAAACAGTTCAGGATCAGACCTTCACGGAGTATAAATTGAGACTGCAGTAATATTTCTGGATTTGCTGATTGACTTTTTTTGGTCAGTATGAAGGACTTTTAATTTATGAGTTCTTGTTTGTTAAGATCCTAAACATTTTACTTACCAGAATTTATGTGGTTTTTTCCCCATCATTTTTAAATTCTGTGAATTCTCTGTAATGAACAACTTCATCAAATATTTACAAAGTTGTTCTCAATTCTGACAGAAGTAGGAGCTTAATTACACAAGATACGTAGTTACCCTCTACTGCTGAGTTGCAAAGTAGCTGTTATCTAAACCCAGAAATACAGCATTTGATGGTTTGTGTTACTGGACAGCTTTTATCTGTTGTGACCTCAAAATACCTCAGTTATCTGAGTGGTACCTTTTATGTGCAGACCGACACTTCCATTTTAACCTTACTATCACAGATAGAATAAAGGTGCTCTGTTTTATTTGATGGTAAAAACAAGATTGTAGTAATTTTTATTGTTGTTTTAAATGAAGTAAAAAATTAACTACATCTTTCTTTTACATTAGTACCATGTTATTTGGAACTGACAGATTTTTAAGGAATTCACTGACCCTGTATATGTGATACCTGATTTTAAAAAGTGGATGCCTAAAATTAGATGTCTCTCTCTGTAGCCTTGGTCTAGTTTTTGGAGGAACTGGAAGTGCAGAGAAGGATTCTCTTTCAGCCCTGGCATTGCCTTTTCTCATACTGACAGGATGAGCTGTGTCAGAGTGCTCTGAAAACCCAAGGCTGTTCTCAGCTTCTTTTATTCTTCCTGATACAACATACCAACTTTTTTATTAAATCTTAATAACATTCTTTATAATTAGAATTATTTGAAGAATTGAATTCTTTATCAAAACCTTTTCCTCTTTGAAACATCCTCAGGACGGTTGGAGTGATGAGCTCTATTCAGGTTAAATGTTTGGATTCAGAGATCTGGTTATGAAGTCGAATTTTCAGTATCTGTATTGGGTGTTGCTGCTGCGTGTGGAGTGCACAGAGAATGAGCTCGGTTGGCACTTCCAGACCTACAGCACCTTCACACTGCTGGGAGGCACCTCTATGCCTTGCTCAATGCTGCGCTATACTTTGTTTTTTTAAATCTGAAATGTCTGACTACACAAGAGGAATAAATAACCTTCTTAGTTTACTTTTTTCAGTATTTATTAAAGTCTGTCTTTCCTAAATGAGACATTCTTTCCTGCTCTGGTTCTGATGATTTGTATGCAATATGCTTATTTAGATGCAAATTTTCCAGGGCTGTCATCATTACCTTCTCATTGGCTTTTCCCTCTGTCTTAGGGTAACTTTTCTGATCCTGTTTTTTTGTTTGTTTTGGTTTTTTTTTTTCTTTTTGTTTGTTTGTTTTTGTTTTTAAGACAGTGAGTGCTTAAAGGCAGTGTATCTACAAGTGATTGATTAAATAAATAGATCAGGTGTTGCCCATGAAGTAATTTTGCTGCACAGAAGATGCTTCCTTCTTGCTACATTTCTGACTGAGTCATGTTTTTAATAGTATCAACACCCAAGATGAAGGGAACAGTGTTGAGCCACTGATGCCTCATTCAGCAGCAAATAAAATGTTTGTTTGTTTGATTTTTTTTCCCCACATGAAGACTTGGAGGGTGAAAACTGTCTTGCTGTTTGATTCCTTTCCTCCAAAATTTCTGACATATTTGTAGGGGATTTGATCTTACCTTTTTGGTTGAAATTCCAGTGCTCCATCTTAGAAACAACTTGATTCAAGTCACTCTGTGCTCCAGGTACCTCTGACCTAAATAAGCCACTGACCTTATGAGGAGGGAGGTTGTGCCTCTGCCTTCTGACTGTAAAGGAAACACCATGTTTGGTGAGGTCACACTTGGACATCCACTGTGGGCACAGGAGTCTCCTGTGTGTGTTCTCACCTGGAATTTGTTTGTTTGAAGGCGTAATGGGATAGTAAACGTTTGTTTCTTTCCACACAGTTTACTCCAAAATAGATCTTCAAGAGCCCATTGTATGATACAATTACCCTTATGTTACATGCGAAGGGCATATAGGTCTGATAACTTTTACAGCTCAAGCGGATTCAAACTTCAAAAACCAACCCACTCCACTCACCCCTCCTCAAAACAAAAAGTCACACTTTTTTCTTAATTTTAGGATAAAACTTGCTGGCTGTATAATTATCCAGTATCTCTTACTTTAATTAAATTGTTTTGATGCATTTTACTTTCTATTAATATGATATAAAATGTAACAGTCTTGAAATTTATATAGAATTCACTCTTGTTGATCTGAATTCAGTTTTAGATTTTTGAGGCTGGATTTTCTGTTTATTTGCAGGCATTTCTTTTCAACCTAATAAATGCAATGTTTTGGATTTTTTTCTTCCCAGATCTGTTTTCTCCTGTTTGCTGTTCTCTACATAGTTTCCTACTTCATAATCACAAGATACAAAAGGAAAGCAGGTAAGCATAGAATTTTTTGGTATATCCAAAATAATTTTGTTTTTCAAGTGAATAGATGATTCTTTTTCTCTCTGTCTCCACAAGGAAAAGCAGCAAAACGAGATCTCTGACCAAAAATGTTTTCCAGGCTGCTGGTCTGTGGCGGCCTGGACTGACCTGAATGTAAATGCTGCTGTCTTGCTCTCTCTGTCCCTGTTGTCCCTGGTTCATGAGTTCCCAGATCCTCCCTTGCACCTACTCTGGCACTTTAGGCCCTTCGTTATTCCATGTGGGATCACTGAACAAGGCAGGGAGAGCACTGAAGTGTCTCAGAAAAGGATCAGTCAGGGAGTGCCGATGTTGTCACTCTGTGGCTGAGTGGGAGTGGCTGCCCCTGGAGGGCCACGGTCACTGCTTCTGTTGTAGTTCTGTGGAAGCCTAAATTTTAACTTTTTTGAAAGGGGTTAATGTCAATTAGATGCTTCCTCCTCCCTTGCCTTTAGGTCCTGTTGCTCTCCTTTCACATCAGCTTTTACAGAATAAGTATTTTCAGCTGTGTTTTAGCACAAAAATCAAGTTTGCTGGTAAAGTAAGAAGTTGCCAGTGATACAGAAGGCAAGTGGGATATTTCTTCTAAAAGTCCTGCTTTGCTCAGGTAAATTGAGTGTTCTTGACCTGTTCCTTATGACTTCACCACTGAAGTCTTATGCCTTCAGATAATACTGTAATTTTTGTTTTCTTCAAAAATATTGTTTGTCTGAAAACCCCGTCATTTTCTTCTGTACTTTTTCTAAAGTCAATAGCATAAAAATCTGTATAAAATGTCAGGACCTTTGATTCTTGACAGCTTATCTGGGACCTTGGTGCTTGTTAAGTCAGTCATGCTCTGGAAACATTCTCGTGCATGATGATCTTGGCACTTTGAACTTTAATGGAAACTATTTATTGAGCTACAGTGACCTGTGTTATGATAGAGCTGCTTTCATAGATGGATTCTTGTTTTAAAAAGTAAATCCTTCATGAGATTTAATACCTTAAATAAAAAGTGCATCTCTTTAAAGATTGGAAGTAAGATTGATACTTTCTTCTGATCCTGATGTATTTTGGATGCTACAAAGCTGCCACCATTTGGAGATAGAGAAAAGCAGGAAGGGGAAACTGGTTTGGCAAATACTGATGGATGCAAAGACACTTTTACTACCTTTTTCTGGCGCTTGGTCTCCTCACCCAGGAAGAGGAACTGCTCTGCAGCTGTCTGTGAAGGCTTTGTGAGCATTAGTGAGGCAAACGTTGTAGCCTGCTGGGATCTTCCTGATGAGACATTTTTGAAGAATTAACACATCTGGAACTCTTTGAGGACAAATTGTTCACTGTTTCTCCAACAAGCTCTTTAGCCAAAATGATTCATAAGAGACCTCGACTTAGTCTCTCAAAACACCATGAGCTTCTCATAAAAAACCCCAAGAACCCCATGTACTTTCACTTATTTATTTCAAGTATATGCATGACTCTTAAGTACATATACCACCTGACGTCATTTCTTACTATATTTAAAATAAATTTGATTTGCCTCTTGTGGAAAACAAGACAAAAGCAATAAAGTTGAGTGTAAAAATTATTTCAGATTTAGAAATGCTTACATTTGTGTGCTGATGTAAGAAGGGTGTAAAGATTAAATTACGTGTTAATGATTGGTCTCTGAGTTAGATGTTGATATTATTTCAAAAAGTTGAAGTATCAAGTGAGGAATAAATAAACAAAAATTGTCTAAAATGTGAAATATCAGAAGGGAAACCATGATATCTTAAATCCAAAACAAAGAACAAGAACAAGAAGACCCCTCCTTGTTGTCCCAAATCCCCAGGAGCTGGGAGGAGGGCTAAGTAAGGGGAAGCAACTGAGTAGTCATCACTGCTGTTCTGGGTATCCTTTCTTGTTTTAAGAAGACATCAATACTGAAAATGAAACATCTGTTTAGGGATTTCCAGTAGTAGTTAGCATGGACCCCTAAGACTTTCCTGTAGCTTTCCTGCTCTCCAAGGTTTCAGAGGTGCCCAAAGGAACAGTCTTTAGCAGCAGCTGTGGTAGTAGCAGTCTAAAAGTGTATTTGCCATAGAGCCCTCTGGATGTTTCCAAGAAATTTTGATCTGCATATTTAAAAAAAAAAAAAGGCAAAAGTATTAATTTCTGGAATGAACCTTCTTAAAATGTTAATGCTAATAAGTTGGATCAGTACGTGTATATTTTAGTTGTAAATTAAAGTTATCCCCATGTATATACATTTTAGCCTGAGGAAAGACTTGTAAGTATTGAGTATAACCTGCTGTAATTTAATTTTCAGATGAGCAAGAGGACGAAGATGCCATTGTTAACAGAATATCGTATGTATAGCTCTTTTTTGCAGAACTTTTTTCCTGATTATATTGTTATGATAGGAGCCTTTTGTGCTTCCAAATAAATAACAGTCCGTTTTAACTGTGGTAACAAATAGATTGCTAGGGGGCAGAGGAAAAAGATATGGTCAAGTGGTACCTGTGTTACCTGGGTTTGGTCTTGGGCTTTTTTCAGCTGTGGTTTTCCTGGTAGGCATGAATATTGCATTGACCAGAATATTGTGTGAGGACATAATGCAAGAGGTATCCTTGGTGCAAGACCTGCACCTAAGCTGAGGTCTGTGCAATGTAGGTGTTTACATGGAAGGTGTTTATGTTCCCCCTGGAGCTGATGGAAGCCCTGTCAAGGGGGACAGGGGATCCTGGGAAGAAAGTTAGCTCCCTCTGAAGCAGACATCTGTATGTGATCATTGTAGAAAAGCTTTAAAAAGAATAACAAGTGGAAGACAAACACTTGCCAGACCTGCTGGTTTGCCAGCAACTCTCTCCCCATCCTGTTCCTTTGTGACTCTAGATATTAATATCTCCTATTTAAATATGCCCCAGGATTTACAGAATATCTATGAGCTGTTGCTGCCCTCTCAATTACATGAGTTGCTGAACTATGAGAACTCACTGCTTGCTGATGACAATGTTCTTAGCTCTTCCCTGGTGGCACTGTCATCCTCCTGGAAGGAGAGCTCGTTGAATACTTTATTGTCTTGTACCCTGGGAGGGTGCCGAGTACATTGCAAGCTCTTCGCTTTTAGGTGTGTGTTGGTGGCGAGCTGGACAGATGTACAGAGGGGATGTAAATCTTGGGTGCACTTCTCCCAGTGGTGTCTGATACTGATACTTCATGTGAATTTAAAACACTTATTTGCCACAAGGTCTGCTTCAGATCTAGAGAACAATACATACTTATATAAATGCTGTGAAGCTCTTCCCCCTCAGTACAAGAACATCCCTCCTGTGCTTTTCAGACTACAGTGAAGGCTCCTCTAGATTGAATTATTTCTATTGCACCTGTGGTGCACCCATGGTTCTGGGTTTTTCAGTATTCAAAGGATAAAATTTATTTTGTTAATTGTTATTCCCCTCATCTGTTTTCTGATTTCACTTTAAAATACAACAAACATACACTGTGTTTGCATGAAGAACAATTTAAGACAAGATCAGCACTTCCATCAGAGTAATTGCATTTTGCTGAAAGTGTCGTCATAAATACAAAATGCTGTTTTTTCTTTCAGCCAAAGCTTTCTTGTTCCTTAAGAGTGTGTGCATGTTATTTTCTAAAAGACAATAACTCTTAAATATCTGCACACAGATTTTTCTTCACGTGGCATAATTGTCAGGATTTAAGGTGGAGGATTTAAGGATTTAAGTGTGTGGAGAAAACAATGTGTTAGGTTTCACAATTTGGCTTAGAATAATTAAATATCCTTATATAAATGAAAAAAAAATTCTCAGAAACGAACAATAATGGCATAAAGATATTTTTAAAAATAAAATTAGTCACTTTCTTGTCTAAGTCAAGTATTGTGTGAATGAAACATGGATTTCTAGACTGTAAGAAAAGTGAGATTTCTGTAAGCAACTTACTGATGCTGCTGTTGTAGGGATGATCTATTTAAGTTCATCTTTTTTGTCATGCAATTTTTAGAATTATTTTTAATTTTATTGTAGCATTATATTCGTGGGGGGTTTTTTTTGGTTTTTTTTTTTTTTTGAGAATACAGTTCTTTTTAGTGCCACAAGATGGCATTTGGTATAAGTTGTATTTAGGATCTGTAAAGAATAAGCTTAAATATTTTAAATAATTCTGGGCATTGACTTTACAGCTATGAGATGATAACTTGAGTAACTACTTTGTGAAAGAAAAGCAATTTTTTTTCAATTTGTTGTTAAAATAGTTGTTTATGTATAGTTGTACTCTTTAGACATTAGAAAGCTGCTCTGCTTTTAAAAATTGTATTAAGAATATAGAAATTGACTGTTTTGTTCTTGTGTATGTGGGAAATAAAAACTAAAAAAAAAAAAGACTTATGAAAAAAATATGCCATGAACTCCAGTAATTTAAACTATGTATTACATTAGAATTGAATTCATGCAAGTCCCAAGAGAGTAATTACAGTAGGTGGTAAAAACTAATTCTTTTTACTGGATTCTGCAAAGTATTTGGTAATTTAAATTTGCTTTTTGGAAGTGGAATGTTGTGGAAATCCCAGTTTCTCCTGCCCAGTCACACTGTAAGAAAGGGTTGCCTTCAGATACTGTTTGTAGACTAACTAGTTTTTTTCTCCTGTTCAGAGCATGTTGTTGGTAACAGTGGTACATTTCTTTAAATTTCAGGCTGTTCTTGAGCACCTTCACTCTTGCAGTTTCAGCTGGTGCAGTCCTGCTTCTACCTTTCTCAATAATCAGCAATGAGATCCTGCTTTCTTTTCCACAAAACTACTATATTCAGTGGTTAAATGGCTCACTAATTCATGGTTAGTACTCAGCATAATATAATTAAAATGGATGTCATCATTATATGTGCACAGACGTGTTCTTATTTTCAAACTGATAACTCCATTTTCATTTAATATGCTAATTGAATTGTTAATGTGCTGTTGGCTTTGGGGGGTTTTTGCTGCTGTGTGATATTTCACAAAATCTGTCTTAACTGTTCTGTTTGGTTTTTTTTTTTAAGAATTAAGCAGACTTGATGAAATTAAACCAAATTCATTGCTTTTAATATTAATGTAAATAAGAACTACTAGAAGCTAACTTGAAACATGCTACTCCAACTTATTCCTTGTATGTTAATGCAAGAGTCATAGGCCTTTCTCTTTAAGATGATACCTATTAAATTTGTTCTCAAAATAAAAAAAAAATGTTTTAAGAAACTTGCTATAAGCAGTTTAGATTGGACTTACTTAAATTCATCTGTTAGTGATATATTTGTAAACAGGGAAAATTATGGAATATAAGTGAATTGTAGTAAAGATGTGTAGTAAAACAATAGCTCGTGAAAACAGAACATCTTTGGTAGATTTGGCTGGAAAAGGTAGGTTTACTATGTGAGACTATTTGATATGAAACAAATAATTTACATATTAACTGTGGTATCCTTTAGCCCTTATGAAGAGATAGTAATTTGACTCTAGAGGATTTTTCTTTGAAAAATCTGTGCTTTTGCTAAATTTCTGATAAGACAGGTAGCAAATTCATGAGTTTCCAGGTCCCTAACTTCTTACAAGGGATGTGTGGGGTTTTTTTGTTTTGTTTGTTTGTTATTGTTGTGAAGTGAGAGGCAAGAAGTGTTTGCAGGACATAAAGGAACAATTGTGCACAGTGGGGATGGATGGATAATGGGGAAGGTTGTCCAGAGACACTGAGAGATCTTGGAAGTTTTCCAGAACTCACCTGGGTAAAGCCCTGAGCAACCTGATTGCACCTGCAGTTTAGTTGTTTTAAGGGCAGATTAGACTATGTGACTTTAGTGGTTCTTTCTAGTTGAATTATTCAGTGATCTGTGTTGTCACACATAATGGGGGATTGCTAATTTGGTATTTCTCCTACATGGGAGGAAAAAACCTCTGCTAATTCTCATTTTTCACATGAATTTAGCTGCTCAGACATATATATGCTTTATGCACAAACATAAAAAAATAATGGAAAATAATCCTTCCTTCTGTGTCTGAATTGTCTCTGGAAAAAGGACAAAGATTTCAGAGACTGAAAATTATATATAGAATAACCACTTCAGAAATTTTCAGTCTATCAGAATTGCTATAGTGTTCAGAGAACTTGGGTTAATAAGAAAACTGCTGGAGTAAGGAGCTGTCAAAGAGGAAGGCTTTTGAATTTTCCAGTGACCCATGCTTTGATTTTAATGTGGTAATTTGTGACAACTACCCCTTGATGGATACACAGAATAATTTCTATTCCATAAGTCCAATGGCAGTGGCTGGCAGGGAAGAAATTCAGCATCTCGGTGTTTCCAGGAGCAAGTGTGTCTTGCAGAGCTTACACTGGGGGTACGTGTGACTGTGGTAAACCTTGGGCGATTCAGCCGCTGTGAAGATCTTCAGGAACATCAGGCGAGTTTGGATCTGGGCTTGGCTTTGGATCAGGAGCAGTTCCCTGGCTGGAGGGCTCCTCCTTGTGGCACTCGCTGGGTTTGCACACCCGCATCGAGCCGCTCAAACCTGTTCGTGTCCGGCGGGACCTCGGCGAGGTCAGTGAGAAGTACCAATGCCTGGGCGAGCTTTGAGGGCTCGCAGTGCCATCACCAGCACTCAAGCCCAGGAAATGTATCTCCATGTTACTCTGTCTGGCATAGCCCTCGTGGACTGCTTGGCAAGTGTTACCAAATGGGAAAATTTGTGTTGCTTTAAAACATTTCACTTTTTTTCTAGATTTATCAATGACCACTATAATCTGAGGCACTTGAACCTTGACACAAAGGGGTTTTATACTGTGGATTGTTGCATTATTTGTGGCATATAGAAAAGCAGAAAATATATGCCTCAGATTTTTGTAACTAGGCAGAAAGGCAGAAAGAAAATTTGCAGAAGGCAGAAAAACCTGGATCCAGTATGAACACACTTACCTAGTTAATACATACTGAATGAAACCCAGAACTAGTTCTGGCAGCTGGTTATCCCTTGTGCTGTGTTGGATACAACCACCAGGTGGGGGTAAAATGTAATGAAACTGCCATAAGTAAAAAGGATGAGAAATTGCACAGGGTCTAATCTGTTTGCCAAAGACTGAGATACTTTTAATTTTTGTTTTATTACCGTGTTTTATGAGGAACACTCTTAGGCCACTACAAATGCAAAGGAAAAAAATTAAAATATTCTAATAGACTGCTTAAACCTTTTCTCTATGTTGGTATCTGCAAGTCTCATGCAATTTTATGATGCAGTCAGTGTAGTAGGAAATAATTGTCTTTCTGGGTCTGTTTTAATTTGATTTCTAAACTATGAAATTAGGATAAGAAATATGGAGGGCTCTGTATGTTACTTAATTGGAGGAAAGTGCATATGTCTGTCAGCAGCAGAACATCACTGTTGTTCCTTCTCATAACTTTAGGTGCATATTGTAGCTCTGTACTTTAATATTCTGTAAATGTGTTTCCTGTCAGCTGCAAATGTGTAAATTTCTGGGGTTTAATTTCTTAAAAATCACCCTGCATATGCACCACTCTCCCCTCCCTTAAAATGCTGTAGGTACTATGCAGCTCCTAAGCACTGTTTTGTGTTGTAAGATACATGTGTAATAGAAGTGCTGAAATTAGGACAAGCAGGTATTCAGCTTTGCATTAGGTGACTGAACGCACTGTCTGTCTTCAGTGAGAGAAAACTGCTTGAAATAAGACTCCCATCCCCATCTAGGAGTATCTCTAACTCTGGTGTCTTACTTTTTAGGGGAAGAAAAAAAAAAAAGCAGACTGCCTGAGTTAATGGCCCCTCCTAAGGGCTGTTAATGACATTCTTGCTGATGTTGCTATGCCTGAATGTTTCTCGAATGGTAACAGGAGCTTCCTGGCTAAGCAAATTCAAAAGGAAAAATCCCCTTCTTTGTTAGCTGGAGTTTAACCATCTTTAGGCCGTCTGTTTTCTTTAGCAATTGGGTGTTATATTTCACGCATCTTTGGGAATTTTCTTGTTGTGTTTTCTGTGGTGTATTTGGCTAAGTTTGGTTCCCGGTCTCCTGGTGCTATCAATTGCTGAAGAAGTAGTTCTTTTGGTCCTCTGCCTCCCTCTTCCCCCCTCGTTTTTATTTCTCCTTCAAATTTAAATAATTTCATATAAGGAGAAAGGGGGTACATGATAAAAGCATTTTTAAGAGGGTATAGGTGAAGATCACTGCTAACTATTTTACATTTGGAACTAAATATAGAAATCCTCTCAATAATGAATTCCCCACACATCAAGTAAATGTCTCTTTCCTCTCCTACTCTATGCAAAATGGACAATTTCAGAGAAGAATAGAAAGAAGCTTCTGCATGGGAAGAAAGGAAACAAATAAAGCTGTCAGTTGAAATTTTTGTATCATAAAGGATATTATTTTTTGAGTAATATTCAGATGATATAGTCCTGCAGATTTGTGGAAACGAGTGCTTTGGGGAAGGTGTGGGACTAAGCCTGTTTATAAAGTAAAAGCTGTTTTTTTCAGGATGCAGAACATGTGACAGTAGTTAGACCTTTTAGCTACTAAATTACAGGTAAGCTTCTGCTTTTATATAGAAGAAACACTACAACCTGTACAACTTCTGATAGTATGAGTGATGATGTGTTCATGTTTAGGCACCAAAAACTGTCTGTTCAGAAAGTGTTCAGCTTAGAAAATCATAATAGAGCAGATTCCCTAATGGAGATAAGTTATCACTTCAGGCTGTTTTCTAAACCTGTTCCCTTCCTGCAGATGTCACATGTGTCTTACAGATGTCCTAGTTGTAGTCAGTTGTTGATTTTTCATGTAGATCACAGAATGGTTGAGGTTGGAAGGACCTCTGGAAATAACCTGCTCCAAGCAGGATCAGTCAGACAGGGCTGCTCAAGGCAGTGCTCATTTGGATTTGAATATATTGAAGGATGGAGATTACAAAGCCTGTGGGCAACCCATTGCTGTGTTTGAGTACACTCACAGTGGAAAACATTTGGGATTTTTGTTTGTTTGTTTTTCGTATTTCCTTTTATGACTAAGTAGATTTTCCAGTTTTCCAATTCATGCTCGTTGCCTCTTCTCCATTCACTGGATACCCATGTGAAGATCTGACTTCGTTTTCATTTCCTCCTCCCTCATCTGATATTTTTATACGTTGATAAAATCTCCCTGAGTCTGCTTCTCTCTGCTCTCTATCTCTTTGTCCAGCCTGTTGAGGTTCATCAGAGTGGCAGGACAGGACACTGCTCCTCCCCTCTTGTCTCTTGGACAGACTTGCTGGGGATGTGGTCACTCCCATCGCCCAGGTCACTGATGAAGATGTTAAACCCACCATCAACCCCTGGGGATTTATAGACCACTGGTGGCTGGTTTCCAGCCTGACTGTCCTGCTGGTCACAACCCTGGGAGCCCAGAAGCTGAGCCAATGTTCAGTCTGCTTACCTAGGCTGTACTTGTTTAATTGGGCTATGAGAGGATTTGTAGGAAATGAGGTTGAAAGCCTTACTAAAGTTGAGATAAACAACATCTACAGCTCCTCTTGCCTACTGAGCCACTCATCCCGTTGTGGAAGGCTGCTGTTGCTGCTGTGGTACCTTCTGGTTTGGAGGTGACAGTGGCATTTGTGTATTGCTCATGTAAAATCTATGTCTTGTTGAAGTTGGAAAAAATATGGGAGGAAATGATAACACAGAACTGATTTTTGTGAGATTCATTGATAGTAGTAAAATACTTTAGTCCTAAAAACTTCGAAGACAGTCCTTAAAGAGCCTGCAATGGGCTTCTGTGAAAATAGTCCATGATTTCAGACATTTGCTGCTGTGTAAGTTGGTGTCCAGTTTTTGTTTGAAGACTGTTATGCAGAGAAATGTATGTTTTTTGTCAATGACATGTAAATGACTATATCCATAAAAACCATATGCTGCATTGTTTTATATGTGAGTGTAAAATTTAGTATCTTTAACATGTAAAGCTTAGTAACTTATAATGTAAACTTTTTCTTGTCTGTTGCAGGTTTGTGGAATCTTGCCTCTCTTTTTTCAAATCTGTGTTTGTTTGTGTTGATGCCCTTTGCGTTTTTCTTCCTGGAATCAGAAGGATTTGCTGGTTTAAAAAAGGTAGGAAAATGCTGGTAAACATGGAGTAATTGCAGTGTATATTTCCCTTTCAGCCCTTGTTTCTGATGAAGCTGAAATTACAGATACTGGACAATGTGGTGGTGGGATGTTTGCTTATGTGAAGATGTTTATGGACACCTGCACACTATTGCACAAGCCACGTATGCAGTGGGAAAACAATCCTTAAAAGCCACATGTACTGAGATCAAGAAAATGACTTAACTGTTTGGGGTTGTGGTTTTTGTTTTGGTTTTTTTTTAATAATGAAATGAATTAATCAAGATTTTACTTTTTTGAAAATTACCTTTTTTGGGATGTTAAAAGGAGAGAAAGTTCAATAAGTACTCTAGAAATAAAATAACAAGGAAAAAGTGCAGTCTTCTTGCTAATGGGAAGGGCAATTAAATAACAGATGACCCTGAGAAAACAATCTTGATTTGTGAGTTTTAAGGATTACAAACATCCAAAAAAGGTTCAGTTGTAGTCAGTGTTAACAATAATAATATGTTAAGAAAACTATCTTAAATGGGTAAAGAATACCTTAAAATATTCAACTTAGTTGAATATATTTTAGAGGGCTGAGTTTTTCAGTGAACGTGCAATTTGGCAAAGCAATTTTTGAACAATAGGCTGGTAACAATTTTATTAATATGTGAACTAAAGAATTACAGTGAAAAATTATTATAATGGGAGGCACATCAAAATGAATTTCAAATCATAAATATCAAATAGATTAAACTGGAATGACTGTCTGGGGACCAATTGTAGCACGTTTCCATTAATCTTTATCATCCAAATGATTACAGTTTTGTTTTTAATGATACTACACATGAGGGAATTCTGCTCCCTTTGGATGAGAGTTAACAGAAAGCAAAAGGTCTTGGAAAGTGATTTGAAATCTGGAAAATGAAGTGAATTGAAGATGGATATAAAAGATTATGAATCATTGATGGATGGCATGTAATGTAAAGCCACAAGGGTGTAATTGTGTTCAGAAGGAAAGTGCAATTCCTGGTTTTATTGACAGGCATGGAGGCAGTGGAGTTACTATTTCTGCTCTTGATGGAATTAAGGAAAACTGCTGAAGTTCTGTATTCAAGCTGGGATTTTAGGGTTCACTTGAGAGAAAGCAGAGGATGGACCTTCACACAGTAGTTTCTCAGTAAAATTTTAGTTTGAGAGAATAATGTGGAGAAGCAAAGGCTTTTCCACAGCTGACGGTACTGGGAAATTGCACAGATTAAGCAATACAGCTGTGTCAGAAAACACTCCTGCAGGGCCCAGGCAGGGTGGTGGGTAAATGTTGCTTGGTGTCACCTGTGCTGAGTTGGTGCTGCTGCAGCTCTGCTGTGCACTGACCAAAGTCAGATGTATCCAGGTCACTTCAATTAGGAGTTTGGATGACCAAACTAATGCATTCAGTGTCCAAGGAGTTTGGTGTTTTACTCTTTTTGTCCCTTTTGGCTGGAAAACTCTCCTCTCTTCTTCCTTCACTTCAGATATCTACAGGGCTAAGAACTTTCAGCAACTCCATTTGTCCTTCCAGTTTTTGTGTGGAGGCCTCTCCATTTTCCTTTTGACACTTAAGTATCTAGCCACTGTTAATATATATCTTTTCTTCAAATAAATAAGTTAACTGATTTCACTGGAGTTTGTGTCTCATGCAATCCAACAAAACCAAGGATTCTCTCCATTAGCATACCAGGTACAATACTTCTGGTGTGTCCCCTTGACTTGTAGAGTTCTCTTGGCTCCAACAGATACTTTATGTATCCCAGATACATTGAATTTGCACTTTACATGAAACTTTGATAGTTACAGAGTAACTTTCGTATGATACTGGCTATCAGTAAATCCCATTGAAGATAAATAAGATGACCATTGCATGTTTAAGCTTGGAAGCATTTGCAACTCCAGGTGAGTTAGAACCATGATCTTCTGCAGATGTCAGGAAAAAGATTATTGTTGCTGCTTTAGAGTGGTGTTTGGCTTTTTCATTGGGTGGCTGAGATCAGATTTTAGTATTAAAACCCACCTAGTGAAAGGGAAGTAAACTCAATTTTGGATTTTTTTTTGACTTCTGTATGTTTTTGGAACATCCCAGAAGCCAAGTGTGATTCCTGGTATAAGTACTCAAGGCCTTTGTGCAGTGTCTGTTCTACCTGGCTGCTCTGTTTAGAAGTATCCAAAATGGATGTAGGCATCCTGAATTGTTTCACCAGTTTTGAGGGAGCCTTAAAGCTGCTGGTGAGGGTGCAGGAATTGTGGTCCATTTTAATCTGAGCATACCTTGTCTTTGATTGCTTTTTGTGGAAAATAAGTGGCAGATGTCGCTTCTGGACTGAGTTGATAGTTAAAATTGAATGTGCTATTCTGTTCAGATGCTGATGCAGATAAATGATTCTATTTGTGATAATTCCTATATATATATATATTAAAGCATTGCATCACATTATCGAGTGATTAGAATCTGGGAAAATTTATGATTACTCAAACTTGGAATTACATGTAGGCTTTCCAGTTCTAGAATCTGTGAAGGAAGGGCGTTTCTCAACCTTTTTTACTTTCTGTAGATTTTTGTTACATTTCATACCTCTTTTCATAGAAGATTTTGAGACTGTGATTACTTTGTAGAATTCTGGTACTTTAACAAATTTTCTTGTGTAAATTTAAAAAAGAGTCGTATTTTGCCAGTCATCACATCAAAGTAATGGACCAGAGAGATAAAACATTGTTCAAATGCTATTACTGTTCACTGGAAAAATCAGATTTCAGTGATGTCAATTTAAAAGAACATTCCATTCATTTGGCAAAACTTGCAGTGTTTAAGAGAAGAGTGAGCTACTGTAAATGTGAAGATACTCAGTAAAGAGGTTTGGCATAGATATGTAATGTTTAATCTTTCAGTTGGGAGTTGTGAAAGCAGTTGATTCCAGATACCCAGCTCAGCTCAGAATTTGGATAAAATTACTGCTGCAGAGAAAGCTTTTATGCAGGTCATCTTGAATTTGTCATTGAATTACCTTTGTTATAATGACTAAATAGGTCACTTGAGATTTAGGTGTGCACGGTGAAGATGTCTATTTGAATGTGTTCATATATGAATTACTTGTTGGATTTTAATAGAAGTTCTGAAAATGAATAATTAAGAGAGGTTAATTTCTGAAATTGAACAGATTTTTTTATTTTTCATGGATGTCTTTGTTCATATTAAATAGCAACAGTAATTTTAGTTATTATCACATACGGGCCTAACCCCTGAAGTTTTTAGCCATCTGTTTGAGTGTTTATCATAGACTGTGAGATAAAAGCTGATTTTATGCATTGACTTTTTACAAACTCTGGTATTTCAGATAGCTCATAGGTTACTGTTACAAGCTTTGTATAACTTTTCTTTCCCTGTTCTTGTAAGGTGGTATCGCTCCCTTAACTGTTCGAGTTTTCTGAGTCAGAATGGGTTTGATTAACCATTTTCTGATTTACTAAGGCTTTTTTTTTTGGCTCCTAGTATACTTTCTAAATGGCACATGGCCACCCTTATAGACTCACTTTGATTCCCCAGGGCAACAGTTTAAAACAACCAAGGACTTGCATATTGTGCAGAGGAGAGAAATACGAAAATTAGACACTTGCCATGGATGGATGCAGTGCTGTACTGAGATTCAGACCAATTGCTTGCTTAGTTTTTAATAAAAACCCACTGTGTTAATTTGAAAAGAGCATTTGGGCCTGGGGCTGTTGACTGTGCTCTTTTAAAGAGCCCAAGTGCTGCTCTTTGCTCCAGTTTATTTCTATTTAATGGCAGTTGCAGATTTCTGATATCGGGGCAATAATTATAAAACCAGTATTGGAGCTGTATGATAAATGCACATGTGTGTGACTATAGGTGTGTATGCCACGTGTGTATTTATGCCCATGGACATTTTTGTGCATGTATGTGAATTAAGTTTTTCAAGACTACTGAAAGTCGTTGAAGGTCGCAGTGATATATTTTATATATATACAGAGCTGATATAGACAGAGCTGTATTTTTTTATATATATATATATATACACACACAAACATAGTGTGTATATATATATATATACATACACACACACACAGAGTGATATATTACAGAGCTATTGGGGTACCTGATGGAACTTTGGTCTCCTGCATCGGTATTAAAAACTGTTTCGTATCTTTCTATGTTCTCCTTGTCTTCCTTTGTAGAGTCTGTGCATAAAGTTACATTTCTTGTTTAGATAATATTCCAGTTCTTTGTCACTGATGTGCTCAGATTCTGTAGTAGTTATGAAGAAAAGAGGTCAGCTGTGCTGCTTCATATCAGAATTAAACTTGTTCTTTATCATTCCC
This sequence comes from Hafferia zeledoni, assembly GCA_035583235.1. Taxonomy (NCBI): domain Eukaryota; kingdom Metazoa; phylum Chordata; class Aves; order Passeriformes; family Thamnophilidae; genus Hafferia; species Hafferia zeledoni. The sequence goes on along the minus strand of JAWWEV010000083.1, from coordinate 7,687,456 downwards.
TCTGAAAAAGAAAAATTGTGGTATTTGCAGTTAAGCTTCTGTGGGTCACAGTGCTGATGTGTCCATGTGTGATAACTCACTGCACAGAAAATTACATGTGTGCTGCTGTGTGAAGGAGGCAACCATTTTTGAGGAGATAATTGCTATACCTTTTCTTCACCTTTAAAACATGCCTTCTCTTAATGTAACTTCAGTAGAAATTTGTATTTTTTTGAAGTTGACGAAAGTAGAGATACAAGAAAATACAAATAGTGCAATTTACCACTGTGAGAAACTGGAATAACTCAGTATTGCATAATCAAAAGTGTTGAGTTTTAAAAAGGCTTTATGAAGTATTTTACCTTAATACTGATCTTTGAACTTGAAGTCATAGCATAAAGTTTAACATGAGCGACAGCAACATCCTGACCAATTATCCAAATTATCCAGACATCCCAAAATGTTCAGAACACAACACACAAAGTCTGTGGATTAAGAGGTTAACTCCTGGAACATCAAAAGAAGTGCATGATAATAAAAACAAATAGTACAAAAATTTGAGGTAACTTCCTTGCTTAATTAATTAGGTAGACCAGGTGGAAGCGAAGAGGCCAGAGCTGGTGCTCAGAATGTCTATAAAGCTGAGCAACATGACAGCACAATGGAGGAGGAACAAAGATTTTTTTAATATACTTCTATCCTGTGTCACAGTTTGAAATTGTCCTGGTTTATGTCCCTTTTGGCAAACTTACATAAAAGTGACCCTGTACTGTATTTTATGACCAGATGACTTTTTTCCCAGTGGCTAATTTGTATCAGACCCCCATCTTAAAGAGACACAGAAATGAGTAGGAAGTCCAAGCCGGTTTGTCTCAATGAGCTTTCATTGCATGCTTTCATTATTTTTGCTCGTTTTTGCCACTGATCATCCATAAATTGTTGGAAATGAGTGATTAAGGAAGTGCTGCTTAGTGTTAGTGGCACATGCACATTCTTGGTATGTTTTTTGTGGGTGAGAGGAAATCGCGTACTGCACAAACAAAAAGGAAAACTCCTGCTGGGAACCTTTCAAGGAAATTTAACTTGCGTAATGTTTTGATCTTGGTGTTTATTACAGAAAATAAGAGTAATATTTCACCAGCTATTGTTATGTGTCAGCTAGTCTCTCCATCTGCTTGCCTTTCCTTGGTAGCTCTTCCCAAATTCTCATTGGGTTTATTTTAATAAATACACCACTTTAAAATGTAGCAGTTTTATTCATATGCTGCAGGCAGGTGAGCTGGGCCAGTGTTCAGAGTATTTATTGCATAGTGCTTGCTACTGTATAAAGATTTGGCTGTGGTGACTGCAAAGTCCTGCCTGAATTAGCAGCTGCAGCTCAGCCTGTGCAAGTAAAATGTGGGGTGTAGGTTCCTTTCTAAATGGTGAAATGCAGTGGTTTCTGCTCTTAAAGGCAGATTTCTTCCCATCCCCTCTCATCGGAACATGGCTTTTAAAAATATGAAAGGTTGAAGTTTTGCAGAAACACTATTAACATTTTTGAAGCTGCTTTTTCTTCTGTGAAGGCAAGCTATTGTCAGCTTGCTGAGCAACCCCAATGTGTAGTCTCCCATCTCCTCAGTGGTTTATTTGATCCACTCTATATTAATCAATAGCTTTTCCTAGTCATACAATTTCTAAATAAGACTGAACTAAGTTTATGATGTATTGTGTTGCAATGCATTGTATTTGCAAACTCTTAAGTAACTAAACACAGTAATAAATATAGTGAAAAGTGTACCTGCTGAATTTTTTTCTTCGTGTGTATGGAAAATCTCATTTCTGTGTTTTTCCGGCAGCTTTCCTGTTTGTAGAACTCTGGTACAGCTGTAGGTGTAGAACACTGTAAAATACAGTTTCAATATGTGATGAAGGCAATGTAGGAAGTACATTTAAGGTTAATTTTGTGGTATTTACTTTTAGAACCTTTTTTTGCTTATCTCAAACAGTTTGAAAATGTTTCTACGTGTGACCTGAAAGTCCTTTCCAATATGAGAATATCTCTGATTAAAACCAGTCAAATTTAAAAATTTTGCCTTGGTTTTTCTGGAAAAGGGATTTGGAGAGTGCAATAATCTTGAACCCTGTTTGCAGACCCCATTTGACTTTGCCTTATACTTGTGTGTACCTCTGGCAGCAGTACCCATGGGCCACTGTGTGTACCAAATAGTCTTGAAGTACCCTGTTAACAGTGGATGTTTATTTGGCATTTAAGATCATATTTATTTGTCTATAAAATCATTCAGCATGAACTGAGACTTTAGTGCTCTGATCTCTATGAAATGTTTACTAGTATGTAACTGAATTATTATACATTATATTACAACCCATTTACTAATTCCATTAGTGATACCAGAGTCAAAAGTTGTTTAATCAGTCACATCAAAGGCAGCTGTCTGGGTTTATGTTTTTGACATAAGCTAACGTCTTATTTCAGATATGTAATCCACTTTTTAAACTGGAGTCTTTTAAAATGACAGCACTTAAAATTTATTAGAGTTTGTTATTGTTTAGTAGCAGATCTTGATTATTCTGGAATTCTGATTTGGCAAGTAGCTTGCTCAGGGTTTTTTCCTCTCTATATTAAAATAGAGGCATGCTTAGCTGACATTTGTACAAACCCATAATATAATCTGTAAGATGTAAGGTGCAGAGTTAAGGACTGTATTTAATGATAAATCTTGCATTAAGGATGGTCCATATTCTGAACCTTCATGTGCTTCCTGCATCCCCTGAAGTCTCAGAAATGCCATGTACATGGCTGAATGTAGAATGGGTTTGTACTTGGTAATGTACAGGACAGGTCCATCTAATATTAAATTAGAGAAAAGCATGCATTGAAATGACAGGAAAGGGAAGATGAGAAGGTTTAATATGCTTGTTAGCATGTCACATTGACAAGTGTCTGCACTAAACTCTGAAAATAGGTTAAAATGACAGCTTTACACTACCAGATCCTTCATCTGCAGTTCTGCAGAGGAAAAACCCAGTAATTTCTCCTTACAGGTATATATCAGCAAATTAGTCTTAAAAGCACTCTGTGAGTATATGGCCTGCTTTTGCAAACCTGTGACTGGAGTATGTAACTCTACTGTATGTTAGTGTGAGATGCAAATAGTTTTATCTGTAAAAGTATTGTAATAAAGTCTGTTCTCTGTCCTTTGACAAAGACTGTAAGACAAAGTTCCACTGCAGACAGTAAGAACATGAAAATTACTGCAGGTAGGTGAAAAGAGGTTGTATTAGTTTTTATATTTCAAAGCCTTGACTTCAGCCTGCATAGTTTCCTTTTGACCTGTATGTAATTAGACATTTAGGATCCAAGGCTGTGCAGGACAGGTAAATAACATCCATATACTGGTCAGCTTAAGGCCACACCATGTTTCAATGAGAGTGAGATAAAAAGAAATTCAAGAATCAGTGGCCGGGAGAGAGAAACTTGTATCTGATGGGGAATAATGGCTTAATAGGAATTTCTTTTTGTAGATTTATAAAGTATTTTATAAGGTTTTATAAGACTTCTTGCTTAAGTCAGCTGGGGACATTATCTGAAAAAATCTGTCTTTTTTATTTTAGCATAAGGAGGTCTGTGGTTTGTTGAACATATGTAACAGTTCTGTACCTGGGGAAAGCTGAGGGGGAAAGAAGTGGATGTTGGTTGTTGCACACATTGGATCAAGATGTGATGAGATGTGATCTCTGCTCCGTTTCATTGAAGTAGTTAAATGTCAGTTGGTTGCTTCCATAAATTAGAATGTACTTCATTTAAAGAGGCCTCAGTGTAAGTTACAAAAAAAATAAGGCTACTAGGAGATAGGCTGGTGGTAGTTGATTTGGGATTGCTTTTCTGCACTGCCTGCCTCGCTGCCACGTCGTTAGCTGAGCCTTGCTCACCCTTTCTGCTTTAGTGTGTGGGGCTTAGGTTATAACTGCTTTTTTTGACCAACTCTGTAATGTAGATAGAAAATCAAAATTCCTCAGGTTAGTCTGTGTTCTCACAAAATTTTCATGTTTTTGAGCTGTGGAAATTTGTAGAGTACCAGTGAACCAAGGAATGTTAGTATTATTGGGGTAAAAATACTGCACAGAGAAAATCATGAGTTATTTTGAAATGAGGTTTTCTGACCACGACTTCTCTAGCACACTTTGAAACTGCATTAGGTGACATGTTATGAGTAGGTAGAGTAGTCTGTAAACTGCTTGGTTTTGGAAGCAAGCACTGGTGCATTAGTTATTCCACCTCATCTGAGCCAGGAGTGACATACATTGCTGAACTTTTGTGCTCTCCCCACGCCTACATCGTCCTGAACTTGCACATTTGTGCTGTATGTACCGTGTTTGTGCTGTGTAGAGTTTCCACAGTTCTCTGCTGAAAGCCTTAATATGTAGCTGGAAGCCTGCAAATGGAATGAGATGTGAATAATTTTCTCTGCTGCTCTCTTAGTGAATAAATTGAGTGAAGTTTTTTTATGTTGCAGTTTTTATTTGGTTTTAGGATAGTTTATTAGAGTTATGCATGAGCAAAATAGACATGTTAAAAACTTCTACTTGTAATGTGTGCAGATGGAACAGATCCCAATGCTAAGCTTGAACATCTTCATTTATCATTGATGTAAACTGAAGTATTATGTTCTAAAAGACTTTTTTTTCCCTAAGACACTTCTTTTTAGGCAGAAATAAGTAGTTCTTTTGTTTAGATGGAGCATTCTAAATGCCCTCTATAGGCCCTTCTCTTTGTGGTAGATGATAGCTGAGTATCTAAAAAGCCCAAGATGTATTTTTAAAAATTGGTTGTTTTTCTTTTTTTTCATTTTTAGCTTATAATAAAATTCATGTAACTGTTTCATTCAAACTAGAAACATTTGCCATCCTTTGGGGAGTATTCACACATGCAGGATCCCTGAAATGGCTGTAATTCAGGGGATCTAAAAGGCCCCTTTCTTTGTCAATGGAAAAAGGCGGATGCTTCTAAGAATTTGGCATGTCTGAGTCAGAGGCTTCAAGAGGCAATGTGAGCATCTTCTCATCTCAGTGTTTAAGTTCCTTTTATTAAATGGTAAGGACCATTAAGTAGATCTACTGTTTTATTGGAGGATTAAATTTGTTTTATAAAAATGGCTGGTTTATGCACGAGGAATATCTTATTAAGATTTGAGTATTTGAATATTTTTACATTAGTCTATGTCTTCATTAATGTCAAGGAGTTCAGGACAAGCAAAAACTTTGACTCTGTTTTAAAACTATGCACTTTTGTTAATTTATATAAAAATTTAAAAATACTTTACAAATTTAATATAATTCAGAGAGAAGAAAATTTCCATATAATTTTGTATTGCTAGTGGAAAGTTATATGAAAAGTGTCTGAATCATAGAAACTTTTTTCCAATAGATTTCTTTTTATTAAATTAGACTTCACTAGGCAAACACCACTTTTAATTCCCTTTCTAAAAGCAGTGAGTTTTTATTAATATTGATAACCATGTGATACTTAGACCTTTAGTCTATATTATTTATTTAGTATTACTCGAAATACTCAACATTAAGGATTGTTCTATATTAAGAATTACCTACTTTGAATTGACAACACAAGGAAGGAGCTAATGCATCTGTAGTGAGGTTTTGTGAGGCAGACAACTACTTCATTTACAAAGCAGAGGAGAAGGGAGAACCTCTGAGTTTCTCCTGGCCTTTTTGTTTTTTTTTTTTTTTTTTTTGTGTGTAGCTTTTCAAAGGTTTTCCCAGCTTATTAATAGATGTTCTGGTGCTTTGACTAATTCCAAGAATTGTGCTTTCATCTTGATATTTTTTTAAGTTTAATTTTATTTTAAAATTATTTTTCTTTGTATTAGAACTTTAAAAGTGACCTGTGTGCTTCTACATGTCATTTGCTTTTGATAACTGTCTTCAGGGTTTCTTTCCGCCAGAAATATAATCACAAATTCCAAGTCTTTTCTTTGTGCCTTGCGTTGCTTCTCTTAAACCTTTGCCAAGCTACAAAGATGTTGGAAAACATGTATTTGTCTTCCTATCACGCCAGTCTAGCAGGAAAGATTCTTTGTGATCCAAAAGTAAATGATTAGAGGGAGACTCATAGTGTCAGAAATCCCACAGCTCCCATGTTGTTGTTGCAGGTGGCTTTGGAAAGTCTGGGAAACTTAGTAGGTGGAGGGAGTGGAGCGTCTAAGAGCTAATTAGGGAGGGCTGGGCTAGTGAATGGAACAGCAGAGCAAACTTGTGGGGGAAAGGGTAACACTGGGACAGGCATCATTCACTGTGTTATCCCTTCTCCTCCAGAGGTTTGGGTTGTGTGTCAGTAGATTTGCATCTGTCCTTTTTGAGGTGGGCTGCACAGGGTAGTTGTGTACATCTGACAGCTGAAGGCTGTAATTGTTTTATTCCAGCTGGTGTGTGTTTGCATTTCCTTTACTGTTCTGTCCAGCTTTTCTTCATTTTAAGAAATTTTTATTATGTTCTGTTAGAAAATTTGGAAGGAATAATATTTCTGATATACTATTTCAGTGTTAAATCTACAAGAGTGATATCTGGATGTTTAAGAGCCAGGGGTTTGCTCTCTCCTTAAACAATTTGCATCCATGTATTTGAAACAGTGCCTTAAGTGCTAGGCAATAAACGAATCCCACATTATCATTCTAACTGGAGTCCATGTTGTATTGGATAATTAAATAAGTTCTAGGGAAGAAAGTGAAGAAAAAGCTGTTTTTTATCCCAGTTGCAAGTCTGCAAGGAGTCCATCTTGGTTCTTAGGTTATTTCACAGAGTTACTTGTGTGCAATGGTGTCAACAGGAAAGTCTAATGGATATGGACCCCAAAATATACAATAACATTGGGGTTTGAATACTCCTCTGAGACACTGAAGAAGAGAGCCTGAGTTTTCTTTGGCAGAGGAGTCACTCCGGTGGGTGTTCTGCATCCTGGAGAGATGTTCTCTTCACCAGGCTACTAAATAACGACATCTTTTTCTTGACCTTTAGTGGAGGGATTTTGGTCCTTCATTTTCAACTTGGCAGGCATAGCTCTAATGCTTATTGGAACATCTCTTTAACCAGTACCCGAAGAATTCATTATGTTTTTTCTCATTGTTTTTCTCTCTGTAGTTCTTAGTTTCTCTTTGAAATTTCTGGATTTTATTACTTACACTGTCTAACTATTAACTTCTATACAGTTCAATGATTTTAGCGGCCTCTTCTTGCTGCATTGGCAGATGGGTGAAACCATTTGAGAGAAGGTAGTAACACAAGAACCAGCTGAAAGTTGCTGGGAATGCTTTATGACTGAATTTTTAGTGTTGTGTGGAAAATAAATATAAACTTTAAAATATACTTTTTGTGTTGTGATGAAAAGTGCTCATTTTCATCTTGAAATTCCCACAGATTGGGAAGATTCTTTGAGGGAAGAGGTGGTGTGGGCAAAGACACAATCTGTTCTGGTTACAGTCTGAAGTATTTGGTTCTTGAATGGGCAAGGGATCTTCTTTACCTGATGATTTGAATCTGATACCTGAATATATTCTTCCTTGATTAAAATTTCCTTGGCTCACTCCATGAAGGTTCTGAGTCATTAGCACTTATGTTTTTAAAATGAACTGAGTTTTCCCTCAACTACAGCTTCTGGGTTTGACTTAGTAATTTGTGTAGTCTCATAAGGTAATGACCCCATGACTAAATATCAGTGTGCTAAATGTAGTATTTCATGCTACTTGATGCAAAATGGGTCTCCTTTACTTAGTAAAAAACTTGTTTCTGCACTGCCTTGAATAGACTGAAACACAGATTGCTCCAAGTCTGGTGTCTAACCATGGAAATGGGTGGAATGCTCGATGCTCATCTCTTCACTAATTGTGATTGGTGTTAACATATAACATCCCCAGCCTCACACCCGCCGTGGTTCTCACTGTTTTAGTGCCCCATTTTCCCTGGCATGTTTGTGTGCATGTTTGTTGCAGTCAGCCTCGCACTGAGCAAATCTTGAGGTTACCAAGAGTCCTTTCTGTCACGTGAAGACAATGGGCCTTGTGTGTACTTTAAATGTGCCATGATTGCAGAAACGTTTCCCAGGCTTTCCCCGTGGGTCAGGGCATGGTGTAAAAAGTGGTGTTTACCTACCTTGCAAGAGGTCAGGATGTCCAAGCAGATCTGTGTTCAAATATTCAGCACCATAGAAACCTAGTTAGCACTCTCTGGTTTAGTGTGTAACATGTAATTTTTACTTCATTGATAATAGGGGGTTTTATTCTTTTTTTCTGCACAATTTGCAACCAAATTAAAATGTGGAATTAACAAAAGCTATTCCATATCCCACATTGGCAATGTAGCTCCAAAAGTGTCTATCTTATATGAGCTAATAATATGTTCATCAAAATCATTATAGCCAGGTAATGTTCCAGCAAACAAATGCTTTTCCTTTAGTTAAGGGTGGGGCTTTGATTTTACCAAGAATTTTGCCTCTTGCAGAAAGTTGTTGAAAGTTTGTTGTTTTTTTTTTTTTTCAGTCGTTCATAAGTGTAAATACCTGTACATGTGTGTTAAAAGCCATGTAACATTAGAAAGCATTAAAAACTAGGCTTAAATTTCTGAAGAGTAATTGTGTTTCTAATCCATAACTGGAAGAGCAAAAATTGGCAAAAAATGGCTCAATTACTTTCATTTATGTTTTCCCAAAAAATAACAACTTGAGAGTTTCTGGCACAGGGTTGTGTCACTGCTCAGAAGATAATGGTATTATCTTCCACAGGGAGTTACCTGGAATATGGTGCATGTTTTAACTTAGACTTGTAGAATGGCAGTTGTCAGAGTTTTTCTTTTAAACTTGCCAGAGTTTACATGGGGCTCTTAATGGAGAGAGGAGCAGTCAAGAGTTTCTTGCTTATGCAATGTTCTTGTCAGGAAAGATCCCTGTGCTAATTGCTGGTTATGAGATGTCTGAAACTTTGTGGACAACCAGTGTCCAAAGCCAAGTTGTTCCCTGTGCAAGGAAATGGCAAAGCATTTTATGTTGTTACATGTATATAATTCAAAGCAGTCACAGAATTTCAGATGGGGAAAACACCCCCAACACTCAGTCTCCATTATCAAGAGACCTTCTTTTTCCTTGTTGAAAAGCTGTAAGAAACTATCACTACACATGTTCTTTCCAAAGTAAAGCCAGGCTCTAGGTGTGTGAACACACACAGCAGGAAAAGTCTTAATGTGTTGGAAGTGGCGTAAGAGTCATCCCTCGGCACAAATGTACTGGGGGAGGGAGAAATGCTTTCCTTTGTAATTAAGCTTTCTGAGTTTTTTCTATGGCATCTGTTATCCCTTCAGGACTGTTGTTGCCACTTGTACTTCACTGGGCTTTTCAGCTGAAGAATTACCTTTTTTGACCATGTGCTGTTTTTTAATGTCTTTTGGCTATTTGTCATCCAGGATGACTTATCTGTGTTAATCATAATAGGAAAGAAACATGGTGAGATTCTGATGATGCCTTCCAGAGTAGCAATTAAAAATTTGTCAGAACACTTCTAGAATAATTAAAACCTTTCTTGTTAAAATTAGGCTTTTCTGGAAACATGAACCCCTAGGCCTGGTGCTCCAGGCAGCATAAGTAACTGAGGATTAGACAAAAAACTACTGAATGTCTTGACAATTTAATTTTAAAGAATTAGAAGTGTGAGAGTCAGATATCTCTAAAGCTGTGTAAACCACAAGATCCTTAGAATGTGTTTGTAGGGCAGCTTTTATTTGTAGTCAGGCCTTGAGAGCTTCAAATGCTCTTTTTTTTTTTTTTTTTTCATTCCTCATCCCCTTGCCCCCCCAGTTAGTGTGCAGAGAAGGTGACAGACATTACTGGGCTTTTGGCAAGTTCCAGTCTACTGGGATTGATGTGTTAAACATCTTTCCTTTAATAAAATACTTCACTTGCTTAAGTGCTCACATTAAAGAACTAGGTGGATTTTGAAAATGTGCTGTGAAACTTTGAAGTATAAAAAAAGGGGAAGGAGATTGAGAGTATAATCTGTCAGTCCTTTTTCCCAATTTCCTTACTAACCAGTAAAATTACGATTTCTATTGGATTACACTAATTTGCTTCCAAAAATTTTTGTTGGCCATATGTTTTTTTCCCCCATCTTCCACAAGAGACTAATTTTATATGTCAAGTTGGCCTGTGAGATGCCAGACTTCTACTTAGGGACAGCAGGGAACCACACAGGGTTTTGGATTTCAGAAGTGGCTGTTGCCTTATGGATAAGCTGAAACTCACTTGAGGAAATTGCAAGTTATTGGAAGTGTTTTGTTTTCCTGTTCAGCAATTACCAAAGATGTTCTGTGCTCGTAGTGCAATGACAGTTGATGTTTTGTTCTAGATACCTTCACAGAAAAGGCTTTGAAGTGGAGCTACTAAAACTAAAAACACTCTCCAGAGAGAGAAGTGCCATCTCATTTCAAATTGTGGAGAGGGTTCATGCTTCCTAAATGATGGCCTTAAGTAAGTCCGTCCCAGGAGCAACTTCCCTCATTTTTAGATGTACAGACAAGTTTTGTATGAATTGAAGACCGAAGATCAGACCCTTTTCAACACTTCTACCTTTCATTTTAGTTCACATTAGTGCTGTCCTGTTCCCTTTTGCTCTTTATTTCCACTTCCAGTTCATTTCTTCCTCCTTCTTATTGTTTATAGCCTTCCTGCCTCTCTGTATATTCCTGGGAAGCAGTAGCAACACCTGCATGTACAAAAGTGAGGAAATTTTCTGAGCCTCTTCTCTACAGCAAAAAAAATCTGTTCATGTCATTCTTGGGTTTTTTGGATTATCTTCAGGGAGCATCTGAAGAACTAACCATGGCTTATATTGCTTTCTGTTTCCTTTGAGGATAATGTGTCCTGGGTACAGATTCAGATTTTCTAATCTTTGAGTGGCAAATAATCTTTCTAATTCCAGGTTTTATTCCAGACAAGTTTTTTTTTTTTTTTGAAAGGAATACATTTCTTTCTATGTCTTCCTTCTTCCCTTATTTCTTTCCCACACAAATGTAAGCTGAAGTCACAGCAATATTCTTAGTGAGTAGCAGTGAATGTATGAAAACCCACCACCTTAACAAGTATTTTAATTTCAAAATTCAAGCTCAATTATGTTTTGCGTATTTTGTGATTTTCTTTTTTTGTGGCACTGTAAAAGGTGTGAGGGGTTTTTTTTGTTACCTCTCCAAGTTAAGCAGCATTTCAGCAGTAACTGGCCAAGAAAAAGTAGAGAATTTGACTTGCTTAAAATTGATACGTTAATAGAAGTACTGCAGGGGTCAGCTCAGTACTGCCTGAGCTCACTCTGCTCAGTTAGAATTATCCTATCACTGTGTTTAAAACAACACCGTTTAGTCTGAGGAGAAGGGGAACATTTTTACTTATTTCTAAATGCTGTGGTTTTGTTTATCTCATAAGTCTACAGCATGGGAGTGTTATTTAAGGCTGTGTAGTTAATGCTGGACTGAAACCTGAGTTTGATGTTTTAGTTGAGTTTGTTTTCCTTATGCCCACCCTTAATAAACTGTGTAGATATTTATAGTTTGTTTCAGTCTGCATCATGTGTTTAAATTCTCCTTTAAGTACTAGTACATAAAATATATGCAAGCCAGTCTTTTTTCCTGACTGGAAGTATCCTGGTGCTTTACTGTGCTGTCCATGCTTGGTTTGGAGGACATGTTTAAGAAGGACAAAGTGTTTGTGTCTGAAAGATGAGATCTGGAACTACTTTCTGAACAACCTGATGCAGTCTGGTTGGTTGTATAGTGCTGTATAGAATGTCCTTGCTTAGTTGGAATGCTAACTGGAAGTAGTTTTAGGTGCCTACAGTATATGTTTTTTCATATTGCACTAATTTATTAGTTCTGTGCTCCAGGCAGATCCAGTGGGGTAGGCTGGGCATGAGCAAAAATGTGCTCTACAAGCTGATTTCAGATGTCCAGTTTTACCTGGGATTGTTGCTGATTTTGAAGATGGGAGACTCTAATGCTCCTTTTCACATACATACAACATATGTGAGGGGTAAATGGATTCAAAAAGTGCAACAGGTATTATGTGAAATAGAAGTGGCAGTGCTTTCTGTGCCATGAAGATGTGCCAGGATGTTTCGTTTGTCTAAGAAATCTGCGTAATATAATGGGGCTGTATGAGAGAAGTGAAATGACTCAAAGAAGAAATGTTAAACCAAAACCAAAATGTCAGGGAAGACATTTTTGCTCAGGAAAAAAAGAAAAACAATTGATTTTATAGGTTCATTTGGATAGCTTTTCTTTATTGAAATAAAATGCAACATTGCTTGTATTTACTTGTACCTTTCTATAGGAGTATAGGGTTTTGCCCAGCTCTTAAGTTAGTGATGTTGCTAATGACAGTGTTCGAGCTATAGATTTGTCACCTGAGCAGACAAAACTACCCTCAGGAAAGGTAAGGAGTAGTAAGGGTGTCTAAGGTTCATTTCTCACTGCTGTTTTACCCTGAGTGTGCCTGAGCATCAGCACAGTTGCCCAGAGAGGTTTTGAAGTCTCCGAGCTTGGAGCTACTAAAAAAACACTTGGACACGGTCCTGGGCAGTCGGCTCTAGGAGGGGACCCTGTGTGAGCACAGGGGTGGACCAGGTGACCTTCAGAAGTCCTTGCCAACCTCAGCCACCCTGTGATTCCCCAGAGGTTTTCTCTGTGTCAGTGTGTGCATGGAGGGAAATTCTGTACCTTTTATTCCTTATAACTAGCAGGTGTTTGGCAGGTACACTGATGTATGGGAGTATGAACTAATGCGCCTGGAACATTAATGTTTTCATGGGGCACAGTCTTATGGGTGCCTAATTGAGATTAAAGGTATTTACCTATATGCCTTAAGTGTCTTAATGGTTTTTTTCCTTTTTTTTTAAATCTTGGACTGTTACCAGGTTTGCATTAGTGTCTGTGACAAAATATTTCTATCTAGTCACTTCACTGAAGTTCTTAAAATATTATTTTACTATTTTAAGATGATCATCAGTGTGTTAATCTGAGTGTGTGTGTGTGTGTGTGTGTGTGTGTGTGTGTGTTGTAATACAAACATTGTCCTGCCCTTGGAGGGAGCTGTCAGTCCTGCTTTTCAGTAAGCACATGAGACTAACTGCAGTAATGCTGGGGTATCACACATGTCGAGATAGGTGTAACTGGTGAGAGCAGAAGGAGATTGGTCCATTTTTTCAAGAGTCAAAGATGAATCAAATCAACAGAAACAAAAAAATGAGGAAGCCTCACTTAGCTTTTTGTAGGGTTTGTACCAATGGTACTTGTGGCCAAAAACAATGGTTGCCTCTCAGTGGTTGCTGTGGTCTTTCCTTTTTTTGAGTGTGTTATTGTATCATTCTACTCTTACCTGTCTTTAGAGAACACCTGCAGTATGAGAAGATGTTACTGACTTTCTTCATCATGGTGTATTTCTTCTTAATCTGTTTTGACCATCCAAGGGAGGAGGATTTGGTGGTTGGGTCACTATGTAAAATGAGGTATTTTCCAGATCTGTCCAGAAGAATCTGTTGCTATGAAGGTTGGAGTCAGAGAGGTTGAGATATGTGCATGTGTCTCATAGTAAGGAAGGAAAATCCACTTTCTATGGTGGAGACCTTCAGAAGCCCAGGCAATAACTTTATATTTTCCTCTGCTTGGAGAGCAAAGAAGTCTTCAGGTTTCTTGGAAAGCTTGAAGCAGATCTTGGTGCATGCATCCATGAATGTTTTAAATTGTCTTTAATCCTGTGTTTTTTTTCTGCTGTAAAGTAAAGGCTTTATATCAGTGCTCAGTACTTGGACTGTAATCTGTTTCCTGGCAATTTATTGCTCAAGTTCAAAACTTGAAACATACCTGTTTAATCTTTGTATACATGGATTTGCCTTTGATGCTCACCTTCAAAATCATGGAAGACTAAAAGCTAGTTTGTGAGCACTACAAAAATAACATTTTGGCAACTTTTAACAACCTCAAAGCAGCTTTTCTTGCATACAAAATACATTATAGGTGTAAAACCACATTTATGCTGCTTTAATTTGAAATTTGGTTGTTTGAGATTATTTATGGTTTAGACTTAGTCTGCACACTTTACCTTTAAGGGGAATTTTGTGAAGGTCTCTTTATTTTCTTTTGTGCCACCTTAGCTGTTCTGCAGAGCACTGGTGGAGGAAAGGAATTGGTGTGCTGTAAGAGATTAATGCTTTGTGGTTGGATGTGGTGGTTACCTCGGGAGCATAATTTTCAGGGTAAATGCCATGTAAAAATTACCCTGTTAGTTCAGCAGGGAGGGAAGAGGTGGCAAAAACAGACAGTAAAGTAAAACAAATTTTCTGCTTTTAACTACCAAAGAATCTTTGCACTGAAATATTCCCAAGCTGGGGTAAACTTTTGTGAGAAACAAGAGTTGGGTTTGCTTGTGGAGCAGTGTAGTGCCAAACAAAGAAAAATAAAAGTAAAATTGTTATTTGAACATCAATCCGATGGTCTCTTCATGGCCGGGATTCCTGAAGAAAGTGTCCCAGTCACTCTATTGCTCAAAATTAGTTAAATTGGTGACAGAAACACCAGCAAAAAGTACGATTTTGTGTGTTGCTTGGTATATTTATATTTGCAAATCCAACACTCAGCTATTAGAGTTGTTAGGTTTTTAGACTCGAGCAAACGCTGTGGTTTGTCGCCTTGCAGGGGAGTGATTTGTGTTTCCCAGGCCCGCAGGGATGACGGAGCGGCAGCTGCAGCAGGAGCCGGGGCCAGCAGTACTCGGGCCGAGCGCTGGAGGGCTCTGCAGACTGACTGCTGCAGCTGCAGGGTGGATTTCAAGGAAATTGGTGCATTGTACCTGCGCAGGGTTTAATGCTTGCCGGGCCATTTGGCTATTTGCCATAATTGGCTTTCCATTCCCTTGATTGGGATCATAGATAAAAATTTGCTAATCCACTTTCTTTGCTGAAAGTATTAGGAAAGTAATCCATCTTTTAAAAATGCTCGAGCAAAATCTTATGGTATAAAGAGTACTTTATGGAATAATGAGATTAATGAAAACTGTAAGGCATATGCAATTTAAAACGTTTTTCTGTGGGTTTAAGGGGAAAAATGCAGTCTGGACACTATAAAGCCATAAGTACTTCCTTTTTTTATGCACTGCCTTTTAAATGTGCATTACATGTTGTGCTTTTGTCTACATGATAAAATGTGAGTATGTGTTTAGGAAGAAGCATCTGCTATTTATTTGTAATTTTCTCATGTTTAAAAATATCTGATTCAAACTTCTTGACTGTGTTCTTTCCTCCTTCTCCCCTTTTCTGTCCACAGGGCATCAGAGCACGCATTTTGGAAACCCTTGTAATGCTCATTCTTCTTGCACTGCTTATCCTTGGAATCGTATGGGTGGCCTCAGCACTCATAGACAATGATGCTGCCAGTATGGAGTCTTTATATGGTATGGAATGCAAACCAACCATCACACTGGTTTCATTTTAATTACAGAAATGGATGTTTCCAGTTAAATGTATTTCTGGTAAATGCTGTGTGAGTATTTCACAGGTTGTGAAGAAGCTGTGGTAATTCAGTCAGCACCATTTTTTCTGTTCAATTCTGTGGCATAAGTAACCTGTTTGTGATAAGCTAAGGCTGTCCTCAATGTTTTCTTTACAGACCTCTGGGAATTCTACCTCCCGTATTTATATTCCTGTATATCACTGATGGGATGCTTGTTACTTCTGTGTAAGTATTTTCCTGATTATTCCAAAAGATTAATGATTTCTTTTAACAGTTAAAGGAAACTTTTTGATAGGAAAAATTATGAGTGTGATTTTTTTTTTCCCCCATTAAGTTTAAATTTACATGTAAATTTGTTAAGTTTGGATTCTGAAGTTTAAATGGTACCGTGCATTTTCAGGTTTTGAGAAACTTCACATCTCACCCAAAACAATGTCAACATTTAACTTGTTAGAGCAGGTAGTTGAAAAATAGGGACTCCATTCTGCAAAGAAAAGCACAATTTTTAAATGAAATATCTGCAGGAGATCGGTGGTATGGTGAGAAAGTTATTTTGGAACACTTTGTCCTATATTCAGTAAGCTACTATTTTTCCTTTTGTAATTGAAAATGTTGCTGTGTAGACAGGAGTTGGAAGACAGTGCAGTCAGCTTTCATAATCACAGAGCTGGTACCTGGCCAGTCTGCAGGGCAGTTATGCAATTGGATTTAAAACAAATGCGGTAAAACCCAAACCTTGTACCAACTGGTCCTAGCCAGAGTTCAGTCAACCATGTTTAGGGGAATAAGAACCATTGTGGAAAGCTCCACTGTTTATAATCTCAGCCTTCTCCCTGAATAATTTCTAGAAAATTGCTGAGAGGGACAGAACATCTCCCTTTCAGGACTACTATGGTTTCATCCCTTCTGCAAGCTTGACAAGTTCACAGCCTCCACAGGGCTGTTCCTGTGGAGAAAGGGTAGGGAATGCTAATTTGAAGTGTCCCCAAAACTAAGCAAATCTGTCTGAGAGAGACCTTGGTGAGTCTCCTTAAGTTGTCTGTATGTGCAGATTTTAAATCCACTTTGGAGGAAGAAGGGAGAGGTAAAACACTGTGGTTCTCAGTGTCTCGTGCAGGCTGTTTCAGGGTGTGATTCCCAAGAGGTGCTGAATGCTTTGATGGGAAGTTGGTGTACAAAACTTCTACATCTGCCCTGCAGTTTGTTTCAGCAGAGCTGAAAACGCAGCCTGTGTTGTGGGGCTGTTTTACACCAATTCACCATAATCATAGCGATTAAATGCCAGTTTTTGGAGGAGTTATGTGTAAGTTGTGCAAGGAAATCACAGGGGTTATTTAAGGCCCTCCAAGCTGTTAGATCTGTGTAGCTGAAAGGGCAGCATAACAGCAGTGGGGCAGCTGCTGGGGTAGAGCTTCTTCACATCATCTGGTTCAATTGCTGAGGCAGTTTGAGTAAAGCTTATTGTAGTGACAATTTGGAGCATCACTTCCTTTCTCTTTTCTCCTTTTCCTGCAGACTTCCTCTGCAGTAGAGGAAGATGGGCTTAAGTTAGATTTTTGAATACTCTTGTATTTTTCCTGTAACACATAGTAGTTACAGTGAAACACAAGCTAATAAAAACAAATGTAATTCTCACTGTAAAATCTTGTGTGCTTCTCCTTTTTTTGGCAACACTTCTATTATAATGAAACTATAAATGTATATCCTCATCTATGCTCTTACAATTTCCTGTATCTCCTACATGTTTCAGTATTTGAAGGCTGTTATTTTTTAATAATAATTTTCCACTAGCACAGTTGAGCCTTTCTTCCAAGAAGCACATATGCAGCATTGCTGGAAACTGTCACAGGCTAGGATGAGAAAGGACCCATTGTTATTTCTTAATCAATAGCTTAAAATCTGGTAGCTGAGCCTATTACCAACTGAATTTGCAGGATGACTTTCAGAGCAAAGCAGCTTTGAGATCTCTTGACCTTGCAGGTATACCTGTGCTAATAGATTAAACGTGCCTGAGATGTTCTCCAGTGCTGGAGCCAGCCAGTGTCATTCCATCCAGGATATTGCAGTTGGCAGAAGGTGTCTATGTACATATTGTCTCTTGATAATGGTTTCTGGGCTGCACAAACTCCAGAACTGCTCTGAAAATTGTTTGGGAACATGTTAACTGGCCCAGGGCATATCATGCCAGGGATAGTTCTAGCAAAATACTGGTGTAGGCAATCCAGTTGTAAAGCCCAGGAATGTATCCTGGCACTGCTGAGTTTACTAGTGTAGACATAGCCTCTGGTGCCACATGCTTTGAACAAATAATTAGTTGAGCAAGTTTTAAGATACCTGATTCTATGGTGTTCCTTGTTGACAATAAAAAAAGAAAAGAATCACTGTTAGTCTCTTGGAGGAGAGAGATACTTGTTAAAAAATCATATGATTGCAATGTATTAAAAGTTCATATTTGGAGCTTGAAGCTCTTCCGGTTCTTCAGAAACAAAAAATGGTTATATGTGGAATAGTACAATGAGCAACAAATAAAAAATTGACTTTTGACTTACAAGTGACTTTTCCATACTCTGTTTCCCCGCAGTGTGCACGCCAGTGGGACTCTCGCGCATGTTTACAGTAATGGGTCAGTTGCTGGTGAAGCCGACAGTAAGTGCTGCACAGAGCTGTCCTCCTGTGCTACCTGCATTTGGGTACTTCTTTTAGAACGCTTGCACTTGTACAGAATTCTGACTTCAGGTGGTCTTGTTCTGAGTTCAGGAGCAAAGGATGATACAAGAGCAAAGGAAGGCTGGATAACAAGAAGGGTACCTGCAGGTGCACTTAGATGGGTGAAATGTGCGTTGGTCGCATCCGTAAGAACTTGTTATGCACAGATACTCTTCAGTTTACATACTGAATGCAGTGAGGGATGGGAGAAGTTTGTACCATGTGCAAGCACTGTAGTGTTTAGCTGTCACATTTCCTAGTTTGTAGTTGGTAAAATTTGGGTGCACTTAGGTCTTGCATTTCTTTTCATTAGTCAGTACCATCATGGAAATACAAAGAAAAAACATACTGTTTTGCTATCTATAAGCTTTAATCTCAAAGCACCTGATAGCAAGGTAGACTTCATTTCTTTGGCTTTAGCTTCCCATAGCAACTTAGATTTGCTTGAAATACTGGCTTATGTGAAAAGTTAAGCTCTTAATGTACTTTTTCAAAATCTGCAGTTATTTTTGTTTAAATTAAATGTGTGTTGATAAGATTTGAATGTAGTTAGATGTACTGTTCCATCTCTTCAGATTGAAACTGAACATAACTAAATCCAGGAAATTTTCTTGCAGTAAAGAAATAGATCTGTAACAGAATGGAATAATCTTTTTATGAAATTCTCATGTCAATATTATAAAATCGTAGACCCTATATTTAAAATATAGGTTACTGGAGCAAAGTGAACCTGATTATGTTAGTGCAGTCAGGGAAAAAGGTGCCTCTGATACTCAGTTCATGTTTCTGTTTCCAAATACAGATCCTGGAAGACCTAGATGAGCAGATGTACATCATCACTTTAGAGGAAGAAGCAATTCAGAGGAAGCTTAATGGTATGTGTGGTATGTCTGTTTTGATACTGCTCCAGGTAGAGTATTTAGAGTGCTTCTGGTCAGGAGCATTGGTCTCACTGTTAAGTAGCCTCTTCTTTCAAAATAGAAAATATCACCATCTTATGTAAAAAGTGTTATAGGTGCACGTTTCATTGCTCACTGGGTTGGTCAAGATGGGCTCTTACGTGCGTGGTTTGCGTTGAGTTTGTTTTTAACATGTTCCTCAGCTCTAACGTGTGAATGTTCTGAGACTGAGTAAGCAATTGAGTAGTGACCAGGCCCACCACGTTTACTGCAAAATATCTTGGCTTGGTAAATGACTCTATTTTAGCCTTATCTGAAGAACCACTGCCTTATATTAGCAAGAGGCTCGACTTCCTACAACATAAGTTTTGTTTTTAGTTAAGAGAATTTTTTGTGTTTCAGTCCATTGTTATTCAGAATCTAAGGCAATAATCCATTAAAAATCAGAGCAGTCCTTTATATTGTAGGAGCTATTTGGTGAATTTAATACTTTGAATAATTAAATTAACAAATAATGAAAATTAATAATTATAAAAATGTTCTAGACGCCTTGTATTTAATATTACAATTTTGCATTTCCTGTTAAGGTGTTTCTCTTTGAAAGTATTTAAAAAAGAATATGAAGCTTTGGCTTCTAAGAGAAAGAGTATTACAGCGTGGCAGGGACCAATTACGGAAAATGTATTGGTTCTATAAACCTGGAAATCGTGTACAAATCTTCTGACTTGCTTATAACTGCATGGATAAGCCATCCATCCACAATTATTTCAGGCTGGAAAACCAAAGAATATTCACGTCATGACAAATCCATTGTTGTGCTGTCTTATGACTTATTTTTGTATTAATTTTCCTAATTTTCTGCTTTTTCTCTGCTCTTTTTCTGTGTTCTGTCATAAGTCTCAGTCTTTCCTTCTTTGAGGTCTCATGAAGTCTCCTTTCAAAGTTGCTTGGTCAGGGAAAGGACCTTTGATAGCAGAGATCATAGTGGTCATCTTTATTCCAAAGTTTAAAATTTATGGGGATTTAATGACTTCTCTGTGCTAAAATCAGCCATTGTTTCAGTTTAAAATGTTCACCTTTGCTGTTTTGGACGCTCAGGGTTCTATACTAACACAGGCATATATGTGCATTCACATACAGGCATGCAAAAAGGTGCATGCAGTGAATGTCTTTGAAGCTGTGGTGGGGTAATTATAATAGTTCTGTGTGTTTGATGTTAGCTGGGAACTGTAAAATATTTGTTACTGAATATTTTATGTTGTCACGGTGATTGTGCTTGTGTACGACAGAAAAATGACCCGATGGTTACTCAGGTATCTATTGGAAGTAGCACAGAGCAGGTTCTGCTGTTCAGGTGGGAATGTGGTTATTTAGCTAATGCTTGTCTGCTGTTTTTCTGTGCAGAAGTCTATGCAACAGTTGTTTATATTGAAGTTTAATATCCCTCGTGGGGTGGAACTCGTGTGTTTGTAGGCATCTACCAATTGGGTCTGGATTTAGGACATGTGCAGGTGGCTCCCCTAACCATGAGCGAAAGACTGGATTCTCTTTCAGCACATGGGCTGATATTCAGTGAAAAGTGGAACTGCAACCCACCCCTGTTCCGTGGAGCGCTCACCAGCCTGCTCCTGAGTAGTAAAAGGTGTGGGGCTTAAATGTCCTCTGACAGGAGAGGGAACTGAATTCCTCTGTTTCCCATGCTGAGGGAATTGCATTGGCACCCGCATTGAAGGAAGGCTTGAAAAATCATCTGGTGTACAGAGAAAACAAATGGACTTAAGCTGAAAAGTAAATGAAATCTAAACTTGCATATAGCACATAGGTTGGGGCAATGTTACATACTCAAGAAGATACTCTGCAGGATTTTTGTCAGTAGTTAAGCATATTTGAGTATGGCTCTCACTTAATATGGCAAGTATGGAAAGCTTCATCTTCTCTGATAGAAGTCTTTCTAACGTTTACAAATTATGCCAGAAAAACAGACATCATTATTGCCAGAACTGGGAAGGATCATGCTTACCATGTTAATTGCATTTTTTAAAAAATGTGTACAAATGAAGGTGGTGCTAATTACATCAATAAATAATGCTGTGATATTAGAGGCCACAGTCTGTGTCTTAACGCACAAACTGTGCAAGTCTTTCTGTTGCTGTATCACAGCAGATGGATCTGGCTGCACAATTCCAGTGCCATGGCTGTTGCAACCCTTCCACAGTCTGGGTGGTGGAAATGTATGTGCTAAAGTAATCCTGCTGGGCAGGTTTGCAGTGAAGCCTTCTGAAATACATACTTCATTTATGTGTATAACCAAAGAGTTTAATTTTTATTAAAACTGAATAGGACCAGAGCAGAGGCTTAAGTGATACTTGATGACTGTGAAACTCTTCATATTTGAAAATAAATCTAACTGCGAAACTGTAGATCTTCTTTGTGAGAACTAATTTTCTTCCTCCTCAGGTGTCTGCAGAGTCTAACTGAAAATCGGAGGAGGAGGGAGGGGAAAGTTTGATTGTGTTATCTACCCTAGTATTTTTATCTATTGAAGAGATACTGGGCTTTGGGAAAATGTTTGTTTCCAGTGTATTATATTTCAGTACCCACATCACTCCTACAGTCGAAGAATAAAGCTGGGACTTTTTTATATTAAAAGAAAAAAGTTGCCTTCAGCTATTAGTTTTCCTGAATCCAAAGAGACGGGTGGGGTAGGATCAAAAATACTTACTTGATCAAAGTTATTGGCTCTGAAGGTATCCTTACCTATGTAAGAAAGATGAAAGGTGTTGTTTTTATTGCACACTAGTAACAGTGTAATTTTGAACTAATTGGTGTTGAACTGCCAATCACCTTGGGGGAATGCAAATAGATACTCTTACAATTTCCTTTGAGGTACTGAAATCTTATGTCGGGGCTGGAAGAAAAACAGAATAATACCGTTAAATTGACCTTAAATGAGCTGCTTTGTGGCTTTCTTGGAGAATCCCTTCTAACTTTTCATTGCTAGTCCTAACAAGTCTTGTCTACCAATTTGATTTATTGGCTAGACAGCGCTGACATTGAACTTTGTGCGTGTTTGAAATAAAGCTAATGTTAGAGAGCTTTTAAGAATTTAGCTGCATCCTTTTCAAATACTCTTTTGACTGATCTGAAACTTTGCCTTCCCCTCTCATAAAATATCCTTTTGTATAGCAACCTGTTGTTTGCAACTATTTTTAAGGAGGAACTACGGCAGCACTGAGATATGATTCAGAATTTCTAGTGATGTGTCTCTTGGGGACCTAATGTGATCATGCTGACTTTGTTGGAAAGACTCCCATGAAATCAGTGTTTTGAGCTCTTGATTTTTGTATTGAGGGGAGAAAACAACATATATATTGAATTGAGCTTTTCCTCAGAGACCCCTAAATCAGTAATGGAGAAGAAAAAAATGTCAGATACTGACTTAAGTTTTCCTTCATTTTCACTGCTTCCATTAAAGCTCTTTTCCCAATGAGCTCTATATCTATTCTTCTTCCCACCTCATAGCAATTAGTCATTCCATAAAACAGATGTTTTAGGGTTTTTCATAAGGAATGCACAAAAGCTTTAGGTTTGGGTTTTTTTTAAGACAAAACTTTTTCTGAAAACTCACGTTATGATTGCTTATGTAAAAAACATGGAGAAATTAGAATTCATATTTCAGACACTTCAAGTGAATAGAAGTTGTTACAGAACAGTGTTTGCAGGTCTTACTGGTCAGTCCTAGGATAGGAGATATTTGAACCTCTGTAAATATTACCTCGTACACATGGTGTCACTGATATGCAAGAGAAGTGTTTAGGCACAGCACAGGGGTTCTGTGTTACATGCAAAAATGTGTGTGAAAATGTCTGATTAAACATGTGAAAGTTCATGTTTGAAACGATTGTTTCATTGATGATTTGACTGCATTGAACAAATCAGTATCAATACTCTGCAATAAAAAGAGTAACCTTCGTGTACTGAGATGGGTGGGTGGATGAGCAGACAATGGAAAATAAGGAAATAATGAGACTGCACTACAAAGTAGTGCTAGTGTGCCAGCAGCCTAAGTGCTGTTTAGTTTTTGTAGACAAATGATCAAGACATGAGATAAAAGCCTGGACAAGAGTATTAATTTCATATAAAAAAGGTATGTGGAGCATAGTGCTGTTACAAGTTAGCCCACAGCCAAAGGTGAGGCCAAGGGTAGGGAATGACCAACAGGTGAAGGGTATGAATGTAAATCAAGACAGAGGATAACAGAGAGGACTTTGGTTTTAAGATCTTGAACTGTCACTGCCACAGGAGTGTTTTTGCAGAGAGAGATTGGTTTAGAATAGACAGGCAAAATATGAGCACTTAACTTCTTTTCAGGTGAGATTATTCAGACATAAAAGGGATGAAAGTGGGGCAAAGGTGAGTGGAGAGTGTTTCTAACTTATCGCAGGAGGAATATTTCCAGTTTATGGTTGCAGAGAGTAAAAGCTAAAGTAGGAATTATGAGGTGGGAACTGAAACAGCAGCTCTGGTCATCATTGCAGAGCTGTGTTAGTACCTGAACACTGTGCAGTGTTTGTAGAGGAACTGGCATGAAGGAGGGAAACCACAGTGTGCTTGCACTGAAAAGAGGAGTGGTTGAAAAAGAATGGAAGGTTTCTCTTCTTGAAGAGAAGAATCGAGAGAGAAAACAGGCTGGGCTCCCTAGAGGCTGTGCTGAGCAACTTTTAGGCAGAAAATTATCAGGGAGAAAGGAGTTAATATTACAATTGTCAGTTTTCAGCTGGTGTAGAGGAGAGAGTATGAGGAGTTGCAGAACAGTGACACATGTGCCGTAACCTGTGAAAAGGAAAGGGGAAAAAATACGGTCCTATGGGGTTGTGGGATATATCTGATTGTGGCTGTCAGAGGGGGGCTCTGTTGCACGGAGAGACTGACGGATTAGGCAAACTGGTCTGAGCAGAAGATGTATCAACAAGCAGGTCAGTGGGATGGAAACTGAGCTTGCTGAAGAAAGGGAGGGAGGGGTAGAAGCTCAAAGTGGAGCTCTAGACACTTTGGAGGTAAAGGTCCACTTTGCCTTTAAGTTGCTAAATAATAATGCCCTTGAAGGGCATCCGGGGATTCTTCACATCTTGATACAAGAATCATATAGGGACACAAGCAAGAGGCATTTGAATCCCAGCTGTCACACTGTGGTCGTTGGACCTGTGTAGAAGTTCAGCCATAGCTGTTCTCAGCAGGGCAGGCCAGGATCACAGATCACACTGAAGCTTCTGATATGCTGAACTCTCCTGGTGAGAGACTCTTGATAAACCTCTGTTTTTTGAAAAGTAGTTGAAGAGTCTCAAAGAAATACCTGCAGTTTGAAGTCACAAGTGTTCATGTGCTGCTTCCTAAATCTGAATTGTCACAGTGTGTCTTATACTTAGTCTCATCCAAAATACTTTTTTTTTTTTTTAAGGCATATCATCCACAGTTGAATACCAGACTGTGGAGTTGGAACGAGAGCTTGCAAAAGTGAAAAGCAAGAAAACAAATCTAGGTAATGATCTCCTTTCTAGTGTTTCTTGTGGATTATACTTTAATAAATGACCTTAAGGTGCTGTGTTGAGCTTGTAGCAGTGGCCCTATTGATTGCAGTTTGTTCTTAATCAGATTTGTGCCCTTCAAATTGTCATAGTTTCTACAAGTACATTACATGAAATCCTTGTGGCCCTCAACAAACAAATCTAAGTAGTGAGTCTGATTTGGATCTTATTGCTAACATGATTTTAGAGAAATTGAAACACTTTACTTCCTTGCATGGAGCTCAATACCATGGTCTTTTCACATAAATTAACCCAAATAATCACAAACATATAAGACATTACTTTTCTTTTTCTTTTTGAATTATTTGTATAGAAGTCAAATTGTGTTAAAGAACAATAAAATAATTCTTAGCAGGTTTGTGTCTTTTAAAACTGAAAAGTGACCCTTCTGGTAATGGCAGCAACTCAACTTGTGTTTTCTTTTTGCACATGCTGGTGATGTCCAGAGAAATTAGTCTTGTCTTTCTTGCCTTACAAGAGGAAAATACCATTTCAGTATCTGAAATTCTGTGCCATTCCTTTATGTCATTATTGTAAAATATACATCTAAACCAATGTGTTTTTAAATTCAGTCTGTTTAAACTTTGTAGAACTGCTGGGTGCCAGAGGAAGAAAAAAGTTATGGTAAAACATGCCTGTAAACAAGAAAGAAAAATCTGCTTGTCTCTGTCTCCCCAGCCTTTCTCCAGAGAGGCTTCATGTTTTTGGCATTCTTTTGTACAGCTCTGCAGGGAGGATGTTTTTATGAACTGGTTTGTGTTTGTTCCAAATAAGGTTACTGTTGTCACCTGTAGTTGTAACAAGAGCTTAGAGGTACCTGAATGAATCTTACTTGTATTCTGAGGTGATACATGGTATTAATCTTCTGGTTTTTCTCTTCTGAATAGAACGGAGGAAAAAAGCTTCTGCTTGGGAAAGAAATTTAGTCTATCCAGCAGTCATGATATTGCTACTGATTGAGACAGTAAGAACTCCTGCCCTTTTTTTTTTTCCCCCTTTTTTCCCCTCTTTTTTCCCCCACAAAAATTATGGAGAGTTGTTTGTACATATGGGGGAATAATTTTAAAATTTTGGGGTGATACATGTTTAAGCAACTATCTTGATATTCTTTTCTGGACCATTTTAAAAGAACTTGACATTACGGAGTCCAGTGGGGATAAATTATACATTTAAAAAAATGTGGAATGCTTTTAAATAACAAGGCTATTTCTACTTCTTTATAGTCCTTCTCAGTTCTCTTAGTTGCTCTCAACATTCTTTACCTGTTGGTTGATGAGACTGCAATGCCGAAGGGATCAGGGGTAAAGTAAACTTCTCTTATGATTTTTATAGCTTTAGTAAAGCTTTGGAGCCCTTACAGAAGTGCTCATGAGAACTTCTGTTTTAATAACATGGAAACTAATAAGCCTTGACCTTGCTTCTATTTTGTTCCTGTGCAAATGCAAACATTTATTATATGTCATGTTATCGTGAGTTCTTATTAAAACTGGTGCAGAAGCTTTATGTAGATACAGTAATTCAGTAAAGCAAATCACTAATGGGGAGTTTACACTTTACTCATGTTTTCTACTTTTATACAGACTAGTAATGTTCAATTTAAGGAACTGTGTTAAAAATTATATGAAAAGCATGTCTGGGTTTGTGTTCCTCTTAGAAAGCATGTAATTTTTTTCTTCCTTTATTATAAAAATACTTGAAGGAAGTAAAGAACAGCACATTGACTCGTAGTGTCTTTAATCCTGAGGGCTGTTTTGTTAACTTGGTAGTGCTTTCCCCTGTGTACAGCTGGGTCTGAGCTGGCAGAGCTGTAGGGGGTGTTCAGTGGTGGTGGCCATTCCACCTGGGGTGTTGAGAACAACTAGAAACATGTAACTTTGAGACATTTTAGTTTCCAAAGCAGTGGAGTATGCTTAAAACAGCCTGTTGGGTGGGTGCAGAGTGCACCCAAAGTGAATCATTACCTCCTCTATCTTAGCAATACATTTCACTGCAGTTTGAAAGTTGCTGATGCCATTGCGTGGGATGGGGGACTTGCAGGTTAGGAATCAGAATATCCCTTAACACTGAATTGAGAAAAGGCTTGTAGGATCTTAGAATTTTTTGGTCCTGGTAGAAGTTAACTTCGTGTATAGTTGCGTGTATCTTATTAAATTCTCTGATTTGGTGAAGTTATGCAAAATGTTTTCTTCTTGTAGGGGCCTGGAATAGGAAATGCCTCCCTATCCACCTTCGGCTTTGTGGGAGCAGCACTTGAAATCATTTTGATTTTGTATCCTTTCTGTAAGAATTCTGTCTGTTAACAAGTATTCTGTCTAGTTTTCTGGGACACTGGTAATTTACTAAGACACTTTCCTGGAAAGAAGAAAGAGATAGGTCAGTCCTTCTCAAGCACTTGAAGTGTTTTTGTTTCTTTTTTCTTTAGTTCTTAAGACTTTTAGCAGACTGCTGAGAACTTGAGTGAAGCTTGCATTCTTCGGAGGTTCCTTTTTCCTTGATTCTCACAGCTATCTCATGGTATCCTCTGTCGTCGGCTTCTACAGTCTTCGCTTTTTTGAAAATTTCACTCCCAGGAAGGATGACACAACTATGACAAAGGTGAGGTTCGGTCTGGGATGGGGATGGCCCCTTCCTCTCTTTCTTGCCACCCAAGACAAACTGACTCTCTCAGTAATTGCCCTGAATGGCTCATTTGCAGTGATCAGTATTTGTTTGTAAGCTTCGTAAACACAAACTGGAAGATTTTCAAAATGCTGAATGAGTGGGAAAAAGGATGTGCTCTGTTTAGTTTGGATGGCATCCATTCACTTGTAAAAAGCCGGGAATGGCAGAGCTTGTTAACGGGCTATAGAAAAGCAAGTGAAAGAACTTTTTTCAAAGGAAACCTATTGCTAATGAGTAACTTTGATTGTGCTAACTGTACTTCAGGGAGCTTGTTTGAGATCTGAACAACGTGGTTTCTGGAAGTAATACAGACAAAGTAATTCAAATTTGAATAATTAAACTAAGACTGAGGAGGGCTATTCAGCAACATTTTGCAATCTGAAGCTAATTTGACTTTCTGCAATTTAGCAATGGCTTGAAAATAAAAAGTGCTGTTACCTAATGCAGAGGAACATGTGGCAAAATATCCTCACAGCTGACAAGAGGAGGTGATCAGTAAGGAACAGATGTTGAATTTAATTACTTTTTCAGTGTGCTTCATTGTTTGTTTTTGTTGTTGTCTTGGGTTTTCTTAAGTAATGGATGAACATATTTTACTATAAATTGTTGGAAGTGAGAACACTGGTCAACACACAGAATGGTTATAGTAGATAAGCAGTAGAGAGTTGGAATGTTCTTAATATTTCCTATTGATTGTTTACAGTACAGCAGGAATAGTGTAGAAATAAATAGTGAATGTGCAAATGTCTACCTGCTTTCAAGAAGTGTTCAGGTTTGGTTTTTTTCTTTTGGATTCTGGTAGAAATGGGTCTGAAGAAAATGATCCCTAGTGAAAGAAAGTTTCAATTACTCTTTATAAAGGCTTCACAAGAACTAGAATAAAATCTAACAGCTGTGAATTTTTTCATACTATTTAAAGTAGACAACAGGCATTGAATTGAAAGGAAACTCTTTGTTGTAATTTTTTAAATAATGCTAATCCTGCAAGCAGTTACATCCAAGGCTTAAGCTGATGTATCAGTCGTCTCTTCTAAGCCTGTGGAATGATTCTTTTATAAAACGTTCGCAGGAAGTAAGTAAACAGTTCATGCTTTGCATCGTGGTAGTTTTGAATTGTTTTGAGTCTAAGCATACATAGCACTTTGATTAAAAGCACAGGATTACGTATTTGATTTTTTTCTTGCATCATCTTCATCTTGTGTAACACTGTATGGAAAAGTGTGTGACAGAAGTCAGCAAGACTAACAATATGTTACTATAAATTTCTTTAGGTTGAATTTGAAGAATGTACCTTTTAAGAAATCTTGTTTTTCATCTTGGCTACTGTTTTGTGTTCTCTTCAGCAATCTCATTTATAATTTGAGTACTGTTTGTCATTTTCTAACAGATCATTGGAAACTGTGTCTCAATTTTGGTGCTGAGCTCTGCTTTGCCAGTGATGTCAAGGACACTGGGTAAGTGAAATGGAAGTATAACACAATGTAATAAAGGATGTTTAACTGAGTTAAAAAAAAAGACAACTAAAAAGAACAACCTGTAGCTGTATTTTAATTTGCCATCACTTTCAATGGAAAGAGTATGTATGTGTGGGCTTCTTTTCTGCACCAAAGTGAGCTGTTGAACATACATTCTATGTGCATGATCTGCAGAACATACTTTCCAAGAAAGAGATGCTAAGCATTTTCTAAAGAATATATTCCTTCAAATGGGTAGGTCAGATTTGATACTTAAAACAGGAGATTATGAGAAGTGTAGTTATGAAACTGATTGTCCAGGGAAGTATAAAATAGTTTCATGTTCAGTGTGAAATTACAGTGCTGAGTTTCTATCAAAAAAACCATTCAGGGATTTTCAGGTAATACATTTGAGATAATACTGAGTGCAAATGTCTTTTTATAAACAGTTAATGACCCTTCATTTATTAAGATTTTTCTAATCAGCAATGATAACAGGCTGCTTTCCTTTTCCCTAAAACAGTCTGCTTGTATTTTTTGTTATTTCTTTTTTTTAACTTAAAAATTTGTAGTCCACTATAGCAGATATGAAGAACTTCTGATCTTAATGTTAAGAACTGTCAGTAGTACTTGAAGTAGTTAACTGTTTTAACCACTTGGAAAGACAAGATATTTTGTATCTTTACATTGTTTAATAAGGTATTCTTCAGCTTGAATTCTTGGTGTTGGATTCCAAGGCTATGACATGTTTCAGTAGTTCAGAATTCTTGGAGCTAATGGGAATTTCATTGACAACGTTAAGTGGAACTAAACAAAAGTCTTCACATTGGACTATACAGAGTCTTAAGTACAAGATGAGAAATTTTAGCTCCTGCCCACAGACCAGCAATGTGTGCCCAATAGTTCTATAGCTGATTTTCTTTTTGACCAGAGTGCTGTTGAATCAAGAGCAGTCAATGTGCTCCAGTAAACTGTGCTGTGCGTTGTCACACTGGGTGTATGTGTGGATCAGGAGTTTTGGTAGATTCACTAGATCATTTCTGTAACAAACAAAAAACCTTCTAATGCATTTTGGACTGTTAAATCTGAAAATACACATTCTAGAGCTCATTTTGAAAAGAATCTGTAGTAAAACTTCACAAAAATGTATAAGAGTAATTCAAGTATTTTAAAGTAGTGCAGTTTTAAGTATGGACGGTATGATAAAGATCTAAGAACTAAAACAGTTCTAGCCTGTAGACCAAGATGTTATGTTGAAAAATCAGTGTTTTAGAATAGAATTATAATGTTAGTTTGTCTCCAGTAAGCTACTACATTCAAGAATTGTTTAGGAGAAAATGAAATTAATTGTTAATGATCCATGAGATTAAGAGTTGATAATAACCGGATTCTGTGGCAATAAGTGTGCACGCTGGGCCCATTGTTGTCTCATAGGAAACAGATTAATGGTAAAACTCACTTAAAAAACAGACTAACAAATGAAATTCCTGAATAGTTTGCCATAGAGATAAATAAAAGAAGAAAAAAGATGGAACAATTAACACACAGCTAACAAATGCACAGTCACAGCTGTCCAAACAGGATTAATAGAGTGTATTAGAGTACAGTGAGTCATGTGGTGCTTTGCAGAAATATCAGTGTGTGTTGCACTACATGCCACTGCCCTGTGGCACTGAAGAGATGAAAAGAAATAAATATGTTAAGCAGATTCATGGTCTTTTCACTTTATTAAAAAAGGGAGTTTCTAGACTATACAGAAAAGGCTGGACTTTATCCTTATGGGAAAGGTGAAAAAGCAGAAGTTATCTAATGCATGTAGTGACCTTTTTCAAGTTTTCAAAATGGAAATAGAAGATTTTACATTTCATAGCATTCTTATTAGATATGCAGTTGGTGGATGTGTCTTATCTGTCATTCTTCTAGAACTCCAGGAAAGTTTTTACTAAAATAAATTATTTTACTCAAATAAGTTAACTTTTTTTTTCCAGAACTTTTCAGCCTTTTAGCAGCAGCCCTTCAAAAATGTTTCCCACCAGCACCATTTTGCTAACCACTGAGAAACAAATTGGGAATGGGGCACTTAAGAGTCAAGAACACAGAAACAAAAATTGCACACAAAATTGAATTTTCTAATATTCAGAAGTTTTCCTAAAATTCTACTCTTGAGTATTATGTTTTAAGTAAATAGGGATTTTAAACTTCTTTGTATGTGCAGACTAAAACCATACTATCTTTTTTAAACTGGAAGAATTCTTTAATAGTTTATATTATAAATTGTCACCAGCTTTTGTGTATATATATGTGGACTACTAGAGATGCAGGTTTCTGTTCAATTACT
This sequence comes from Hafferia zeledoni, assembly GCA_035583235.1. NCBI lineage: Eukaryota > Metazoa > Chordata > Aves > Passeriformes > Thamnophilidae > Hafferia > Hafferia zeledoni. Next base: position 7,656,285 of record JAWWEV010000083.1, on the reverse strand, counting down.
GAATAGTTTTTTAAATTAGTCTTGGGTCTTTTTTCTCTGTGGTCTCAGTAGATACTTGTTCTGTAAGAAAGTCATCCAAAGCTTTTCTCCCCTTTTCCTCCTCAAGTTTATAAAATGTTACTGTGTCAGGTATTTTCTCATGAGCAGTGACTTTTCTATTTGTAAGAAGAAATTGAATGTAATTTATGGGCAATATTTTCCTACCTGTTCTAACAGAATTGTCAGGGTTCATTTCTGTTTCTCCTTGTAGCACTGCTCCATGGCTTGCTGTTCTTCTGGACTTTTTTGTGTCAAGGAATGTTATTCCTTTTCCAGAGAGCTCTTTGCCCAATGCGCTGCCTGTTTTGTTCCTTTTCTTTTACAGCTCTGGAAGTCTGTACATTCAAACCTGACTTTCAGTTTTTCTGTAGCTCCACAGTCTGACTAGAACACAGCTTCCTTTGGAAATGTTAAGGACAGTGTTTGCCTTCAAGTGGGAAAACAGCTCTGTGTTTATTGTCCTTCATCTCTTTACCAGTTAATTTAGACAGCCAGTTTCTTATTTTTGTGCTAAGGTCTTCTGTGCTTTTTTTGATATTTCTCCCTGATGCTGTTTTGGTCAGCTTCAGTGGTTGTTTTGCTTCATCCTTTCAAGCTTCCTTTCATTTTCTTCATTCTGAAATGTTTTCATTAGATACCAGATTTGATTCCCATATTTTGATGCTAAGTAAGAGAATTGTGTGTATCTTTTAACATTGTGGTAACTGGCTGCAAGTCTTGGTTATCCAGGGCCAATCAGATTGCTAAGTGCCAGGAGTGTAACCAACCCTTAATTCTGTCTCTCTTTGTTTACTATCACTGTTGAAATCAGTTCTTAAAAGCCCCCAAACTCGTTCAAAATAAGATGATAGAAAACTCGTTTCCAGGAGAGCCAGGGCTATTTTGTGATTGCCTCATTTGCTGCAGCCATTTTAGTTCTGGGACAAAGTCTCCTTCTTTTGCACTGTTAAGAACAACCTTCACTGTGACATCATCTATGCCAGTAGTTTTTGGGGAATATAATGGTTTAACAATCCTAGACAATGCTTTTGTGGGTATCATCTCAATGTTCTGCCATTTATTCAGTGCAGTACTTGGTAAGACCTGGCAAAGGAACAGCCTGTGGTTCTTCCTCTCCTGTTTCCTGGGATGGGCTCTACAGCTTTAGACATTTCCACATTTTGGAAAAATTTTGTTCATTTAACTGTAGTGATTGACAGGCCTTTGATCAGCACAAAGCCCAAGTGTCAGAGTTTGAGGTGCACTGTGAGGAGACCTGTCAGCACCGTCTTTCAGCCAAATCCTTCATGGCTGTAGTGGTGGGCAGATCCAGGAGGAAAACTGCAGTTAGAAAGATGTCTTTAAACTTTGGTTTCTGAAGCAGTGACTCTGGAAAAACACAAATGGTTTACAGCAAGATGTTATGGCTCTTGAAGAAAGGCTGTTTCCTATCTGTATTTTTTAATAAGAAAGCACATGGTGCATTTCATCCTTTCCTGGAATAAATAAGGATTTCATAGAAGTTGAGGTTTCGAGCTAAAGCTGATGGTTTTCCTGTAGTTATATTTATTGAAACTCTAAAAGCAGAGTGCTTATCTAGAATAGACGATTCATTTAAATGCACATTATTCAAGCATTTTACTAGGAAATTTAGGAAATATTTTGCTAACGGTATCTTAGTTTTATAGTAGTCAACAAAGTAGAACATGACTATGAGAACATTGTCTTGTGCATTTAACTGTGTCTTTTAGTGCATTGTCTGGAAAAAATTTGCATCCAAGTGTAAAATTGGATGAAATTTTTGTGCTTTTCTTGAAAAGTGTTATAACTATTTTGATCTAAATCTCACATGCAATTTTACAGGAATCACCAGATTTGATCTGCTTGGAGACTTTGGAAGGTTCAACTGGCTGGGGAACTTCTATATTGTATTATCTTACAACTTACTCTTTGCTATCATGACAACGTTGTGTCTGGTCAGAAAGTTCACCTCTGCTGTGCGAGAAGAGCTCCTGAAGGCTTTAGGTAACACAGCTCTGAAAATTCTGTCTGTGCTTGAACATTTCCCTTCTCCACCATTGATGCCTTGGTGTGCATGCCTACCAGTAAAGTCCTGGAAACTTTTTTTTTTGCTGGAAGTTTCTGTAAGTTTTAAGGTGTGGATTCATAGCATTGTTTTTTGAAGAGTGCAGAGCTAAGGTATGGTGTTGATTTTAGTGATATACCTGTGATACTTACAGATACTTACATACAGCTTGTGTTTGGGTTGGCCATTTTCTTTTTTTGTTTAAAGTACCTTGTTCCCTAAAAATAGTGGAGGTCTTAACTGCTTTGTTGTATTGCTTTTTTGAAGATTTGTACAGAAAACACAGAGTCTTAGTAAGTGTCTGAGTAAAACCTATACCTGATATAATGAAAAATTTGATGAAATTGTGCATTCGTATTTCTTGACCTTAGAAGAAAGGATTGAAACATGTTTGATACTGGGAGGATAAAATGTTCATATTTATTGTTGTTGCTACATCTTATCTTTGCTAATTAACAAGTTTCCTATCTCTTTAGATCCCTAGAGTAGTTTTTGCTTATATTGAGAGGACTAATTTTGAAACTTTAATGATTCTTGATGTTTTGCAGGATTAGATAAACTTCATCTATCAAACAATCCAAGAGACTCAGAGACAAAGCCGTCCGCAAATGGCCATCAGAAAACACTGTGATAACAATCACCTGCAATCAACAGAGCTGAAAACATCAACCTCATGGCATTCCTGTCATCTCATCAGCATTTTTATATTGCTTTTAGTTGTTAGTTTGGGTCCAGCCTTGTCTCCTTTTTGATGCTGTGTGCTTCTTAGGAAGTTAGGTGTGTCAGATTCTTCTCTTTCCAGTAAACTTTTGGTCTGTTTGATAATTACCCAATAAGTTAATGCAGGAGGTGCCTTGAAGACTGGAAGCTGAAGAGAATAATGCATTCCTTTTTATTTATTGAAATCTCACATCTTTATTTTTAAACTTGCTACCATTTGAATGCACAGTACCTCCTGTGTTATACAAACACAGCTATAAAGAATAACTTTGGGACTTGGTTTAAAAAAGAAAAAAAAAAAAAGAAGAAAAAATAAACTTGAAGCCCAGTATGACCCTTACTGGAAAAGTAAAGTACCTGGAGTAGGTTTCCTGAGAGGAGATAAACAGTTCTACTAAGAGTGTCTTAATAACGGCAGTAACTGGTGGAAATCCCAGTTCCCTTTGTGCTGGATACAGTAGGCTGTGTCACAAAGCTTTCTTGGAAGGCCAATGTTTTCAGCTCTCTGTCCTTAGCTCTAACTGCCAGGTTGCTTTACTGGTAGTCAGACAATGTCTTAGTGAAGTCCAGATGAAGATTACCTTCAGTGTTAAATCTGAGCCTAGTATGCTTTGTAAAAAGCTGTGTAGACCCCCTGTCACAGCTCTTACAGTTCTGTGAGCTATCCTTACCCTTCCCAGTACCCCCCTGTAAAATTCTTGATGAACTACTGTGTGTAAGCAGTACTTGTAATCAATGCAAGGAGCACAGAGCTAGGAGGCTGCAGTTGCAGTTTTCTACAATCTTTAATTTGAAGTAAATTTCTTTGAATTTGTACTCCAGTTACCAGGATTTCTGTTCAGTGATATAATGCAGTGTCTGTCACTAAGCCTGTTTTTTAATATACACATGAACGTGTATATAGGCCTATTTTATGTGTAGATATCATAAATTAAGATTATAGCAATGACATAAGTGGTTTGGTAAGTAAAACTTGTGTGTTGAATCTTGGTAGTTTGAATTTCTGCAGTGTTGCAGTTTACTGCTCAGGTAGACTCAGGATGGCGTCGGTGGGTGGTAACGTCCTTTCTCGTAGCATTACTGCAGCCTTAGGGATCCTCTACGCAGTTGACAGTAAAGAAAAACCCCAAGTAAGTATTCAAAATCTGTTGCATTTTTTTCCTGCTTGGCCACAAGTAATCTTCAAACAGGTTGGAATGAGGACACATTCAGTGAGTTCCCATCATGTAGGGAGCAAGAAAATTTTCCTGTTTATTTCCCATTTCTATAAAAAAAACTTTGTCAGTCTGTCTGTAGTTTGGGGTTTTATATGTGATCAGTTGGAGACAACTTGCTCTCCAGGGTGGTTCTGAAAATAAGATAAACCTTGTGTCAGAAACTCTGTTCTCCTGAGATGACTGCTCTGGGCTGTAGTCCTTATTGCTGTGTGTCTGAATGTTTGCTTGGTTTTTTCACTAAAGTGCTTCAAAAATCAAGCTCCAGTACACATGAGGATTTCTCCTTTTTTGTTTATGTTGGCTTTTTTCTTTTTTTTTTTTTTTTAGCTGCCTTTTCTGACTTGAACTGGGGCATAATGTAAATATTTCTGTAGTAAATGTGATGCTAGAGTTACTTTTTTTTTGGTGTGTGATTGGTATAAAGTCAAGGTTTATTGAACTGACTGTTGATGTGTTGTACCAAGTCTTGGAAGACAAAGTAAAATTGCTTGATTTCACTAAGATTTATAAGCATCTTTTCTGTTGTTTGAGTTTAATGCTGACACTTTAGAGAGAAATCTTTATCTGAGTCAAAGTTCTGCAACCAAGAACAGGGAGCTGTAAATGAAAAGTTGTTTTGAAATGTATTTACATTTAAATATTGGGAGATATATTATTAGGGGAATCATTCAGGTATTCTCAGAGGTTGTAGCCTTATATATTAGCATTATTGTTAAAAACAACTGAAATATGTTGACCTCTTCATGCAAGTTATTGTGTGACCAAAATTGTCCTCCTGTCTTAACAGGGCTCATTAATTGTGGTGTGTGAGGCCAGTTAACTTTATAGAAATATTTCTATTACAACATTAAGACAATTACTCAAATACACTTTGTGAAACTGAAGAAGTTAATATTAAGTATAAACGTAGGGAGTGTGAACCATTATAGGTCTTGCTCTTCATGCCTTTGGAGAGGTGTTTGTCCTGACACCAGTGACCCAGGAACACAGAAATGGTGGATTATAATGTGTGTGTGGTTTCAGAAAGTGAGTTGGGAAATTACTTAAACTAAGCAGAAGCAGTTCCCACTGAGGAGCACCCAGGCTTCAGGCAAGACTTTAAAACTCTTCTTCAAAACAAATGTTATAGCCTTGACTGTCCCCACTGCTCTGCTGGATCCTGCAGGCAGATGTGTTGGTTAAGGCTGTGTTAGGGGAGATTTTAAACACTGGAATCTGTGGGATGGTTGAGATGCTGTGTGGTTTCAAAGGTGGATGAGAAATTGAGAACTACCCTGTGCAACTACCGACAGTGTTTTGGTTTAAATGAGCTGTTGATATTGTGACACTGTCCACATTAAAATACACCTTTGGCCTTGAAAATGACATGCTTATGCAAAGCTTTGTTACTGCGTGTAAGGTACAGGTCACTATACTTTTCACAGAACATATGGTCACTTAAATACAAGCAACTGGTAATTCATTAATGGATATTGACAGTACATTCCTAGTATTTTGACTCATGTAGAGTCAGGTGTTCTATACCTTCAAGGTATATACAGCTGATCTTAGTAACATTAACATCTGCCTCACTTCTTAGGAGGCAAAAAGCACATCAATACTTCCATCTTCAACTAGATACCACACAAGACCAAAAAATAGATGTAAACTAAGTGTTTTAAGTTAGCCATTTCCTGGCTTTATTCTATGTTGGTAGCACAATATTAAATGCAGTGGCAGAACTGTAATATTGTGGAGTTTCTAAGCGTAAAGCACACATGCTTATCACTTTTAAGCTAAAAAATAATAGTATTGGTTACTGTACAAGTAACAGTTTTTGAATTCATAGGGAGTTTTGTTTACTGTCTGTAATGTGATGTTGTTTATCTTTGTCCCTGTTGTTCCTCCAATACATTTGACCCTGTTGACTGTTTCAGTGTCATAGAAATTAAAGGATTTGACAAGTTGTTTTCCTTGTTTGGTTCCCAAGTACCTCCAGCAGCACAGAGGGAGGGCAGGAGCTCCTGGGCCGTGTGCTCAGTGGGATGGACAGTGGCACTTCCTCCAGTGTGACACCAGGAGTGCGGAGGTGCTGCAGCCCTGGCCTGTCCCACCAGGTTTCTGCTGTTCACCTGTGTGTCTCTGCAGCAGCTGATGCTACTTGAGATGCTCATATGTGCCCACTGCTGTGTAGTGAAGACATGGTGGCCCTTTTCTTAGAGAAATTACAGTCTGGATTAGAAAGGAATAAGCCAGAAACAGAGGGCAATTGGGCTCTTCCTGCATGTGGCTTTCCTTGCATTTTTGAAGTGTGATCTAGGTTATTTGCCTTTCTCCTTTTCCCCTTCCTCTTCCAGAAGCAGGATGGTGGTGTGCATACAGCAGCTAAACCTCAGGATCATATTCTCTGATCTTGAAAATAACAATTTTTTTAAATCTAGGTGAAATCATTTAAACAGAGACAGGACACTAAGGCCACATAAGTAACCTCTTTAGAAAGAAATGTGTTTAGCTTCATTTAAAGAAGTGTTGATGTGAACTGTGAACTCTTAATTGCTATAATGAAGCAAGATCCCCTACCTGCTAGCATTAGGAGTTTTGCTGTTATTGTAGTGCTGACTTGAGACAGTGTTGCCTACACTGCCTTCCCTCCCCAGCCCACGGACACTGGATTTGCTATTGGTAAGTTGGAAGGTTATTTCAGGCACATTAGCAGTATTTGAACTTTACAAAAATGCTGCTTTTGAATTCATCCCATTCAGGGAAAGCAGTCTAAGCCCACAGCCACCACCCAGATGGTGATAGAACCTCTGTCCCCTTTTTTACCTTCCCCCTGCCCTTACCTCAGGCAAGTTAGACAAAGTCCCTGTTATATGAAGTTTTGATGGTCCTTTCTGTGATCAAGTTGTGAGATCAGCCCTTGGTGTGTTCTAGGTGCTGAACTGGGTGACTTGATGAGGACTGCAGACACTTGGGGTTTCCAAGTGATAGCTGAGGTATTCTTGAACTGGAGCATATCACTTTCAGCTGTTCTGTTGGGAGCTCAGAAGTTGTTCAGGATCTTGTGTCTGTACATTACTGTGCAGCCATTCTCTATTGGAATGGCTTCTTGCTGTCCCAGGAGTGCTGCATGGTTCTGGCAGGAACCGTGTCCCTCCAGGCCACAGCCAGCACTCTAACTATTAAAGCCTAACAGTATCAGTCAGAATCTTAGGAAGGAAAACACATCTTGTGGAGAATTAACACTAAATGGGACTTCCAGAATCCCTACTGTGCCCAGTAACAGGGGAAGGGTGGTGGGTGAGGGAAATGACATGGAGCTCACCTCTGCAGACTATCTTTGCTTATTTTTCTAGTCAGTCTTTAAAATTCTATATTACTAAAAATATATTTAAAATCCTTAAGTTCATGGAATTCAGGGGCTGATGAAACTTTTTTCTAAATCTGACTTGAATTCCTGAAGACATCAAATATTTTGCCTTGCTTCTCTTTTTCGTTTTTCCAAGTAATTCAATGTCTTACTTGATGGCATTCATGTTAAGAACAGATACATGTGAAATGGCAGAATAAGAATCTACATAGATCTGATGTATGCCCTGTAAGAAAACATACCAGAGGGCAGCTTTAAATGGAAGGTTTTTGAGATGTTTCACAAGCACCTAAAACTCTTCTTTCTCAGAGAGAGAAGAAACATATCATTAGTACACAAATGTCAGTTGTGTTTTCTAAATATGCCAGTAATTCACTGACACTGAAAAGAACATCAATTCTTAAAATGTTTTTTGTGATTCACAGTGCAACAGTATCTTGGACTTTATAGAAGCCAGTGAACTTCTGAAAATATCTCTTGGCAACAGGAAACCTGAGGATGTTGCTACCTCTATGTTAATTACCACATTTTTTTCAGTAACTTCTAAAGTTTCATTTACTACTCATAGGTGGGGTTTATTTAAAATATACATAACATTAAATGTTGTAACAAATATAGAAGATGACTCCAAACAGCCAGTGGTGTCAGAAATATCCTGTACATGCTGATACTCCTGACATACCTAATTCCAAGCTATTTATAAGGTGTATCCATATGAAGGCCTCACATAAACATAGAAATTAGGAAATCCCAATTCTTCAAAGCTTTTAGGTATCTGAATGTTCATTTTTACCTACATGAGCACTTCGGGATGCTGCTTCTAAATGTTTGTTGGTCACTAACCTCGGTGTTGCTGTTGCTTCTGCTCCCCCACTCCCCCTTATATTAAATTCTACAGTCAGCATCACTGGATGAAGCTCCTTTTCTGAACAGGGCTTTATTTTGCATTCCTCACATATTCAGTGCTTTCCTAGACACCAACTGTTGTAATCTTGGGGCACTTGCTTTGATTTTAATGTACTTTTTTTTCTCAGATAAACTGTACAGAGACATTCCCTATTTAGAACTGTTCCTCCATTATGCAAATGTTAGCATTCATTCATCCATTTGTTTTTTACCACTAAATTCTATTTAAACAATTCTGTCACTAAATCATTCTCTAATACGTTACCAAGAGCTCAAGTCAGTTTGAATTAGGAGTGAGAGGGAAGTGGTTTAGTCATTGCATATATTTGTGATTTTAAGTTCCAGTATACGAGGCCACCAGCCCATTTCTCAGTGAGGGTGAGGTGCTGGTGCAGCTGCTCCGAGCCCCGTGGCAGGCACTGCAGCACAGCTGATGTTCTGGGGAACTGCTCTGCAGTTAATGTGCTATGTGATTTATGGAGTGGGACCACAGCTCTCCGTGCCTCTGCCTTCCTCCCTCGGAGATGGACACACATCGTGTGGGCAGAGTGTTCTCATCAGTCAGGCTTTGTGTGGTGCCAAGGTGAGGACTTTCACGTGTTTTGTACCTTTGTATTTCATGAGTAGGAGCATGTTTTGGACCTTCTCTCCTCATATAAAATGGTCATTAAGAAAAGTGGCTTGATGGCAGTACTTGTGCTGTGGATACAGTGGATGTGTTGAAATGCTTAAGGAGAAAATTAACTGGTGCATGACTTCCCCTTTTCCACCTAACCATAAGGTTTTCCAGTCTGGAGCAAAATTCTTAGAATCACAAAATCTCTGTGATGAGTAACTTTCTCCTCCCTGGCTTTATGTTAAAAAAAAAAAGTTGAGCCACTTACCATTTTTTAAAGGTAGGTTTGAAAGTATTTTTGCCTTATCTGGTGTAACTTCTATTGCATTAAAAACAAATGGATTGAAAATGTAGATACTTTTGGGTCATGGATTTGAAATCTCAAAGTGTGTGTATGAAACACATGTACCCCCCAAAAGGCTCTACTTCTGTTCCTTTTCTGTGTGGTTTGGGACCCAAACCTACATCAGCTAAATAGAAAACCTGTGTTGGTCTTGTCTCCATGGAGCTTTGTCTTTAAAATTCCCACTGGGGAGACTGAGAACATTCTCAGAGTGCTGCTGGCACTGTGATCCCCATCACCTGGAGCTTCATGTGAGCTTGGGGGACATGACCATAAAAAGACACTTCTCAACCACCATCTCTGTGGCTGTTGCTGCTGCTGGCTGGGCTGTAACAATGCAGCAGGTACCTTCTCTCATGCACTTTCAGGTTTTTCACTGCAGTGTTACTGGTTAAGATCTCAGTTTACAAAAAAACTTACAAGTTATACGCAGTCTAAACTGTGTGAGGCTGGGAGGTGTTGAGCAGAATTGGTTCAGTTTAAGGCTTTGTAAACTCCAGTCTTGAGCAACTGACTTTCCTTTCACATGGATGTATCTCACCAAGGTATAATACAGCTGAAAAACTGTGCTTTTAGTGTTACTTAAATCCAAACAGTACCTTCTCCCCACCGAGCCCTTTCCAGTTCGTTTTAGGTCATCCAGAAATATGATTTATAATGTTCTCTGTTGTGGATCCTTTGTTGTGTTACAAAAATAAATGAAAATACTTGCTGCCTTAGGTAGGCTTTTTTTTTTTTTTTTTGGTGTGAAAAGCAGTGGTAATGTGTTGTTTTCCTTTGAAATGTTACACTGAATGTTTTGTAGGAAGTTTTTTTTTTTTTTACTGTGTTTTCAATAAAGGTAAAGTGTGATTCATAGCAGAGTTTTGTGCTGCCTTTTATTTTAAACAATGAAAAAATAAAAATCTCTGTGGCATTCTAAATTACCCCGCCAGCAATTGGTGTGAATAGTTGCGTTCTTCTCTTCTTCCTTCCTCTTCCCAATTTAACCTGCTTTTGAGATTCTCAGATGGCTGTGTTTCTAAAACAGCTGATGAAGGGAGTGTGTTGCAGATTCCTGTACATTCAGAGGCATCACAGCCCTGTGTTTTAAGACAGGTGTGCAATTAATTTGAACCCTCTGCTTTAGGCCAGTGGGGATTGTTTACAGGAAAGTATGCTGATTATGTAATTTGTAAGTCATTTTCAATAGCTTAATAGTTTGACTGAAGGGCAATTTTTATACATTAAAAACATGACTACCATGTTTCCTAAACTGTCTGAAACTTAAACAGCTTCAGACTTTAATTTCCATTTCACAGGAGAGTTTAGGCTGTTTTTAAAGTTCAAGAATCATGTGGCTGGAAGTGACCTGGAGATGTGTGATGCTCCCAGCTGTGTGGGATCAAACATACCTGCGTTTTTCCTGGTGTTTAACCAGCCTGGCAGGGGCTCTCTGCAGTGGAATTGCTGTGCAGTCTCTAAGCAGTGTATCTCAGTGTTTAATTGTCCAAGATTTTCTAAATGTCAAATGTGAAGGGCCCTTGCTGTGCCCTGAGCTTTAATTTGGTTCTCAAATGTCCATAGTAAAATAAGCCTTTCCACTTGCACCAGCTTTTTCCATACCTGAAAGGTTACATTTCCCTTTATCTTCCATATAAGAAATGACCCCAGTTCCCTCAACTGTTTTATGCAGGCCTCTCGTCATCCTTTTTGCTGCCTGTGGGGATGATCATGTGTGTCTAGAAATGCAGAGCTCAAGTGGACACAAAGCTCCAAGCCTGAGTCCTGGCAGTGTATGTGATGGGAAGAGCAGCAGCCCCTTGTGTATTCTGAGAGTTCTGTGTGTGGCAAAGAGCAGATGGGGAGCCTCGTGCTTACGCTCACAACTGCTCACTGACAAGAGAGAAACAGATCCAAGTGTCTCCCACACAGACGTGCACACTGACCTTTGGTGGGATGTGTAAAACAGAAAACAAATAAATAAGGATCCCACCACAGGTCTCCTTTAATATTTACAATTTGTGGTCTCCAAACAATCCTGAACGATGACACTGTGTGCTCCCTGAAGGACTCATTAAATACTAGTGCACTAAACCTTCAGTCAGGTTATGTCTTTAATATTCTAAAGCGATAATATATTTAATTAAGAAACAACAACCCTGTTGTACCTGAGCTGTTGTTACCTGGGCTCTAGAGCTGAATCTACTCCACATTGCAATTTTAACTGCTCTTACTGATTTAATTTGAAAAATCTAAGTTTGGGAAGTGCAAAGTAAGATTACACACAACCCTTATATAACTTAGGGTTTCTGTTCACCAGCAAGTAAAAGTTGATCCATTTAAAAACACTTTTGGTCTTGATTTTTTGTTTAGTGTTCATTTATACTGGTATGAAGCTTGAACAGACCTGGCCTGTTTTGGTAAGCAAGGGAGGAGGGATGTAACAGAAAGAGCAGACATAATGGTGCTTTCCAATAGCCTCTCAGGACCCAAAATTTGAAGGAAAGGAACTGTGCTTGAACTCAGCCTTTATCCAGCATCTATTTCCATGAATAGGAGTGCAACACCGACAGTTACATAGTCAGTTCCAGTTCCCTGCTGAGGACAGCTGAGCCCCAAGGAGAGCTGAGAGCAGGGGGCAGAGTGTGGCTGGGGCACACTGAGCAAGTGGTGCCCCTCTCCGTGCCTCTGCTGCTTGTTCCTTCTTCCCTCACGAGTAAGAAGCCCTCTATTTCTTTCCTGAGCTTCCACTTGTGTTTCCCTTCCCTGTTTCACTAAGTGGTCCTGAAAATCCTTTACTGAGCCTCCTTGAGCTGGAACTGTAAAAATAAAGTGGAAGATTTCTCCTGCCTATGAGAGGGGTCCATGAAGTTCCTATGCTGCTAAGATACTATCTCCTTTGAGCTACTCCTGTATTTTCTGTGGTATGACCTGACCCAACTTGTATCCATCAATCAGTAAATAAAATCTAAGGTTGGGAAGAAAAAGAAGTGTAACTGAAATTTAACTCGGAACTTTTGCTAACTGGCAAATCAGTGTAAACTATCAATGTGCACAGTAAGGAAAGCAGCATTTTGGATAATGTGTTAGTGTTAACATGCTTTCGGATTTAAATATGAAATCCTGCTGTGTTTTAATGCATAGTGCTGGATAGCCTTTTTTGCCCCTAGAACAACTGAAACTGGTTAATTGAATTTATTTCTGGAAGCACCATGCCTCTGCATTCTGTGTCTGTGACTTCTTAAAGCTTGGCTAGAGTGGCACAAACAGACTCTGAAATGCCCCATCGGTTGCAAACCTGCATCAGTCATCTGTCCAGCAGCACAAGACTATGATAAAATGGAATGATGAAACAAAGTGCCGAGGTGAACTTTGTCCACAGGGAAGCTTTTTTAAGTGATCCAGTGTCAGCAAATTGCTTACTAATGTGTTGACTTATGGCAACCCTCAAAAGTAAAATGAAAAGGTTGGAATTTACAGCATATCAATGAATCAGTTGATAAGCTTTTACTGGTTTAATATCCTCTTCGTTTTGCTGCTTGGAGCCACTTCAAGTTAGCAACAGAATGTTTACCATCTCTGTGTGATAAAGGAAGTCAAACGACTAAACAAATTCCAGGACCATTATACTGTTTGGTGAGATTTAAATTAAAATCGTTGGGAGAAATCATGTGGAGGGGGGAGGAAGAAACTAAAGTCAACTGCATCATTTCACAATGACTTCCCTCGCTTCCTAAACAATGGCAAGATTTTTAGCAGAGCTGGAGATAGTGTAATGCATTTGAAAAGATTTAATTGCACCAATAAAAGACTATACCACATTAAATGACATACAGAGTGACATTTATAGGTAGGATCAAAGAAATTCACTACCTAACATGCTGAAGCAACACCCTGCTCTCTGTGTGTAGTAGTGCTAAAAAGTAGCCTACTTTGATTTCAGTGACCTTTCTTATCTCCTTTGATCTAGATTATTAAAAATTTTAATGACAGGTGTAATAAGGGATACTGTAGCACCCTGAAACAAGTAATATCTGTCCTTCCTAGTCCTAATATTTCAGTCCTTGTTTTTTATTTTGTGATATTTATTTAAGCATATGAAACTTGACATTTAACCTTTGTGATCCTTCCAGAGGCAGCAGGGTTATTAAAAAAAATTTTTTTTTTCCACTTGTGATCCCATTTGATTATGCTAATGTTTAGGGTGTGACATTTAAAAAGCACGGCACAATTTTGAAAAGCACATTTTATTTTAGAAAAGCTTTTTAGCATCTGGAAATGGATAGCTTCTTGTGAAAACTTTAGTGTTTTCATCAACCAATACTTAAAAGCACAAGATTGAATGACAGGAAAATTCATCTCCTGTTCCCACTTGAAAGCCACTAAATAAAATAAGTACATATCCTTTAATCACAATGAGTACTGAATTCATTTACACTTGGCTAATTGTTATGAGAAGACTATAAATGTATTCTTAATAGAGGGTGAAAAAGTGGTGCCTGTTTTGTTCGCTGCAAAGTCCTGAAGTGTTGCATATGAAAATGATTTCCTGTGACTGTGGACTATATATGGGAACTACATTGAGTGAAGACTGTCCCGTGGCTTTTATAATCAGGTGATGAAATGTGGGCAGTCTATCAAGCTCTTTCTCCCTAAATCAGGTGCAAAAGACAAGTACCTAATCTAGCCCACCATAGGCAGCTTGCAGTTGTGGCCATCTGAGGTTCAGGGAGAGACATCTTAACAAATGACATTTAGCTGCAACTTTCAGCATATTTAGGAGCCTTCTTCAACTTCCTGTTAGTGGGACCCTGTTCATAGCTCAGCATGGGATGCTGGGCCCATGGAAAACTGACAGCCTTACTGGGAAAGAAGCCTGTGACTACTCCCCTGGTCTTTCACATAGAAAAATCTAAGTGTTGATGTTGCCTGTTCTCATCCTGCTTCCTGAGGACAGTCACAACCCACTGTTGGATTCCAAACTGAAGTGCTCCAGCACTTTTGGGTGTAACATCAGCTTCCTTCAGACACCTCTATATCAGTTTTCTCTGCTGCAGAAAGGACTTTGCATTGATTCCAGAGGCAGCCCAGCAGCCAGCAGACTGTCTCAGTGTTCCAGCTGAGAGCAGCATTTCCTGTCCCTCCTGCCCCTGTACCAATTTGGTTTCACCAGATCATCTCCAGAGTGCAATGTCACTGTCATGCAGAAACACAGAGTATTGCAAGAGGGGGTCTGTGCCTCCAAAACCCCCTTTTTGCTCTCTAAGCAGAAGTTAGAGAGGGGCAAAGCAATGGAATGGAACTACCTGGTTCAGTGTTTGGTGAGAAAACAATGACAGTGTAAAGAAGTTATGATTGTTTATGGATTTACTTGTTTCTTGCTTTACCACCTTCATATAATTGTGTAGGAAAATGTATCACTGTGATTTATCAAAAAGAGAAGGGAAACACAGAGCCTCACAAAAAGCCCAATGTTGGCCTCGACAACAGGCAGCCTTTAATGTTAAATATTTAAATTATTTTCCTTATTTCTGCATTGAGTGAACAGACGAACAAAACAACAGAGTGACTCCAGCGCTGCCTGTTTGATATGAATGAGAAGGAGTAAATGAAAAGAGGGAGAACTGATATTCAGGAGTTCTGGTTTAAGGGAGGTAAATCACGCCAAAGAAACAGGCCAAGGAAGTGAATGCAACTTAACTTTTTCTCAAAGAATTGCTTTTTTAATTTGCTATCCTTAGAAGACACTGTTTCTCTCAAGTCTTTACACCATTTTCTGACAATACATTGCTCCAGAAAGCTTGAATTCTGTAAGACACAATTTTACTAAGAATAGAAAACTAAAATTTATATAATTATTTATTTTAAACACTATTTTTCTGAATTTTTTAAAATTTTAATTTTTACAGTGCATTAATTCTATTATTAAATGTTTAACATGTTTGGAATATTATTTAGAAACAGATACTGTGCAGTGACACACAAGGTTTACCTAATAGCACACTTTATTTTAACCACACATGACACATCATGTATCATTCTGGTCTGACACTGCCCCTTTCTATACATAAGACAACTTTTTACCTGTAAATTTTTAAAAGGTTTTTAGGCATACCTGAAAAAATAATTACAATTGCTTATATTTCATGTCATTGGGACAGATTAAACAGGATAGATTACAGAATGTAAAAACCGTTCGTTCATCAATGCCTGAACACTCTACAAGGTATATATTTTTAAAATTAAAGTGTTAAGGGAATTTTGTAAATCTCCATATGTTCACACGAAATGTCATGAAATAAAGTGTTCCAGCTTCGTATATCCATGTATATCTCAGTTACAAAGTATGTTTTCCCATAAAGTTTTTAAAAAGGTAATAAAAAAGAATAAAGTGCTTCATCATAAAATAGCCTTAAATTATATTTCTTTCCATAAAAATCTGGAATCAAATTTACTTTTCAAGATGATTACATTTAATTCATTAAGATATTCAGTTAAGTAGTTTAATTAAAATACTCATCTATTATGTGCTTGAATAGTTATATGAAAATGTACTCACTTTATGGATTACGTGGGAACATGAATGCAGCACCTGTTTTTTCAAAGGAAAAAAATTACCCCAAGAACCAAACCTGACTTTAAAGCATTCTAAAAGCTGAAAAGTAAAAAATGCTGACAAGAAAAATTCTGAATGCCTGAAAGGTCATCCGTTTCTGCCTGTCACTACTGAAATCTTTCAGTGAAAATAAAATTAGTTTGTGAATATGTGAATTCTGTGTTAACAATGCATAGAGTGGCAGAAAGCAAGAAATGCCAACTGCTACTGACTGGAGGAAAGATTATAAAACAAGCACTTAAAATGAAAGCTGACTAACTTTTTTCTCTTTTCCCAGCAGAGATGTTAAATTTTGAGAACTGAAATACATCAAATGCAGCATTTCACACATACAAAATGTTTATCTGACCTCAATTCCCTCCAAATTTTGACGATCTCCATCCTGACAAAAGGTAGAGAGTTGGACAAAACAGCCAGTTGGCTCTTAGAGGAAGGAAAAACAGGGAAAAAAGTGAAAACCAGAACAAGTAGTGAGCACTGTGGAGCTGGAAAGCACAAGAGGATTAATGGCCAGCAGCCAGCTGAAGGGAAAGCTTTCAGATACAGTGGCTTTTTCCCTTGAGGGAGGAAAGCTAATGAAACACTGAGGACAAAAAGAATTCCAGAGGCATTTCCCTTTTCTGTGCCAAATCTAAAGTAACCTTTTTAATGAGCGCTGTTTGGCTCTCTCTTGTCACTCTTCAGACTCTCAGGGTAGCCAAAAATTGGCAGAATGGTCTTTTACCTGTCTTTGGACAGTCGTACACCTTCAGTTAATGTTGATGTGAAAGGAAGCAAACCCCCTGTATCCAAGGTTATTGAAAGACTTTGATTCACATCACAGACTTGGCTGTAAATAGTCCTCTTGAAAAACTGAAAGGGAGAACAGGCAGAAAAAACTACCCTAAGAATGCACTGCAGAAAGAAACTTGCAAGCAGTTGGGATAATTCTTTTAATTGCCATCATCACCTCTCCGAAGCAGCACAATCTTCAATCAGTTGCTTGTCCCTTTTGCTTAATATTTTCAAGGTGATAGATGAGAGAATGTAATAAAGCATGATGTATTTATGCTTATGCTACACATATGCCTTGAACAAAGCCAGCAAGGTAAAGCACAGGAATTTCATCAGATAACCTAAGGAAGTGACTGACTGGTATTACGTGTACACCTACTCCATATTTCAAATAGAAATAACTATTACACTAAACTGCAATGAACAAAACTTGTGAGAAAATAAAATATGTCTTAGATTACATAAATAGTGAATGTTTACCATTCTGATGAATGAAGGCCAGGATTACATATCTAACAGGAGTTTAAATGAAGCAGGAAATAGTCTATACCTGCTTTGCAAGAACAGATAAAAAGGCTGGTTACCTTCTCTACTATCATAACTTCAGAAGTGAACAGGTACTACCAAACTTCCTCTACCATGTCAAGTTCAAAATAATATCAGACAAACCACCGGCAGGCAACATAGTTCTTATTATTAACTAAACAATGTAACAACGCACAATAGCATAATATCAAAATAAAATCTCTTTTAGAATTAATTAGTGAAATTTTCTTCAGCATTGCATTTATGTATTCTTAAAAATAAAAATGAACAAAGTGGTATAATAGAAAACTGCTGCTTCTGCAAAGTACTGAATTGTGATGAAAATGTAACACAAACAACAGAAAATAAAATCACAAGACACCAGTGACAGTGTCACTGTGACAGCTGAACTTCTCAATCTCAAGAGGGAACTGTGAGGTGACTTTTGGTATGTTCCTGTGAAATCTCTGCCTTCTTAAAGAAGGAATCAGTAAAAATTCTTACTGTGTTCTTGCCTGCCCCCACAAACAGCAGATAAAGTCCAGGGTCAGTATCTCAGTAGTGAAAGCAAGATGATTTGGTAGGTACAGCAAAGATCTTTGCCATCTTTGAAGACCAGAAGAAGCAGCTTGTGTGGATTTACCAAAATCCATGATGGAGTGTCCAAGGAACGTGTACTAAGCCAGTAACCTGAGTCCATGGTGAGGCCTCAATGGGTTTTGACAAAACAACAAAGGAAGAGGGACTACAATAATTACAATGCAAACTGATGACACCCAGATGAGAGTTCCTGTTCTAAATGAAATGAGAAGGAAAGGATAAACTCTTCAATTCATACCAGAATCTTTGCTTAAATCTGACATTACTATGTAGCATATATTCCATATAAGCTTTCAAAACCCCACCAGGCAGCTCGTGTATCCAAACCTATTGTACTGGTTAGTCATGAAAAGAAAAGGAATTGGAACAAACCAAAGGATGGGGTTTTGGTGATCCCCTTGCTCAAGTATCTCATTATTCTAGGGCATGATTTGCTAATTTCGGAAACATTCAGCTACAGATGTATATCATTAATCATCTAAACTTTGCACAGACTGCCTTTGATCTTTTTAAAGAACTTTTGTGAGGTACTAAAGGAATTATAGGAAATACTTTCCTCGCTTTGGTTGAACTATCTGCCTAACCTACTTCCTTGTGAGGTCATGACATCCTTCGAACGTAAATCAATTTGAATCCACGTCTTAGAATAACAGAACGGCTTTGGGGTTTCAAGCTGGGTCAGTTTATGCTTTTGGAACAATATGGAGAGTGATTTCACTACATGTGGTTTGGTTTGCACAGACCCCACCTTGTTACTTTTGTTACTCTTGTAAAGGTATCGAGAAACAAGAACCTGTTTTGATAGTTCAATATATACAAGTGATGGTCTTTATGATGTGAAGATCTTGCTACAGAGGGAATGAACAAGAAAGAAAATACAGTCACAGCATGAAGAACAGCATCACAACATGAAAAAATGCCTACCCTTGACCTCCATCCAATCACTGTGGTCAGAGGCTGTTTTTGTTTTAAGGAAGAAAATGAAATGGCTTTGTGGAAAGCCCTCCATATATCCCCAGGGCAAGAAAAAATGCTTATCTAAAATTTTCACAAATGGATTATTAAAACTGCCATATAGGAGGATACTGGTGGTAAAACCTAACTTCAAAATGATAAAACCAGCTGGGATATTTTTGAGGGACAGGTTATACAGGTGTTTAGAAGGAAAGCATTTATACTACATAGTTGGTGAAGGAAAACTGGGAGCAGAACACAAGGGGTGTGTGGTCAAATCAAAAGGCTCTATGAAAATATTCTCAAAGCAACATTTAAAAAAAATACAAGCAATGAAAACCTACAGTTGTCAAGACATCTAAGAATTTTCATCATCGTGCATCAAGTTTATAAGCCCAACCCATTTATTGACACACCCATTCACATACAAGTTATTTATCCTAAAACGAATCTTATCAAGGTGATTGCATGAATTGACATTGAAACTATTATTATTTGATATTTGGACTCAGGTCCCTATTGAAAAAAATGAATGATAGAGGCCTATGTGATTTTGTTTGATTACCCACAAACTCAAGAACATAAAGTTATATTGAATTACATTTTCAAAGTTGTTCCACAGTTGTAAATTTCAAGCCACACAATTCTTATCAAGAAAGCTTGACACAAGCATTTTAAAATAATGTGAGACTATAGATGAGAATACTAAACAGCAAAATCCAGAAACATTTGCCCTTGCAAAAAATATTTTAGCACATTCATTTGAATCCCTTGTGCAAACACTTATATGAGACATTCCAGTAAATGCTGTGATTTGAAGAGAAAGTACTTTGTCTTTCTTATGGTTGCAGAGAACCTGCTCACACTTGGGCCACATTTTTTCACCAAAGACTTTAAATTCCATAACAAGTTAATTTTGATATTTGTGTTAATCCCAGTTCCTTCTTTGCTGTTTTCCTCCCACTATCCTCTCTTCAAAATGAAGCAGAGAAAAAACCCACCCATCTTTGGAACTATAACCATGTAAACACAGTAATAATGACCTTGTCTTACTACCTTTGTCCCATCACTTCCTCTCAACCTTCAGCAGATTCCAAAAGGTGGATGCCTGAGCTTGTATGGAGCGTCACTGATTTATTTACATGGTTCCCTTTAGAGCAGGAACTACTGTGACAGCCACGATAGCAAAGGCAACACGATCTTCAGAGAGACCCAGGGGTGTTTTTATGAAAAAGAATATTCTTTTATTTAAAACAACTGTTAATGATGATGAAAGTTTATTATGTTTAAAATTGCAAATTGTGGAGCCAGAAGGTCCTTTAAATAATACCTAATCAAGGCAAGGCAAAGGAGGAAGACAACAAGATGTTAAAATTCTGTTGAAACCTTTAGAAAAGGGAAATGCAAGACTGAAACTGAGAGGCAGAAAGTACATTTGGTCTCCTGGTCTGTTAAGATGCTCCTTGGCTTTGTTTTTCTAAGCAATATCATCTGTTGTTTCCCCACAACTTTATTATTATAATACTATTTAGAAGTGAATTTTCTCACCAGGCATCATTCCAAGCCCTCACATCTGTGACTTTTATCTTGTTGCATGTTTGCTTCTAAATTGAAAAAGGTATTTAACTACAGGTGTTAATTCTTCCCTGGTTTAGCCCCAGGACCATTGTAAAAACAAACCTTTTTAACTTTGAGCAAAGGTGGGGAGGTATTAACAAAGAATACATTTCATGCAGCACTAGTAAATGTCTTTTTACAGAATAAGGAATAAAACAAACAATTTCAAATAGACTTAAAAAAAATTAATGCTGAAACATTCCTCCAAATAAATACATTATCAAAATCACTGGTGTTTTCTTGAGAATAAAAGGTAAAGAAGGTTATGACAGTCAATACACATTAAAAATATGTCTTGATTCTTGATGATCTTGTTTTCACCAAGATGCACTAGCTTATTCCTTTTTCTCTTCACTGTCACAAGAATATTTTTTTCAAATACATTTCAAATATGAAAAGACATTCAAGCCACTGATGGCAATTCCATTGTTTACCTAACGACTTAAGCTGCTGAATTTTGTTATATTATTAAAAAAAGAGACTACACTGTTAAACATTAAATTATCTTACTGAACAGAAAGCTTGGCTTCCTCATTTTAGTATAAATAAACACCAAAACTACAAATCAGAGTGGTTTACCTAACATTAGGTGTGGAGGACTGGGATCAAGAACATACTCCTTTTCTGCATCTTCCTGTTTTTGTGGTGAGTGCTCATTTTCTTAGTCCGGTAGCTACTATTATTCTGCCCGTTTCTTTGTTCTCAGGTTTGTGAATGTTCTTGGAATTCCTTATCCTTGACTTAAAAGGTTCTGCTAATGAAAGATCCTGGAGCTGATGACTGTGTCTTATATGATCCTGCAGAGCAAATGCAGAAACTGCTGTCACCTCTTGTTTGAAGGAGCAGCCCTAAAAAGCAAAAAATCCCAACCAATCTTGAATAATTATTGTTATAAACTATTTAAAACCATACATATTATACTAAATTAAAAGCAAATCTGATCTTAGCCAATTTTTTTGACTTGTGAAAGGCTTTTATACACACACAACTCCGGTCGTGAAGCCTAACATACAATTACCATAATTTGAAATTTAAGATTGATGTTTCTGACACATCCTAGTTTTAACTTATAAAATGTCAAATGAAATCTTTGATTTATCATTTATATTAAATAAAACAGCAGTAATTTTAAAGTTTTAATTACTGAGCCCATAATTATTATATGCAATAAACTCATTATGAACTGTAAAAGTTTGGCACGCCCAAACACACTTTAACTTCATATAATTAAAAACAATCCCAAAGGCTAACTTTGCCTTCCAGAACACTGAGTATAAATAAGAATGAATTATTTTTATGCAGGGAATGGGTTTATTTGTGTATTCCTCCATATCTCCCCATGCTTATGCTTTATTTTAAGAGATGTGAAATCGTACAGTGTAAAATCATGGTGCTGTATTGATAGCGTTTAGCTCATTTTACAAGAATAGTAAGGCTTTACAAACAGACGTGTACAATAACCTGAATAATATTTCCCAGCATAAACAGGCTCATCAATAGCAGATGAAAAACCTACAAATTGACTCATTTTCTCCTTGCGCTCCCTTGGGAAAGAGCTTAACATCTGTTCCAGTCATAGAATTTACTGTGTCCCTCTCCTGCCAACCTCCTCTCACCCCCATTGGACTGCCCATAATGGACACAGAATGGCTTCAAAATCATTGAGAGGAACCACAGATTTCAAGATGAACTGAGGAACAAATGTGGTTGTAGTAATAAATCCCACTGACCTGCTCTGCAAGATGAGTTTGTTGCAGACAAGGAAACGTGTGATACACAGAGCAAGGATGGTGTTAACAGCCCATTTGGGGCTGAAGTTGCTCTGCTGTGATCTCAACACCCTCACTGGTACAGCTGGAGAACGTGGCTCAGTGGAGTCTGGCAGAGGGTGAAGGGAGACCCTTTAGCAGTGCCTGTAGCAAACAGGAGCCTCTGCTTACAACGCCGTTGTGTTTCATGGAACTCTAGGATGGTTCGGGTTGGAAGGAGCCTTAAATATCATCTAATTCCAGGTCCCCTGCCATGGCCAGGGACACAGTAGTAACATGGGAGGCAGGCTCTGTAATTATCATAGATTTAGAGAATAATTTATTGTGGGAGAAGACCTAGGTTTTGTAAAATGGCAAGACTATTACAAGGGCTGGGTCAACAAGGATGTGGACTTCACAAACCCCAATGCTCCTAATACTGATATTTTGAACAGGGTCTACAAGGACACCAACTCTAATGCCCCTTATATTGATACATCAGTGGTGTGATAGAAAGTGCATCACAAACATGTGTTCCTTATTGTGTTTTCCCTTAGTCGTTCCCTATCCAAGTTTCTTCTCCCCATAATCCTCTAGGGCTTTTTTCCCACCATTTCTTCCTATTGGCTAAAGTTCTGTATCCTTATTGGTTCTTATCCCGGTTCTCTGATTGGTTGTTATCCATGTTCTATCATGGGTTGTTATAACATTCCACCCCTTGACCCTATTGGTCCATTCTTCATCCTTCCTGACCAATAGGCAGCCCCGTACCGCCCACCCTTCTGGAACCTTCCCTGCCTGAGGTTATATAAACGAGGCGTTCAGACAAACTGTTTCTTCTGCCACCAAACCTCCTGGTCTCTTATCGTCCTTCCTTTGCAGCTGTGGTGCATCGGGGGCTCGTGTGGGCTTGGTGCAGAGGGAGCCTTTCCCAGCTCTGGGAAGGAATCCTCAGAACAATTTCATCCACCGATAATTCAGGTTTGAAAAGACTTCTGAGTCCAACCCTTTCTGCCAAGTCCACCATGAAACTCTGTCCGTGTCCCACATCTGCACATTTTTTAAACGCTTCCTGGGATGGCAATGACGCCATTTCTCTGGGCAGCCTGTTCTAGTGCTTGACAACTATTTCAGTGAAGAAATTTCTCCTAATATCCAATCTAAGCCTCGCTTGACTCAGCTTGAGGTTTTTTCTTCTCATCCTATTCCTTGTTACTTGGGAGAGGAGACTGACACCCACCTCACTACAACCTCCTGTCAGGTACTGAGAGAGGGATAAGGTCCTCCTCGAGCCTTCTCTTCTCCATGCTAATCACCCCCAGCTCCATCAGCTGCTCCTCATAAGACTTGTGCTCCAAACCCTTCATCAGCTTCCTCCCTGCCATTTTGGGTGACCTGTATTTTTGGCAATTCTACAACAGAATCACCATTTAAAAAAAAAAAAAAATCATCTATACAAAGAGAACAGATGAACAGTCTCCATATAGGTCACACAAAGTCCTTTGTCACCCAGTGCCTGATCTTTGTCCATAGCAGGAAAGCAGATGGCTCAGGGAGATGTGTTTATTGTGGGATTCCATGGCTCAGGACTGTGTTTAGTGTGGCATCAGCTCCTTCAGGGACGTCCCAGCCTTCAGAGAATGGCTTCCTGAGACAGCAACACTTCTCTTGTCTCTGGTAAGCAATGCTGTGTTTCTTTCAGATCCAGAACCTGTGAAGGTACCCCCAGCTGTCCAGCAGGAGTGTGGGCTTCCCCTGGCCATTTTCCTGGTTATTCTCACTTGATGGCCCTTTATTTCTCATGAGGAGGACAAGTACAGATGCTGCCTCAGGTCCAGGTGTGCCATTTCTTTAATTTTAAATAGTTGTCAAAGTCCTTCTCGGCAGCTCCTGACTTGAGAGATTTGTTTTCTTGTAGAACTGACATTTTCTGAGCAAAACCAGTGAAGCTGTCCTTAGAGTAATCCTTTGAGCAGCATATAAATGCAGTGATTAATCCACTGGATGCACTTCTCTGTAATTATAAGTAATTACTTTAAAGTCAAATCTGCAAATGAGAATACCTCTCTTTACTGTGGGGGAAGATGTAAAAAGCAACTGAAGTGGCTATCTTTAAAATGACATTAAATCACTGATTGTTTCCAAAGGCAGGAATAAAAGGATAAAATAACGTTTTTTAAAGTGAACTTGCAAGTTAGTCTAACATCAAGCCTTACTCAGTAATATGATGAAGGGATATTTCACAATATAAACTCCTAGAGATTTTTAGCAATAAATTTTAATTAGCAAATAAAGTAGAAAATGGTTTTCTGCTGTCTAAAATTTAAATGGAAGTGTAAATGCTGTAATGTTCATAAAACCACTACACTGATGTGCAGAAAAATCATGAATATGTATCAATTTAAATATAAAAATATTACCTATTTTGGTTTCACTGTTTTATGATTGAACTTGGTTCAGTATTCTTTTCGGTATAACTTTACTTTTTTTTTTTAAGTAGGAATCTTTGATTGAATTTCTTAAAGTTGCTAATAAGCTTCTTTTAAAATAAATAAAGTTTGCCATCTCTTCTGTTTCTGTCATACCTCATTAAGGTGATCCTATACACATGTATGCTTAATTAAGGCTTTTTGTTAAAATAAGCCTTTAATCCAGAGGTGCTGGGCCTTAATTGAAACTCAGAGAAGATTAGTGTCATCTTTTATTTTGCTTTTCACTTTTACTGTACTTCCTACTGTTTCTAAACTAAAATGTCCATATTAGCCTTAGCTGATGCATGGTCAGGAAGAAATTAAAATTCATACTGCAGTCTTCTGGAGAGTAACATGCCTCAGTAATTGCCATTTCTTATTAAGTGCCACCTTTTACCAAGAATCTCCACTTAAAATGCAAAAGGTTGCTTCAAACACTCCAAGGACATTATCATAATGAACACACTGCCTGTTTTGAAGGTGAGTAATAAGTGACTAATGATACCTGGTTTTAGCCATGTGTATAGTTTTAAAATGTTAATTGTGTGTTTAAATAGAGCTGAAATCGTGGATCTGTCTAGAATGATTGACTTTTACAGAATCCTTTTTGAGAAGACTTAGGAGAAATGAGAATTTTAGCTACAGATTAGCAGCACTCAGTGGTATAGTAAGTTTTAAAGCCTTTTTGAAGAAGCAAGACACAGATTCAACAGCTTCTGGTCTTCTAGAACAAAACGCACCAGTCAAAGAGCAAATCTATTTTGTTATAGAGCTGCAACAGGACATGGTGCTGCTAATTAGCAGAGGCAGCTGGCCTGCTGTCATCAATGGCAGGAGAGTAACTTCTCAGGAAGAACTATTAAATTGTGTGGGTTGAATAAATTTGATACAAAAACAGCAATCCCAGGGCAAAGGTTTGAAGTGAACTTTTTAGTATAGCAACTGTAATGATCTTCACTGATATTGTGTTTTTATATCACAAAACTCACTGCCTGTAATATATTTTTACACTTGGTCACGTTAGAGGAGTGTAATCAAAAATATTAATATATTTGAAAGGAATGCAGTACTTTTGTGTAAGTTACTTCAAACTGACCACCCTTTGAATGGTGTTTTTTAAAAGAACATGTTATAAAAATGTGTCTTGACACAGTAAGTAAAGCCTGTGTGGTAGGTGAGCTTGGTGAGCTCTGTACCTGTCCTAAGCTCGTCCCTGAAAGGGTTGTTATGTAGGATTGTTTCAGTGATGCTGGGCTGTGTGGTTGCCTCCAAACCAGGCTCCAGGGTGTGGGCAGTAAATAGGATGGGCAAATCTCTGCATGTGTAAACATACAGATTTGTTTTCACCACGGGGAATAAGGACATTTGTGCTACTGAAATTACAGAAGACAATATTTCTTCTGAGAATCAAGTCATAAGGAACGAGAGCTGAGTCTGAATGCATTAATGAGGAATTCCAGCTTGAAATACTTCTGCTGGCTGAGGATGGCAGGTTTTGGCAAATCTGCACATGTGAGCCCTGCCTTTGACTCAGCAAGGAACAGTGTCAAGCAGCTTTGTAGTTGCCCTGTAAAAGGTTAAGAGAACTGAGTCAGACATCCTTAATTATAAAAATACACTGTCTGTTCTTTCTTCTCAGAAGTTTGAAAACATTTTTACCTTGCTTACTATTTATTCACATATACTAAATATATATTTATTTATATGCATGTGTGCACAGGCATACTCTGTATTTTTCATTGTTGTACTCTTTGTTTACTGTTTACACTTTCTGTGAACTTCTGTTAACTTCCAGGCTTGTACTTCCAAGTCAGTAGGAAAGCTGCATAATTTTAATTTGTAAGGATAGTAGAGATGTTACTAGATCTCATTTAAAGCCCTTTCAAGTCAGTGAGAAGGCTGTCACTTGTTCATAGTTGAATTAAAAAATCTGTTCTGCTGAGCAAATATTATTTCCTTCTCAGGGAGAAAAAATTTAATTTAAGGGGAAATCTGTATATATACATTTTCTGTTTAAATTAGACTCCAAAGCAAATGTGATTTCATATATGACCACTGATTTTTTATTAGCATATGTCATAGTGAAATTTTTCCTTTTACTCAAATAGTGCAAATATAATCAGGATTTATAGATATGTAGTGCTTTATATTTGTAAAAGCTTTCAAATGTTTTGTAAGAATGTATTGACAATTGCTTAGGTAATGTTACTGTAAGAAGAACAAAACCTCTTGTTTGCAATATTTCTGATAGCTGTGCTCTGTGTGTGGTGCTGGGTTGTGTAATGTGGTAGATGTAGGAATGTTTAGTTTTGGGTCTATCTGTGAAGGGCTGTGTATGTTCTAATTTGTAATTTCCGGTCTGATTAATATTTGCTTAATAGAGGCATTTTTCTCTTTGTGGGAAATCCTTTTAATTGTGTAAAGGGTGAATTTTTTACAGATGTGTACCATGGAGTGCAAGCCTCGAATTCATACCATTGTCAGCATTTAATGCACTGATATTGTTCCTTCCCTTCTGTTTGTCTTTGGAGAGGTTCTCATTCCTTGGGGATGAAGTAAAGCTCTGGTTCCATCACTGCGGCCTTCAGAATTAGCACTGAAAACACAGGATTCTTTTCCTGGGTTGATGAAAGTAATTTCGTGTTTGCTGTGTCAAACAAAGCATGCTATTTGTCACATTGTGGTTTGTGTATCTTTTAAGAGGCTTTCAACTTTGATCTGAGCCAAGGTACACTCAGTAGCACAGATGACAGAAGTAACAAACCAGTGATGTGCATTGTCATTCATACTAACTCTTTAAGTCAACAAATACTGAGACTTCGATGTAGAAAACCATATTGCTTTTGAGGGGCTTGTGCATTCTTGTGAGAAAATGCAGACCTTTGCTTTTCTTGTTTCAGACAAAGGTGCGGAACAATTTATTAGTCAAGGATTCAGTTCAGTGTCTGCACTCAAAAGGTGCCTCATCCAGTCCAGATTCTGACCCTTGCTTATATTTTCTGGGTAAACAGTTGCATTTAAAAGACATTGTAGAGATGGGCTCAGTAGCACATAAAAGCTGCTTTCTTCAAACTGTCATCACAGAGGTTTTCAGAGCATGCTTTTAATACTTCCAGTGCCGGTGTTTGTGTCTCTTTCTTCCTCTCTCTCCCTCTTTCTATGTTAAATGCTATTTGAAACAGGAGTGGGTTTCTTTAAATGCAACTTTTGCCTGCTTTTTACCTGCTATTTCTGAAGAGAAATTAACCTTTTGTGTAACAAGACAGAGGGTTAGAGAACTGTTTCTCAAGCTTAACGTTTTAAGAGAATGCAAAAAAGACAATTATAACAAACCAGCAGTAGTTAGGAATGATTGTGTGATTCTGAAAGTTATATATTGTCACATGTTAAAACTTTCAGGCTTGAGGTACAATTTGATCACCCAGTTTGACCTTCTAAGATTATGCAAGGAATTTTATGCAGTTAGCAAATTTTAGAAATTAAACCATTTGTTTAAATAATATATTTCTGAAAGCCATTCTGTTTTCATCTAAAAATTTCATAACTTGAGGGAGGTTGTTTGTTCAAGTGATTAATCATCATCACTGTTACTCTTTATTATATCTCATTTGAATTTGTCTGGCATCAGCTTCTAACCATTTGCTCTTTTTGTGCCTCTCTTGGCTAAGCTGAAGAGCTCTTTATTAACTGGTATTTTCTCCTTGAAAAGATACATTAACAATGTCATCAAGTCATCCCTCAATTTGTGTTGCTAATCTGAATAGATTGGGTTTGTCAGACCACTCCTGAGACATTTACTTAGGCCTAGAATATTTTCCTGACTTTTTCTGCACCCTGTGCATTATACAAATTTTCAACTTAAAAATATTAAGGTACTTAAAACTATAGTATTCTGTTCTCTTCTTCATCAACAACTTACACAACTCAAAAATATTTCTTATTTCTACTTAGCAATATGTATTTCCTAATAGAAAAACAATGTATGCAGAAAAAACCCGTTCTTTAAAAGAAAGAGCATTTCCCCACAATTTTGCTTTTCTCTTCTTGGTATTTGCAGATAAAAATGTCCCATTTCTTATGTGCTGTTCAGACCTCTGAACTTTGCAAAATACATCCATGAGAGAAGATGCAGAAATCAGCTGCAGCTGTGGTGCAGCAAGGGTGGAAAAACACCTCTAAAGAGGAACATTTCAGTAAAATAATAAAACTTGCAAATACTGATATAAGGACCTTAAAGGAAACTCTGAGTAGGGCTTAATGTCTAGCATTAAGATAATGTAGGTATAATTTATCAA
This sequence comes from Hafferia zeledoni, assembly GCA_035583235.1. Lineage (NCBI taxonomy): Eukaryota > Metazoa > Chordata > Aves > Passeriformes > Thamnophilidae > Hafferia > Hafferia zeledoni. Next base: position 7,627,448 of record JAWWEV010000083.1, on the reverse strand, counting down.
TTGTGAAATATGGTTCTCAGGAAAAAAAATCAATGAGGCACAATAATTCATTTCTGTATACTGTGTAGGAAAGAAATTGGGATGTGAAGGTGTTCTATAAATTCCATAGTATTTTCTTAGGCAAGCTAAGGGAAGAGTGTGTAGGACCACGGGAGAATATCTGGGCTAAATATTACCTTGAATAGGTTAAAAATTGCAGTAAAGAGCACAAAGCAAAGGCTGTTCTCCAATGGGACTTTAAGGAGAGCGTGAGTAAAGGTAGATGACATTGTTTGTGTATATTTTAAATAATAGGGTTTTATTATTATTTCAAAGCCATTTTGCTGTAATACAAGTGTAATTTATCTCAAACATGTTAGAGGAAATCTGAAGAATGTGTATAGTTATAGTGATAATGTTCTGGGAATGTATGAGGAGTCACCAAGGCACAAAGGGAATAAACTGAGAAGACAAAGAGCTTATGCAGAAACAAAGTATTTTGGAGGCTTAGAACTTCAGCAGAGCAGATCATGAGGAACTACTTGCCTTAGTATTTGTGATTTACAAAGAGCAAGTGTTGCCAAAAGCAGTGATGGATATACAGGGCTTGCAACAACCCATGGAACTAAATGACAGTGAAAGTCAGAACATGTGGCATTCATCCAAGGAATCTGAAGGAGCTGAAGAATTGCTAACTGAATTCCTATTAAAACTTAGGTAATTAATCAGCAAAATGTGATACAATAGAGAAAACTGAAAGTAGACAGCTTTACAAAACTATTGGGGTAAATGGCTCGGAGAAGGATTCCAGGAATTAGAACAGTAAACTTTTTTTTTTGGTGTCAGGAAACTAAATTGAAAAAATCATTAAAGATAAAACCCCCAAAACTATAAAGAGCCTGGATGGAGTATAATTCTAAGGAAAAATGAATGTTGCAACAATATATCTTGCTGCTCCAGCCTTATAGTATGTTTTAAAGATTAGCAATTTAATGGAGAAGTTTGGCAATACAAGCACATACACAGTTTTATCAAAAAGACATGTTCCACAAAAAATACTACACAAGATTTTTTGACAGAGGCTAGTAATACAGCTTATCATAAAACCCCCCTCCACATTAATTAAGGTCAGACAATTAAAGCCAATGTGGGGGAAAAATTAGGTTGGTAATAGAAAGCAAAAAATTTCATCAGAAAAATAAATCAGTCAGTGGAATGTCCAAGGTTCATTGTAGGTGTGTTTAAACTACCATACAGACAGAGCGTGTGCCACCTCTTTTTCTGACAGAGCAGGTCTTTATACCTGAGCCTCTGTGGAAGCTGCAAGATGTGTGTCCCTCCCTGCACCTTGACAAACCATGGAGGTGCCACAGAGCTTTTTGTGCTGCACCCTATTGTGAATCTGATTTTGGAGGAGAGGCTAGAAGTGGTGACTAATGACATCCCAATTTGCTGATGAAACAAAATAAAGCATTTTCTCACTATGTTTCTAAGATAAAAACCCAACCTCAAACACAGGAAGGGTCAAGGGGGAAAATAGAAATGATTAGAGGCATGTGGGGAGCTTCTTTACAAGTAAATTAGCAAGAATAGTCCAGATTTGCAGCTGATGAAAATTGGCACGGTTCCACCAGAGTCAGTGGCACTGTGCCAGTTTACACCAGCAGAGAATCCACCCCAGTGTGTTTTTAATATGAAAAACCAGGGCGATTATAGCAGAGACCTACAGTAAAAGACCAACATAATTACGAAACAAGGCTGTGAAGGCTGGAGAGTATGTCTTCAGAGATGTGGGGGGTTTGAGTGTTGGTTGGGATCAGTTTTTACAGTCAATGCAAAGTTGCTTTCTATTTTTTTTTGCTGTAGGATGCAGATTTCTGCTGTCTTATGCCAGTCTGTTCCAGTCTAGCTCTTTCTCCTACCTTTTCTCCATTCCAAGTCTGTACTCCACTGTCATCAGGAAAGGATTTTGCCAGGATTATGCCTGGGCACCACACAGTGGAAGGGGAGCAGTGAGAGCACAGCAGGCAGTCCAAAAGTCCATGCAGCTGTCAAGGTGTGTCTGCTTGTCTGCCACCTGCCCAAATTAGCTCTATAGTAGGGAACTTGCCTTCTGCATCCAGGTCTCTACAACACACAGCTTAGTGGGACCTACAAAATCTTCCTGGAAAACTGAGTTAACACTTGGCTGGTTGGCCCACACTCTGCTCAAGGCAAACTTTCCTGTGTGATTAAACTGCCCTGGTGATGCCGTCCAGCTGCATATCCTCAGGTCTTAGGCTGCAGTGTAAGACTAAAAGACACAGTTTTTCTGACCTTTGTCCCTGTGCTCTTACACTGGTGTCCCCTGGTTGCAGAAAAAGCCCTATGTAGACTATTAGGACAAAAATAGAGAGCAATGAACTGCTGGGGTTAAAATATGGTCAATGTGGTTTTATTTTCAGAGCTCTGGGAAGATGGAACATGTTAGCAGCAGACAGAGGCTGTAAATCCGCCAACTCTGACAAGGCTCCCTTGAGCATATGTAGAAGGACATGCCCAAATTTTATCTCTTTTTCTGCAATTATCACACCAACAATATCAGAGAAAGGCATAAGTTCTTTTAATGTAGACAAAACAGTTTTTCCAGTCACATAGAATGTTTTTACAGAAATTTTCCAGAGAAGTTTCCTCCCAAGTCAGAAACCTGGCATGGAAAACAACTGAAGTTTGGCAAGGTTGAAAGCAACTGAGAAGATGTAATAAAGTGATGTTAAACCACTTAATTATAAACATAGTTACCAGCTAAATAATTTGTGTAGTGAAGATGTTTTTGATGCTGCTAATTGCACTTCCTGATACTACCTGAAGTAAAAGGTGAGTTAATGAGAGGGAAACCCAAAGTTAATGAGAGTTAATAAGAGACAAGAAAATGTACATATAGATACATCCACACGAGGGAGAGAGAGAGGGAATCCCCTTTGCTTCCATAGGCCAAGCCACTGTGTAGAGTAATAATTCCTTCTATAATTCATTTTTCCCTGTGAGATTTTAATTTGTTTTACCATCCACCATTGTTTATAAACTCTCTTGACAATCTTTTTAGCTCGTCTTCTCATTTGCCCTTGCCTCCTCACATTATTATTGGTTTTACTGTGTTTTGGCCGGAGTGGAAAGTCTTTCAAGAAGAAGTCCTGTGCTCATCTCAGAGAGGAGAGGAGAGGGCAGGGCTATCTTAGGTCCTGGCTGTGCATATCTTTGGCCTTCACTGCCTTGTGTGCTTATCCATCGTGACAGGGTGTGTGCCATTTGGAGGGATAGGTGTTACTGAAGAGCAATTTGAGATGAGATCATAAATATCCAAAATTATTTGTTCTAAGTAATAGTAACTATAGCTGCTATAGAAGTTTAGATAAACACAAGATTTTTCTCTCAGCACTCTATTGTGCATTAATAGATCTTTTAAAAAGATTGTTTCTTCTTCTAAACCAGAAGCCGCTTAACATTTTAGATACTGGTTATTGGTGCACTCTGATGCCCTATTATTTGTAATTTTAAACTAATTTTTGTCCCTATTTTTTGAATAGAAATTTTAAATTTCTATTTTAATGCCTATGAAATGCCTATATAAATGTGTATTTATTTTCTAATTTAATTTCTTATTAACAGAGAGTTGAAAGGTAGCAAAGCTGGATCTTCATCATCCCTTTGCAATTTCCTAATGACCCTCATATTTCTAATTAAAATTTGTCTCAAAGGTAAAAGATCCAGCAAAGTATTTGTTGAATAGGAGACACATATACTGTTACTAATATTGTGATAGTGTTGGACCTAGTGAGCCTGTGTAAAGCCTATGTGCCTGAGAGAAAATAAATATTTATTCCAAGTATATCTGTTAATTTTACAAATGTTATTAAATCCCTTTAAATAGATCATCTCTCCTAAGTAGAGCTTTGCGCATTTTTTTCCAGGTTTGGAATAATGAGTAAAATCAGGCATTCTGTCAAAAGTATGATAACATTTATGGTAGTCCATACAATTAAAAAACAAATCACCATTTAGTTTTAGCCTTTACATCTTCAATACTGATGGAAAGGTCGCTGAGTAGTTCTTGTTGAATGAGATTTTCTCTAATGTTTAAGCCACCAATAAAACCCCCAGTTAAGCCCTTCACAGGAAACTTAAGAATTGACTGATGGGAGTCACATGGTTAAATCAGTGCTTGTTATTCATAATTTATTCAATGGTTGATGGAAAAAAATTGTCCAATTATTTGACAAATACTGCTTGGCAAGATGATTTACAGAGAATAATGCAAGTATTTGTTGAAGAATTTAAAGTGACAAAAACTGCCAAAATTACGGCCTTTATTCTCAATGCAGTGATTAGAGCTGATTGAATGATATTCAGACAGTTTGACTAATTTTGAATAGTCCTTACAGAGGCAATATTCCCATTGACTTCAGCTGGAATTTTGCCAGAGTGAGGACTACAGGACTGGGCCTTTAAGTGTAATGTCTTGAAAGGGTCCCTTTATAAAGCAGCAGCTTAAATTCTGAACCGCAATGAAAACCCATTTTCACTTTGCTCTGTTGCTTTGCCTGTTCTGTGGAATTGCTCTGTATGAGTGTTAATCCCATTCCCTCTTTATCAGTAGAGGGTGCTATGGGAGTTTTGTGCTCTCCAGTAGCCTTTTGTTTATGCACAGTTCAATCTAATTTAAGTTGAACTGACCATTTCAATGGGAGTCAAGTGTGTATTTAAATGGTGTGTGGGAGAGTCATAGTTTAATGGCAAACCATTTCCTTAATTGATCCAAGTTAAAGAAGGGAGACATTTTAAAGTGGATATTTTCAGATTCCTGGCTTCTACCCTCATACCCTCCTAAATGGGTCACTGACCATGGTCTTACACCTTTACATGACAAATGATAGCATTTGCATATTTTTTGAAAGGCAGGCTCAGTATTCAAATAACTAGAAATGTATAATAAACTAATATTTTTGAACATAAACTTCAGTGCCTTTTAAAGTTCATGGTTTTTCTAAATGTTACTAGGACTTAAATTTTAAAAAAAGTGTTTTCAACTCTGTGACATGGAAATACTCGTAAGTGGAAAAATGGTTTTTAGTAAGTCAGTAAATCACATGCTTTGTTACAAGAGTGCTAAGGTTGTCAAGTCAAGTGTAGAGAAAGCAGAAAATACATAGGCAATCTTAACTCTGGTAATTTTTCCAATTGTTCATGCACATCCTGACGGGGATATTAAATTAGATTATTGCATAGCTACTTCTTCCTATGAGATGTCTGTGCCTTTAACATATACAATAGACATGGCTGAACAGGAGCTTTATGAAATGCTTCTTTCTATCTGAATTGTTCAGGGTACGCCACGGAGTTATTTGCTGCACACCATTCTGTCCAGCATTGAATGCATGATTATCAACTTTCTCAAATATCTTTCTACAGTGCTACCATAAGAGGATAGTTTATTAATATTTTGGTTAATGACTGTTTAATGTATCTTTGCTATTTAACACAAAGGGACAGGAAAAATGGTGAAATGTGAGGTAAAAGTGATCACTGATTTTACCAGTGCGATTGAGATGCCTTAAACCTCACACATTTCAGAATACTTGACACTTCTTGTAGTGAAAGCAGATCTGTAGCTGAGTCCTGCAGTTCTGAATTCTCAGCCCTTTCATAAATCAGATTCTGTGATCTCATATAATCTGGATTTTCGGGAAGTAGGGGCCAGACAGTCAGAGTTCAGCAGTGAAAAGACCAGGGTGATCTTTTCAGCATCATATAGCCTGTGGCCAAACCTGACCCGACTCCAATACTTGAGGATTATACTTTTTAATCTTAAGGCCATGTTTTCTCCTTTGCTAATACATTGCCTGTCTTTCAACTCCTACTCTTAAAGACTTCAGTCTTATTTCCTACACAGCTGTGATGGGTTCCCAGGTATTGGCCTCTTGATGCATGGAAAGAAACAGCTTCATGTAGGTGAACATCTAATAGTTAAAAACTACTGAGGTGTTGAACCAAAACTGTGGAGAAATTCCACAGTGTTGTTTTGGTTTTGGGTTTGTTTGGTTTTGGTTTTTTTTTTTTTCCCATCCTTAATATTTATAACTGTATCCTGTGGAGGGAAATAAAATTTCAAATTTGTTGGAAAGGTGATTGTAAATGCTGATTGCTTTAGGCACTGGCAAGGTCAAAATCCTTGGAGGCACAGGACAGTCTGCTGTCCTTTGTTGTTCTTTGTTACATGGTCAAGCTTCTGCTGTGAACTTTGTGATTTAGCTTTGTTATCCAATCATCCACAAACTTTTCCTGGTTCTCATTCTACTGTGATAATTTGCAATATATCCTTTCTAACCATGAATGAGGAGAGAAAAGATGACAGACAGAGGCAATAAAAAGCACAGGAGGGAGAAAATTTACGGCTTTCATTCCCAGGCAGTGAGCCTGGTGGGTGCACACAGGCAGAAAGGCTGGCAAAGCCCTGGCAGGGGATGGACCTGTGATTTGGCGGGATGTGGCATGCACAGTCCAGCTGGCCCAGCAGGTTTCAGTTTGGTTTCAACAGGTTTCAGTCAATGGAGCTTGCTCCTTATTATCTGTTATACAGTCAAAATTTCCTCTCAGCCTGTGTGGGCAGACTTGTAGAAGCTCATAACTTGGCCTAATTTGTGGACTTTTTCACAAGAACAACAGAATATTGATGCTATGGCAACTGCTATGCCGTGTTTCCAAATCCTGATATGAGTCATGGAGGGAGCTGTAGCATCTCCACCAAACAGCTGTGAAAGGTATTTTTATTGAAAATAAAAAGGAGGTGGGGGAGGAGAGAACAGGGGAAGCAATGTTTTCATCCTTTCATCCCTGAGAAAGAACAGAATTATTTTAGGTCAACATTTCTCAAACACTTCAGCCTTAGAAAAATTTTCAAGACTGTCAGCCCAAATTACTACAGTTTGAGGAAGCTGTGAATTCCTGTAAAGTTGGTCTTTTAGTGGGAGTTCTGAGACAGCCTTGTTTAAGAGCACTGTCCTCTGCAGGCAGTGTGTTCTCTGCTGTAAACCATATTCTCCTGGGGGTGTGAACACATTCATTACTTTTGTAGTCCCTCCTAACCACCTTAGAGATACCCCTTCTGATTTAGCCAGTTCTTGCACGTGCAAAATTCTGTTTTCTTTGGCATCATCAAAAGCATTTTTATGGTGTTTCTTTTTTTTTTTTTTAATATTTCAGAATCTGAAAGTGATGTCTTTATTGTTTGAGGCTACTGCTAGAAGACGTGTAACATGATGAATTCCTGAAAATGCTTGTAATGTTAAAAAGTTTGCTTTCTAAATTGAAGACTATCCAATTTTCTTTTTTTGACACTGTAACTAGTGGTTGTGCTTCACTTCCAAATGTGTTTAGCTGAAATTTTGCTTATTGCTCATTTTCACAGTTGTGTTCTTGGTGCTTCCAGCAGTAGAATCTTCTTGTAGTTCAAATTAGTGCCATTCTTCCTTACTGTTTTTCTAGAAGGTGCTCTTACTCGGTAGCTGCTAAAGAATAAGGATGTTATTGTTAAGGATATTATTGTTAAGGATATTGTTATTGTGACATGTCTGTATTTAGGTAGCTATTTGAGGAAAGTGATATAACAGTTCTTAAATCCAGTATCAGAAGAAAAGATTTGGCTTTTTTTTTTTATTTGATTATATTCAAATATTGAATGAGGATTTTAAGTGCTGATTTGCACTAGAACAAAAGAGATTCAGGGAGGGTAAGTCAAAGAACTGAACCATAGAGGATACCCCAGCAAATTTCTTTCACCTCATTGGATCATTCTTTCTGAAGAGACCAGTAAAATGCAGTCACTGCAGTCATAAAAGTGTAAAAGTGGGTGCTCATCTTCTGATAAATCTTTGTGAAGAAACACGTTCAAAATGAAACAAAACTATTTGGAAAAGCAAAGTGGAAAAAACATGCATGAATTGTTTGCTCATACAATTTAGTGTGTTCCCTAGTTACCTTGCCAGCTCTGGCAGAAAGAACCAGGAGGCCTATGCTGCTGTGATTGTTCCTTATTTTGCAATAAAGCCTTATAAGGAGCCAGGACTGAAAATTCCAGATCCCACTGATCTGCTGTTTCTTTGATGCTAAAGTCAGAGGCATAGGGAGCTACCAAAATTTGTTCTTATTCAGGAAACCGTGTAGGAAATCCCAGTTTCTCCTGCGTATGGAAACAGACTTAGTCTAAAGGCCACTTGAGGTCATTATGTATTGCATTATCTCTCAGAGCCTTTATCCAGGAAATTCCAGGAAGTCATTTATCTCATGACATAATAGCCTTTGGTCAACAGCTTGTACCCTTTGTAGGAAAGGTAGATAATGGTCAGTACTAATGGTATCGTCCTGGAAGTATGGGTTATAAATCCTTCCAAGGAACTCTGGCAAATACTTGGGTATTTAGCAAGAGTATCTGAGCAAACTTCATTTTGGTCAGGTTGTGGATGGCTCTGTGCATGGCAATGACAGTGGTATAGATGCTGTGCCAATGCACATTCATTTGAGTAGATGTTTGCTGGCATAATTAGTGACCACGTTTCTCTAACGTGTAAAAGTGTGGTGGAGAAGATTGTTCACAGTCACTAGAAAATCCATTACTATTCTTGAGTGGTAATCAAGGACAGCTGACACCTTGTCATAATGAATCATATTTCATAATGTTGGTGTTACCAGGTTGCTGCTTAATTCCTCATCTCTCACCTTCAACCTTATCCTAATTCTGGCAGAATAAATACACACCCTTCCTTTGGAAGCATTTTTAGAGCAGTTAAAGAATTGTCTTATTTTCAGTTTTTCCGTCTGTAGTTACTCACTATCATTCTTTAACGAGCTGTTGATGTCACAGTTGTACTGCCTGTGTAAATGAAAGAATACAGCTGAGATTCGAAATCCAGAACCATAAAGTGTTTTGATGTTCACCTCTGCTTATTCTACTGCATCTAAAAGCCCAAACCAGTTCAGCTTCTGTTACCTTTTTATTTAGTGCTTGTAGATCTTGAGAATTACTTTCCTGGTCTGTTCCATCTCAGCAGAATGAATAACACTGGCACAGGTCAGAGAGGCAAACACTGTGTGTTACACTGCACTATCCCTTCCCTCTTCCTCCAGGGTTTTGTTATTGAAACCTCCAGCCCTGGAGAGGCGTGATGTGGGTCTGCATATGGAGATCCTTGATTCACACAGTCTAATCTCCACTTATTTGATGCTTTCTGCTTCTTGAGGGCCCTTGAAAGCAAGGCAACAAGCAGCAGGAGTTCAGATTCAGATGGAGTTTGGGCTGTAAGAATCTGGACCATGTGAGACCACCAGCAGGTTTCGTGGAGATACTGATGGGAGTATTCAGAGGATAAAGAAGCTGTTTTTTATTAATAACCTTAGAGATGTAAAGTACTGGAATAATAGGATAGTGACAGCACTTGGCAGCACCTTGTGACTTACTTTAGATTGGAATGGTCAGCTTAGAAGACAAGGCCTGTACTTGTCCTGTCTTGGGAGTCTTAGAGGTATGTCCTAATAACACAATCTGTTCTTTCCCAGGTCTTTGCCCATGTGTTCCTGTTCATCTACTGTAATGAAATTATTAAATTAATTAAATGAGTAGGAAGCCACCTCTGAAGAACCTACCAAATTTTTTTTGAGTATCCAACTCTCAGACTCCAGGGGTGGGAAAAACCTTTATGTTTTCATTGGGAAGTGGGAAAAATCTGTGCTAGAAGAGCCAAGGTGCAGTGTTTCTTGGTAGTAACACTCTTAAAAGAAATACAGTAATTTTTCTTATGTCCAGCACCTTCCGATGGATTTTTCTTGGGTAATGAGTGGTATCCTATATCCAGCCCTTAAGCACTGACATGATGTTACATAATATTACAATTTGTTGCCAGGCCTAAAACTTTTCTTTTCTGGGAGGAAATTTCCCAGACCATATTCCCACAAGAAGTAAGTTTTAATATGTGTCTCCCTGATCCCTTTTATTCTCCTGTTCAAAGAAAATATCAACTCTCTTTACAGTTGGCCAGGAAGCATTTGTAAGAGGTTAAGTGATACTACAAATATTCCTTAATTGAGTTTAGATGCATTCCATGCATTTTTACACCAGCATCAAAGAAAACATCTTTCCAAAGATAAGCAGCTTCTTCTCATATTTCAAAAAATCATCACGTATTTTCATCAAGCTTTCAGGAATGAAAGCTGCTGGACTGCAGTGTTGTCATAATAAAAAAGAAAGGTGCACACAGAGATACTGTGATCCAGAGGTGACAAGTGCTGAACAAACAGTGCGTGAACCTTCCTGGCTGACAGCATCCGTCTCCATCAGTTATTGCTCTTGTACAGGTTCAGATATGTTTGATCAACTTTCAGATGATTATCCTGGCAGGAGCAGGTGAAAGCAGTCATGATACTTTGATTCAGAGTAAAGTACAAGGCAGTCTGAAGGAACCTTTCATGAGCAGTTGATTCTCTGTTGACAGTGAGATTCATACGAGGAAGTTGGGATGAAAACAGGTTTCCACTTCCCTTCTTCATCAGAGAGGTTTGGTTAGGGTAGTATGGGCAGCGAATTTCTGCTCACTAACTTGTATATTAACACATCTAGTATTCAGATTTACCACTACAGGATGTGAGAATAGAAGGGAGGCCACCTATCCTTTTTGCATCATTGATCTGTTTGCATCTGATATTTTCAATTAAGTGACATGGTTATTCTTTCACGTGGGTTTAGTTTTTTAACAGCTACTTTGAAATATATCTATTCCTGTACCAGAACCCATTAAACTCTCTGTGAGAAATTTTAAAATACTCCAAATTCAAGCAGCTCAAACTAAAATCTAAACTAAACCTCCCTAACAGAAGTTGATTATATTGGTAGCACATATTGGTACTTTGGGATTGGTTACCTGGTGCACACAATAATGGTTTTGCTTTCTGAATGGATTACATAGGGCTGTTGATGCACATCCCAGGCTGTTCACATCAAGTGTGAGTCTGAAACGTTCTCTATTGAGGCAACTGAAAATGAGTTTGGATGAAAGTGTGTGAATGATGAATTTTAGAAATCTAATTAGACAATAGTTTTTGAAATATAAATTTTTCTTTTTTCTTTCTTTTTTCTCTTTTCCCTCCCTCCCACCCCAATATTTAACCAGTTCTAGTATCAAATAATTTTATTGAAGAATAAGATTTAAATTCTTGTCAGCACTGAACCAGATGAAATCATGACAGTAAGTCCAGTGAGGTTATGGCTTTTTCTTTCTTTCTTTTTTTTTTTTCTTTTTTTTCTTTTTTTTTTTTTTTTTTTTTTTCATTTAAAGCCACTTTAAACAAATAGAGAGGAATTAAGACTCCATAACTGAAATGAGAATCAGGCCAATGATGTATTTTCATATTCCTAATACCTGTGCCTCTTCAGCATTCATCTCATATGTGACATTCTACCATTTGTGTCTTTTAATCTGTGTTCATCTCTTCATCACCTCTGACACTTTACAATATTATTTGACCCTAAATTTTGAGTGACATGACCTGGCATAATCAGATGGTTGGGTTTAGCTGAGTACCAATGCTATTGTCTGACAGTTTTTATCCTGCACACATTTGAGAAAGAAATGCCTTTTGGATTATAGCACTTTGTGTTTCACTTTTGCACTTTATCAAATACCCATATTTTGTCTCTGTTATAACATATTAAAAATTTTCTCCTCTACTACAAGGAAATATGATTTTAAAATGTAAATAATTACTTGTGAAGGCTTTAGAGATTGTCCTTCCTCCTCTCAGTTTCCTCAGTGAGACAAACTGTTCAATTGCTCTTTATCTCCCCTGAGCTGTGAATTGTCAAGAGTGAGGTAAAATGGGACCATATTGGTGCATCATGAGAGGTAAAGGCTGATTGGAGAAGTTGAGCTGTGAACTACAGTAGACTGGAACAAATGGCAAACAAGGCTGTAACTTGTACTTTTTACTGTGCCGTATTTACAGAGTTGCACCAAAATCGGATTGGATCCTCACATGAATAAAATATAATGAGATACTAAAATAAAATGCTGCATAGCTAGATTCTACACATCCTCTTCTGAATTTTTATATTAATACCAGGAAGATATGTGAATAATTTACATTTTCTGCAATACCTTCTCAGTTCTTCCTTAAATTGAAGGAATCAGTGCTTAATTACTTGTAAGATTTCAAAGGGGTTTAAAATCTTTAAAGGGGTTTTAAATCTTTAAAATCATGCTTTAAATCTGGATGCCTTGGCATAGTATTCTTCAATAGGCACGTGAAAGTGGAATTTTCTTTTGTTATCAATAGATATCTAGATAAGCACAGCCAGCTAAAATGTGCTCCTGCAGACAAGATCTTCTACAAACTATTCCTTAAAAGACAAAATCAGGAGCTGAAAGGCCTCAGTACTTTTGTGACTGTTCTGGGCTTGCACACCCATGTTTGCAGTGAGTGCCTGATTGAGTGCCCTGATATCTTCAAAGTTCATTTTCTTTGTCATCCATTTTTGTAGTCTTTGTTCACTGCGCTTGCCAATACCCCTCCTATGTCCTGACAAACTCCTTTAGAAAAAAGAAGTGTACAAGAAAAAATCTTAAGTAATTTGTCTTTTATTTGCTGTAATAATGAGCTGCATGGTTGACTTCCATTGTTTTTCAGAGAGGAAACTTTGTTCTAATGTATCTTACATTGCTTGATTGCAGGGTAATTCTCAGGTCAGCTGATGTAAATTAAACATACAGCAATTGCCTTGTAGGGGATACCTGGTTCTTGATGCAATTGGCATGAATAACTAAATAATCTTTTCCCTAATTCTTATCATTGTACTCTTGATTCTGATAGTTTCTTAGTACACTGGCAATGGTCTTGAAAGCAATGGAAAGCTTCTTAAAAATAGGAATAATTTGGGTGTCACATTTTGTGAGGATACTTTGAATGTGAAATGGATTTAGACACAAGAGGGTGCACACTGAATGTGAAAACTCTAAAATTCCAACCCAACTAGGCCCACCAAGTGTCCAGTCCTCTACTATGTCACAAAGTTGGGCTGTCTTAATTTTTTTTACAAAGGCACATTAAAGAGCAACTTACAGTCTTTGATCATAAATTATCCACATTCCCTCTCAATGTTAAATGAATAAATAATATAAAGCCCAAAGGCAACTGAAAATACACCCATAAAACTTCCAGGCATTCTAACAGTTGAAGAAGTTGGGGGTCTTTCCGGATAAGCAGCATGTTTTAATACTGCAACACCTTTACTGCTCATCTTGCAGGTGTATCACTTCAAATAAAACTGAAACAGCAAAATGCATCACAGGTTGGGGCACCTTGGCTGTAAATTGGATTTTCCTTATGGTGACATCCCCTGCCATGCAGAGGCCTGCCCAGTTTCAACTGTTTTTTGGTAACAGTGAGATGTTACAGTGGTAACAGAGACACAGAAGATTCTTGCACTAAGAACTTGGTAGTAAAAAGCTGTTTTCTCTCACTTGTGTTTGCTTCTGGCATATTCTTTTGCCTGCACAGTGTAAGCGATCATCCTTCATTAAAAACAAATAAAACATGTACCTTCTCTTCATATTGTCCCTTTACTCAGCACAATATCCAGCACTTCACTGCCACTGGGGCTGGTCAAGTTTGGAAAATGTCTGGTTGATCCCATCACTTTGGGATCGTGTAGAATTCTCAACATTTAAATCTATTTCTTTCTTTATTTTTATTATGTCTATTTTTATTAACTGAGTTTGCCTCCAAGGAATTTTTTTTGCCTTCTTCTGAGAAAAGAGGACACTCAAGGCTTTTTTTACAGTTTATATGCACAAAAATGTGAAAAGAGATAAGGCAGAAAATTTAAATGCCATCACTTGCATAGTCTAAAATTGTCAATTCCCACAAATTGAGGTTAATTAAAGCCCCTGTCTTCACTAACCAACCATTCATACTCGGTCTTATTCCAAAAATACCAGGTACAAGGAGAATTAGTGAGTGTCTGCATTATCAGATATCTGGCATCAAGTAACCAAGCAAGATGTCCAAACTTCTGTGATTCATTGGAGCTGTTTATATTTTTCCAGCTGGAGTAGGCATTTGTCAGCTCTGGGAAAGCAGGGAGGAAAGCACACCACACCTCCAAATCCCGTTTACTTTCTCCTTTCCCACAGGAGAGAATCACTTTGTTGAGAGACAAGGTGGTTAGAAGTTAATTGCAATTTAATTATCCCCTGTGTATACTTTTCAACTGAAGGGGAAGACAGTCTCTCGGTTAGTATCTTCATGTTTTTGAAAATAGCCCAGTGAGGCTTTCAAAAGAGGTCTGTAAAACTGGAATGCACATTTTACACATACAGTCAAGTGGATCCCTTGCAAGTGCCTTGAGGCAGCATGCTTTGTTTTATTTATTTTTTTTTAATTTTAAAGACGTTGTATCTCTCATTTAAACAGTAAGATTTCTGAGACACAACTAGATATTTTCATCAATTGATGAACACCATGTTAATGAAAATATTTCTAGGGATTTTTTTTATTATTCCTACAATGTTGACAGATAGGTTGAGGTCTTCTTTCCTCCAGGTTCTATTATAAACATGAAATAAACAGGCAGCCTTCCTCCAAAAGCACTTTAGAATCCTAAACAATCTTCTAAGGGGAAATTTTCAGATAAGCCTCTGAAAATCTAACCTGTTCTGTGGCCATGGTCTGTTCAGAATGTAGTATGGTTGTTAGGCTGATAAATACTCCCTTGTAGCAGCTGCTTATTTTGCCATTAACTTGAAAGTACAATGATTTTCATGCAATTCTTATTGCTATCAAAGATTGGCTTATTTTTATAAGGACAGGGTGCAATTTGGTTTTATAGGAGCTTCTATAGCAAAGTTCAAATATTTATCTGATTTCAAAAGCATGTGTGATGGTCTAAAATTGCGGTTTACTCAGCATGCTTGATACAGAGGTAGAGTGAAAATATGTGTAACAAAATAAATGTTAGAACCAACATTTTCTGAAGAAGATTGATGTGTAGTAAATATGGCAGAAGACTGAGTTTCAGGAATCAAGTGCTGCTTTTTTTGTTGTTGTTTTCTTTGTAAAATGTTTTAAATTCCTGTGTGAAAAGGCCAATGTAAATGCTTACTATTGGCTTGTTCCCATTTCTTCCACGAGCTCCTTGTTTAACCAGGGACTAATAATCACTTAGCTTTTGTATGGCTGAGTTTACTCATGAATGTAGTCACTAGGAGTATTTTGACAGAGGTGTTTTTATGTTCCATTCCTTTTTGAACAGGAAGATAAAAGGCTTTATTTTAATAATTGTCTAATTCCTGAAGCAACACAGACATATTAAGTAAAACAGGACACAATTTTTATAGTGCCATCTATTAAAAATACTGAGCCCTGAATGTATTTTACAGACATATATTTTCTCCTTCATATTTAAAGAAGGGGGAACATGTATGCTACTAGACTTTTTGAAATACAAGAGAGCTGACGGTAACATGGTACACTACAGTGTTTACAAGGGTCTGAAGCCTGTAGACTAATAATTTTAAAGGCAAACCACAAAATTTAACCTTGGACAACCTATAGGATAGTTTAGCATTACTTGAACAAAGTTCTCAGGCAAAGTGACAAACATTTTACTCTGTATTTACACCCTTTTGCTGGAATGGCTTAGTCCCTTTTACAGATGGAGAAATTGAAGTGCAGAGGATAGGTGAGGCTTCAAAGCAATGAGAGCATAAAGCACATCTTTATTATTTATTATGAATGATTGTTCATTAATTTAAACATATGCTCACATGCTACACTTGCTTGGGGCTGAATCATTTATTTAAGGTCATACAACGGACAGTTTCAGCATTAAGACCATTGGAATATGTCGATTCTCGTTACTCTGCTTTGTTGCCAGACAGGTCAACATCAACAGCAAAGATGAGAAGATGCAATCAGAGAAGAATAAACCTGACTGGCAGGTGGGTAACACTTTTACAGAATAATGCATTTCCATGTTTATTAGTGTTAAACAACCAAGTGACACTGGTGATTATGAAAAAGAATATACTAGAAAAAAAGGACATTCCGTCTGCAATTCAAGGCTATATGTGCATTGAAGAAAGACCATTGAATTCTCCTCAGCAGTTTTTAGAAACAGGGTTACATTGAGAGATGATGAGGTTATTATGCTCTTTGACATTAATCCCCACTAATGCTAACTAGAGTTTTGTGTGTGCAGCTCTGTGAAAAAAATATGTACATTTGCCATAGAATGCCAGAAGATCGACAGCTTTTGACACACACACACAAAAATATATAGTGTTCAGCAGGCACTTTAAAAATAACAATTTTTTTTTCTGCTTTTATAAAGAAGATGTAAATTGTTCAGAGCAATGTGTTTGTACAGCTAAGATACTTTATTGATATCGGGTTTTCCCAAAGTCCGGCTTTGGGCTTTGGAAGGGACCAAATGGTTTCTGAAGGTTTGGTTTGTTGTTGTTTGGTTTTTTTTTTTTTGAACAGGATTAAAGAATGTAAAAGACTATTTGTATTAAACAGATTAAGCTGTTAGTAAACATGTCCCCTTTAAATTAAGTGGTGGTGAAGACAAAGAAAGTGCTTTGTTGTTGTCAGATGGATTTGTCTTAAGTCAAATGGGCAAACAAGTTAAACATCAGTCCTCTTTAAATCCCTAATGGCTGTGCAGATTAAATCTCAAAAGGTCTGTAAAATGAGAAAAAAATTAAATTGCTTTACTTCTTCCTGTCGTTTACTTTGGCTAAAGCATTTTTCTTTTTCCTTTTCTTTTTTTTTTTTATCTTTTTTCTTCTCATCCAGCTTTAGAGAACTTTGTTTTCAAACTGCATTAGCATACAGACAAATATTAAGCAAGAATTTCACTTCTCTACAGTCTTGTCACTTGTGATGAATACATCCTTGCTCAGTAAGTGCTGGTGACACATCATTGTGGCAGCTTCTGCCTCTCAACAGAAGGATAATTAATCTTGCTATCAACACTCCTAAGCAGGGGTAGCTGGTTCAAAGTTTTTATTCCACAGAGCTGCTTTGTGTGGGGTGGGATTCCTTCATTTGAAATGGCTGCCTGTGAATCATGGCTTTCCTGTGATTAGCTTTTTTTTTTAATGCTGGGGATGTAGATCTGTGTGGGAGCAACAAAATAAGCAGGCTTTGTGCTGCTCTGACCCGACACTTTCATGCCTTAATAAAAGTGGGTGTAGGCAATGCATGATTCAGAAAAGACACCAAGGGCTAAGGTGGCCTCACAGTAGCATGGAATGAATTCAAGGTATCATTCTGCAGATTCTTTATTCTGACTGACTACAGTGGGAATTTGGGTGGTTGGGTTTCTGCCAGGAAGAGACCCAGAGTGAACACATTGCTTATACTCCAGAACTATGAGTGTGAAAACATTTTCTGTGCACATCCAACAGCTGTCAGCAATGGAAGTATTGGAAAGGGGACAGACTGCCAGATTTCTAAGCATTTAAGACTATTCACCCGTTTTTCCCTCATGAATTTCATCATTCCAGCAGCTCTGTAATGAAGAAAATCAACCAACAGAGTATTTGCTCCAATTGGATTTTCATTCAGTTTATTAATGATAAAGAACTCCAACTTCATGCATATTAAAAGAGTGTTGATTGAAGGTCACAGAGGTGTTAGCTGCGGTGTCCTGGCTAAATTCCAGTTGGCTAATTACAATCTGCCTTCCTAAAACTCCCATGTAGTTTCATTATTTAGAATCATTAGCTTTTTATATTTAGTTCCAAAGTCTTAGTAGCATGGCTTTATTTTTGTTAAAGAACTCTCACTGTTGAGCAGGTTGGGTCCTGGGAAGGCAAATCGTGAAACCAACCTCCTGCCTCTTTGAATGCAGTGCTGGTGATACAGATATGAGATTTAAGTGGGAATACATCTAACTCCGGTACAAAGGAACTGAGACATGTTTTACAATGTCATGTCACACTCTGTGACTGTCGTTTGCATTCTAGAATTAGATGGCACACACGTGGAAAAGTGTATCTTTTTGCTATTGTCTTTCAATTACCTGAATGCATAAATTGATGTGATTTGTCCTCCCACTTATTCATTTTTGAACTGTATGCTACTCACTCCTGCTTGCCTGATACATTCTACCCTTCTGGAATGCACCCCTTTTTTTGCAAAGGTTTGTTGAACCAAGCAGATCCGATGGACAGTGTCTTTTTTCTGATTTTGCTTCATAGCAGCTGCTTTTCCCAAAGGTGTGTGAGCTATGTGTGGCCCTCCTAAAGGGATCATGCTGGGAAACATATAGGAATGTATTTTCTGTTTGATGGTTCAGAATATGATTGCCTTCTACTGCAGACATACCTCTGTTTGGTCAGGCCTCCCAAAGCTCCCTGTAGGAAAAAGATAGGTTCTCTACTCTGTTATGTACTTGGTTCTATATGTGGTGCTGCACTCGAGCAGCCACATTGCAGCTTGCAGAGCTGATCTATAAAGTCAGGTGGCATTTGGTACCCCCAGTATTGTTTTCACGTTTAACAGGGGTCACACATCAATGGTGCTGTCTAGTAGCATGACTGAGATCAATTTTGACTGTGGTGTGTACTGACTTTATCACTATACTCCACTAGTGATTTTTGATTGCTGAAGGTCCACTGTGAACCCTGATGGAGAAGAAGCAGTGAAGCAGCTATTTTAGAAATGGGTTCAAATGCAGTTGAAATAATTTGCTCTAGAGATTAAATCCACGCTCTTAACTGAAAAAGGGAAGGAAAATGATTTATCAATTATTCAGTATGTTTTCTTTGTTCAAAACCATGAGTTTTTTTGTAAGTATACATGTCTCAATATAATGTTTTTATTGAACTATTAAATGTAATTAGAAACCAAAGGTAAATGGTGTCTCAGCAAGTTAAGAAAGCCGCAGAGGAGTTGAGTGGTGTTTGTAGCTTTCTGAGTACTGTCAGCTCCCCACAAAGCCTACCTAAGTGTGATTAGCTCTTTACTCAGGCTTACTTCAGCTTGTTTCTAACTAATGATGATTTACCATTTAGCTAAATGCTAAGCAGCATTTGACAGAGTGCACACTACGGGCTCAGAGAAAAGCAGGTAAAGATTCCCTACAAAGGGCCTGTCAAAATACTTCTAACATAGATTGTCAGAGTGTTAAACAATTTATTAATAAGCCTATTAATACCCAAGGATTTTTGTGTGTGTGTGTCTTGAGGTTCTGTTAAAAACATTGGTGTTTGAGATGCTATCCGCACAGGCTTAATGCCAGAGAAAGCAATCCCATTAAATTGGACCTCATAAATATTTCATGAGGTCCAATTTAAAATTAATCTTGGCATGAAGCCAAACCAGGCAGTATATTTGCTACTGTATTAAAAAGAAACAGCAGATGAGGTATTTTTTCACAATAGTAATCCGACTGGATTTTTGCACAATCCTATCAATATATTTAATAATACAGCTGTTAGTTTTGGCAGGAAGAAATGCATTTCTTTCATCACCTGTTCATGCAAGAATCATACAGCAACTAGCGTATTTTAAATGTCGTCATTCTAGAAGACTATTTTATTTTGCTGGTGATGAAATCTCTGTTTTCTGAAAAAAAAAGTCACTTTGTTGCTTGAAACAAAATAAATAGATCTGTAAGAATAGCAAGAGTAAAGGTTTCTTTGGGAAATGGCTATAAAGCAGTTTTCTAAAGGGATTTCGGCAGGTAGGATGTTTTCAGTGTGATTTGGGTGTGAAATACCTCAGTCAACTGGGAAAAGAAGTTTAGATTTTTAAGTAATTCTGATTGTGAAATTTGCTTCTTAGTGGGCACATTGGAAGAAATGGAGTTTGACAGCGGTTGAGACTCAGTAAAAATATAGGTATGCTACAAACTTTATATATTTTTTTTGAGAGAATATGTCTGGATTTTAATGCCTCTTTGAGTCATTCAGGGGTTTAATAGACAGATATGAAATCAGAATGCATGAGACATAGGCAGAGAAAGGACAACTCATTTACTTTTCTCATTTAGGAGATCAGATGGTTATGTGGGACTGCCTGATGGGAAAGGAATTCAGGCTGGAAAAAAATTATTGCAGAAAGATGAAGTCTCTTACTCTTGGCAATAAACATCAGATGAGGTCTCTAAATAATTACAATTTTTTGACAAGAATAATAGGAGACTTTCTGTTCTGTCTTTCATATATTGATTGTTTTCCTAATCTTTGCTCAAATTTTAGTCTCGAGCATTTCTCTCATACATTTGGAAAACACTTATAACTGTGTGTGTTAGCAAAGGGAATAAATAATAAATAGAATGACAATATAAGAGCTTGAGTAACAGTTTGTCTTTTATAGCTTTAAAACTGGTTTGAAGATGAATAAAAAAGCCTTTTATGCTGGAATAATTTGTGGGAGACACTGGTAAGAAACAAGATTACAGGGTGTTTAGAGATGTGCGTTTCAATAAGGAGCAATCACCATTCATATGCATACGTTTCATTTAAATGCATTATATACACTAGCAGATTGGGAGGCAATCCTGAAACATTGAACATAATTTATTTGGATTTGAAGAAAGCCTTTGCTTTTGTGCCTTACAATGGATTTGATTTACTGAGTCTGGAGACATAGTGGAAGCAAATTCAAATGGACTTGCATTTGACTGAGGAAAGGGGAAGAGCAGTAATATGAACATGGAAATGGACAAAGGTTGTGTGTAAGAAATGACACGGGGTTCAGCTTACCTGTCTTGCTGCCTGAAATTCTTGTTAAGGTGTAATAGAGTGAAGGGGAGGCTTCTACAGATAGTCAGTGACTTGTGCCTCCTGTCTTAGAGATGAATTGCATCCTCTCCTGAAGTCCTGCTCTAGGCCATTTACTATAGATGGAGCCTGGAGACCTAGCTTGGACTAGATGCTTCATGTGAAATTAGAGGAGGTGAAAACCAAGTTTGTTATTTCCTATGGGTGTTAATTGTCTCTCTTCTTGATTTCAACAAGTGAGAGACTCAAGGGTCCATTTGATTTATCTGGACTCTTCTGTATTGGCTTTTGGACTGGGCATCTCTGGAGTTTGACTAGTCCAGTCCCTGCTGCTCAAAGCAGGGTCAGCTGGAAGAAGTTACTCAGAGCTCTGTCAAGGTAGGTTTTGAATATATCCAAGGATGGAGACTCCACAGTCTCTTCAGCAACCTATTCCAGTGTTCAGTCACCCTTACAATGTAAAACATTTTTCTTTAGATAGAATTCTCTGGTTTTATTCCTTGTTTTTCTGGATACTACTGAGAAGCATCCAAGTCTGTCTTGTGCACACCATCTCATCAGGTATTTATACACATTGATAAGATCACCCTGTGCCTTCTCTTTGCCAGACTGAACAATCCCAGTTTTCTCAGTATGAGAGATGGTCCAATATCTTTGTGGCCCTTTGCTGAGCTCACTCCAGTTTGTCCAAGTCTCATAGTGGGGAGCCCAGCACTACAGCTGGCATTCCAGGTCTGCTTTCATCAGTGCTGAGCAGAGGGGAAGAATCACCCTCCTCAACCTGCTAGCCGTGCTCTTCCTTGTGCAGCTCAGGATTCTGTTGGCCTTTGCTGCCAGGATGTATTGTTGCATCGTGTTCAACTTAATGCCCACCAGGATACTCCTTTGCTGCTACTTTCCAGCTGGTCATCCAGGTTATAGTGAAGTTATTCTTCCCAAGGGACAGGACTTTGTGTTTTCCTCTGTTGATCTCCATGGCAATCCTCTTTGCCCATTTCTCTAGCATGTGGAGATCCTGCTAGATGACAGCACAAACATTTGGTCTATTAAACATTACTCCTGTTGTGGGTTTGCTTCCCCACACTTGAGAAAGATGCCTGTCCTGGAGATTTTCTCCTTTTGAGGGAAAAGCCCTTATTATACATCAGCTCCTTGAAGAACAGAAACACAAATGCAAACTTCTTACAGTGAAGTGTCACTTTATTGCATGTACATCTTTATATACTGTAGTACATACAAGGCCGTGGTAGTGCCATTGTTGTGAGTTCATCTTGGCTTTTAGCATTCTTTCTTGCCCAATCAAGATGTGGTTTACAGTATCTTTCTCTAGATATCAGATTTAAACACCCTAGTACTAGAATTAGGTCTTCTGTCTGCAGATAATCAGTTGTTTTCATCTGCTTTTTCCTGCTTCTCTCCTTCTCAAGCCCTCACAACAGAAAGCAATCCTGTTTACTTTTTTGCCCAAGATGTAAATTCTGAACTAACAAAAATCTTTCTCAGTTATGCTAAAAAATGGCTATCTTGCAATTATTAGGATTGAAGGAGAGAGCTCATGTTTTAACAAAGAAGGGATATACTGAATGGTGGTAAATAGATAACAGAGCTGGGTACATAAGAAGGAAGAGAAAGAAATTAAATAAAATATCATGATATGAATGAGGACTAAAAAGGCAAATTGCTGTAGTCAGAGAGAGTAGGAAGTCTGGAGTCTACTAGTTAATAACAGGATGGTTGTGATTCACTGAAGTGAAGGCAGAAAAGGCAAACTGAGTCTCAAACACTGTGTTTCCAGTAGTGATAAAGGATATTAATGTAATCCCAAAAAGCATTGTTAAAGCCTAGCATAATTTAGCATAAAACCCACTGTGCTATAAGTGTATATGGCGTCTCTGTACACCTAGCAAGGGAGAAAACCACTAATGGAGCTGGAAGGTGTTGGCATCAAAGCAAATGAATTTAATCATCCATGAATAATGCTGGCAATATGAACAACATTTGTAAGTATTTGTAAAAAGCAGGTAAGGTTCTGGAGCCACCTCCCATTACAAACTGTGAAGAGATAAGAGTGGAGTGTGCTCAGTTTGTAAAAGAGTTTAATGCAGCATAATGCAGTAGCTTATGACAGCTCATGCTGTGTCCCAAGAGCTTTTTCTAGTAAACATATTGCAAAAATCACAAGAAGTGGGATTTGGTTGCCTAGCTATAGAAACCTAGAGACTTTTGAGATGCTTTAGGATATCATGACCTTCCTTTGGGTGCCCCTCCTGCATCACCACTGATGGGTGTCAGGTGGATGGTGCAGAGTCTCTGTAGTATCTCAAATGGCATTAGATACTTGTGTTTGGGCAGCTGAATCAAGCCCTGAAAGTCAATAGAGGAGAAGTTAGGAAAGTTAAACTCAGCTGTGCTTATCTCTGGTTTGTAGGGGTAGAGAAATGTCAGCACATGATGCTGATATAGGGTGCTCTTGCATCAGCTGATTAATATGTGTTTAAGGGGTTTTTGTATGAACTCATTAGAAATTAAGAAGTTAAAACTATATGAAGTATAGATTGTGAGCTATGTAAAGAAATACCTGTTGCTTCTGAATACTAAACTACGCTGTAGAGGTTAATACAGGAGCAGCCAACAGAAGATTCTGTACAACACAAACATTTTTATCACTATCTGGACTCTATACTGTCCCCGTGCCTTTTGCAACTCTTTCTTCAGTAACCAGTGTTCTCTGAGATTTTAAATTGATGGGTAAACAGTGAGGTTTCCAATCTTACTTAAGCACGTCAGCTTCCTGAAATGCCACTACATGTGATTTTTAATAGCGTTACAGTACAAGCCCATTTTAGGTCTTTGGTACCAGTGAATGTTTTCCTAAATTAAAAGATAGGATAACTGCAAAGCCTGCTGAATGAATAAAATTATTTGAATGTTATATTGATTTGGTGAGATTTAGAAAATCTATGCGTTTGAAAATAGCATTAATTGATGTCTGTTGACTGCAACATAACTGGAGAAAATACTCCAAGAAGAGATAGAGGTGCTCTTAGAAGTGGGACTGGGTGATATTTACTGAAACTCTGGAGTTGTTAGTAGAGAAGTTTGGCACTCTATGAAAGGAGATGAGCATTCCATTCAAGCTGTCATGCTCCCTGTTCAAAAACAGACTTTTATCTTTTGCCATCAGAAGGAAAGCACATGATTTTTGCAACCAGGTGTTTCTGACCATATGCCAATATTATTAATATCAACACATTAATAATATTATTAGAAGATTATCCACTGTGCATGAGGGCCTACATAGCATTTGCAATTTCATATGTTAATGAGTTTTGGGAATGTTGATTTGTATCTACAATAGCATGCAGTGTCCTGACAACATGCTACTGTTTCTCCATTATCTGGAGTAAGATTTATACCAGTCTACGAGCACACAAAGTTGATAGCATTATCTTTGGCTATGTATTTTATAGGGGATTTTTGTTGAACAGAAGGAACTTGCTTGATAGTAGATAAGATTTTCTGTGGAAATTATAGAGCCACAACTCAAAGTATTCCAGTTGTAAAGTATACCTAGAAAAGGAGAAAGCATTTCACTGGATGGCATGATGATGCCTACTTATATTTCAGGAATGTGTATGAGATACAGGTGAGGTACCCTATAACACCAGAACTTTTGTTTTTGGAAAAAGTTTCGTGTCAGTTCTGGCAGTGTTTTGCTGTTGCTTCAATTCATTCTGTGGAGTTTCAGGATGAGGCCATTGTAGAATTGTGGGGTTTGTGGCTCTGCTAGTTCAGTTCTGAGCTAGTGATCTACATATTTAATCCACTTGTGAACCAAAGATATTTTAGATTTTCCATGGCACATCTAGATTAAGGCAACCTTTTAATTTTGACTCATTTTATGGTGTGGAATTTTCTCTGCCTTTGAAATCTCTTTAATTTCCTTCCTCTTCTCCACTTTAAAATAAAACAACAAAATGCATTTGTTTTAAACTTATTTCCTCTGCAGATATATTTTAGCATTGTCCAGCGCTATCCTAGTATTCCTTAACTTAGTCTCATTTCCTTCTGTAGTTAAATCATTCTAATGTGTTTTATACATTTACATTTCCGCATTCAAATTTTTCCTTTCTTAGAATAAATACTGTGACATATCTTAAGAGACAAAGAATGCAATTCAAATATCTTCTAGAATACATTCTTGATTTAAATAAATAAATAGAAGTACTCTTGTGCAAAATCCACGATTCGGTTTAGGCTGAATAAATATGAAATGTTAAAGCATAACAGTAGGAAAAACCAGTTTAGATCCATATTTTTTGAATAGATGGAACCTACAATGTGATTACAATTGGGATTAGTAGAAAACAAAACAGTGCTTGGATAGATAGGCTTTGGTTGCGGCAGAAAAGCTGTTTCTTACCCTAATTTTATGGGATTTCTATATTAGAGATAAATGAATGCTCCCAAGTGAAGTGAAGTGAAGTGTCTTTTGAACTCTCTCTGGAATGTCAGAATTGGAATTACATTGTTCTTCTGGTGTAGATGGGTATAGGCAGGTAATGCAAGGCCAGGCGAATTGTATCAAGGAGGCATTTTTATTAATTTGGCATACTTACAAAATGCTTTTAATCTGGATGGCAATCAAAGCCCTGAGATCTGAACTAATGTCAAACCCTTAGGACAACTTTTGGTATTACCACATAGCATGATGCTTGCAGAAAGCTGAAGAAATCTAGCAAGTACCATGTGTTCAATGAGTTTGGCATACATAAAGCATTTTTTTTCATTCTCCAAGAGTAAATTTCTGGGGAGAATTGGACATTCATTTTTATAAATATGAGTTGGTACAATGCTCAGTTCTGAAAAAGGGTTAAATAAGAAGAAAATTTTAAATGTAGCTGGGTTTAAATGCTACAGGGAATAGGAAGGACTCCATACCTGTGCTTAGAGGTAGGATTGATTATTTTATAGAAATGTTTTTATTCTAAAGATCAAGATTTCTTGAAGCAGGACTTTGTGACTTACCCTATTTAAGACCACATCAGCCACAGACAATTCCCAAAGATGTTATGAGTAAGAGAAGAGATGTCCATGATTTTATGCACTCATTCTAACCCAAGTAGTTTAGGTCTAATAATGGTGAAGTTTCTATTCCATAGATGAAGAAGGAGAGGGAGAGTATTTAATAAATAATTGAGTTTGTTCCAAACAAATTGGGTGGCACAAAGTGAGGGATATACATGAAAGGAAAGGTGGTGAAGAGGATGGATTTGCCAGAGCTAAGGAGTGTAGGAGGAGATGAAAGTAGAGATGTGGCTTTGAAAGAGAGAAGAAACATGGATGTGGGAGATTTTAGCAGATACACTGAGAGAGAGGAGCCCTAGAGAGCTGTTTCAAGTGTAGTTGAGCCAGAAAGGTTGAGAGCGAGAATATGTTATGGAATATAGGAAATTAGGTTGAGTCTTAGCAGTGAGGATGGAGATGTAGAAAGTGGAGAAACTTCAGGGTCTGGGTATGAGGACTTCACAAGAGGAATCAGTGGGATTTAATCAATAAAAAGGCTCATGTCATCAAACAAGTAATAAGGAAGAGAAATGTGATATTATTCACGTTGTGTAACTCTGTGTAGTAAATGGTCTTCACCAAAGAGAGTTTACCTACCAGGTGCACTACTAAGTCATCTTGAGGATTAATGATATCATAAAAATATAGACATCTTAGGTGTAACAGGATGTACAGAAGGTGGGGAGACAAACTTTCGGGGTATGGCAGAGGAGGTCACCCAAGAGACCAGAAGGGTAATTAGTGTGGAGGAAATTGTCTGAGAGAAAATCAAATAAAAATCTCCAGAATGCAACATGAGAAATGTCACTGTTTTTTATCAGTTCTGCCTCTCCTATATGTTTTTTATTGAACCCAGCCAGTTGCTTCTAAGCTGGTGGACTACAGGTTCAGGAACAGAAAGATTGGCATTTAGAACAAATGAAATTGCTTCTTGAGAAAATAAGTTGACAATCTGCACTTTTGATTTTGTTTTTAAAAGTTGATTAAATCAATTCAGATTTTCCATTAAAGTAAAAACAAGTTGAGCCCTAATCTCATTTTATCAGTGCTCATGGATTTTGGAAAAAAAAATTGATATTGCCTCAACCCTATGTCATGGTTTCAGCCAGGTGGGGCCTAAATTTGGGTTTTAAAGTTTGGACTAGGCCTGAAAATTGTCAGGTGACT
>JAWWEV010000083.1:7560905-7600319 GCA_035583235.1 Hafferia zeledoni | reverse complement strand
GCATAAACCTGGGTTTAGAGTTTTTTTTTTCCCTCTCCCTCTTCCTTCTCCCTTGGCTAGTTGGGGGGGGAAGGCACCCTTTTCGCTCTGTCTCGGACAGTTGGCGTTTTGCCAGCTCAACCCAAGACACCCTATTTTGAAGAATCAGAACACATTTTGAGAAACCTCGTATCTAGACAGGCAGGGCTGAATTTGTGTTTTGCTTTACAAAGTGTGTTTGTTTGTGGTAGATATATTCAATACCACATTTCAGGAAGCTATCGAGCATAAAGTCCATACTTTCTATTCTCCTCTACATTTTATAAACAGGAAATCACTAACTGTGATTTCTTGTGAAAAGAATGTATTGATTTCTTCAAAGTAGCTAGAGAGTAAAGGTACTTAAATGAGTAAGTGAAAGTTGTATCCTTGGAGATTATTCGGGTGTTTTGCACAGGGCCAGGAGCTGGACTCGATGACCCAGACGGGTCCCTTCCAACTCAGCATACTATATGGTTCTATGGTTATATCTCACAGAATAAATTTTTTTAGCCCCTTCCACATGTTTCATTTATATTGCTCTTTCTCAGGATTAAAAAAACCTTTGGGAGAAAGCTGATGACTTTTTGAGGACTTCACTCTATTACTTTCCTTCTATAATTACATTGACTTAAATCAACTGATTTACTCCACTCTGAAACTAAATAAGCCTTACTCAGTCTTATCACACATATTTATCAGCACAGTTCTGCTTTAAAAAGTTATTTGCTGTAGCAATTGCCGTCTTCATAATTTATGATATTGTAATAGAAGCTTGTTTTTGCCTGGAGGTCTAGAATGTATTTGTGTGTGTTTTTATTTACATAACATATTTATTACTTATGGAGACACTTCAGTGGTAATGCTGAAGAGGAATACGAGGAATGCATGCAGAGATGAGTGTTTTTAAGGTATGTGCCATCTTCTTTGGGATCCTCGTAGTTTCAAGCAGTATCCAGAAATGATTCATTCCTTTCTTCTAATCCAATGTATTCCTATTTCAGCAAACTACTACCTAAATGGCATGCTTCCAGGGGGCTTTTTGTGTGTATATTTAGCATTTGGACTCCTATTGATACCAGTAGGACTATCTGGCTCAATTTCTGTGCATGCACTCAGAAACACATACCCAACAAAATGGGGCCATCTAGGAATATGTTTAGTATTGATGAACAGACTCACTTTTTGAATGTTCTGTTTGCTACTTTATAAACATTCCAAGGCTGAGTAATATAGAGCTGTAAATCTTGAAAATAGTAACAATGATTGTCAATTCATTGCTTAATACCTCCAGATTCCTGATTTGATTGTGTAGTTGTGAGGAACAGTGCACCTTCTTGCTTAATTTTTCTGAGTTATGAGATCCTCAGTATCATGTCTGAAATCCATAAGCTGTTGGTGCTCCATGAAATTTGTCTTCTGTCAGCCAACTAGACCAATATTAAGTACTAAAGAGGCAAAGCAAAGGGGCTGGTCTTGGTTTGAAGAACTTAACTGATGTAAAGGTGAAAGTCAGCAAGTGAATTTAGCAAAGTCACTCTCAGAAAACTATCTGGTTTCTGCAGACTTGCAGTATAAGAAAGACTGTGTGTAATGTGAGACTCATGCAAGTCTAGTCCCAGTTTTTGGGACCTGTTCCTTGCATGTAGGAGTACTTTCAATGCATATGTGTGGTCCCAGGGAAAACAGCAGGAACATTAAAATGAATAATGGTTCTCAGGTTGAGCCTCTGCTTATAATAAGAGCAGTGGGTGGATCTCAGTGCAAACAAAAGCACATCAATACAAAAGATTGTGGCTTCTGTGGGTACATCATCATAATGAAAATCTTATGCTTGCTCTGTATCTTAAATTCCAATGGAATATCAAGAGTTCTCAAAATGTGATCAATAAGCAAGTCTTAAAGTATGATGTATTGAAATATAACATAGTGTCTTGCTTTTAAAAATGAACGGGATCAATATGTTTTGTTTAGATGTCCACAGTCATGGAATTGATTAATCTTTAATTCTGAAAGGTAAGTGAAAGTGCCTGAAACATTTAATATAATAATACATTAAGATGATCACTATAAACACAGTGAACCCTATGCCCCAGAGATGCCAGGAAGGAACGTGGTTTTCATAGGTAATGCTTGTTGCTCTCGAACAGTGTTTCTTCTGCAGGTCATGCATCCAGCATGACATATTGATGTCACTGGTTGTCTTATTATATCACGGATTGCATGGCACTGCAACGTGATTTTTGCTTTAGTTCAGCGAGGTGATGTGCCATGGACTTCTGTACTCATGTGACTTGCAGATCAAGAGCATTAACTGAAGCTTGCAGTGAAAGTGGCATCATGTTTGGGCACTGTAACTTTACATGGCTCTTGCTTAGACATACATAGATAGGTAGGGTAGGAAGGTTATGCGAAAAAGTTGCTGTTTCAAAAAATATCGTATTCTACTTGAGCAGACTGCTTCAGAGACAGTTTAACCAACTCTATGCCCGTCAATAGAAGAGTTATACAGTATTTAGTAGGATTTTTGGTCTTTATTTTCTTCTCCAGTCAGTGTGATCACAGGTGCTAGGAGGCCCAAGGCCAACCCTGTCACTGTCTACTGGTACAGACTTTTGTGTCATGCAGAGTAATGCATTATAGAGTATTTTACTCATGCTACTTATATCAAGGAAGAAGATGGTCCCACTCTGCAAGCAAATTTGCATTGGCTGTAAATGTTTCTGGAACACTGTTTTCCTGAAACAAGTGTTCTGTATATTAATTACAGGAAGTACAAAATTATTTGTGTCACTCTGAAGTAAAGCTTGTTAAAAACAACCTGCTAGTGTCAGTAATAAAAGTGATCTCCCAGCAAAGTAAGTCTCTAATAAAACCTTAATAATTCTTGCATTGCCTTCTAAACTATATTTTTTTGGGAAAATATTATTTTGGGTGAGTCAGGGCAATTTGGAAATATCGGTTAGAGTGAGTAAGTTTTCCTAAAGAAACTATCATGAGAAAGAGCCATGCTTCATTGTAATTACATAGCCATGCCTTGCACTTTTACAGTACCCATGCCAACATTTGAGAGCTTATTTGCTAATTGCAGATGAATATTCCACTTAATTAATTAGATGCTACACACCCTCAATTGTATGTATCTATCATACTGATTTAATTTATAGTGATACATTTGTCTGGATAATTTATTGTCCATAGAGGGAGGTAACTCATGCTGTTTATTTAAGGCATCTAATTTAGGTGTGATTTAGCACACCAGAAGTTAAGAACTTCAGTGCCATGTGTTAGGGGAGAGGAGCAGGTACCACCAAGGGCAGTTCAAAGCAAGCACCTCTGGACACATGAATGTGCTCCTCCTTGTGAGCAGTAGCAATGAAATTAAAGAGTTTATCTTATGACACAGGATGAGTACTAATCAGTAGGTAATCTCCTGAGTTTCCAGAGCCTTAGATTAAACTCCTCTCTATCCTAGTTTTTTATGTGTCCATGGAGACACCTCATCTCCTTCTCTCTTTCTGTATGCAGCTTCTATTAGTGAAGTGACCAGCCCTCAGCCCTACAAGGTAATGGTCACCTGTCTCTTGAAATCCAATTCTTGATTGCTGAAATTCTGTTGCCATTTTGTATACTCCTTAGGACAAGGTTTAGTTTGCCTATTTTCTCTCCTGTAATATTATCTGCATGCCATAGAAAAGCAGGAATAATTTATGCTTCCAGAATGACCATAACTAGAGCATAGCACTAGTTCGGTATGTATATATGTGTGTGTATATATTTGTGTATATATATGTTTGTGTATCTATATCTATATCACGTATATCTATATCTATCTGTGTATGTATATATATATACATATCAACATATATATGTACATATGTGGTTGTGCAGCAAGGAATGAGCTTAAATATATGGTTCAGGACACTGCAAAGGCAAAGTGATGTGCATAGTGTCACTGGTTTTAATATAAGGCTTTTAAGAGTTAGCAGTTTATCAAGGAAGCAGACAGGATCTCAAGTTTTTTTTTCCCTATGGCATGTCTATGACCATAAAGATTTTTAAATTAAAATTTTTGCTGAGCTTTGGAGGAGAATCTCACTTACAAAATATTCCTCCAAATAAAACTGAAAATGGACAATCAACAGGGATGTATAAAGGAAGAGTTTTGGCAAACATTCTGTTACTGTAGCTCTGTCAAGTTTACCAGGAATGCTTATGGTGGTCTTGTCAGAATATATTGATGCCCAGTGACATATAAATAAATAACAGATCGTGTCAATATGTTTGAGAGATCTTAATAATGTTAAATAATTGATTTACTAAATACATAATTTGAAGATTTTAATTAATAATATGCTGTAGCATGGAGTTCTGTCATAGTGACCTCAAGGTCAAGACCTGTAGTTTATGGACTATTAATTAGCCATTAAGTAATTCACTCATCTGACCTGCAAATCTATCAGATTGATGGATAGCAGAGACCTTTATGTTCCTAATAGGTATTCTAGTTAACTTTCAAAATTTTCAAGTAAAGTTTGATCCCTAAGTAAAATGAAGTGAGAAGAGAACTTAACAATTTTTAACGCTATTTCATCACCTTTCACTTGAAAGCAGATATTAACTTGAAGAATGCCATTGCTGTCTTCACTGTTCTCCCAGGACTACTGACTGAAAGGTACAACTAGTACATTAATTTCTTTTCTTTAAAAAGAGGAAATCAAAATGATTTTTACAGATCTCTTGAATGTGTAATATCCAGCATAAATTTTAATTGCACTTCATTTACTAAGTGGTGCATTACCTCATCCTTTGGTTTTAACAATGGATTTTCTATAAATCTTCATATGGTTAAACATGATAAACTGCTCAACATATCATGGAACATGGCAGTGCTTATTAGCACTTGAGAAGTTATCGATTGCTTATCTTGATTAATCT
Source organism: Hafferia zeledoni (assembly GCA_035583235.1). Classification (NCBI taxonomy): domain Eukaryota; kingdom Metazoa; phylum Chordata; class Aves; order Passeriformes; family Thamnophilidae; genus Hafferia; species Hafferia zeledoni. The sequence continues at coordinate 7,595,363 of JAWWEV010000083.1, read as the reverse complement.
TTTATAGGTCTCTGTAGTATTAATTCCACAGAAAAGACTTTGGAAGTTCTGTAGCATTAGTCTCCTCATTCATACATTCGCCTTCAATTACATGGATTTCTTGCTAGATTAATTATAACCTCTTTGTCATCAGATCTTGCTTTCAGTTTATCAAGAATTAGAATTTTAATGAAAAATACATATTTAAAAGGTTCTAGGAAAGAGTGGCATTAATGAGATGAGATGTTTCCTGCAATTTAGTAAAAGGAAGGAATTCTTATGTTTTTGGCATATAAGGAGGAGAAGTGAATATCAGCTTTAGGGGCGCAGTTTATGATGTATGGGTTTTGCCAGATACTCAGCTGCTTCATTTCAGACACAGCCTGGGAAGTTTCCTCTCATGTTTTAACTTAATGACAAAGCATTTCTACAGCAAGGAATATAAACTTTATCATAAAACAGAGAAAGATTGCAGTTTGCACACCAGGTTTATCTTCAGAAATGCAGATTTCTTCTGCTCCAGAGAAATAGCTGCTCTACTCAGCTATAGGCTATTTTAGAATCTAATGCCTCTGATTTCTTAAATGGAAATCTTGGTATGTTTGGACCTTCTTTCTGTTGAAGAGTGAAAATAAATTCTATTATTCAAAATTTCTTAGTCTTTGTTTTTGGACATGCCTAAAGTCAAAGAGCATAACTTACACAGAATTCACTTGTAGGTAAAAGGACTTGGTAAACAGAAGTCACTGTAACTAAAACATCCTAAGAAACTCCTTCAAGCCACAAGAGCTGAGAAATTAATATTCCAGTTTTAATTTGATAGAATATCATTGTTGCATGGTCAACTACTGATGAATATTTGGGTGCTATGGGCTTTGTCATCACCATCCCAGTGTATTCTTGGTTTCAGTCTCTGCTCTCTTTATATTCTGTTCTTTTAATTAATTCTAAATATGCATTTAATAAACGTGGAAGTTCAGGGAGGAGGGGAAGACAAGGCTTTGTAACTACTCAGTGTCCAGCCTGTTGCCATGTGGCAACATTATGGACTTTGCATTTGCTACCTTTTGTGTGAGACATGAAAGAAATTTACATCCAGCACAAGTGCACATTAAAACCTTTTGTACCATTATGGAGGAATCCCAATCTGATGCTGTGAAACAACAGAAGGGCGTGGAAGTTTCCAGTGATTTACAGTGGGGTTGATCCTACTCCAATTCAGAAGAATGGAAAAACTGTCACTGTCTGGAAGGGACAGGGGTGAAACTGGTGTTGCTGCGGCAGCACTCACAGTGATCTCACTTTCTTATGGATCTAAACCATTGGCAAGAGCAACGGAGCTCTGAAGTAAACAAACAAAATCCCCACAGCAATAAAAGGCTGGCTTTATACTGACGTTAACATCATATTGAAGGAGTAATGAGTCATCTGCCTTATTAATAATGGGCAGATTTTCAATACCAGCATATTTTATTGTTATCAATCCCTGTCGCATGTGTCGGAGTTGGAGTACAGCCAAAAGGAGAGGAGGAGTAGAAAGGACCCTTAGTTTCATAGGTTAAAAGAAAAAAAAAAAGAAAAAAGACAGCAAATGATCTCAATTCCTGTTTTCATTTAAGTTGAAATAAAAACATCTTTTGACCTTGAAAAGGCCGATATTTCACCCTGCATCAGGACTTCTCCCTTTTCTGTAACATGCTTTTATATGCAGTGCTAGTCCTTGAAAGCTCTGCCATCTTCACAGATGAGCTGTGAGAGGCTTAACTAGTCCTGGTAAAGGTCTTCACATGGAAGGTACCATGAGAATGCAAATCAAAGACAATGTTGGTGACTGACTGAGTATGCATGGACATTTGTCAAGGAATTTATATTTGCATTCTATTCCTGGGAATATTCTGCATTAAGTCCAAAAGCTGCTGAGTGTTAACTATTGAATATTAATAAAGTTGTTCCATAGACAGACCAGGTCACTCCTTCCAGATGCACTGAACAAAGAAATAGACCTGTGGTGGCTTCCCGGCCTTAGGAGTTTTGTCAATCACATTGCATGACAAAGATTTCACCACACAAATCCCTTGGATTTCATGTAGTGTCAGAAAGGGCTTAAATGCAGATATTTTATTGTATTGGAATGTGCAGGCCGCACAGATAGATAGCAACCTGCTATGAAATTCTCAGTAAGTTGGCATAAAATAGGATTTATACCTGGGCTGTAAACTAAATGGATACATTAACGAAAAGATCTCTATAGGAGAAAGGAAGTGTGCCATGACTCTAGCGTAGCCTGAGGGTCATGGCTGCAGCTGCAGAGCAATTGTTCTTTGTGTCATGCAAAGTGTTCATCTTCTCTTGTTTCCACATGGGTGTCTACAGAGGGAGAAAGATTTTTTTTCTCTAATAATATTGAGGAAGTTATTCCAGTCATTTTCAAAGGGTAAACATGTTGTTTCCTATTTAGCTACAGTGTCAATGAAAAAGTAAAAAAGGAGTCTGAAACAACCTTCAAGTGTGCTTAACTTTATTTTGAAAGAGTAGATCAGAGAAATGTCTTTTAAGAGTAGGACAGTCATGTTGAGTCTTTAAATTACTCTCAGTGTCAAGGTTACATGAAAGGAGCTCTATTTTTCAAGTGGGTTTTCCAAATATCCTAAGTAAATTTGATACATAGGTAAGTAAAATGAATCTCTCCAAATGCTTGGCATGTCCATGTGAACAAACGTGCAGGTTGCATAGGGAAGAGTTATTTTCAAATTTAGTGAGTTGTTCTATAGTTTTACTCTTTATTTGTACAACATGTTGAGGTACAAGCCTTCAGTTTCTACTTTGGCTTATACCAAAATGTGCACACACAACATCAGTGTTTTTCTTCCAGGTGCTTCCCTTGTGCTGGACATCACTTGTGCTTTCTGACAGCCCTTTAACATCAGCATGCTCAGAACATCTGCAGCATCCAGCAGCCATCTTCTACCTTACGTTACAGGGTCCCTTTATAACTGCTTAGAGAATCATGTGAAATGCTTTGCCAGTTTTGCTCTTCGAGGACATTTGCAGTTGGTTTTCCTATGCTGCACTGTGTAGTTTTTCTGTAGTGAAAGAGGCTTTTACTTGAAAAAAAAAAATTTCAATGAAAAAACATGCTGCACAACATCAGAAATGAACATGTTAAAAATTAATTTTCACTTACAAACTCTTAACTTAAAGGGTAACCCATAATTCTCATAATACTCACTTGAACTTAATGTTTTCCTGTCTTCTAATGGACAGTAATTGAGAGGGATCCATCATCTAAATTATAGTCTAGTGCAGAGAATCACTTAGAAAAATGATGCTATAAACTGGAATCTCTATGGCAAAAATCAATCCCTGGAAGCTGGTTAATTTTAAGGAATGACATTACCTATCCGTTAGACTTATATATAGTTTTATTATGTTTGTATTAAATTTGCATATGGAGTTTAAGTTCATAATTTTTATAATATGAATTAAAATTATAGCCCTCATACTACATTTTTTCTCTTGTTTCCACATACGTCCATGAGTCTCTGTCTTCTTCACTGGCATAACTGGATACAGTTTGTAAGATTTTAAGGATGTCCTCACAACATTAATTAACAAACTTCTTTTTCTGCAGAGGATTTCAAGAAGGAACAAAGAAGTCCTTTCCTATTCACACTGAGTCTGTAATGTATTCTAGGTGACTGCCTTTTAGTAAAAGGAAAATCCTAGGAAGTACATCCTAAGGTAAGGCCACTATTGCTCCATCCTGCAGCACAAAGGGATTATCTCTGGCTTGAATCCTTCTGTTGTAGCAGATTTTGGTCCCTTTCTAATGAGAGATCACCAAAATTACTGTGGCAAAAGCCTGCAGGACATCTGAAGGAAGCCTCTCAGTCATGGGTTGTCAGGTGTTTGCGTATGTTTTTGGAAAGGGATCGTTTTGTGCCAGCCCAGTCCTCAGTCCTCCTCCTGTCCAGGGCCTGATACCAGGGATTTATGGATGCCCCAGCATGCCTATTCCCCAGTTCTAGTTTAATGAGAGAGGGGGAGAGAGAGAGAGAGAACAGGAGAAGGAGAGGCATGTCCAGGGCATTGCTTCCCCAAATCCATCCTCCAAGCACTCTTTATCTGGATATTTGGTGCTTTCCTTATCACTATTATCAATGTCCAATAGCTCAACTTCCCAAGTGGCTGAGAGCAGCAGTTAGTGACATCTAGGGACATTTGCATGTCAAAGACAGGTTCTCCTCGTACTTTTCATGTGTCTTTGGTTATTTCCCATGTTTTGCTACCTGAACCTGTAGTTCCAATTGGTGGAAAAATAATTCTCTGAAGTATTTTAGGAACTTTGTGGGAAGACCCAGGGATAAATGCAGTCCTGAATCCCAGTCCAAATAATTTAACTGGAAAATATTTATGTATTCTCTTCATAATCTTGTCCAAACTCCAAGGGCCAGTAGGGTTAGGTCAAAACTTTAGCAATAAATACTGGATGCCATATCTGAAAATTATTAAGAAATTCATCATTAAAGACAGAAATGAGCCTCCTCTGACCAGCTCTGACCTTGAAATATCCTTCTCCCCTGACACATCAGTTTTTGCTTTCTATAGCTGTAAAGCATCTTTCTCTGAGAAACCACGGATATTCCTTTTGCTAGTTTGTAAGCAAAACACAAAGCAGTTTTAAAAGCTGTCAGCTACATTGACTTCTTCAGGTTAAAAAATACCTTTTGTTTTTCCAGTAACTACTAATGGTTTAAAGCACTTCCATAAAAATTATCTGCACTTTGGCAAAAGGGCAAGTTTTATATATATTTATTGGAGAAAAAAACCCCTCAAAACCAAATCTCCCCCAATCCAAAACCCTTGATATATGAGGGATTGCCTTCTTCCTTTACAGGAACCTGTATAATAATATTTTAATTTTTTTTTCCCTCTCAGATTTAGAAAGAAGCAGCCTGATGGTGTCTGGTACTATTCTTCTCCTAGCCATTTATGTATGCCTCCTCACAGAGTATGACATCACAGCTCATTAATCAGGCAGCAGCCTGGCTGAGTGAGATCAGACTGTGGGCCAATGCCAGTGCTCCTTTCCTCTGATTCATCAGGTGATTTCTTTTTTTTCCTTCTTACTTTGGTCACAGAAGTGTATAAATAGGAACAGTATTTAATATTTCATCCTCAGGCTAAATTTAAAGGTTTCACTGAGATCAGGAGTGTAAGATGGGCTGAGTATCTAAAGTAAGATTCTTCAAGCAGATAAATTAAGTGGCAGTTGCTAAAATACTGTATAGCTAGAGATATTTTGTTAAAGAGCTTGATAAGTAAGACTGTGCCAGCTTTTTTAAAGAAATGTGTAAAGAAATAAGAAGCCTCCACTTACTTTACATTCTTATATAGGGGCCAACCTGGTTGCTCTGGTTTTTGTTAGTGAACTATAGAAGGCAGGTCACTAACCAGTGTCCAGACCTGCTAGCAGTGTTACCTAGGTCTAGAGAGAAAAGCCAAATAGTTCCAAACACAGGCAAAATTATCCTGAATGGATTATTTAGGAGCCTCTGGGTTTTGTCATTAACACTTTTCACATTACTATTTACTATATTTGGGAGCATAATCACTGCAGGCAAAGAAGTTCTGGCAAAAAAATGCCACTCGTTTAACTTGCATCTTTGTGTCCTCTTGCAAGTGGGGAAAAGAAGCCAGGGATGTGATTGAATTTTTGCCCCTTTTTGTTCATCTTATTGCATTCTGCTATATTTGTTCTCTCCTGGTGGAGGAGCATCTGGGCTGAATGGGCATTCAGCCTCTTCCTTCTGGGGGTGCATGGTCTGTTCCAACATGACAGCAGGATATTCCTCCTGCTTTTCAGGTATTCACTTAAATTTTACCTCTGGTAAAATTTCAGGTATTCACTTAAATTTTTCCTCTGAGTCAGTTCTGAAGAACTGTGGGAAAGGACAGTCAGTGATAAAGGACTGAACTGTAGCTGCCTCCTGTGCAGAGCAAAGGCTCTCAAGGCAGATAAGGAGCATAGCAGGAAGAGTAAGGAGTAAGATCTTTACAGCCTGCAGATGACAATCTGCAAACATCAATGGCTGGAATAACACAGAGAAGAACACTGCAGGGTTTTTTCACTTTTGCAATGTCATCACAAATTACAATGGGAATACTGTATCATTGCCACCAATAGCTAAGATGATGCACTGCAAAGTGCAGAAAAAGTTCTCATAGATTTGAATTAAAAATGTTTGCTCTCCTGGAATATCTGACTGGTCCAGTCTACTGTTTTCATAGAGCAAAGCTATTGATTATCAGTGAGTTTCCAGGTGTTGGATCTGACTCCTGAATGAGCTTTTTCCTTTCACTTTGATGGTAATAGCATGATAGTAACTTAGTAGCAGCTGAGTTGTGTAAGAGGGAACCCAGTTGTTATCCTGTAGCACAATGTGTTCATGAATTGTGGATTTGAGGATGAACTGTTATCAAATCATCTAGCAATCTACTTCTGTAAATAAATCCCCTTTCTTTCTGCATCTTGATTACTATGAGCTGTTCTATTTGGTTTTTTACTTATTTTTCTACTTACTATGAAGTTTTTGCTTTCTTCCTGTGTATTCCTTTTCTTTGTTGCAGCCCCTATAAAACCCTTCCTGGCCTAACTTTCCAGATTTTTTATTCATCAAAAAGCTCATTCTTTCCTATTTCAAGAACATTCAGGCTTTCCATTCAACCTTATCACACCTCTGTCAGTGCCAATCTATGTACTCTTGTCTATAATTTTTCAGTATCCTTTGAAGCCAGTCAGGTCCATTTCCCTACATGTCCATATTTTTATGTTCTCTTCTTTGATACAGAGAAATCTGGTCTATATCTCTCTGTGTGACTTAATCTCTATTTTAATATCTACTTCTGATGTGCAAATTACAGGGAACTAGCTCACAAGCCTTAAATAGAAGGTTATAGATGCATAGCATTGTTTATATTAACATAACAAAATAATTAGGCAGACTGGCCAGTCTTGCCAGTTCAAGCCTTTCTTTGTGCATCATGTTACTTCCTCTAGGCAGTTAAATGCCACCCTGATGCCCAGTCCTGTCAGATCTCAGAAGCTCAGCAGGGTCAGGCGTGGTTATAGTACTTGGGTGGAAGACCTCCTGGGAATATCGGGGGCTGTAGGTTCTAGTCCTGAGGACTTCACTGTCACCGTTCAAGCTCGCTCGGCCGTGGCAGATGAACCTCAGGAGTTAAAGGGTGGGGCCAGTTCTGCCCATGCTGTGCCTCACCTAAAAAATCCACTGTGCAGGCTTGAAGGGCACACCCACGTGGGGAGAGCCCTTCCCAAATCTTCGCTCACAAAGCCCAGCCATGATGATACTACCTCACTCTGTACTCACGTTGGGTGCAGTCTCTGGTGCTAAGCTCTTCAGGCAATATAATTCAAAATGTTTGTTCCTCCCCTCACACCAAAGGCTGTGCAAGGCCAGCCTGGCCGATCAGCAGCATCAGTAGCTGCCTGCATGCCTCCAGGATTTGGAGCTTTGGCTCCTTTCCCCACTATGCCAAATCGAGCTGCTCTGTTTACAGTGATTTAAATCAAAGTTGAATTTGGCCCAAATTTTAGTAAAACATTCTTCCTAAAGTATTGCAATGAAGTCAATAATCTTATTGTTTCCCTGCTGTGTCGTTATTTGCATGTTAATGGCAGATTATTGTTGTCTTTTACAGTGTACTTCCCCAGAGACTCTATGCATGTTTTTATTGATTAGTTCCCCTTCATTTAACATTTAAATGGATATTTTCAAATTGGTGCAAAATTATAATAGTGTGTTTGCTCAAGGCATTTAACTGTGGTGTTAGCAGAGTCATCCAAGTCTGCTGATTATGCATGCTCTGTACAAAACTGTTTAAGGACTGCAGTGCAGACCTGCAATTGTGTCTGAGTTACACAAGCAAAAGAATCCCAGGACAAAAGCACCCATCATCTCATTTATCTTCCTCAAATGTTAGTACAGGTGAAGTACAAAAGCAGAAAGTACACATTAAGGCAAGAACATAAATGTGAATTTGTAGCCTTCAAAAAAGTTCCTAGTATTTTTTTTTCAGTTTATATAACTGTTATATGGCAGACTTGTCCATTATCTAAGTTATCCCTCTCTGTTATTGTAGAAACTGGAGTTTTATTAGGTGAGCATGCGTATATTTACTCCATGCAGTACTGAAATTTTTGTCTATGTGAACATGCACTGTAATGATTGGTTTGGAGCTGTAAGAATATGGGGTGCAATCTCACCAAATTACATAGAATCCATCTGGCCTCATCAATTCTAAGCAGAAGAAGTGTAAAACGAACAGCATAACAAATAAAACTTCATTTATCTAAAGCTGATGGGGCAATGTAGGAGTATTTATGGGGTCTTCTGGCCTTGCAAATTACATTTCTTCATTATCTGTATGAGGCTGGTAGAAACAATACTGTTTGCCTGTTGGTTTTAAGGCCTGAGGATATGATCATCTTTGCTTATTTCCTTCTGAGTTAATCTTACTTCTAGCCACTGCTTTTAAATGGTCTCAGGTTGGCATTGGGTGCCAGCTAGCAGATCCCAGCTGACAATTACAACCTGTTGAAAACACAAGTGCCACAACAGACATTTTCACAGCAGACAAATCCAGCTATTCTGGCTGAATTTAGCTTCATTAATTAGAAACATAGATTAATTTGGGTTGGAAAAGACCTTTAAGATCATTGAGTCCAAACACGTCAGACATTACAGTGTCCTGTGGTCTTTTTTCCTACATTTGTCTTCCTTTTCCTCTGCTATAACTGTTTTGTTGCACAGTTTCTCAGTTTTGCTCAAAAGGTTCTTTTGGACTGTGTATGGAGTTCTGCTTGGAAAGCATTGGGAGAGAAGGTGTTATCCTTGTCAATAATGTTCTATTGGTGTGTTTCTTACCTCACAGTAAGTTTTGTCACTACAATTTAAGCAAGTTATGTATCTGAAACTTGAAGGTTATGAACAAACCTAAAGTCACAACAGAGCAGGCAGTTTGTTCACATGATGTGGAGGAGTTGAGTGATCTCTGACTGGAATGGATGCACTGTGTATGAACCTACACAGCCTTGCAGGACACTTAGATGACTGACAGTCTTACTTGGGTGGCTGTGAGGAAAAGTATCCAGAGTCCTTACTGAGCTGCGCTGTTCAGGAACCCATATCAGGAAGAAAGTGAGGGGTCCCAGCTGCTTCTTTGCAGAGCCTTGTGTCAGGGAATGAGGCAAATGCAAAGCCAGTGCTTGCTGTTGAAGGCCTCTGTGGTTCAAGAAGACACTATGGATCTTGTTCCTTTATGCATTATAGAAGAGTTGCTAAAGATAGTTTAACACAATTGGACTGGGTATGTAACATAGCTAAAGCCTAGAAAACTGGGGCATTGAAGTCGTGCTCTAGTTGGTTACTGTGGCACAAAATCATGCGTTGCTCTCACAATTTGAAATTATGTAAGGATCAGATAGGGTTTTTGCCTTTAACTGTGCATTTCCTGGCTGCTCTCAGCTTAAAGCAAGCCCTAATGTTATTTTATTGTAGTTTAGTGTGTGGAATGCATCAAAGTAGGTTATATATTGATTGCTCAAACCTCTAAGCTCTGGAGGTAAATCTCTACTGAGAAGTGTCAGAACTTCAGTAAATGCAGGAATTGATAGGCATAGAACATCACAATTGTGCTTACTGCAGAGATAACATTTGTGTTGAAATTTTAATGCCCATAATGTTTAGCCTTTCTAGACTATGTCAAGCTAATCAAAGAAATTTCTCTGGTATATAAATCTCTGCATACTACTGAAAATTGTAGACAAGATAAATCAAGACTTTCGATCAATTCAGTCTTCAGTCATTCTTTCCAGCATCACAGAAATATAGTCCATGTTGTACTTACAGTTTCCTAGCAAGGAGATGTTTAACATCAAGGCTGGAGATTAACAGTGACAAGTGATATCGTGGAGAATGTGAAACAGTGTTTAGACTGAAATATTAATTTCTACATTGATGTAGAACTCCATAATTGAGGCCATAAATCAGTGCTAAAATCAACTGGATTATGCATCATGTCCATTAATACTCTAGGTCAACATGTTCAAAAACTAGTCCACAATTTTAAAATCTGGAAATTAATGTAAGAAGGTAAGTCTGGTTTTACACACTGTATTATATTCTCAAATGTTTGTCACATTTACCACCGTAGAATCAAAGATTTTTCTACTCTTCATTTTCACAGACTATTTCTCTTCTTTTGAAGACTTATGAAATGTTTTATTAAAAGATCTGTATCTAATCAGCAAAGGAGGTGGTTTATTTGTAATGAACACCTTATTGTACTGTTCAGTCTCTTCTGCTGTTTGTGAGTTATCTGCATATAATTTTGACCTTCAACATTTCTTCCTTATATGGCAAGATTTATTTTAATACATTCAAACCCGTGGACTGTACTTACTTGAAATCAGAGTTTATCAGTGTCTGCTGTTTATTCTGCATGATTGGTCGCAAAAGGCATGTGGTTTAGTTTCTTTCCCCTCAGTTTCTGTGTTGAAAACCACAGAAAGCTTTTAAGCTGAAGCTACTCCTGTCTGGGAACTTAGGTCCACAGTGAATAATGAAGTACTGAATAGTCTTTACTAAATAAGTTGAACAAGAATATATAAATAATATAATACTAAAGTTGAAGTCTTATCCAGTATCAATAATGGAGATGTGTCCAGGATAGGCAGGTTCAGTGATAACTGGAAAGGAAAAGTGCATTTTATTAAAAATTTTTTTTATAAAGCTATTTGTCACATATTTGCCAGTGGAGGACTGCGTTGGAAAGCTGCTCCACATTTAGAGTCTTGTCTGTGGGAGGTATGTAGTGGTCAGAACTACATTTCTCAAAAGGCAATTAATTAAAAAAAAAAAAAAAGAGTAAATATCTCTTGGCATGAGCTACAAAGTGGCCTGCTGGGAGTTGTAGTTCTGCCTGGCAAAGCAGCTCTATGAAAACCCAGAGTGGTTATATAGAGCGTTTTGTCAACTGTGACTGCTTGCATTATCCCGTGAAAGACTTTTGGCAGAGTAGTCTCTATCTGAAGAAAACGGGGCAAAAAACTGTGCATTCAGAGACAGTGAGTAATTCATTTCTCTTCATGTTACAGGTGGCTTTCTGAAACTGATGGAATGAAATGGTCCTGAGTGGACAAGTGGGAAAATGCATCACAGTTTTGGCATGATACATGTTGGACAGATTAGAAAATACTCTGCTAATTAGGGGAATTCCAGGCAGGTACAGGAAGCCTATTTCAGTAACCCACGATTATGTTTGGTTTCATGTAAAGCTATTTGCTTGGCTGCCAAAGTGTTTTATGGTGTGATGCCAACTGTAATATTTTCAGAACGCAAGCTAAAAAACCCCTCCAAAGCTTGATGCTTGATGAGTTCATAGGATGGGAACACAAACAACCTTGAAAACCTCACTATGAATAATTAAGGTTAATAGAGAGGCTATTTTGTATTGTGATTAAAATATAAGGAACTTTTGGGCATTACGGAGCTATCTAGAAATTCAAAACTCCTTAAAACAAAAACATGTACTGTAGTATCTCTGTTATCTAACTACTACTGTACACAGTTTTTATGAGCTGACTTACTTGCCTTTCCTTTGTGAAAGGAGCCACTCCATCATTATTTCCAGCCTTATTACCATCATGCTTTGAAAATACACTAAAATGAAAGTCTCTGGCCTGTTAATGTTTTCAACAGAATGCTTCACAGATCATAGAGGTGGAGCAAACGATATAACAAGTTATATTTTTCAGTGTATTGTATGCACTTCTGTGTATATAGCAGAGTTTTGCAAGAACCTGTAACTTCATAGTTGAAGCGACATGTGGAGCATCCAAAGCCCTTGCAGAGGAATGAGATTTTAAGGAATGGTTTAGGGGGAAAAAAAGCAATAAGCAACAATAAGCAATGCACCTGTGACTCCCAGCAACAGATCTGGTCTTTCTTAAAACTGAAGGTGATAGGTAAGGACTGGCCAGAACCCATCACTGCCTGATGAGAACATTCCCAGCAGGGTGCACCTGGGTGAATGCAGCTTTTCTGAGCCTTGTGTCAGATGCTGCTCCCACCCCACTCCGAAGGGTTCTGGGGAAATTGTGGCAACCCACAAAACCCAAGAGTGAGGTGCAGAGGCAACAGAAATGTAGAAAATCAGTGTATTGCCCCCTACTTTGGTTTTGGAGGCTAGAACAGAGATGATTGCCAGGTCTGCATGTGTCAGGGCTTCATCTCCTGACCTTTCCCAGGGCTGGCTAAAATAGCCTTGGCCCTGGGATGGGAGCAATTCCCTGCACGAGTCAGCCAGTGCAGCACTCCAGGCGTATGTCAGAAATAGGAGTGCAACAGCATCTGCACTCCCACTTTCCCCTGAGCCTGGCATAATGAGTGTGGCCGGGGAAGGAGGGTGTGGTGTCAGCCAGCTGCCAAATTAATTAATTGGGAGCTGGAAATACATAGATTGACTTAAGGGCTGCTTTGGGCTGTACACTGGGGGATGAATTTGACACTGACCAGAACCAAGGAGCCACAGGCTGAGCTGATAGCAGCTGGTATGACCTTCTGAGATACCACTGAGGGCCTGGCTCCCAAAATAGTTTTAATAGGTCGCAAGTATTTGTCGCTGTTAATTGCTTCGTTTATAATCCAATTCTGCAGGGTTGTTTTGTTTTAATGAATCCATTGTTGAATGGCAGCTAAAACATTAGTCTGATGTCAGTTTTCATTGCCTCTGCCTGGGTTATGGTGTGAAAATATAAATCTCTATTTCCTTTCTCCAGCCAAGCAGCAGCAGGATGCGTGGAGCACAGGACTGTACAATAAAAGCAACCTTAGAACTAAAAGACAGAAGAGGAGACTGAGCAGTGTCTCTCTCTTGCCTCCATTGTAAACTTCTTGTTTAGTCTTAGTGGAATCATTTGAACTCTCTATAGCTCCTTTTCCAGACATGAGTGAAGATTGATCCCCAGGATTACAAACCACAGAGACGTAATGAGGCATATTCACCTTGTGTCAGGCCCTCCAAGAGAAGGTGCTATGGGAAATGAAAGACATAATTTTTATTTTATTGTGTCATTCAGCACCTAGCATTGGAAAAATTCTACTGCTGCTGTTTTGCTCTCTGCAGAGGTTGACTCTCTGGCACAGGGATGAAACAAATTCCTAGATAGATGTATAATCTCACTGAGATAGGGCTCGCCATAGCTAGAATGTATGTTTGTTGTTTTAACCTGGAGGGCTGTGCTGGTTCACCCACGCAGCCAAGGGCTGGAGTGGGCTCTTGTGCTGCATGAGCAGAGTCATTTGCACCGCAGTGTCCTCAAAGATGGTGAGCAGAGGAGGATAGATAGGAAGATGTTATCACCTCATTCTCCTTCTGCAGACTACGTGTAGTATGTTTGCTCTCCCTTTTAAATGTGCAGTTGTGTATTGGAGGCAATATGTTACATGGGAGCACTGACTTTGCTGGCCTGGACTGCAAGGACAAGTAGAACACTCCATCCACTGGCTCTGCTCCTCCCTGAGGGGCCAACAGAGGGAGGAGAGATCCAGGCCTTCAGCTCTCCCCCTAAAGACAGGTAATTTACATCAGAAAGTTCATAGGAATGCTCCAAAACTAGAAAGTCCTCAGTTCCTGCTGCCACCTTTTCCCTCTTATGAAGGTCCACCTCCTTGGGTAAAGACTGGGGAAGATGTCCATGTACCAGCTCCTCAGCAGCTTCTGTGGGTCAGGTGTTGCACACCATGGATTGTAGCTGAAGCTGTTGTGCCAGGCTGGAACAGTGGCCCTCTGTTTTCTAAAGTCCCTGTAGCCTGTCAGTGCAGAGGAGTCCTGTGGGCTGCTCAGACTGTGCCAGTGTCTGTGATTCCTAATATGTGCAGAATTCCCAATTATATACATAAAAAATCTCCTTTATCCAGGATAATAAGGTGGGGAGAGGAAAAGAGGGGAGATGAAGCCATAAGACAGACAATGCAAAGCCTTTATAAATTTGCACATTAGAACAAATTTATTACCTCTGCTTAGGAAAAAACCAAACACTTCTTTTTAAAGAATAAGAGCAACACTGATTGGAACAGTGTGAATTGTGCCAAAGCTGACAAACATGGAAAATTTCTTGATCCTTTTATTTGTTCCTGAACCTTGACAATATTTCAGTTTCTATGGAAATGCTTTCTTAGGGATTAAACCCTTCTCACTGCAGAAGGGTCATCTGAGGCGGGCTTCGGAGGAGAAGAGGAGAGGTGACTGCTGGGGCTCCTGAGGCCAACCTTTTCCATGAGCCACAACAAGGCTGTGGGTTAGCCCAGAACTGGCAGTCAGGTCTGTGATCTGCCTGATGACAGAGGCAGTCTTTGAGTGGGTGGAGGTGGGTGAGGGGCTCAGACAGCTGTTGCCACAATTCCAGCCACTGACTCTGAACATCTGGGCAGCTGCCAGGAGGGTGTGCGCACTGCTGGGCCTCTCGAGCCTGAAGTTGTAGCTCTTCACTTCTCAGAACATTGTGCGTGTTTGTGTACCTGCAATAGCCATTTATAATTCATTTATAATCCTGGCATGCTCCTCAGCCTGCAGATGAAAAGGGAATTTCAATCCAAGATGGGGTTTGCCACGATGTTGCAATAATTGTTCTTTTAGGTGCATCATTTCTATAAGGCTCTGTCAATCAAAGAGTTCAATGTCTTCATTATTCTGTAGGTGCATGCCATGCTGGAGGGGAACAGCAGCAGGCTCAGTGTTGGGACTTGCCCCGAAACAGCAACAGAGGGAGCTTCCCCGAGAATCAACACAAGCTTATCTGTAGTACAGGTCCTTTCTGGAACGTCAAAATAACATCTTAAGTTCAGAAGCCCTTAATGAACACACCAGACCAAATTCTGCTTTCAGAATATGCATGTACGGCTCCCATTGAAGTAAATGGGCGCTCTGCCTGCATCCGAGATAAGGATCTGGCTTGTAGCAAGGCTTAAAGGGGTATACGCTGGGTTTTAATGGACCGTCGTCCACAACAGAATTTATTTTTAAGCTATTTTCAGTTGTTTCTAGTGTTGCAATAGGTAAACTTTCCCTTGTTTTGCTGCTACATCTTCTGCATACTGGTTTAATAAGGTATAGAAATGGAAATAAAGCACTCCGACCAGATAGTTTATTGTGGTTTCTTTAAGGCAATGTCAGGATATTTTACAAGCTTGCAAAATTACATTTATTACACTCCAATCATCTGCAGACCATAAACACTCTGGAATATTTTAGTTGGTGGAATGGCAATTTTTTTAAAAACCTAGGTAGGGAATATGAGTTTGTTTGAAGAATGAGTGAATTTACCTAACATCTTTTCATTTTCCTTTAATTTGGTCTGTTTGGCCTTTAAAGGCTGTGCCTCTGACATCTGTTTTTTCTTTGCTGACACCATTCAGGCAAGTAATCAAGGAGAAGCCTGCCATTGCTTTTGCTTCACTAAAGTGCGTGTGTGTTTGTGTGTGTATGGAAATTTCAAACCTTTTCTAAGGAGGAAAATGGTGAGAGGTAATAAAGAAATGATGAAATGGGACTAACAAGGTAACAAATAAAATAAATTCTAAAGGTAATACAAAAAAATAATGGTAGTTAAGACTGGAAAAAAATACCACAAAATATAAACGGGATAATACAGAAATATGTATAAAGAGGCGATATTAAACTCAGAGGTGTGATTCCATTTCCTTTCACAAAACCTAAACACAAGACTTTTGGAACACCAGCCCTGTGTTGAAAGTGTGACAGTGGTGAAAATTGAGTGTGGAGCCCAGCCACTGGTCCTATGATGCTGCATTCTGCCTTTAATGTTTTTAATTCAGCGGATGCTAACCCTTCTCATACAGCAGAGGAGTGGTAATTCTGACCCAGGATTGATGTCACAGGTTTCAGGGCAGCACTGAAATGTGCAATTCATAGGCAAATGTACTTACAAACGTGAACAGTCGTATATGCTGAAATGACAGAGAAAACTAGAGCTAGTGCAGATCTTCCTATACTTACATTTGGGGCAGTGTGTGATAAAAGTAAATAACAAATGAGCTCTCCCCTAAAAGGGAACTCAGAGTGGGAATATGAAGACTTCTTGAAGTTTTCCTTAAATTTAGTTTAAGATTTTAATATGAGTAATATCAGGTTTAATGCCACTGTATGTGAGTATGCCGAGTGTGGACTGCATATTTCTTCAAGACATATGATAAATTGTGGCTTTCTGTATAGAGAATGTCAATTTTATATGATATATATGATATATCTATGATATGGGGAAAAAAGGGAGAGAAATTTCGGCTCAAAAAGATATGCACATTTATTAGTTTGGACTTTTATAATTTATAAATGTATCCTGCCTATTTGACTTGTTAGAAACACTTTTTCTCTCAGTAAAGTTATAAATCCTGCTCTACTGCAACAAGACAGTGTATGTATAAAACCTGTAGGGTGGATCAAGAGAAAGGCATTTCAGTTCTGGTTGTCTGGGTATGTTTGGAGAACATGACTCAACAATATTCCAAAAAAGACCGTGATAAAAACATGTAATTGGGCTAATGAGGAGTCAGTGATAAGAAAGAAATTGTTCCATCAACAGCAGGATTTACAAAGTCTAATTTATATTAATTTTTTATCTTGTACAATGAATAATCCCATTTCTCAGCTCATCCAAGAAAAACTGGAGCTCTTTCTTCACTGGGGCATTTTAAATACTTCCCTTTTTTGGCTTTTCCACCAGTATAACTGTGCTGAATTCTTTCTTGATGTGAGAGCCAAAGATTCATTCAAGTACTTGTTCTCAGGGTGGTTGCCCGTTTTCATGAAGGCTTTTATGAACTTTGCACCATTGAAGTCCTGCTCCTCTTTCAGAAAAGACCAAAAATTTTCAGCAGCTTTAGTGGTCATGAGGAACTGGATAAACATTGTTTCCTTCATACAATGAAGTACAGGAAAAGAAAAAAGGAAAACCCAAACCACAGGTACAAAATTTTTTGAGTTGAAAAAAGGTGTGATGGAAATAGCTTTAAGAAATGGCAGGAGAAAGAAAGATGTGTCATATGCTGTGCTTACACCTTAAAATTCTTCAAGAAAAACAAGCATATCCACAAAAGTGCTGACTAATAATATCAACAAATGCCCTAAAATAACAGATAGATGTTATACGTGTTGGAGTCTACATATCACAATTTTCAGGAGATGAACTTGTGCAACCAAATACAAAGCACCCCAAATCTTGTGCTATTTTGATTACTTTGCTGTTAACATACACAGTGTTAGATTGAGAGCACCCCATGCCTATTTTGCGATCAAATGAAGAGACTGGTGAGCTGGGATTGCAAAAGCTATGGGTGGTAGGTCTCTATTTTTCACTCCAGGGAAGAAGTATTTGTTTGCAAATTTTTATGGAATTAATATTGACAGACATAAACATACTCAGGTTCTCAGAAATGTAGTTGTAGCAAGTGAGAGTCTGTTTCCAAATATTTATAGCATAATTTAAATACACCAAAAAGCAGGTAAGAGAAATACTGCAAATAAAGAACCTGAGCAGAGCAACTTTGCTCAAAAATACATAATATGGATGAGTTAGAAATATGATTATCATTAACAAAAGTCAGTGAAACAGACTTATACAATCAAAGCTTGAAAGGAAAAGAAGGAGTTTTGCCAGGCATTTGCATATTCCAGTTAAAGACCTGAAAAAGATGAAAGAATAAACATAGTGAAAAAATTCCTCATCATCCAATGTTACTGTCTTGTCCCTGGCTGTGAAGGATTTTTGAGAGTGATCTGAGAAGTTGTGTCCCACTAATTTTTCTGCTAATGTTTCAAATACAACCAACACAAGTTCTTGCAAAGATCCTGAGTCCAAAGCCAAATACTGTTACCTGCTTTCTGGCTTAATATTCCCAAGCCTTAGGCTTCTGCCAGGGGAACACATGAGTGAAGTGGGGACAAAGATATTTCTTACTCATCTTTGCAGAAACTGTTTCTATCAGTACTTCACAAACTGAAAGTAAAATTGAAAGAAAAGGAAAAATTAGGGAGATAGAAAGGCTAGATGAAACAGTTAAGGGGCTTTTAAGAATGATGAGTGTAGCAATTTTGGTTTTCTAGTTCTACAGGTGTGTATGCCTGAAAAGACTGGAGAATATGCGTATTTTTGGTCTTTGTAAAAAGCACTCCATAAAGGTGGGATTCTGTCTGGCCCACACACTCCTGATCTTAGCTGGTTAAATTGGAGCTCAAGGGTGCACCATCCAGGAGCCACAAGAGTTGTTGCCCACCACTTTCTGCTAAAGTTTACCACTTCCAGTTCATAAACTTTCTTCCAGGATATTCCTGCCTCTGCTCTGCTGGTGGGATGCTCACCTAGGGAAACCCTGGGAATTTCATCAATGATAAAAAATAACCTTGTGGGAAGGCAAGGCTGATGCTTGAATATAATGTCAAGGGATTATCAAAGAAGGATAATTTTAACTTCAAGAATATATGACAGCCCAAGTTTGGAGGTTAAAAGCAGCAGGAAAAATTACAAGTGTTCACCCAGGATTTTTTAATAGATCTGGAGCAGGGAGCAAGGCTGTTTTCTTATCTACTATGTTTTTTTCCTGCTGTCTCATTCTGGTTAATTGGGTAACTCTTGTTTCTTTGAAAGCACTTTGATTCGCCATATGAACACTGGAAGTATAATAAAATCAGGCTGTTTAAGAGTGTGCCTGGAAATGGTGATAAACAGTCCATTCTCTGTGGTTTGTTACATTCATGGATCGAGGTGAGTTCTCAGCCACTTCTGGAGGTCAGCTGAATGCAGTGGGGTTATGGAGGTGTTGATTATTCATTTCTTTTCTTGGGACATTCTCAAAGTTTGTTAAGCTAAAGGCATTGTGCAACATGCAATCAATAAATAAAGAAATGCAGTCACGTGCCAGAAAGGACTGGTCTCTCTCCTTGCATGAGCTTCAGGTGCCCTCTCAGTACAGGCAGCCTGAAGTGGGAAAACAGAGAGGGTGAATCTGATCTGTAGAGTTTTGCTGTGCTCAGGACAACAAACAAAACAACACTTGCTGGTAAATTTGTAAGGAAAGTGAGAAAAGGGAACCAGAGCCTGGAAAGTCACTTGTGCTGAACTGTAACGCTGTCTAAGTGGTGGGAGGAGGGAGGGAGTGATGCAGGTAAAGGGCATTGAGATTGTTTTGGATCACATCTGTGTTTGGACAGTGCAATGTGTCCTCAGATCTGACCCCAGTACTGAATAGGTTTGGGATGCAATGACAGTGAAACCAGAAATAATAACTGCTAATGGTCCTAAAAGTGTAAAAATATATGGATAAGGCATTTTGAGGGTGTATGTCTCTTCAAGTCTGCTTCCAATTTTTCCAGACCTAGATTTAACCCTTTTGTACATCAGACCTTGGTAGAGCACATGGGTTGTTCTTGACTCTAATATTTTTGATAAAATATGATGTGACTTTATTTGAAAAAAAACCCACAAAACCAAATGAAAAAACAGTAAGGCATTTTACAAAGAGGAGCATTAAAGTGGCTGGCCTGTGGGCAGGGTCTGTCAGCCCCCAGAGCTGTGAGGCTGGCATGGGCTGGGCCATATGTTTGACACCAGGCTGCAAGGACTAATGCTGGAGATGCCACCTTGGGCAGAATAGGTAATGCTTCTGGTGAGTGTGTCAAAGCAACTCAAGCCTATGGGGATGCACTCTGGTAACACGTAGCCCAATCTCAGGGTAAAGGTTTTGGGTTCTGCATGTCTAATACTGTTCAGGGCCCTTTAAAAATACCAGACCTCATGTCTCAAGTAACAAATAGTTCCTTCGCATTTTGCTATTTAGAGGAAAAGTGCAGAGTGGACGTGGTTATTTGATACTAATTATTTAGCAGGTATAAAGTGTATTCAAGTCCCTAATCTCCTTTCTGAGCAGGCAGGCATGCTCATGTTCAAATAGTTGCATAACTTGCCCATCTCCAGTTGACAAACCCTTCTAACTTTGTTTTCAGATCTAATGCAACCCCACCCCCGGACAAGCTGTGTGCATAGCTGGCCCGGAGTCTTTCTTGCTGTTAACCTCGTCCTCTTTTTTTTGCTCCTCCCACGGTTTGCTGCCTGCTTTCCATGTATATTTAAAATACCAGCTGTTGAGGAAAGGGCTGTTCCAGTATTTATACTGTGTCTGGCATTTTGAGTGGCTGGACCAGTGTTCAGGGCTGTCGGGAAAGTGAAAGTAAAAATTAAGGACTAAGTTTTGTGCTGACTCAAGGCACAGGAGAAATTCACAGAGATCTCTCTCTGGCTCTTTGTCTCATACATCTTGTCAGTATAACTCTACAGCTCTATATGTCTATATACACCTGTTTGTGTGTGCATAAGTCTGAATTGCCAGGATATGGCACCTGAAGGACATAGCAGAGATCCTGAATGCTGTGAGATGAACACAGCTTGCTGTTGACATGAATTGTGAGATTTCTCATTGACAGATCTTTTTCTTGACTCTTCCCATCTTTCATTTGATGAAAACTGACCAGAGTCAGTGCAATCACAGAGGATTCTAATCAAATTAAAACCTAGGCTAAGCCTGATAATGGGAATTTTTGCTGAATTAGGCATAAATTAGATGTTATCTCCCAGCCAGCTACAGTGATACTGAAAGCAGATACTTCAAACTATTTACAGTGTGTGAGAATATCTAATCTTCTTTTATATAATTTAAAACCCAACAGTGTTGTGGTTTCAAGCTGTAAATAGAACAGAAACTGTATTTATCTGTGTACCAAGAAGGTCACGGAAATAAAGCAATCTTCTTTCAGCTCCCTGCATTATTATCAGAAACAATAGCCTGCTGGCACAAACCAAGTTTTAATTGATTGTTGTTATTGATTTTACAAGAAACAAAGCAGAAGAAATACAACTTGATTTTTGTAAGCCTGGGTGACCTGAAAAATACAAAGGAGAAAGAGAGATTATAAAACCCTCACATATTTTCCCAGTCGTGTGAGTTTTCAGCTGAGCACTTCATAAAAGCCCTCTCTGTTAATTCTCTCTTTATGTATTTTGACCATACCGATTTTCTCTTTATATAATCTTCACCTGAAAGTTTTATTCAGGTTGTTTGTTTTGTGCTGTCACTGTGCAGATCAGTCTTGTTCCTTATGGACAGTAATTTAAACATATCTCTTCCTCTTCACTTTTTCCACCCTTCTCAAACCCACATAAAAATTTGGGGCCAGTTGGTATCATGGCTCTTGGCTTTCTGCTGATCAGAATTTTCTGGAGCATTTTGTGTTCAGGCTGGACCCTGGCTATGGGATTTGTTTCTGCACCCATTGCTCTACCAGTGCCTGTTGGGAACAGCTGTGGATAATCATGGACTGCCTGACTAATCACAGCAACCCAGTTAAATAATCCAGGTGGTCTGGCTGGTGTTCAGAGGGCGACACTAGTTATAGTTAGACCTTCTCCAGGCCGGGAAGGCAGGAGATGCTGAGCTTCATGGAGTGCTGCTCAGATTCACACTTTTCCTGAACTTTTCCCTAGATATCCTTGGGCACAGATCAGGAGGCAAAGTGGATTAAAGAGAAGGTGTTGTTGATGGTGAACAGCAAAGCTTTTGCAAATGTTGACTTGAAATAAGAACTTTCTGACTGTTCGGTCTCCCATGGTAACGTCATAGATTTTGGGGTAGGTGTGTGCCAGGAGGGAGATGTGGATGGGAACAGCAGTTTTTGGCACTTTTAAAAGGGGAGCCAGTGATTGCTTGAATTTTGGATGGAAATTATATATATAATGATATATTATGTGTTATATTTTATATATATATAATTAAGTCAGAGGGATAATGTAATTTGGCAAAGCTTTAAAATGATTAACAGCACCAAAAATTTTATCATGGATTTTACGGTGATCATTATTAACCTAGTTAATACTATTATCAGCTTACCCAGTATCTGTCCTCAGGGACTGTGTAAAGTGTCTTCCAAATGCAGAACATGAAGAATATTACAGCCACAAAGATCTGTATATTGGTGTGTAGGGCTTTCTCTTTCCTTTTTCCCTTTTTACATGTAATTCTTATTTTCTTGTGATTTGGAATATTTATGCAAAAGTAGTAAAAAAAAACAGAGTCTCATTTAAATTTACATTCTGATATTTATTTCTTTACTTACATTTGCAAGATTTTTGTCTTGACAGCAGTGACTAAAATCTTCCTGGCTTCCAAAAATAACAATTGAAATAGTATGACATCAGGGACTGGGCTTTCAGGTAAAACACTACATTTTTAGACACCCTTTTTTAGACTAAATGTTTAGTTATTCATAAATTCTTTGTTTTAAAGCAATGAAGAATGATAAGTTATTATCCATATCCCAAATGAAATGTCGTGTTTCACTGCTTTACTCAGAGAAAGCCCAGGTATTGCTGGCAAGCTTGGCAACAATAGTCTTTCTAGAATAATATACAAGGGGAAAAAAGGTTTTTTTTCTTTTGCAGCACCCACCCAACTTTCCCACCAAGTGATCTGTTGTTAATGTGCAGGAAATCCCAATGAATGCACATCATTTGGTGAAAGAATGACAGCAGACACCACAGCTATCCCCAGCAAGCATCCACCTGCTCCTGTGGTGTCTTTTTAAAGCAAGTTCAGTTTACCTCTTCTCCTCTTAGTTTTCCTTTGCTTAATTGCAGGTGATGATTCCAAAGAAGCCTTCACCTGTTTGAGTGTGCTTTCATCTTTCTAGACAAAGCAGGCTTGGGCTTGGTGCTTGATCTGTGGCATAGTTAGGGCCTTTGGTATTAAAGGCGTTGGGATCACCCTGAGGCTTTTAAGGTTTTAGGGTTAAATTGATGAGCGTGTATAAAATGTAAGCTTTGTTGTTTTGCAGAGTTTTTCAGCATTTGTTATTCTTTTTTTTCATTAAGAAACCATAGGACTATACTGCATTCCTCAACTGCCTCTTACCTCTTAAAGAACACTGTCAAATGGACACCTCTTTGACTTGAATAAAACTTGTGATTCACTGTATTGCCTTTAATCCTCACCAGTCATAGCTGAGATATCCAGGAATGCCTCTGCACCAGATCAGGGTATCTGTTCTCTCCCTGTTTTGTTTGTGCTGTGCCTACTGGATAATAAATACTTTCTGGATGGTAAATCCTTGCTAGATTGTAGAGCCAGGAGATACATCAGCTTCTCCCCAGAGCCTGCACTTGGACGTCTACTCTGTCTTATGGTTATGGATACCAGCATTTAGGAATTCAGAGCTGTCCCATGAAAAATCCATATCAGAAGCCAAACAGTTCTCAAATACTCCTTGACTCCTTTTTTTTTTTTTTTTTTTTGGATAGGAAATTGTTTGACCAAAGGCCCAGTGGAAGATAATGCCCTGACCTTGACTACTGGTGAAGAGTTATAATGAGTGCTGCTAAAGATGAAAGCTGTCACTTCTAGAAAAATGATCTGCCTGGGTTTCTGGCTGAGATCCCAGCACCTTGGCTGCATCTGCTGTGAAATGGCTCCCCCCACCCCAAAAACTCCTGGTGGCAGGACTGGTCCTTTGAAGAAATTGCTGTCCCCTGTGAGAGGGAATGAATAGTGGCTTTATTGGAAGTAATTTCAGCACAATTTGCAAAGTTGTAACTAAGATGAAAAGCTGGATAAAATGGTGTTTTCACACTTTTTTCTTTTTCTCATTCCTCACCCCTTTGTATATGTTGCATGGGGGAATTCACTTATTTTCTTAGATGAGTTTTGAGATAAAATTTCCTCTGGCAATTCCCAAAAGTTTTGGATGTCTTGCATAGTATAATGTGGGTGATATGCCCATCCCAAACTTTCTCCCATATCTTCACATGCAATTCTTTGATATCAAGGTCCAGGAAAGCTTTTGTGAAACATGGTAGGACAGAAAAGTTATTGCAGTTTAATGCATTCCTGCTCTTCATCCACAGCAAATGGGAAATAAATTTAGAGAATAAGCTACCACATCTGTTTGGTTTCATGGTGGTAGTTCAAAAGAATGTATGTTATTTACACTATTAATAGAGCACTTTAATAGTTAAAACCATAGATATATACATATATATTTGTATATCCATGTAACTTCTAAAGTTATCGTGTCTTAGCTAATTGCTGATAACTTGTAAAACTTCAGTAACCCAAGTACAACTTTCTATTCACCCCAGCAGTAAGGGCAGGACTGTGTGTTCTATCCACATATATGCTTAGAAAAAGCCCCAGTATTATCAGCAAGGAATAAACTGTAAATCAGTGAAGATCTGAGTGCAAGAAAGGACAATGTGTTAGCTCTGACAGTGGCAAAGGTAGAGGCATTGTCTGGCTTTGCCATTAGTCCCTTGTGTCTTCGAGGCAGCGTGTGCCAGGCATCAGTGTAGGGCCAGATTTAACATTGCAGGAGGAAGGCACAAGGCTCTCTTTCAGCTGCCACAGAAATTCTGGCCACCAGGTTGCTGCTCCATGACACAGTTTGATTCTAGACATGGTCACTGGGGTAGAGCTCCTCTCTGTGCCAGCTTCAGAAGAGTTTCCTACTAGGCCAGATTTGGAATTACATTGGTTTTTATATTAGACATTGATATGTGTTCATTTTATTCTACAGTTTTCTGAAATGGTCTTCTTCTGAAGGCTATAGATTTGTAGACCCTGATTCATCTCTTTATTATTGTTTTGCCAAGTGAAGTCCTTTGGGCTTTCTAACTGATTCCTTAAATTACTTTTATGGGCCTGCTCTGAAACTTCTCCAGTTTCTGTGTGTGGACTGTAGAAGTGTTTTCAGCATTTCAGCAGTTGTCTTTCTTAGTATCCCATCGCCTCCCACATGAAAGAGGAAAGTCAAGAGATTGTCTGTCTACATTTTATTTCAGAGTTCATATTTTCTGGGATATAGTCCTTTATCCTTCATATACACATAAGCAATTAGGTGGATGTGTCAATATATGAATTTGACTGACCAGCTGGCACCCAGAAAGCACAGCTGATGGAAGTCTGTGGGCTTCCTTTGTCAGATCTCCTTTGACTCAGCTGAGGCACAAAGTTTACAGGTAGGTCCCAACATATAGGTACCTGACTTTGGAGTTGTGTCCCTCTGCTTATATGAAAAGGTATGTTTGGCAAAACTGTTGACTATATATATAAAATTAGTAAATTCTTTGTGACATAAAAAGTGCACTTTTAAATAAGTGCAAACTGTTCCTAGTGAGGACTGGTGGCTGCAAATCTATGAACAACCTGAAAAGATCCATGTTTCCCTGACCTTTCTTGACAAAATGATCTGGAGTCAAGTTCTCAACCAAACTTATACCCTTCAACTGACTTCAAAGGAGATAAATGAGTCACTCAGCAGGGCAGAACACAGGCTTGTTACTCCTGTAACACTTTCTATATGTCATTAATACTCTTTTTCTTATCTATCTCTACTAATAGCTAAATTTTAAGTGTTTATATACAGTTGGATCATTATTTTTTTTTGCATTTAAAAACTTTGAAAGGGTATTTTTCCCTTCTGTTTATATTTACATTTTCAGATACTACATACACAGCCTAATCATAGCACTTTGAAAGTGATATAGAAAGTTGTGCTCTCTTAATCAGATCTAATCAGTTTGGATGGATTCCAAATACTAAGCATTAATCTCACTTAAACCAAACCCCTGATAGTTCATCTAGCCTGAGTATTCATGTCAAAGACATAGAACAATCTCCTTTAATGCCCACAGTACTTTTAAAATTGAGCTTTCACCATCAGTTAATATAACTTGCTTTGTACTGCTGGTTGTGTTCTGTGGAATGTGTCAGAGGTGAGTTCCTCTTTCCCTCCAATTCTTAAAGACTTTCTTTTTTTCAAAAGTATATGAAAATTATGCAATATAGTAACAAGGAATTAGTCACACCTTGGCAGAATCTCCATTACCTTGGCTCACATCAAAGGAAAGGAGAAAAGTGTGGTCCTTACAAGCTTAGAGCATTCCTTTGCCTTGGAGTCCCACTCTGTGATGACAACTAAATTGGACACTGATGCTTACTTATTTTTCAACATGTGGGTATAAAACACATTGACCTTGCAGTTGACTCTTTTAGAGCACCTTTCATCATGGGCCCAAGCTCACAGCATGATGCAGAGCTCTCTGTCAACTTTCAGGACTCCCTGGAGAGGATTATCCAGAGGCAGAATTGTTGAGTTGAAGTCCCACTTTAATGCCCTCTGTGTTTCAGCATCTCACACTATTAATCCTGGAAATGGTACCGTGGCACTTCCCTGTCAAACTGTTACAGAGATCAAGCTCAAAATAAATGGTGCCTTCAGATGACATTTCGCATGACTCAGCACTTTAAGGTCATTATTTACAATAAAAGGGGAGTGAACCACAAATTAGAAAGGGCAAGAGGAAGAATCCGTGTTTCACTGAGGCAAACTTTGCAGAGTACACCACTGGCTTTACCAGCTGCTGCTGCTGCTTTCAGGAGACAGCTCAGTGTGTTTGATTCCAGCTTTGCCTGGGAAAGCAGGTGAAGTGTATGCATTAGATGGTTTTAAAAGTCATGGCTAGACTTGTTTTCTGTGATTCTCATAAAAGTAAGTGAAAAGGAGAAGGGTTTTTGTTGATTTGAGAAAAAAAGGGGATGGATTTGAAGGATGGATCAAGTTTCATTTTTGATGAGCAAGAGAGTTGATTGTCAACATACTCAAGTGATGACACTGGGGTCTAAGCAGTGAATAGGCATTCAGGTTCATGTTTATTCTCAAGAAAAAGACATTGGAATATTTTGGTAAAATTTTTCAGCCAGAGAAGTAGTTATTTGACCTTCTGACCACCCCAAGTCAGAAAGTATTTCAGTGCAATCTCAGCAGTTTAGATGGTTACAAATACAGGAAAAGTGTGAAGTGTCTAAAGACTGCCACACTCAGCTCTTCACTGGTGTCAAGCCTTCCTTTCCCAGAAACCTGCTTCCCTGGGATGTGCAGAAGTGGTCCCGTAGCATTTCACCTCAGTGAGAATCCCAGTCTGAAGGTATCAGTCATCCTTCAAAGTATAAGCAGTAGATGCTGTCCCTTTGTTAGTGCAGTACTTAATTTGTTATTTGAATAATGCTGCAAAACATCCAAGAAAACACTATGGCCTGCAAACCTGCAGGTTGAGCAAACCTGTGCTATCTCCATGTTCACAGTGGGACATTCATCCCTGAGATTTGCTTTCAAGGCAGACTAATTTCTCCCTGAAAAGTGGGTAGAGCCATGTGCATTTGCACCTCCACCCCTCACCTTACAAGTCTCTGCTGGGAAGCTGCTTTAAAGTAACTATGGTAGAATTTAGCTGAGATGATAGTTATGAGGGTGATGGCGATTTTATGAGTTTCAAAATATAGCTTGAACATGAATTTCACTTAGTAGATGTGTTAAATAACAAAATACGCTCTGGAATTCAATTTGTATTTGATTGCACAATAGCTAATTTCTTCAGCCACTTTTTCAGCTTCCTCTTAAAACTTTTGGTTTTGCTTGTAAGTTTTTTGTTTGGATAGAATGAGGCTTTGTGTCTCTTGATTCCTTATCTTATGTGGGTGGTAGAAAAATTGCTCTACTGCTGCAATATTTGTGGTTGTGTGGGGCAGGTGGTTTCACGCAGAGCTGAACAAAATATCTGTAGTAAATTGGAAAGGATGGGCAAGGTTCTTTCTCTGAGATTTCTTTATACACCTGGAATCTCTGCTGCAAACCCCAAGGAACCAGCAGAAGAGGTAGTTTCAGGGATGGAGTGGCCCTTTGCCAATATTTCCAGGCATCATTTTCTTCCACTCCTCCCAAGACTCTTGCATGGAACAGGTCAAGACTAGCACTTTGGGACTTGTGTTCAAATGTGAGAGGGATGCAAGTCTGCACAACCTGATATACTCTCCAGAAATGTTAGTTGTGAGGCTCCTTGCATAATAAGCATGTCAAGCTCTTCTTCCAGGGTCAGAGGTAGAACCTGGACATTTGTCAGCTGAAAAAAAAATTAAATCTGCCTAGATATTCCACTGGATATTGCTCACAGCTCTCTGGGGAACAGACCACACATAAAACCTTAAAATTAGATAATGTTTAGGATTTGACATTGCCCCCTAATGACACTAGGAATTTAATTCAGCTTTATTGGAGTAAACTTCTCAGAAAAGACTTCATGTGCTTTTTGTTAATGGCAAACTCCAGGACTCAGCCATTTGGATGTTCATGTCAAAGAAATTGTAGGGTTTGAAATTCACCCTTAATGGACTTTAAGTTTTCTCTGGAGCTTTGTGTTAACACTTTCTGGGCCTACTCTGACATCCCATGCCCACTCAAAACAGCTGCTGCTGTGCCATCTCATCTGTGCATGTTACAGCAAGGATTTCTGAACATTTGTCTTCACTGAGCTTATGAGGATCTCTCCATTTAGCCAGAGGCCTGTGCACAGCTCGGCTGCCTTCCTTGGCCAAGGAAGAGGCAATGCAGCTCCGAAAGTCCTCATTGGTACAGAGGCAGCTGATTAATTCCTGTAACAGCACAGCCTCTTTCTTCCTTGACCACCTGTGCCTGCTGGCACTGTATACAGCAGGCAGATCTGGCAACATTGCTTCTGTCTCTGTGTTCAAGCCCCATGCCTAGGTGGCATGAGGAGGTTTTCTTCAAATCATATGACAAGTTTTGCTTCAGGTTGTGTCCCTACAGCATGGAGCCTCTCCATGGGAGCAAGGCATCTGCACCAGTTTACTCATCTGACCTTTTGTTGCTGGACCAGAACCCAGGACATCTGGTATACAAGGTCAAAGAGCAGAGGACAGACCACAGCATGGGGCACCATGGAATTTGTGGCAGAGCACAAGGCAGGAGATCTCCTGGTGAGCTGGATGCTCAGTGCCTGAGATTTGAAAAGTCTAAGAGCCCTTCCCTTGCTAATAGGTCTTGGATCTGAAATAAGGAGATGATTTGAGTCAAGACTATTCTGTATGGAGTCATATGTGCCTAAGGCATGAAACATTTGCTAGAACTATTTAAATCCTTACCTTTATGATAAACCTTTATGTAGGTTTTTTTTTCAATTATATACTTGATGTGTACAGAATTTATTTAAATATATATATATTTTTAAACCAGTCAGCTGTTATTTCTTAGGCAATAAAGCAAGGGTAGGACTGTGCAAACTTGCATGGCACAACATCAAGCTCACAGAGATGTGAAATTTCTGCTTCTGGACTTCAGAAGGTCAAAATCAGTGTGGGAACTTTTCCCAGTGGTGGCAGCTGCAAATGTCAGGGAGAATTGTTTTTCCAACTGATTCCCAGGACAGATTTTCTCAGTCCAAACCATTAATTTCAGTGTACTGTCAGAAAACCATAATAAAAGAAACCTGGGTATCAGTTTGAGTTGATTTTAGGGATGAAGGCAGAGGTATATAAGCAAAGTGCTGCAGGGAAGACTTTCATTTCAGTTATATTTGGTGTGTTAATAAAAAGAACACCCAAGGCAGGCACTGACCAAACACATACTTATTTAAAAGCAGGAGACTGGAAATTTAAAATGTCTGTGTGACATTTGTGATAATGCTATGGTCCTAAATATGACTATTAATGACATAAATATTTGATTATGATAATGTCAATAAAACATGTAGTCCAAGTGTATAATAACATGGCACATATATTTCACAGCACACCACACACAAGCTTGTATCCATTTGATAAACTGCTTAAGCAGCTTATGTATTTGTGTCTTGGAGATATTCATGGATGGTCTAACCCAGAGACTTGACACGAGACTTTTGAATTGTTTCTGATGTTTTTAAATGAAAAAATAGTGATAATCTCCACAAAATGTTGGTTGATAACTTGAAATCTTGAAAGAAATCTGACAGATTTATAAAAGAGAGCCATAATGAGATGTTTCAGTACCAATTAGTCTCCACTCCAGTGATGTGTCTGAGTACCCCTGCTCCCCATCACCACCCATCCTGCCCAAGAGAGATCTGCAACATTAGCACCTACACAGTAGCTGGTGACACGGTACAGAATAGAAAGCTTAAGGTAGCACCAGAGACTTTTTTCTCCATATTTTGTTTCAGAGACACCTTAACTGGTATTTTCTCTGCTGACCTGTCAGAGCACCTCAGGAGTGCAGATGTGTGCTTATCTGAGCAATAACCCAGCCAGCTGCCTTCAAAGGGAAGGGTGGGTAAGCACCTATCTCTGCAAGGAGTAAGAGGTGGGGAAAAAGCACATTCACAAAGATGGCTTATTTTTTAATGACTAGCACTTATTTTCTTCCTGTTAAAAAGACCAAAAGATGGGAGTGTGACTCTTGCTATTCTACTGGAGAATTAAAGTGTTGATAGAAGAAAGTGGCAAAAGGCAGCAGTGGTAATGCAATCACCTCCTTTTTTCACTAATTGTTGTCCTCTTTAATGTTTTATATGTACAGTGGAGCAACTTGTACAAGTTGAATTGCTACAAATTTTCTTCAGGGCATGACAAAGTGGAAGGATTTGTTGGCTTCTGTTTGTAAGCTCTCAGGTACCCTTGGGGTAGGAGCTTTCCATGTCCCTTACAGAAAACCCAGCAGCTGACCCTGTGGCAGCTTATGCAAATACTTGACAAATCACACAAATCCTTCTCCAGCTTCCAGAAGAGACCCCTCACAGACAGATGAAGCTCTGTATCCCAGCAAAGGTAATAATCTTGTTCAGAAGCCCATCAACTTCAACATCCACACAGGTACTCACAGCCTCTCCAGATAATTTAACAACACGCGATTGATATAAATCTGGATGCTGTTTGGAGGTTTAAAAACTACATAATAACTACATAAGAATAGACCAGTCCTAAATTTCCAAAGAGAAATTTTGCAATCTTAAACTCATAAAATCTGCATTAATTTAACAGAGCATTAACTTCAGGAAAAAAAATTGTGACCAGTACCAATGAGTATCTCACAGATATCACATTTAAGTATCATAGAATCATAGAACCATAGAGTAGTTTAGGTTGGAAGGGACCTTAAAGATCTAGTTCCAGTTCCCCTGTCATGGTGAAAGGGACACCTTAAACATCAATGTTTGTACTTGAAAAGACTCTACCACCCTTCTCAGCATCTGGTCCAAGACTGCTCTGAAACAAGGTTATAGGTTCAACTTAAGAACCCAGAGTAATTCTGATTTGTGTATTTTGATTTAAATGTCATTGTGGATATTTTACACTAAATGAAAGATCTCTGGACCTTCTGGGGTGCACTGTGTACTTGGTGTGTGGGCGACATTTCGGTGTCATAAAAAAGAATTCCTGCTAGAAAAGTAAATGAATCAGAAAATACTGTCAAATAACATGCTGCAAGCATGACAGAGGTTTTCGAAGGCAAAACTAACTGTTAGATGAACTCCTATTAACTTTGAAAATGTCTTTAAATTTCTTGCAAAGGATAGGTCATATATGGCCTGCTTAAGCCTCCCATTCCTTGTAGCTATGTGATCCATACGAAATCTGTATGAAATCCACAAGGACATGATTTTTCTGGCTTGATTGTGCTACTGTTTTCCCATGTACACAGTGAATTTTAAAAACTGTTGGTCTGACCAGACACACATAAATCCCACTTTTCGCTTTTCTTACTCAGCTGTCACTGCCTGCATGAGGTCAGAGGCAGCAGAGCATCAGACCTCTGGGCTCTGATTTGTTTTCCTACATTGTAAAAAAGAGATAGGACAGGCTGTCCACCTGGGAGCAGTAAACACCAGTGGGGAACATGCCCCAACATGCTGCAACTTGTACTAAGGTTGCTATGTGACTTAAATCCATTGCACAGAATAGAACCATAGAGCTTCGGAACAGCAGAACTTGACTTAGTTTCTAGTAACTCATTAAAATGACTCTACAATTCTTTTGATGTTCTGTACTAGTCTGGTCACATTCCTTTCTGTTTTATAGCATGGTAATAACAACATTCTTGTAAACAGTCATATAAACTCCAACCTTCATGTTGCTCTCTTCAGATGATCTGTAAGGATTTTCACATTGGGATTTGGCTTTCTTATCCCCATAAAACATATCCCACCCTAATAACCCACACCATTAGAGGAACAAGGGGAAAAAATAGGGATGCAAAAGCTGATTACTGCTTGGTCACTTGCTCAGGGCTCCCATAACATCCTGCAAAGGCAGAAATTTTTGCACTCATTGCTTCTATAAATTAATTGTCCAGAGCTAGTGGGGTTTCCATCCTCTTTTAGAGGAATCTCTGCTGTGGACAGATAGACTCCCGCTTGGATGTTAGTGCCTATGCTTTGGTGATTGGCAGCCTGTGCTCTTTCCATTGTTATCAATACATTATCATTACCTACTTGTGTGAATCTACAACATGGGGTAATATTTTCTAGAAGCTTGAGTTCTGTTTTACATGGCTGGCAATGTAGAATTACAGGAACAGAGAAGGAGGTAATAAAAGAAGCCTCTCTGTTTTAGCCATGCTTGTCCACTGATGGCATCACATAAAAGAAAGATGCCTGGCTTTAGTTACAGAAGTGTGTGCTGTGTGTGCTGCAAGGAGGATAGGCAGCAGTTTCCAGATGTCTCTGACCAAAGGCTTGGCACTTAAGCATTTGCTCAAACAAAAGGGCCAAGGATAAGGGACTGCACCCTTTGCAAACAACACGGCACATGGACATGCACTCACATGCAAAGAATTTACACTGGCTGAACAGTTTTCCAGGCAGTCAGTAAATATGCCTTATGCCTTCTCTTCCTCTATCAATTGTTTAAACAATCTGGGGGCAAAACCAGATACAATGATCTTCCTGACACTGTTGATGACAAGGAAAGATTTCACACATTTTAACATGTCCTCAGCTTGCTTGCTTACTTTTCTTTCCCTCTGTTTCTTTCTTTTTATTTTATTTTTAAAAATTTTTCTTTATCCAAGGAAAGTCTGCATTTTCCTTTGGACTGTCCACTTGGAGCAGAGAAACACAGCAATGTGCAGTGAGCTAGCATGAAAAGGAAACCATAAATACTCAACTGAAAAAACTGCCAAAAATCTCTAAATAAGCAATGTGTTACATAGCATATCTGCTGAAGGGTGATACATTTATAGTAGTTGCAATCTGCTGGAGAATTATTTGCGAGTACGAAAAAAAAGTAGCTAGATTTGACAGATAAATTTTTCACAGTGTTACCCTTTGTTTATAGACCTTCTCTCCTTTTAGTGTACCCTAAAGCAAATCTCTGCCTTTTCAAAGGGCCACGCCATTGTTCAACTGAAACGTTATTATTTCTTCTCTCAAGTTTGATTAAATTACTTGGCACTCAGACAGAAGTTGATAATAATACAAACACAGTGATCAAGGTGGCAGATGTGCCGTTATTCTCTTACTGGAAAATAACTAATTTTTCAAACTGCGGCTCCACAGCTTTAAAGTGATACAGGGGCTACACAGGGACCATTACAGTGAGTTTTACATATGTTAATTGAAATGGGATTAGGAATGTATTGGGGGAAATTTAAATAATCACTCTCCTTAGCAAAAATAGCCTGGCTGTTGGTTTGTGGACTATGTGTGTGTGGAGATTGCAGAGATTAGGGCCGGAGAGGCAAGTGGAGGTTGGAGGCAGCTGACGGTGTCTGCACAGCTACGGGGCTCAGGTGCCTTGCAGGAACTTGCTCCTATATCTGAGCCCTAGGATAAAAGGTGTATTTGTAAAATGTGCTAGCTAAAATGTTTTAATTAACACCTGTTTAAGACCTGGAGTAAACAACACAAGATATTTTCATCATCAACTGATGGAAAAGTGGCTTAATTAGGTGAAGGAGTCAAGGGAACAGTTAGGACACCTTGGTGCTCTGAAAGGACCAAGTGGTGAAAAGGAGACTCTCACACTCTGACTGGGGAGATTAAAGTAGCCACCTTTTGAGTGAGAATCAGAAACAAGGGATTTTAAATATATTAGCTCAAATGCTTGAGCTAATAAGTTTTAAAATAAATCTTTTCTAGACTACATAAGGCCTGAGGGAAGAGCGAAGAGATTAAGGTAAAAATAGAAAGCATGAAGTGGCTAATAACGAGCCACACCTGTTTAGCAATGTTTCCCTATCTCTGGTCTGGTCTACACTCCAGTTTTGTATCAGTATGATTGGCTTGGCCAAAAAAGTGTTTTTCTAAGGGGCTGAGAGGATGAGCAGGCTGCCACAAGGAAGGCATGTGACAGCAGCAAAGGTCCTGAGGGCAGCCGTGGAATTGTCTGCAGAAGATGTTTGCCTCTCATTTACCCCAATACTGGACAGATTTTGGTTGTTTCATGTGTAGATTAAAATAAGGACTTTTTAAGAAGCTTTAAACATGATTTAATTATTTAATTATTTAATTAC
>JAWWEV010000083.1:7533100-7560805 GCA_035583235.1 Hafferia zeledoni | reverse complement strand
ACAAGTGGTTTTCATTTACTACAATGGATCCCAATCTTGTTGGCCTCCAGGCTCTATTGTACTGTAAATATTATTACTCATAATAAAAACCAACTTAACGTTTTTCCCCAAAACTCCAACCTTTGGTCTACAGCTGCTGATGCTGTTTCAAACTGGAAGAGGAAGTAGATAAAAAGCACCAAAAAAAGTCTTTGAGATGTCTGATGTTATTTCACAGACCCCAAAGTCCACATGACCTCCAGAGAAGTACAGGTTAGCACTCTGATCCCTTCCAGTCTTCTCCAGTCAGTCCTTTCTGCCCATCTTGAGAGCTGTCACAGCATGTCGTGGTGTCTGACTTTGCCCATTGCTGTGGGGCATCCCACATGTAGGACCTACTGGCTACAATAGCAGGTAACTCATAATATTACACCCTTGTCTTTATTTTGGACTTGTATTTGTTTTTTTATTATAGGCAGGGATCCATCATTCTTCATGAAAAATATTGAGATGCTTTAAAAAAGATTAAGTCAGACTAGAGGAAGGTAAGCTTTGAGACTGAGAATTCATGTTATTTGTGTAAAACTATATTACTTTTCTCCCCTATTCATGGCCAATTATTTAGTCAGTAGAATGCATCCCTCCTACCCCCAGAGGAATTATGGGAACTTGTGCATCCAAGTGTCCCATGACATCTCAGTATCACTGAAGTCAGTAGGAGCTTTGCCACTTGTATCTTCTCAGAGTTTGCCCCACGCCCTTGTCAGAGCAGGCAATAATCCTGATGAAACTGTGGGACTAACACAGTAACAGTATAAATAGAGATATAAATTATATTTGGGGTTAAAAGGCACTGATGAATATATATTACGTAGCTTACATAATATAGGAAAGTAGCAACAGAGAGACTTTTTTCTTACACCTTCTTACATCCTTTCCTGTGTCCCTTTCTCCTACAAACTAGCTATTCAATTCCTCTAGAATGAAGGATGAGAAAACATGTATTCACTTATGTTCATTTTTAACTGTTTATTATAATATACTTCATAACCTCATCTCAGCTGCTTGTCTTTCTGATCAAGATTAAGATGTAGGATCCATCAACAGATTATTAGAATAGATTTGAATTTGGCTATGTTTCATTCCTGTAATAAGGCTTAAAATCCTTCAGTTATAAATTAATTTGGTTACATTTACCTTATTTGTACTAATAAAAACCCAAGTGAGAGGAAAATAATTGCATTTTTCGGAACAATTTTTTGATATATTTAAATCTAATGTACTACAATTAGAAATCAAATGAGACAAGCCAAAGGTAGAGAAGAGTGAAGAAACTTATATAAGGGATTTTTATGCTCCTCTGTTCATAGTATGTGGCCAGCTGATGATCATTAACTGTGAGATGAGCTTGGACTTGGTTTCATGAGCAACTGAACAGAGCTGATGATTGACCAAAAGGAGAGGCAATTTCCCAACACCTTTCTCCTTTATTCATGCTTTCACTACTGCCCCTGTTCTTCCCTCCTTCCCTTTCCCAGATGCGAAGTCCCACTGCTTTGACTCCAGTCTTGGTACAGTTGGATTTCACTATTAATGAGTTAAAGCTCAATAAGCTGTCAGAAGGTGTGGGGGGTTTTGTTTTGTTTTGGTTTTTTTGTTTATTTATGTGTGGGGTTTGTTGTTTTTTTTTTTGGTAGAGTTTTTTTTCTGCTGTGAGTTGAACTGGCTCAAAGGGGTCAGTGATACCAGAAGTGGATCCAAATGAATATCAGGAATGAGAGAGGATGAAGAATTGACTGAGGACAAGAAGGAACTTCTCTATTTTGTTGACAGTGACCTCTCAGAGTGGCGTATCCTATGCTGCTAATGTGTAGCTTAAGTATATGAGTTCATTTCTGCTGAAAAGGCCACTTCTGAGTTCTCTGGATTCCTAGTAGATTTATTCTAGTTTGGTGAGATGAAACCATTCACCAGGAAGAGAGGACTCCTAACACAATGCATTGGAGGAAAAAGAAGGGGGAGGTCCTTTTTGATAGCAATGTGCCACATCAGACCAGCAGGTACATCTAATCGCACCTTGTGTGTCTTGCCCAGGATCACTTGGAAAATCTGTGGCAGAATGGAAAGCTGACCCCTGTCTTGTAAAACCAAGAAAATTGCTATACCTCCAAAATCACAGGTTCTTCCTTCTACTGATTCAGGCAGGATTAGGTGATATAAAGGAGAGTGATGGTTCCCTACAAATATAGGATAATCTGCTTTTTCCAGC
Source organism: Hafferia zeledoni (assembly GCA_035583235.1). Classification (NCBI taxonomy): domain Eukaryota; kingdom Metazoa; phylum Chordata; class Aves; order Passeriformes; family Thamnophilidae; genus Hafferia; species Hafferia zeledoni. Next base: position 7,558,557 of record JAWWEV010000083.1, on the reverse strand, counting down.
ATCTCATCTCACCCTACTTTCTAAAAATCAGAGAATGCTTTAAACTTGAAAACGTGGGAATACTACTTTCCAAAAATCTTTGTTGTAAGTAGTTCTGACCACAGCACTGCCTGAAAGTTTAATGAATTTTGCTAAATTCTTGGCCTTGGAGGTGTCCTTTAGCAGTGAGTTCTGTAGGCAGAATAGGTAAAAAAAGTCTTTTGCCTCTTACTAGTTTTGATTTTGCCATGTCTTCATTTCACTGAACACTCCCTATTTGTGGCAGCAAGAACAGATTTTCCCAGCTCAAGCATTAGCACCAAACCACGAGACCTGAGCTTCTCTCTCTTGCTGAGTGGCTACTGGGCAGCGTTATAAATCAAGGATCCTGAATCTGATCCTGACTTCCACACGATTCCCGCTGTAACTCAGATCACCTGCTTGCCTCTGTACAGCTGCTTGCAGAGCGAGATTATGATATTTATCTACCTGAAAAGGCTATTGTGGGATGATTTATCTCATTAAAGGGAGTGATGTGCGTAATGCAACTGCTAGAATTGGATGTGGAAATGAAACACGTATTTTTTAGAATGGGAACGCGCTTCCCTGTAGGAGTCGATTCCCGGCGTTCACAGCAGATGGCGCTGCGCTGCAGGGTCAGGTACGGCACAGGCGCAGCCGCCTTGTAGTTTGTGTAACAGGCACAACTGATAACTATTCTTCTCTATTCCCACAAGAATTGTGTTACAAAAATGTGGAAAAACATAAAACTGTTACAGTATATTTACCTTTTTTTTTTTTTTAAAGATTTAGCACATCTTCCTTTCCTCAAAAGACAGAAGGTCTTCAAAACCCACAAAGACACCGTCAACCACCATTCTGACCATGGACACTGAGAAGTACCACGCCATAAATTTCAATTTGACTTGATATTTTGTTAAACATAACTACACGATATGTGTGTACGTCGACCTAATAATAAATCCCAGGAATGACATAGCTCATTCTGGATAATCAAAATGCACTTCCACAGAGGTATTAATTAATAAGATTTATAATTATTTACATATTGTCTCCAGGGAACAGTGAGAACTGTTAAACACTTCGCTCAAATACAAGCAAAACAGGTATAACACAGGAGAGAAAAGAAACATACTTTTTTCACCCTCAAGCTCTTACAGGCCTGTATTGCTTCCAATAGTCCCATTTATAGATTATATGTGAAATGATAAGAAGAAATGGAATACTTCAAGGGGAAGGGGCTGTTGTATCCACATTGTAATTTTCATAGTCCTGCTTTAAAACACGATTTATCTTTATTGCTCACACTGAAGCGATATATGGCCTTCCACAGTAAATAGACAAGGTGGACTTTGTGATAAAGTTTAAACTTACTTTAACATTTTCTTGGGTTATAAAAATATTCTTCTCTATGGCCCTTATTTAGAGATTAACATGTATCCTTTCTCCATGGTATTTTCAGTTTGTGATTTGTGCACACCTGCTTTTTATATCTCTCCTTTTAGTGCTGGAGCTGAGAAATAAAGAGCATATATTGTATTTTTTTCAGTGCATGTAGGTTTTGTTATTTGAGACATCACAGAGAATATATAAAAAGATCCAGAATATTGATATGCACAAGCCATGGGGCTGTGTCATTGCATTGAACTCCAATGTGGCCTGTGACACTGTATGGGAAGAGTGAAACATATCTTTATGGACAAGTGCTTGCTCCTGGGGTTGGTGTTTTTCCTCTCCTCTAGGTTGCCAGGGAAAGAGCATGGTGATTTAGATTCAAGTGATCGTTATGCTGTAGGAAGGGAAAAATACCTTAGCTTTTTGCATTCATCCAGCTGTTTTAACTTGGCCTCTCTCCTTTTGGTCTGGCAGCTTGGAAAGCTGGCTCTGAAGGTTACAGGGGGGAGCAGGGCTGTGCCTGGCCTCCCTCTGTCCAGGGGTGACACAGAATAAGCAATAACCTTATTGTGTGGGAATGTAGCTACCAGTGGGAACATGTCTTTCACTACTGTTTTCTGAGGATTTGCCAAATGTCACTGGGTTTGTAGCTAAAATTGAGGATCCATTGAAGATGGATGTTCCAAGACCCAGTTAAGTGGTTTCCAGCCTGCAAAAGATCCTCTGGAAAGGAAAGGACTCAGGGCAAAGCTCTGGGACTTGTTTAGGGTGTAAACTGAAGCTCAAGGACATAAACCCCCTTTGTGCCAGTTCCTTTGGATGAAAAGGTAAGACAAACCCAAGACGCCCTCCTTTTCTTCACACAAACTATTTTGACTCTGATTCATTTACTCCTTCCCACCTGGGTTAAGGGGTGAGTGAAGGCTGGGAGCAGCTGAGTTCCCTGTATCCTCTTCCATTTGTCCCTCAGTCAGGCTTTAGAGAGGTTGTCTCTGCTGCTGGTGTGGGCCATGGCACTGATCAAACTCCCAGGTGTGGAGTGACATGGAACTGGGAAATACCAACTCTGAGGGTGTTTTGTGGTCCTAAAGGTTGATTGGCCCTGCTGAAGATCAGGCTGTAATTTCTCTGTATCTGCTCCTTTTTTTTAATTTTTTTTTTTAAATTTTTTTTTATTTAAGGCAAAGTGTTATACCTCAGCTCATTTTACAGGTCTTTTCTTACTCCTAATGAAGTTCATGGTAGAACTCGCTCCAACCTGCATTTAGAAGCAGCTGAGGACTGGTGGAAGATTTAGCTAAAACCATGATACTGTTTTTACTATAAAAGAGAAAATTAATTTTAAAAAAAGAAGACAAACTCTCTAGCTAAGACAGCTCTCTTTTCAAATTTATTCTTCAATCAATAAAAGAAATTAATTTGTTCCTGTTTCTAAATATATATCTCACATAACAATAAAACCCACAAACATTCATATACGTAGCAATTCAAGCACTGCTTTTGCAGAGTTTAAGAAGCTCCAAAATGAACTTAAAATAATCACACTTAGACCAAAGATATACTTAGCATAAAATAAAAACACAGCCACAGTAGTTATAGTCTAGAAGTGACTGGGGTACAATAAAGTATAGTCACAACTAAATTATGTCTTAGACTGAAGTAGATACATGCTATTAATTGGATGTAGGCCCTTTAACCTTTTTGCAGGAAGCAAACTTGAGATCTAATAATTTTTTTAAAGATGAGCTTTCTGTTCTTCCAGTAATATTTCTGGGCTTTGAAATGATCTTGACTTTCCTTTCAGATTGTTTTGATGAGATTGGTTATAATATTTCAACCATGCCCACTGAACAGACTAAGAGAGTATAAAGGAGGGTAGAAGTTTGATTGCCTTATTCAAAGGATACAAACACCCTGCTGGTAATATCTGTGCTCTGCTGCTGATCTTTTTAAGGTACTATGTTGCTAGACATTTTCATGGATGTGAAAAATTGTGGCAGAAAAGAATGCTAGCTAATGATTCAAGTATCTCAAATTAAAAAGAAGAATTAACCAATTGGGAAGAGGATTTGGAGGTATCACTGTTTTATATCACACACACAAACTGAGGAAAATATCATTTGTCTCTTAGGTTCACCACCTTTCAATACAATAACCTGCATCTAAAATAAGGTCCTAAATTAAGATTTGTGCTTTTAAAATATAGAGGTGATACATTCCCTTCCTCTAATGGGTGTAATTATAAATTTTTTTTAGCAAATAGTTTTAATTTTAACCCCAAACTAATTCTGACTTCACTAAGAAGAGTAAACCTCCAATTCAGGTTTATAAACCCACAGTTGTGGTTTAAAAAGTAGTGAGTGGATTTGTGTCCCTTACTTTTATTGTGAGAGGCTTTTTCTCAAAGGATGCAGAACCTCAAAATGAACGGACTTCATTGACACTAACTCTTGCTCTGAAGTGTTGCAGAGGAGCCCAAAGTGCTCCTGATGTGAGGTTTACACCTGTCTAAGGTCAAGAAAGATGCCTCCCCTCATTCCTTTCAAACCAGTCATACAATCTGTGTTGCAGGAGTTGTTCAGGAGGTGTTAATGGTGACCTAAGTAGGAATAAGCAGCTGAAGAGCTGGTAACAGCATAAGCTGTCACCACCATTTCTTGGTGAAGGTCTGGCCACAGTCAAACAGGATTGAAATGCATCTCATATCCTAGTAACTGTAGCATGCTAAGGGAATGCTCATACTTACTATGTATATATCATCTGAAAAGCCAAGATTTAACAGCCACAGGCCATAAAAACTGAAATCCTGGACTGACTGCAGGCAGAGAAACCACCACACACTCACCAGTGGCCTGGATAAACATTTGCTATTAATTTTCTCTTACTGCAGATGCGGCTTCATCCTAACAGCTGACATTTTATGAAGGATCAGATTTTGTTTCCTTGTAAAAAGAATTAGAGAAATGCTTACAAGCCAAAACAATTCTGAGTACTGAAGGGTGATGACATCTAACAGGTCTGCAGAAAAACATTACAGCTGGGCTCGGGCACTAACACTGCATATAGGAAAGAAGATAAAATTATTTTGGTTTTTGTCTTGTCATCCTCACTCTGTGGGCAGATGTGTCACTGTTGGACAGTCTGGACCTGCTGAACCTGCTGAGCATGGTGGCCTCAGGCTACCTGACCTGAGACAGCCACCCCAACAGCCACTACTGTGACAGCTGATGAGTTGGGCACCTACACTGATGGCGAGGCAGAGGATGCCCAGGCTGGCCCACTCTTCTGAACCAGAACTGATGCCCCCAAGGCGTGGCCTGAGGGAGAAGGTGGGTCACCCCAGAGTGGTATGAGGGAGTGGTGGGGCAGAAGGGAGTTTGCCCAAAGCCTGGTCTGAGGGACAATTCTCATCCCCATGACACAGGCAGGGAGTCACTGCTGGCTGCTGCAGGGTCTGGTTCTGGGTCACAGAACAGGTGAGGCTGGGAGGGACCACATCTGGTTCAACCACCTTGCTCAATTAGAGTCATTAGATTTGATGCAGCAGCCCAGTATTGCTTAATGTATCCATCCATGACTTGGATGAAGGGATAGATGCTTCCCAAAGTGCAAGACCCTGTATTTGAGTTTGGTGATCTTCAGACAGTCTCTGCCCATCCTGCAACTCCTGCCAGTTTTGTATCATCAGCAAACTTGCGGAGGAAGCATTTATCCCTTCATCCAAGTCATTAAGCAATACTGGGCCCAGTATTGAACCTTGGGGAGCACCACTAGTGTCACTCCTCCAAATAGACCCTGTGCCACTGATTACAGTGATCTAGGATCTTCTGATCAGCCAGTTCTCAATCCATCCCACTGTCAGCTCATTCAGTCCATGCTTCCTGAGTTTGCCTATGATAATGTTGTGAGAGACAATTTGAAAACCTTGCTGAAGTTGATGTAGACAATATCGATTGCTTCCCCTTGACCACCCTGAGAGTTGTTTCCTCATAGAAGGAAATCAGTTTGGTCAAGCATGATTTACCCTTAGTGAATCCATGTTGACTACACTTGATCCCCTTCTAGTTATCCATGTGGAGAGAGGTGGCCTCCATCACCTTTTTGAGACTGAGGTGGGGCTAATGATCTGGTAGTTCCCTGGGTCCTCCTTCTTGCCCTTTTTGAAGAGCAGGTGACATTTACTTTCTTCCAGTCCTCAGGCACCTCTCCTTATCACCATAACTGATAGCAAATGAAATATAACTAAATACCCTTGAAGGTTATGGCAGGTGCTACACAATCATTCAGTCTTTTAGTAGCTGTCAATGGTTGGTTGTAAGTGAGGTCAACAAGCTATCTACTATATGGTTGAATGGTTAATTTGGAGTAAAGAGGTATGATTTTTGAATGAAGATATTAATGATTTGACAAATAAATGTGGAAAAAATACTGCTTTCAATAGGATCTACAGTTAAAGTCATGTACCAGCAAGCTAGAGTCCAAAAGTAGCTGCAAGGAATGTAATAATATAGATTTTTTGCTGCACACATAGAAAACAAGAAAAGTAGTAAATCTGTAAAACTACTCAACTTTTAAAACCTAGATTGGGATATGAAGTTCTAATTATCTCTAATTACTAGACTCACTGATTTTCTTCATCAAATCAAAACTTTTTTTTATTTTTACACATTCTTAAAAAGTACAGGTGATGTTAATTTATCCAAATTTGATTTCTATTTCACTTAAATTCTATGTGGCAATGCAAGTTTTCCTATTAGGTTGAATAATAAAGAAAAAAGTGGTAACTACAGTTGCTAGCTGAGGGCTGAATTGGAAGGATTTTTATTTTTTTTTTCCTATCATAATTCAGATGATAAATTTCAGTGATGTTTAAAGTTTAAATTCTTCAAATTATGATTGTAGATAAACACACAGACAAATGAAAAGCCAAACACTAGCCTTCATCAAAAGTGTATCAGCTAATCTGTGATCAAGCCATGGAAGTCGGTGAATAGCAGAATTAGGGTTTGTTTTGCAATCTCAGTTTGGTTACTTGGTGGGTAATGAGTGGGTCACAAGTATTAATTATAGATCTCCGTGTTGGTTCCACTGCTTCTTCTCTTCCTCTTTAAGTACACAGAGTGGCCCATGTTCCATTAAAGAGTAAATAGTATTTAATTTTCTTTTTAGTTTCATCATGTGACCTTGACTCTTCCTTCCCTCTGCCAGTTCCTGTACGTAATTCAGCATTATTATTTTTCTCTAGACTTTCCTACAGCTTTCAGCTCTCTGCTGTCTTTGAGTTTCACAAAAAAGAATGGATTCATTTTTGCAGCAGCCCAATGGATGAGATATGGCATTAACCTGACTCCACATGTTGTGCATGTGGCAGGTCAGAAATGTTTGCTGGATTTGAGTGCCCGGTTTCTGCTAGTTAGAGTTTGACTTTGGCCAGCATGGAGCCATATTTTATGTGGTAGTTGACTGTGAGGGCTCAGCAGTTCTGCAGCTCTGAGACACCACATCTAGTACATGAAGCTGTACAATTTATAACAGGGAGAGAGGGAGCTGGTTTAAATTGCTTGCCTAGCTTTGCATAGAAGCTGAACAGCAGAAATACAACCAGCTCTCAAGGACAATGGTGAAACCATCCTTCCTCTTCTGGTAAGCTCTAGGAGCAGATTTAGTAGGAGAAGCTGTGAGCTGTAACCATCTTCTATTACCTTCCCCATGTCTACCTGGGGAATGGCCATGCAGGAGTGCATTATTATTGTGCCTGAATCCTCTTTTCTTTTTGTGCCGTTACATAGCCCAGGGGCAGCAGCTTCCCTTTGTTACATCCTCCATCTATCATCAGTGCCGTCCATTTTGTGCCCAGCAGGAGGGAGAAGTATATGATCATGCCATTAAAGATAATGCCTATGCAAAAAAGGGTTGAATCAAGGCTGGAGAGGCAATTTGATTCTGGCACTTCCTCATATATGATTGCAACTGCAAGATTCTTTTCACACAGTTTGAGGTGTGTAATTTCCCATATTTGAGAGGGAAAAAAAAGGTAGACTGCCAAAAAAAGCATTTCATTATGCAGGGGCCCAGTGACCCCCAGGAGAGTCAGAGGGGCTGGAGTCTGTGTTGGCCACTGAAAGCTCTGTTACTTCAGTTAAAAGAGTAGCTAAGACACCAGTGTCCTGATGAAAGCACTGAGAGGCTTGTTTTCTACGAGGCAGGCTGGACAAGTTAGTGGATCTTGCAGGTATTTCAGGGCAGCAGGGGATGTGCAAAGTCCCTAAACAGTGTTTTCTACTCCAGGTTCAGAAGGGAGGTTTGATGTCTTATTTTTATACACTTTTACTGTGCCAAATGAGAGTGGGACAGGAGCACTTAAGGACTCCTAACTTCTTTGCCCAGCCACACACTGCTTCCTTCAGATTTTCCTATTGCTGGGGAAGTCCCAGCCTTCTTGCTCTGTCCTTTTTTAGTCCTTCCTCAGCCTTAGTCTTTCCCAGCCTTAATCCAAGGTCCCCTTTTTCACTGACTCCCACACTGTGCTTCCTCCCACACAGCTGGTGTTTGGCTCTGGCCTCCCCATGTTTTCTGTCTCCCGAAACAAACATCAGGCTGTTTCCAATCTGTTCCTCATTTTACTTTCTTCATTTGCCCCGTCTTCTCTCTGTTCGTCCCTTACTTCCAACTCAGAGAACTATTTCCATAGTCTTCCCCAAGGAAGTTGGAAACACAGGTAACTCGCTCCTCTAGGGTGCCCTAAAATGACTGGAAATAGCTTGTACTTGTAGGAGCAAGACAGTGTCAGATCTCTTTATCTCCAACCTGAAATACTGATGTTATGGAAATACCTTCAGTAGTGCCCACCTTTTATGTATGACTTGCGGTTTTCTAACAGTTGCAATAGTTCCTTGGTGTAGATTTTGTAGATTTGTACGGAAGTTATAAAGGTCATGTTTCAAGGATAACCCTCATTTTAAAGCCAAAATTCAAGTATGTTTTTCGAAGCATACATGCATTAAAGTTGTGAAAAAAGGGGGCTTCCACAGGGTTTAACATGGACAAGGCAGGTATTTTTTCCACGGTCTTCTTCTTGGCAGTAGTTTTGGCTATAGTTTTCCAAAGAAGATTTTTCAAGTTAAGACAGATGTCTGACATGGCAGTGTTCAGACCAGTCATCAGAGGTTTTGCAACATTGGGACCCTCAAATGGGATGAATCAAGTAATCTCAATAATTGTTAGTTTCCAGAAAAGTCTGTGAAATTCCTATGAACTGTGACTAATTCCACTCCTCAAGGAAGTGGTCACACCATCGACCCTGACTGAGTTCAAAAAGGATTTGGACAACAATTTCAGGCACATGGTGCCATTCTTGGGGTGTCCTGCTCAGGGCCAGGGGTTGGACTCAATTATCCTGATGGGTCCCTTCCAACTCAGCATATTTTATTGATTCTATGATAATTCAGCTTCACATTTATTCACTTTTATAATGATATAAATCCACAGAAATATGGAATGATGGGAACTGTGGAATAGCCATTATATCTGGCAGGTAGGGATATCAGCCAATAATGGCAGATGATATTTATGCAGAAATGTCATTTTCATGAGTAAGAATGGTTTGTGTGCTTAAAAAAATCCATGCACTTATTTATTTGAATCCCATAAACATTGGCAAGAGGGATTTTAAATCTAGACTTACCTTTACAGATGTAAACTTCAACAGTCTAGGAAACAGAACTAGGAAAATCTATTGCCATGCCTCTAAATAGTATCTGCTGATGTTATTTCTTTCCTGAATAAGTAGTTTGGTAAGAAAGAAAACCATAAGGCTAGTAATGGATTTTTCTCCATTTTAGTCTCAATCATGCTCTGGCCAATATTACTTAAAATGGAGATGAAAACCTGGTTTACAGGTTGGGAGAGCTAAACATTGTATCAAATGTGGATAGAAAAAGCTTTTAAATTACTCAAAGCTATTAAGATCATGGAACGTTATGGCATATCAGCATTTCTTATGCTCACTCATTAACACACTTTCTGGAAGGTGTCTTTCCAGGCAGATTTCCTGAACGTGTTTGCAGAACTTCACATAAGCCCACCTGATGACAGACTCTGCACACTGGGAGCATTTTGCATTACCATTCATCTAGAAATGTAATTGCCTTAGATCATGACTTCTTGGGACTTGTAGTCACAATCAAATTATGGTAATCTTACACATCGTATGCATCAGTTAAGCAGCAACAATGGTTCATGCATGGCCTTATCCAGTGGAAAATATGAAGACTTCTCTTTTCACACTCTGAAAGAGTTACCTGAGATAATGTGCCTTGCAACTGCCTTGGGATCATGAACTTATGGGGGATTGCCAATTATTTTGACTTGGTTGATGATAAGAGGGTTTTTAAACTGAGTTACTTTATGAATCTGAGCCTGTTGCTCACTTATAGTCCTGGGTAGATGTTAGTCTTACAAGCCTTTAAAACATTGCTCCAAAAGATAGGCTTTATATGATAAATTAACTTAATGTGAGAACTTTGGAAAATCCTAAATAATATCTCTGAAATTATGGGTGTCTCATCTATCCCTCTGTAGATGAAAAAAGTCTGCTAATGACTTTGACCTTTTGCTGACAGGTTTTTTTCTATTGACTTGAATATTGTGGGAGTGGCAGCATAGTTAAAGTTGGAAATTCCCACCCATTTTCCACTGTCTCTCCCAGTAGACCAACAGATGTTCCTCATTAACTTTAAGCAGATAGATTTCTTGTTGATAAATCTGGTTATTTTTTTTGTTGCATGGAGAAAGCTGGGAATGTCTTGCTGTGAAGTGCCTTGCTTTTAAAAAACATGTCCATATCCCAGGAGTTTTCATAGAATTTCTAAAAAATGTTGTAATTTCAAAACATAATGATAAATCTTGTTGGTTGTGTCTTCAAAAGTATGCTGAAGTTCTAAAATTACCTGTAGAATATTAAGTAGTTTCCTGATTAACCAAATCTCCATGTGTCTGAACCTCTCCTTGATTTTATTAAGGTCCTACAACCTTTCTTGCAAAATTTTTTTTAAATTTTAATGCACTTTGCAAAATAAAATTTACTGGCACATGTACTCCTGCAGGCATATCAGGAGGATGTTTTTGCTTGAAACAGTCCTGCACAGAGTGTTCTCTCGGTCTCTGATCCCAGCTGTGACTTCGCATTTTTATTTCTTGGCAACAAAAATGTTTCTTAATCAAAAATTGGATTTTGAAGGAAATAACTAAAAATATTTTCTCCTGAAATCCTTCATAAAACCCCACTCATTTTAAAATAAAATTTAATGTTTTCTGTCTCCATTAATGATGGGTCACCCTGAATGACCTACCTGTAGATGAAAGGCTGCTAAATACATTTATTACATGTATTTAGCTTGCATATTGTTCCTCTGTCTCATATCTTACCTGTAAAGAATCCTGATGGTACTGGGGCTCCTGCGTGTTATGGAGACACATAAACTATTAATGCTAATTCTTGCCTTTAACTTCCTTCCAGAGCCATATATTTTCACTGTATCAACAGAGATGCCATCACCTCTTTGCAGCTTAAATTACATTCAGGGTAACAGAGTCAGTGCTTGGGCCAATTAATAAAATTACACTATTGACAAATGGCCAAAGAAACTGTAATGTTTGATGCCTAATTACTGTCCAAGCCACCATAAATGAGAAATTATAGTGAATCTCCTATTAAAATATAAAAATGTGCACACATGAGGACACACCACTGCAGGTGCTTGGTGTCAGGGAGGTTGAAGATGTGACTGATCTTCTGAGTGTATTTAATTATCAGTGCATGTGCAGAATGAACGTTATGGGTGCTTTGAGCCCATCTCCCACAAAGTGTGCATGTTCCTCGAGTAGTCAAGGGATGTGTCAATAACCAGTCAACATATAAGCAAAGTGACAGTCACATCTAACACAAGAGAGGTTTTTTTGTATGTGAAGCATCCTGTGGCCAAGAAGAGCTGTCTCAGTAAAAGCTCAATGTGTGCCTCTTCAAATCAGCCCTGTCCTTGTCATGCCGCTTTCTCCTGCTTTGGGTGTGTCTCTTCTGGTTTTTGATGCTCTGCACACATAGGGCTTCCAGCTGAAGGATTCCCTGGTGTCTGGCATAGGTGGCCACACTCTCCCTGGTCCTTAGACAGTTGCATAGCAAGTATAAGCAGTAACAGGCCTAGTCGAATCTTTGGTCTTAGTGGAACATGTCTCAGTTTTGCTGACATATAGCTACTCTATGTCATTTGCCAGATAGGGGAAAACTTTCCTCAAGAAGCTCATAAATCCCTCATTTTCCCAGGTTTCTTACCCTATGATAGGTCCCTGCCTTCTGAAACCTGTGAGAAAGCAATTTGCTGAAAGGTGAGTGTCTGTGGGGATGTGGGATCATTTAGTGCTGGTTACCACCTCGGGCATTCTGGAAAGGCTCTGCTACATGAGGTGCATTTCAGAGATCTGACTGTGTGTTAAACGAGTCCTGCATCGCTGCCTTGTAGCTCTGGGAATGTTAGGCAGGTAATTAAGAAATCACACAGCACAGGTGTGCCAGGTGAAGTTTGGTAGCTTGCTTTTGATCTAAATTGAGATGCTCTGGGGATTTAACTTCTTAAACAAAAAGGGCATAAATAAATAATCAGGATTTTTTTTTTTTAAGGTTGGAACATGCAGGCTATAAAATTTTGTCTTGGATGTACACAAGTAGGCAGTGCTAGAAGATTGTTTAAGGCTAGGACTTTGTTTCAAATGGGGGTGTTGTTTTCATTAACTTGGGTCTGATAAGCTTTTTCACTGGGAATTTCCCCTCTGATATAAACAGGAACAGTGTTTGGTTTTGGGAACTAACTCAGGAGTAAGTTATGAAAGTGTCTTTAAAATAGACCTCAAAAACCCAATAAACAAGTCCAAAACCTGGAGTATTAATTATAACACAGGAGTCACTCAAAGCATTTCTTTTTAATATTCATAATTGAAAATGGAACAGCTTTAAAATCTGTAATGAGTCCTTCAGTGTACCACACTCTAGTTAGAGCATTATTTCATAGCTGGAAGTCAAGAAACAGACTGACAATCAATTCCTAAATTATTCTAAGCCCACATAATAGCCGCTTGCCACAAAGTTTTGGCATAGTGCCTACTTTGCTACCATGTGGGTGGGTGAGATTGGGATAAACAAGAACGCAATTGCACACTTTTGATTTTTCATCTTCGCTTATGTTCACTCTCATACAGGTAGTTTCTGTAAGTTTGAAATGTTTCAATGCCTCTCTCTTCTTCCACAATTCCCTGATAAACCCGAGATAGAAAGTAACAGGAAAATGAATCTTGTAGTTTAGAGTTTGAAACAAGAAAGGAAGCGCCAGGAGAATATCACTCTGAAAGGTTTATCGTGGTTCTTTAGTCTTCTGAAGTAGGAAAGCTTCATGTACTTTCTCCAAACAAATTGGGTGGCTATCTCTGATCTATCAGAGTGCCCTTAAAATAGTTCTTTTGATACCTTGGGGAAGAAAGATAGCACAGGTGATGTCACAGGTCTCCTTCCAGCCCCACTGTGTTATGCCAGCTCCTCTCCTTCGGAAAGCTGGTTGCGAGGGAGGGCACCCACAGTGTGGGTCTGGAAGGAGGCTGATACAAAGGAAGGGCAAGAGCAGGAGCTGCACTCTTACTATAGACAATTTCTATACAATTTTTGTTGCTTTTATCCTTGCTATAGTAAAGCAACAGACCAATTCCCATTGTGGCTTGAAAGGTCTCTTCAGTGAGACTTGGATAATGGGTGCGATTTACAGCCTGAAGTACAGAATAGGGGGAAAGCAGAGACTGCAGGGACTGTATAGTACATGGGTTTAGAGAAACGCCTAAATCTGACAGACATAGGAATAGACGAAGGAGTTGGTCTGGAACTCTGAAATCAGAGTTGATTTTGAAAAGCCTGGATTATGATTTTGGTCAGATAAAGAAAAAAACTGAAGTAGCAGAGACCTGCTCCAAAACCATTCTTCCTTTTTTGATAACATTTGGACTACTGCTTTAACATGCCTCCAGCAAGAATAAAAGATGATGTTAGGTTCTTTGCTATGTAGTGTCCTGAGGGGATAATTCAACACCATGCAATATTATCTTATGTTTGGCTGATTTGTTTTCTGCTGAAATGTCCTCTACTGTCACCTGTTAGACTTATCATAAGAACAAGGTTTTTCTGTCACTTTTATTCTAAGGAAGTCTGGTGTATTAACAGGCATTTCTTCCATCTTTCTACCTCATTCCATCACTTCCTCCTTTTTCCAGACTTTGTCAAAAACTTTGAGACCAAAAATCAAATATTTTTATGTATATGTACTTCAAAACATTATTAATTTCTGAAAGTTAAAAAAGAATTTTCCCCCTAGATATCATCTATTATGAAACTTCTTTTTTTCCCCTTACCAGCTGTAGTGTAGAGAAATTCTGCTGCTTCATGTCATCCTCTCTTTCAGTCAGCAGAGTACAGAATTTGCCTTTCTTGCTTTTTCACTACTCACCAATAGTACAGTACTTTCCCCTCTGGTTACATGATGAGCAAATTAAAATCAAAGGGGAGTGTACTTTCAGCCAAACACCTCAAGTTTGGATTTCTCCCCAGATGGTGAATGCCCCTCACCAGGCTGTTGGATTTTGTCACTAGAACAAAGATGTTCTGGTGTTTTGACTTTGAGGAGATCTGGAATATTAAAGAGAACACAGGAGTAATGGGGAAATCTGGACTAGGTAGACAGCATTGGAGCAGTTCCCAGATATGAAGATGACACTTTTCTCCTCTGAGAGCAGAAGGACTTCTTTTAAGCAGACTTCAATAAAAATTTCTTTCTCTTTCAGTAACAATAAAAGAATCTGGTAAAACCACTTAGAGGACCTCAGTAAAAATGAGTTGGGATGGATAGCAATTTGTTATATATAGAGTGTTATAAGCCTGTTTAGACAGATGGTGCTGACCACTCCACCATGGTCTGTGGTCTTCCCATGATCCAGGTTAGTGGGATGCAAGGGATGGAGCTGCATGGAGTAACTGCACTCTGCCTAATAAAGGCTCTCAACAAGCTGTGTAAGTGCAGTTTCAGAGATGAGCTACAATGCTCCTATGTACATAGAAGCCTGGATATCTGGACACAAATGATGGCTGCAACTAGAAATCCATTACAGTCCTTCTTGCTGCCTTGTCATGTTAAGGATGGTTGGGTGTCTTACGCTTCACAAAGAAGGTTAAAGCAGCCACTCAAATATGCAAAGGTGATGCATGTTGCAATTGGCCCACTCATAAAAATGGGCAACTAGAGAGTTTAGCCTTATAGTCCTTTTCAGAGCAAACTACAGGGACAGGTAGAGACTGCCCCATCAGTAGCACACACAGGTTGCTAGGAGTTCAATGCTTAGGGTCATGGATGGAAGATCCCAAACCCAACATAATTGAAGTCAATCATTGCTTTCACCATGTAGCCCAGAGAGTGGAGCCAGATATCATATTTGGATCAGACTCATAACAAGATCCTTCACACCCTCATGTCAGTCTCTTACTGCAGTGGTAGTGTATTAATTGTCAGGAAAATTCTATTTCTTGTCCTGCTTGAACAGTGAGGGCTCAAGCCCTGCCAGACACAGTAGGGACTCTCCCTGGTTTCAATGGACTTGTGGTCTCTTAAATCAGTAATACGCTCAGCAGTTGGAGGGAATTAATATCCCATTTTATAGATATCAAATAGAATCTCAAAGAGCTTTGTGTGACTTCGTACCTCCATTGCAGCACTAATCCAAGGCGCTATTTCCCCTAATCAAAATGCTGTTTCAAGGATTGCATAGGCTGGATCTAAGTTTAAAACTCATTTCAGTATCATATTTATAAATATATGAAATGAAGAGGCTGACATATTTGCATGCATGTTACTGTTTGCAAAAATATTTGTGCAGTATGAAACATTAAAGAAAACCATAAAATTGCATTTAAAATGCAACAATTATCTTATGATGCTTTAGTGCATAGCTGAGTTTTTACTTTTAATTAGGTACTATCACTAATGTGCTCCTTTTCTTTATTATCTGGGCAAATTTGCCCAGATAATAAAACAAAAACCAAATAAATGAAATTACCAAACAAAATCCACAACAAACTTGTCCCTGACTTATAGCCAGATCTCCCCTAGGTAAAAGACTTATTTTCTCTGTTTTGAAAATTAAATCTTAATCTAATTAGATGTTGATATGTTTTATGTAGTTAGAAGGACTTGCTCAATGTGCTTTGTTTATGTTACTGTTTTTACAGTAAGTAATAAAAATTATTAGGGCTATTATCCATTTATGGAATCTGTTTGACAATGGCTTTTTCGTGAAGTATAAACTTTTCTGGACATAGGTTGAGAAAACACTGCATTACAATAACACAGGCTTTGCCAACAGGTCTCTGAAACTTGGGAACATACACTGATCTCAGTCCAGGATATATGTGGCCATTGATTTTGGTTGCAGACCAAGACTTGCATCTTGTATTTATTTGTTTCTACACTGTAATTTCCCTTCTTTGTACATCAAAACATTTCCCTCATCCCACCACTTTCTGGGGTATGTGGACATGCTTGGAGTTGTACCCAAGCACTTTCTTCCTGGGGACTCCTTTCAGTGTCCACAGCTCAATAGTCTGGCAGCACAGCACTGTGAAAGATCTAATACATAGGGTGAGTGAGGAGTTTAGAGATAAAAGCTTACATTTGGAATTATATGCAGAAAAGAATGAAAGCAGGTCAAGGCTGCTAAGGGCCTAATCAGAGTTGACTTTGGTAATCCAGTTGGAAGGAGCCAAGGGCACAAATACCAGAGGTCACATCTGAGAGGTCATGTCTTCTTGGCCATTAGTGTATTGGATAGAAGGAGACCACAGTGCTCACCATGCTGGCTGGGACATCCAGGTATTGCTGCCATTTCCATGTTTCCAGTTTTGAAACTTGGACTGACAAAGGAGGGACAGTTAGTACATGCCATTTGATTGGATTATTTCCCTGCCTTTATACAGACACCAAAGAGGGGAACCTTGCCAATGCATGGCATTATAGTCTCTTTGGATACTGAATCAGACAGAGAAGAGAGAAGTCTACTACACCAAGGCCTACATGTATTCCTATATTCACTATTGTTTTTGTGGCTTGGTTGCTGGGGAGAGTCTTGCCAGATCATTAATGAACCAGACATCGGTTTTAGATGACCTATAGACATATTTACAAGTACTTTCAAACAGTTATGACCAAAATCATTCTATTATGGTATTATTTATTGGCTACCTTTTGTAATTCTCATGTAACCTATACTGAACTAGTGGTCTAGATTATCCACTGAAACAATAGAAAGTGACAATTAACAGCATCATATCCTCAGCAGAACACTCCTAACTAGTATGACAGGTCAGAAAACAATTATGCAGCCTTTTCCATGGAGGGATTGAGAGTGTGGCAAGGAGTTTTATGCAGCTGTTAGGGTGGAGTGCTATGTCTTATAGAGAACTATTTTATGTATATATATATGTGTGTGTGTATATGTGCATATATATATGTATATATACATATATATGTGTGTATATGTGTATATATATGTATACATATGTATATATATACATACACGCACATACACGCACACGTGTGTATATATATACACGCATATATATATACACACATACACGCACATGTATACATACATATACATGTGTGTGTGTGTGTGTGTATATATATATATATATATATATGTATATGTGCATTTATATATATAAAAAAAATGTCAGCCGCTAGGCATTTGTTAGATTAATGTCCTCTCCTTAACATGAATGCATAGGAGGTAGACCATGTGATTATGCAGGTATGGTAATTATCCTTCAAAGAGTTGGAAGGCTTTGACGTAACCTCTGTGTCCCAAATGTGCTGGTTCCAGCACTTGCTAGAGGGAAGAATAAGAACTTGAATCTGCAAGCCTTTCCCATGTGACAATCTGGTATTGTGCCTTATAAAATCTGGCAAAATTGTAAGTGACAGTAACTTTTATAAGCACTAAAATGACTTAGCAGGGTTTGGTTTTTTCCTGATAAATAAGTTCTCTGATGTACTGTTCCAACATGCAGAGACATGCATGAACTATTGTAAGTACTCCAGTTCATAAATGCTTTGCAACAGGCCACAACAAGCTAGAATCATCTTTTAAGTATTTTAAAATTATTTTTACATGTCTTTACAGCATGTTATAATACAACTTATAATAAAGCAATTTCTCTGATGCATATTAATTATTATTCTTCAACTTTATCCAGTGTCACTTGACTGGGAGTATGAGGCCTGAATCAGCCTCACACCAACTTACTTGCAGAGAAGAGCCCAAATTCATGCATCTCCATTCCAGAGCTCTTAGGTGAAAACAGTAGATATCCAACATCCAATGTTCCTGCAATATTTTCAGTTATTTTGTTTTATACAGCTGCCCACTCTGCTTTTCCCACCATTTTAACTTGCATTATTTTTGCCTTGTTTAATATTGAATAGATTATCTTGCCAAGAAGGGAATCATCTTGTTCACTAGAGTTGATTTGAGACACATTTTTTTTATCTTAAGTCCTCACATCCATCATGGAAGATAAGTTCATGGATGATTATTTCATGGCTGGGTGTTTTGGGGGAGAATTATCACGTGTATCAGGTTATAAAGTTCTTCAGATATTTTCCTATAAAGGAAGCTGTTAATACCCTGAGGGCACTTTCTGGCCCAGCCCAGCCTCCAGCCACCCCTGCCCATGGCCCAGGAGCTCTATTTCAGCTTGACCTGGGACTGTCAGACCTTGTCCCAGCAATGTCATAGGAGTGAGGTTTCCAATGCTTTCTCTGTCTGTATGTCTCTCTACTGCTGGCTGCACTCCTTGGATGATCCCTGGATGATCCTTGGTGTGTTGGGGGAAGCCAATGGACCCTGTACCAACCTGGTCTCTGTCCAACACATCAGCTCTGTTGGGACTGGCACCACTCAGGAGGGATGGGATCGTGTTAGGCACTGCACAGCTCCACAGCACCAACAGTGCAGAAGCACCCTAATTTTATGGGGTTTTTTATTAACCATCTTTCCCTATTTCTGGGAAGAATAGCAAGCACAATGCTGAAGTGCAGATAGTAACATCAAACTTGTTTTCTAAGCTTTGTAGGGACACAAACCTTCTTTCCCAAAACACAGACAGCTATCTTTCCCCCACTCCCTCCCAAGTCTGTGCCTCCTTTGTGTACTTTTAGATCTAGCTTGTAGAACTAGTTGCTCTGAGGCTCATTAGATTTTGTTGTGTGATTCAAGTGGAGTTTTGCCAAGAAGAAACATTAATTTTAGTTTATAATCATCAATAAGAACAGGTGTGGCAGAACAAATATGAATCAGTTGATCTGGGTTCTTGTCCAATAAGGATATGCTTTTTAATATGAGGTCATACCACATCCAGACACCTTTATTTTTTTTCTTTTCTTCCACAGAAATCCTTCCCAGCTGCCAGCAGACAAAGTCCAATCGCTTTGTACAGCTGAGGTATTGTGAACTAATGTTAGTGTCAAACTTCATTGTATACATCCAAGGAGAAAAATGTTAAGTTTTCAAGATCAATGAAGATCACCTACTTTCATGATGCATTGTTCTCGCTAACGGGAAGCACCTGAGAGTCAATCTGGAAACTTCTTTGGCCAGGACACAACAATATCTCTTGGTTGTTGATGCGTGGTCTGACAGCTGTTTCTGCTAATCTGGTTATCAGGGCCTGCAGGTGTATCTGTATTTACACAACTGGCTTCTAAGGACTTACATTTATCAAGTAATGATTTATACACTACAGATTGCTTGGTTTTTATTTTTTTTTTTAATATTTTTTATTGAACACTGAGGATAACAAAGAATGAGGGAACCCTAGTCTTATTTTTCATGTAGGTTCAAGGTTTATTAAATTCCCCTGCATCACTTTAAATTCCTAGATGTTTCCCTGCCTTTGCTGAGATGAATCACTGTGGAGAGTTGGCAGCAGTGAGATTCAGGTATCACGCACAGCTGTAAGACCCACTGGAGCATAGTGCTGCACTGGGTCTGTGCCCCATGCTGCTGCTGGATGTTGAGGTACAGGATTTGTTACTGTGGTGCTATAGCCTATGATCTGTGATCTCCTGCCTTTGTGACTTGCTATGGTATGTCCTCCTGGTGTTGCCCTGCACCAGGAACTGGTACAGGAATTGCTGCTGCCAGAATAGACATGCCCACTACAGTGACCCCAGGTGGACCCGGATAGATGAACTTCTTGGCCTTCATTTCATCCTTTTCTCCCCTAGATCATAGGGAAGGCAAGGGTGGGTCTGGCAGACAGTGCTCTGGGCAGTGGCTTATTTGAGGAGTCTGCAGGGTATACAAATGAATATACCTCGTGTTATACTGGGATAAGGAATAAAGTTACTGCATGTCCTTTCAAATGCCACTAAGTTTTAAGTAGCAAAGTGGCTCTCAGAACTGTATTTTGGGTCCAGCATAATTCTGTATCTGTCAGCCCCATTAACAGTGAATTTTTTCTTCTCTTGCCTCTGAAAGCATCTTGCTTCGGCCCTAAAGCCAGACGGCAAAATGACCCATTTCATTAGGTACCTACCCACTCTACAAATCACTTGAGTTAACGACTCGATTTCCAGAAGAAATGATGTCTCTGTAATGTCATAACTATGATGTAGTTACATGTGTAATGTGAAATCATTTTCCAAAGACACCTCCCTTTTATTGGTGATTTTTTTAAAGATTGTTTTTTAGTTTTGACAATAACTTCATTTGCTCTATCATGTGACAAAACACTTCTTGGCAGGTAACTGTCTTTCATGTTTTTATTCATATTTTTATTCATCTTATTTTAAGTGCCCTATAGACATTTTGATGACAGAATATATTCACATTCATGGTTTGCAGCACAATAAGGCTGGAATTTTTCTAGTTCTTGCCAGTCCCCTGAAGTTTCCTCTTTTTCTTTCCCTACCTCAATCTGTCACTAACACCCTGTCACTCTTGCACTCGAGCTGACCATTAGTGGTGACTCTTCCAAAAACAAATGTTCATGAAAATGAACTAACAGAAGCCAAGTACCATCAAGCAGAAATATTGCACTGGGTGCTAGAATCCATCCCAATTCATGACTCTGCTCTTCTTAGTATTTTCTTTAAATTAGAAATTCTGCCAGTAATTATTCACTTTGCAATATTCCAATTTATACATGGCTGCACATTTTAGATGTAAAGAGAACTATTGATTATTTCAGTGATGGAACAAAACCTTTTACATTTTCTTGGTTGTGGTTTCTGGTGAATTTTCCAGGTCCAGTCCACTGGAGATCTCAGAACAACCTTGCAGCTGCTAAGTGAGATGGGTAACATGTCCTTCTTGATCTTGGACAGAAGGGTGGCTGCTTGGAGCTTGATGCCCAGGCAGCACAATCCTCTGCATCACATGGGACTGCTTCTGTGAGAGGGACTACCTCTGTTGCTGCTTAGTCTTCCTCTTGATGATCACCTTGATTAAGCAGTTTTCTGCAGTGTGGATATCAGTAATGAGGAAAGGCAAAGGATTATTTAGGAAAGGCATTGTTCTCCAAATGTCCTGCCTTTTGGGGACCACACTGATTTCTGTGTAGTATCCTGTGAAGAACGAAGGGTGTGGGAGCCTTGCTAACTTTTGTTTTACAGTGCTGAAAGGTACTGGTGCAGGTTGGATAATTACCTGTTTTGAAGGCTGTTGAGGTGTGTCACAGTTTAACAATCCTTCCACATGGCACATCTGCAGGGGCAATGAACTGGGAGGTATTTCTGGGCAGTGAACAGCAATAACTTGATGGGCTATTCAGGATATGATTTTGCTTAAGTCATTCATCCCTGAGCTGTGGCTCTGGTCCAGGGCAATGACAGCAGGACAATGATTGTCACTTAGCAGAAACTTACTCTGCGTGAGGGGTGTAAACCCATGTTGGATTGTATGTGGGCAGCCACAATTTGCCTTGAATCCCTGGGTATAGGGAATAGTTAGAGCTGGACACCTCTGAAGCTCAATGAAGAGGTGACCTGGAAGACCTACTGAGAGCTGAAGGAACTGCAGCCATTGGGAAGCAGTAGTTGCAATATTTATTAGAACAAGACTGTCTTAACAGGAGCCTAAGTAGATACTGGGCTTTGCAAACTTCTACTGATCTCAGTTCAGAGCACATACTCTAAATTGTTGCAAAGCACTTTTTGCACTAGCATATAGCCCTCATTGTAAAGACAGACAGGGATAGATCATAGCATTCATTTATGTATGGGAGAGACTGCTACTACCTAGCACCACTGAAATGCCTGTAAAACTATAAATCATGTACTGATAAAATACACAAGAGAGGGGAAAAATTTAGGTAATATTTTGTTGGAGTGTTGAGCCCCATTTCCGCATCAGAGTTCCCTCTTTTAGCTGAAATGGGCCATTACTACAATACACTGCAAACTCTGCAAAATTTCAAGGAACAATAAAGGGACATTGTCATCATATTGTCCTTCACCAACAAAAGTTACCTCTACTGTTTAAATAACATCCTTGGTCTTTGGCTCCATGCATTATTTAATAATATGGGAAACTTCTGTGACCTTTAAGCAATAGTAAACTGTGATTGCTTGACAAATAGGTCAATGTTTGTATAATAGTTGTGTCTTTGGAGGTACAAAAATATTCATCAGAATGCTTTGACTGACTTCCCTCACCCTTCATTTTGTTGGCAGTTTTCCCACAGCATTGCTCTTTGTTAAACATTATTCCACTTCAAGGGTATTTGCAGGACTAGGAAGCAGGCGGTATATTATGGTCCTTGAAAAGACGAGGTGGGGGAGATTGTATGTCTCTGAGACACATTCACACATGCACACACATATATGCCATGAGTAGCTATTACTGTTGATAGAAAGTATGTGTTAAAATATTTGGTAAATGATTTGGTATCTTGTGTGCTAAGCACCTCAGTGTAGATACCTTGGATTTATTCCTGGTTAACATGCCCCCTGTTTTAGGGGGATGATAAACTGGTATTTGCTGTTTGAAGGGCATACTTGAAAGCAAGGAACTGAGTTTGAACTTCTGGTTTTATTGTTAGCAGTGTTGGTTGCAGGGCCAGTTAAGCAAACATGTGGGCTCCTGCATGCTCCTTAGCAATACTTAAAGGGAAAGTTGTATTGACACATTCTCTATTACTTAAGTTTCAATTAGGGTGATCATAAAAGTCAGAAGTGGTCTCAAACAAGAATATTGGAAAATGTAATAACTTTGCTGCATGGCATTTTATATGAAAGTGTCTGTAGTTTCACCATTGACTGCTTAATGATACCTTTTTCAGACTGCAGTGTGCCCCAGCATAGCTGCATAAGAATAAGTTTAATTTTTAAAAATTGATTTTTTTTATTGCAATGAAATGTACACACACAAATATAAATACACACATGAATACATATAATTAAAAATATAATGCTTTAAAGGATGCAAGTCTTGGAAAACAGCTCCAAGTTTTTAAACATATTTACATAATGGTAAATATTCTGTATATTTTAACCTCTCTTATGTTACACTGTTGTGTTTGTCAGCATACAATTTTTGCACTGACAAATTGTACCATACCACCTGCTACCAAAATTCAAATCCTGCTTCTTAGGGAGGAATCATACATGAAGCATTTGTTATTTATGAATATCTTTAGTTGCACCTGACATCATGCTTCAAGTCCTACCTGCTTCTTGAGCATTGAATGAACAGAAAGGATAAGAAGATGATTTTGATAACAGTTTCCCAGAAAGCAACTAGAAAATTTTGATTTCAAATAGGGTTCTGGACCAGTCTGTAAGCATTATGGTGACCATAATCTTATGTGCAAGTGCCTAGGAGACATCTCTAGGTTAAGAGCTGAAACCCATTTTGTGCCTGACTGCTGTGTATTATGGTATATCTGAGGTCAAGGTCTGGTTTAACAATGAGGAAATCTTTGTAGCTTGGGGGAGGTTACATATGCACTTGGCGTATTTGAACTAAAGCATCTTTATCTGTTGGCTTTTTTTCCAAAGGCGGAAGCTCTCAACCCATTCCACGTGAAGCAGGGTAGAAGGAGCCGTTGGCATTTTGGTGCCATCTTTGAGCTGGATCTCAAGGATAAATTCCTGCCCTCTGTTTGGCTTGCACCATTATTAACACTGTAACTGGGACGTACTGTGAAGTAGTTCTGACTCAGTAGTTCTCCATTAATAAATTAGTAATCCTCTACCTGAGAATACTGCCAGATTACAACAGACACTGATAACTCCTAAGTATTTATTGCATTCAATAAATAGAGGCTTCAAAGAAGCTATCTGGTAGTGAGGTCTAGGCTTTTTAATGATTTCCAGTGTTAAAGCTGTGAAAGGAAGCTCTAAGGGTTTTCTTATATTCCCCACCCCCCACCCCCTTCCTTTTGGAAAATGATCAGTTTTAAAAGATTTATCTATTTAATCTTTAATTTTGGGGGGAAGGTTTTCTTATGCATTCTTCTAGGTTTATACTTTGGCTGAGAGCAGACAGGCATTTTGCCTGGCAGCAAAGCAGAGCCACTTCTTAGCCAAGGCAGTATACACAGAGGGCAAACAAGAAATAGTTCAGTTATTTTGAGATGAAAGGACTTGCAGGCAATGCCAACAATATACTGCCCTGCCCTTCAGTGACTGCAAGGGTCCCTTGATGAAACCATTTAGCATTGTTTCAGGTCTTCAGAAATGTAGTTCTAGCTCAGAAAGAGGATGCAGATACTATAAAGTCCAGTGAAAGACCAGCCACAAGTGGATGCACACTTCATGATTCTGGAACAAATTGTATAATTATTTGGATAATGGTTGGGCAATAAATTAAAATCTGAAACTGTTAAAAAAGAAAAAGTAACTCAGGTAAGTGCTCTGTTAGAGTTAAGGTTTGGGTATATTAGCACAGGAACATTAACGCAATTTACTCATTAACAGTGCCTTCAAGATGCAAATTATATATAGATATACTAAATAATAACGCTACTCTAGATTTCTTTCCTTCATCTTAATATTTAAAAAATAACAAAATTTTTAGGAGAAAATGCCCAAATATACAACAGTATTACAAAATATACACTGCAGTGTAAAAACAAATCAGAGTGTACAAAGTCAGGTTTTGCTGAGAAAAGAGTTACTTGCAAACAGTCAGAAATGTTCTCTTGAGTGTAATTTTTGTGATAATCCACAGCCATTGAGGATGTCTACATCTACAAGAAAATAAGTAAAATAAGATAAAATATGTAATAAAGTGAAAAAAACCCCCTCGTAATAAGTAGCGTATGCTCATTGGAACAAAAATGAAATTTTATAATAAAACATTTTTCATCCTCTCCCTCTCCATTGTGCTGGACCTTCTTGGTTTATTTGCTGTCTTTCCCCATTTTTCTTACTTTCATTTCTCTGCACTTTCTATTGTCTCTTCTCATTCTTTTCCCCTAATCTTCATCTAAAATGTCACTCTCCTCACTCATCCATACAGTCTTGTGACTGCTCTGGTTCAACACAGCCATGAATTCCCTTTTGCCATCACCACTTTGCTTAACTCCTGAGCAATATTTCCAGTGTAAAAATGGTCAAGCTGTATGGAATTTGTTCATACTCTCTCCTTGCAGCTCCTGCATATCCCAGAGGCTTGAATATTTACCTAGCCTTTCCAGAAATTCTCTTTCTTAACACACCCACTTGTCCCATGTTCCCTAACCATGCATATCTTGGCTGCTCATTTCTTTCTTATAATTTTTCCTTTTTTCCTCTTCCCTTCACCATCCAGAAATGCAAACTCTTATTTTTATATCCATCAGAAATATTGTGGTAAAATTTTCCTAATCTCAGATTTAAACAATGTAACTTCTCTTTTGCATACTTCTGTCCTAGTTTAGCAGGTGGGACCAGTTGGCACTGTGTGGGGGTGATCAAGGCTGTGTATTCTACCCCCTC